>CM074277.1:30596400-31274573 GCA_037194245.1 Opsariichthys bidens | reverse complement strand
GAGCAGGATTCATGCAGTTTCAGGTGTGCCGTCTAAACAAGGTATAGTCCACGGCATGGTCCACGGCTGGAGCTAATGAGTCTGGCGGCCATGAGAGTCCAAGGCAGAGTCACCGCTGCGGCTGAGAGGGTCATGTGGCCACAACGGAGGTGCATGGCAGTTCGGTGGCCACGGAGGTGAAGGCCGTTTCGGGTGGCCACGAGTGCAGGCAGTTTCGGAGTTGCCTACGGAGGGTGGCAGTGCATGTTCAACCGCAGCAGCCGTACTGTCAGGCGAGCCATGAGGTGAGGTCCATGATGTTGGCCTCCCTGCACTCCCCATTCCGCCCGTGGATGTGAAGCCACTGGGAGGCCGCCCCTCCCCAAAATTTTCTTGGCAGGGGCCCCCCCTCTCTGAGGTCTGGCAGCGCTGGCTCTGGGAGGTCAGGGAGCGTCTGGCTCTGGGAGGTCTGGGCGCTTGGTTTCTGGGCGAGCTGGCTCTGTGGAGCGTTCAGGGAGAGCTGGCTACTCTGGGAGGTCTTGGGAGCGCTGGCTCTGGTGAGAAGGTCTGGGAGCGTCTTGGCTCTGGGAGGTCTGGGAGCGCTGGCTCTGGGAGGTCTGGGGAGCGCTGGCTCAGGGCAGCTCTGGAGGTTCAGGGAGCTCAAAAAAAGGGCAGCTCTGGAGGTTCAGGGAGCTCAAGCAGCTCTGGAGGGTCAGGGAGCTCACGTAGCTCTGGAGGGTCAGGGAGCTCACGTAGCTCTGGAGGGTCAGGGAGCTCACGTAGCTCTGGAGGGTCAGGGAGCTCAAGTAGCTCTGGAGGGTCAGGGAGCTCAAGTAGCTCTGGAGGTTCAGGGAGCTCAAGCAGCTCTGGAGGTTCAGGGAGCTCAAGCAGCTCTGGAGGTTCAGGGAGCTCAAGCAGCTCTGGAGGTTCAGGGAGCTCAAGCAGCTCTGGAGGTTCAGGGAGCTCAAGCAGCTCTGGAGGGTCAGGGAGCTCACGTAGCTCTGGAGGGTCAGGGAGCTCACGTAGCTCTGGAGGGTCAGGGAGCTCACGTAGCTCTGGAGGGTCAGGGAGCTCACGTAGCTCTGGAGGGTCAGGGAGCTCACGTAGCTCTGGAGGGTCAGAGCTCAAGTAGCTCTGGAGGGTCAGGGAGCTCAAGCAGCTCTGGAGGTTCAGGGAGCTCAAGCAGCTCTGGAGGTTCAGGGAGCTCAAGCAGCTCTGGAGGTTCATGGAGCTCAAACAGCTCTGGAGGGTCAGGGAGCTCACGTAACTCTGGAGGGTCAGGGAGCTCACGTAGCTCTGGAGGGTCATGGAGCTCAAGTAGCTCTGAGGTCAGGGAGCTCAAGTAGCTCTGGAGGGTCAGGGAGCTCAAGTAGCTCTGGAGGGTCAGGGAGCTCAAGTAGCTCTGGAGGGTCAGGGAGCCCAGGAGGCTCGGGCCAGTTTGGGGCCTCGGGCCAGTCCGGGGGCTCTGGCCAGTCCGGGGGCTCGGGCCAGCTCCGGGAGCTCGGGTAGTTCTGGGGTTGCGAGCACCGGAGACGGCCCCTGGGGTTGCGAGCACAGGAGACGGCCCTGGGGTTGCGAGCACAGGAGACGGCTCTGGGGTTGCGAGCACAGGACACGGCTCTGGGGTTGCGAGCCACAGGAGGACGGCTCTGGGGTTGCGAGCACAGGAGACGGCTCTGGGGTTGCGAGCACAGGAGACGGCTCTGGGGTTGCGAGCACAGGAGACGGCTCTGGGGTTGCGAGCACAGGAGACGGCTCTGGGGTTGCGAGCACAGGAGACGGCTCTGGGGTTGCGAGCACAGGAGACGGCTCACGGGCGGCGAGCACTGGAGACGGCTCACGGGCGGCGAGCACTGGAGACGGCTCACGGGCGGCGAGCACTGGAGACGGGCTCACGGGCGGCGAGCACTGGAGACGGCTCACGGGCGGCGAGCACTGGAGACGGCTCACGGGCGGCGAGCACTGGAGACGGCTCGGGATCCCTCGCGGCTTTTCGCGGGCGTGGCTTGCGTATGGCGGCCCCTTTTGGTGACGGTCCGCGACGAGACTTCTGAGCGGCGGTCCGAAAAACGGAAGGGTTGAGGATGGTCTCGTAGGGCAGCGCGCTGTGGGCCGGACGCTCCTCCTCCTCGTCCGGGAACGGGTTAGGCGGCCAGACAGGAAACACACCGCTGAAGAGATATGCGGGGAGACTCGGAGAAGACGGGGCTGGCGGAGCGGGTGTTTTGGCCGAAACTGGACGGGTATCACATTCCTCAACCTCGAACGCTGTGAACCGTTTAGTCTCTAGCACCAAATTAATCAGTTCAACTAGAGTGTAGTAACCCATCGGCTCGTTCGGGCGATTCATGTCCCCGTCCAGTCCCAACCAAAACTCGGTGTTAAGTGAAGCATCCGACCAGCCCACTAGATGGGAAAGCTCAACGAACTCCCCCACATACCTCTCCAGCGGGCGTCCCCCCCGCTGCCGATGCTCCACAGATGAATTCTCGGGAGAGACATCCATGTTTGTTTTGCCTCTTGTTGGGGTCCGTTGTTCTGTAACGTGTCGTGCAGGATCAGACGAGGACGAAGGACGATTAACATACAATGATTTAATGAATACTTGGAACAGGACAGGAACACAGGAATACACCAACACGAAACTTTAACAACGGACAAGGACTGGACTGAAACAGAGGGCAGATATACAGATAGCACATGAGGATAATTGGGATTAAACAGGTGATAGACATGACTAATTAAGGGGCACAGGTGGAGACGATGAACTAATAACGAGGAGGAAATCAGAAACAGAACCACATGGCAAATGACAGGACAAAAACAAAGAACATGTGACAAATGACAGAACTAAATGAAAACAAGGAACATGTGACAAAGACAGGACCGATAAACAGAGAAAACAATACCAAATCATGACAGTTTTAAAGACAGTTAATTACAGTTTTGTTTATGAAGCTGTAAATACAGTTACTTCATTGTGAAACATTTTGTTATGTACTTCTTGTGCACTGAATACATTCAGAATGTAGCATGTTTGAAAAAGCAAAAACAATTACCAAAATTGCAAAATAAATCGCAATTGCAATATTCATTAAAAAAAAAAAAAAATCGCAATGTGATTATTTTGTCCATATTGCACAGCCCTAGTAAGAACTGATGGCATATCGATGGACTTTTAATGTAATCAGTGAATCTACGGAGTTTACATTGTTATTGGTGTTATATTCTATTAAATATCTAAACGTTAGTGTGAAGAAGGAAAATGAAAAAAGCTTTTAGATATCAATCTGCATATGCAGGACATCAGTTATGCTCATATTTGCTTGTGCCTTTCAAGTTATCTTAAATAAAACACTAATTTTTTCATGAGGCACATACAAAAGACCTAAACCAGACGCAGACAAGTTAGATTGCCACTATTAAATATGATACTTTAGTTAATGATGAAACACTCACAGAGCTTTCCTGCAGTTGATCACAGCTGGTATCAGTCTTCTTCTCCCCTCATATTCTGTGTTGTAGTTCATGGGTTCAGCTCATCCAGCGGCTCCTCTGATATCTCAATCATGTAGGAGATTGTTGAGCAGTGAGACGGAGAGAGTTTTCTTCTCTGAGTGTTTGTCTGATTTCACAAACTCCTGAATCTCTCTGGACAGAGTCTGATCTTTGGACCTCCAGCAGACAGAAGGAACAGATTGATGGATGCTTCAGTGGAGAGATTTCTATCTTCTTCTTTGATCATTCTTTTAATTAAGTCTGTGGTTTTCCTGATGCTCTCTGAGCTGTTCTCTGTGTGTGTCAGTAGATCCTGTAAGAGTCTCTGATTGGACTCCAGTTGAGACACCCAGCAGGAACCGCAGGAACAGATCCAGCTGTCCATTCTCACTCCTGAGAGCTTTAAATACTGCTGATCCTAGTAGATCATACAGAGACTCACCAAATCTGTAAAAGAGATGAATTCATTCAGTGGTTTCTTGTTCTTGATCACATGTGAATAAAACACATAGAAAGCAGCGAGAAACTCCTGAAAGCTCAGATGAATGAAGCTGTAGACTTTCCTCTGATGAATCACAGATTCCTCCTTAAAGATCTCAGTGCAAATCCCAGAATACACTGAGGCGTCCGTGACGTCTATGCCGCTCTCCTCTCAGGTTCCTCCTCATAGAACATCACATTGCCCTTCATCAGCTGTTTGAAAGCCACTTCAGCAAGTTCCACGATCACTTCTCTGTTGGACTGCAGGAGTTTCTCTGGATCTCTCTCTTCATACTTCTGATTCCTTGTGTTGATCTGAATCAGCAGGAAGTGGATGTACATTTCAGTCAGAGTTTGAGGGATTTCTGCTCTCTGATCTTCTTTCAGGAGCTGCTGGAGCACAGTGGATGAGATCCAGCAGAAGACAGGTATGTGGCACATGATGTGGAGGCTTCTCGCTCTTCTGATGAGTGAGATGATTCTGCTGGCTTGATGCTTGTCACTGATTCTCTTCCTGAAATATTCCTCCTTCTGAGGTTCATTCAATCCCTGAATCTCTGTCAGACGGTTGATGTATTTGGAGGGGATCTGATTGGCTGCTGCTGGTCTGGAGGTGATCCAGATGAGAGCAGAGGAAGCAGCTCTCCTTTCATGAGGTTTGACATCAACTCATCCACTGATGAAGTCTCCATCACATCAGAAACTTTCTCTGACACCAACACACCCACTGATGAAGTCTCATTCACATCAGAAACTTTCTGAGCATCTGAAAACATCAGAGTGATTCTGCTTTCATCCAACCATCAAAGATGAACACAACTTTACACTCCTCATAAATCTGTGAGTCCAGATCTTGAAGTTCAGGATAAAAGTCCAGCAGAAGTCTATGAAGACTGTACTGATGATCTCGGATCAAGTTCAGCTCTCGAAATGGAAGCACAAACATGAAATCTACATCCTGATTGGCTTTTCCCTCGGCCCAGTCCAGAATGAACTTCTGCACAGAGACGGTTTTTCCGATTCCAGCGATGCCTTTAGTCAGAACAGTCTTGATTTGATGTTTCTCCTCACATCCTGGTTCAGGTGAGGTTTTAAAGATGTCACTGCAGTAGATCGGAGTGTCTTGTGAGTGTTGTGTTCTGGCTCTTTTCTCCATCTGAAAAACCTCATGTTCTTCATTCACTCCTTCACTCTCTCCCTCTATGATGTAGAGCTGTGTGTAGATCCTGTTCAGGAGGGTTTCATTCTCCTGGAGCTTCAGTCCCTCAAATAATCTCTCATACTTGATCTTCATGCTGGTTTTGAGCTGGTCTTTGACTCTCTGGATTTCATCATCTACTGCTTGAGGAGAACCCTGGTCTCCAGTCTGATCATCTCTGATTGATGACAAAATACAAACATACCAGAACATGTTCATGAATAAATCATGCAAGAAACAGCAACACATTTAAGAGAGAAGAGTCAGTTTATTAGACTCCTGTTATATTCCACATATTAACATTAAAGTAGAACATATTTTCTGGAACTTAAGTCACATTTTCTATCATCTGAAATGTGCTGCATCTTGTATTTGTCTGTATTGGACTCTTATGTGGAAGTTTTGGTCTGTCCTAGTTTTGTCTTGATTAATTGAGGTTTAAAAAGACACTTAATATTCAGAAATCTTTGATTTCCATCTGTTGTGACTTTTTTTTCTGGAAAAAAATTTTACTTCATATTTATCTTGCTATATAAGTAAACACTGACATTGTACATTTATTTTCTGATAATGAATGTCTCAAACTCGTTTCACTATATATATATATATATATATATATATATATATATATATATTTATATATATATACACACACACAGTAGTTGTTGCCTTGATCGATTGTCTGCTACTTGATCGATTGCTCCTGTCTGCCTCGCTGCTGAATTGTTTGAGTCTGTTGCTCCGTGTAGCTTTATTTTGAATCTATTTATTGTCATTGTTTGCTGTCTACTTTATCTTCCACTATATATCTGATATTGTCTTATATTGCCTATCACATTAATCTGACATCGCTAGTTTCTTTTAATCTAAATCACCATCACAACGCGTTAGCACTACGCTAGTTTGTGTTATCGGTGCCCACCGTCATTTCTGTTGCGCTCTCCTTTTTCTACAAGTTCATCAAACAACTGGTAAGTCGGATCGGTCTACAAACACGGTAAGCTATGTCATCTTCTCCTTTCATTGTTACTTGCACTGCCTGTCACATGCATAGTTTAGCTTTCTCTGTCAGCGATGAGGGATTCACATGTCATAAATGTAGGAAAATAGTCAGGCTGACAGAGAAAATCTTAGAATTAGAGACACGCATCCAAACTTTAATTGAGGATAGTAAGAATGCAAGGGCTTCAGATACTGTTTTGGATGCGACTAGCTTAGTGAACTCCGTACATTGTTTGGTTCCGGCTGTAGAGCCCGTGCAGCAGGGCAACTGGGTGACCGTGAGGCGGCCTAGTCGTGGGAAAAAACACCACTCTTCCGTTCCGATTAGAACATCAAACAGGCTCTCCCCACTCAGTGACGCACCCACTGAGAATCCTTTTGAAAGTGCCCTAGTTATTGGCGATTCTATTACACGGAACGTAAAAATAGAGACACCAGCCACCATAGTCACATGTTTGCCGGGAGCCAGAGCGCCTGACATCAAAGCAAATTTAAAAGTGCTGGCTAATGCTAATCGTAAATACTCTAAGATTGTTACTCACGTCGGCGCTAATGATGTCCGACTTTGCCAGTCGGAGATCACCAAAATTAACATTAAAGAGGTGTGTGAAATCGCACGTATGATGTCAGACACTGTAATTTTTTCTGGACCCCTTCCTGCTCGTAGGAGTGATGAGATCATTAGCAGACTATCATCACTCAATGGCTGGCTGTCTTAGTGGTGTCCACAGAATAATATAGGTTTCATAGACAATTGTAAAAGTTTTTGGGGCAGACCTGACCTGTTGAAAAGAGATGGTATTCATCCCTCCTGGGGTGGTGCCAAGATTCAAGATTCAAGATTCAAGATTTTTATTTGTCACGTACACAGTTGTATATGGATATACAGCCAGTAGTGAAATGTAGATCAGGTCAACTCCAAGATAGTGCAATATTAACTACTAACATAAATTAAACTACTAAACATAAATTAAACTACTAAACATAAATTGACAATTTAAACAATATAAACAATATAAACAATGTACTGTAAGATAAAAATTACTAATAATATTACTAATAATATAATATATATAATATAATAAATTCTATGAATAACAATAGTAACAAGGTAGTTACAGCAGCAGTGTAAAGTGCAAGAGTGCTTGATATTGAAAAAGTAGCAGCATTGAAGTAAGTAAGTAAGGGCCATCAGTGCTGAGTGCAGGTATAAAGTCCAGAGTGCAGATGAAGTTAAGAGACCGAGTTTAGGAGCCTGATGGCCTGGGGGAAGAAGCTTCTCCTCAGTCTCTCAGTTTTTGTCCTCAAGCAGCGGTAGCGCTTACCAGATGGCAGCAGGTTAAAGAGACGATTGAATGGGTGGTTGGAGTCCTTGATGATTTTCTTGGCTCTGTTCCTGCAGCGTTTGTTATATATGTCTTGCAGAGGTGTGAGAGAGGACCCAGAGATGCGCTCAGCTAAGCGCACAACTCTCTGAAGGGCTTTGCAGTCTTGACTGGAGCTGTTTCCATACCACACTGTGATGCACTGAGTTAAAACACTTTCTATGGCCCCTGAATAGAAAGATTTTAGGATCGTTGGAGAGACCCTGAATTTCCTCAGCTGTCGCAGATGGTATAGTCTTTGCCTCGCTTTGTTCACCTGTGTGTGAATGTGAGAAGACCAAGTAAGATCCTCAGAGATGTTCACACCGAGGTACTTGTAGCTGCTCACCTTCTCCACAGGGGTCCCACTGATCATAAGAGGAGTATAGGCCTGTTGTCTCTTTCTGAAGTCCACAATCAGTTCTTTGGTCTTGGTCACATTCAGAGAGAGACAGTTGTCCTGGCACCAAGATGTCAGTTTCTCAACCTCTTCCATGTATGCGTTCTCGTTGTTGTTGGAGATAAGGCCCAGAACCACTGTATCGTCAGCGAACTTGACAATAGAAGTGGAGCTGTGAGTAGCCACGCAGTCATGTGTGTACAGAGAGTACAGTAGGGGGCTCAGGACGCAGCCCTGTGGCGCTCCTACGCTCAGGGTGATGGAGTTGGAGGTGGACCGGCCTACTTTCACTACCTGGGGTCTGTGTGAAAGAAAGTCTAGAATCCAGTAGCAGAGTGGGGGGTTCAGACCAAGTTTTAGGAGTTTGGAGGTTAACTTGCTGGGAATTATAGGATGTATTATATAGTTTAGTATTATATGCCGCTCTTCTCTCTAGTAATATGGCACATAGTCTTAGAGCTCAACCTTGACTAACTGGAGCCCAGGTCAGGAAGCAGACAGACTGGCTAAACCGACCGTCTGCTAGCTGTCTCACATCACAGAATTCAGATAAATCCCAACACATAGAGACTCTTTCACCTAGATATCATCACATAGAGACTGTGTCTGTGCCCCGAACTAATAAATACAGAAAACTTCCAAACCCATTTACAGGTGATAATTTAATTGATGTTCAACAAGTAGTAAACAGAGATTATAAAGATAAACAAATGATAAAGCTTGGGTTGCTGAATATTCGATCCCTTTCTTCAAAAGAACTTATTGTAAATGATATTATCACAGAAAATAATCTAGATGTGCTGTGTTTGACAGAAACCTGGCTAAAACCAGACGATTACATTACTTTAAATGAGTCTAGCCCTCAAGGTTACTATTATCGACACAAACCTCGTCAGAAAGGTAAAGGGGGAGGTGTTGCTGTAATCTATAGTAATATCTTCAGTATTACTCAAAAGTCTTTCAAATATATCTCTTTTGAAGTGATGGTGCTCTATGTAACTTTATATAATGTAAGTGACAAATCTCATTTGAAATTTGTGTTGGCTACTGTATACAGGCCACCAGGGCACCATACAGATTTTATCAAAGAATTTGCTGATTTTCTATCGGAGTTACTACTGGCTGTGGATAAAGTCCTTATTGTTGGTGATTTTAATATACATGTAGATAATGAAAAAGACGCTTTGGGATTGGCATTACAGATATTCTAAACTCTATTGGAGTTAGACAACACATGTCAGGACCAACTCATTGTCGTAATCATACTCTAGATCTAATATTGTCACATGGAATCGATATTGATGCCGTTGAAATTCTACAGCAGAGCGATGACGTCTCAGATCATTATCTAGTCTCATGCGTGCTACATTTAACCAAGGCTGGAAAACCGCCTGTCTGCCATAAATATGTTAGAACCATCACTTCTACCACTAAAAATTGCTTTATAAATAATCTTCCTGATCAGTTTAATCAACTTAGCAAACCAGACAGCTCAGAAGAAATCGATGTTGCAATAGAAACTATTGACGCTCTCTTTTCGAACACTCTAGACTCTGTCGCTCCTTTGCGCTTAAAAAAGATTAAGGATATTAGTCCAACGCCATGGTATAACGAGCACACTCTGGCCCTTAAGAGAGCAGCCAGAAAACTGGAGCGCAGCTGGAAGAATTCAAAACTAGAAGTTTTTCAGATTTCATGGAGAGAGAAAATGATGGAGTACAGAAAGGCCGTAAAAACAGCTAGATCTGCTTATTTTTCAAATCTTTTAGAAGAAAATAAACCCTAAGTATTTATTTAATACAGTGGCTAAATTAACGATAAATACAGCCTCAACTTCTGATGTTTCCAAACAGCACAGCAGTAATGCCTTTATGAACTTCTTTACTTGCAAGATTGACAACATTAGAGAGAAAATTATAGCCATGCAACTGTCTACTACAGTATCACATCAGACAGTGGATTGTAGTATCCCTGAGGAAAAATTCCATTCATTCGCTGCTATAGGAAAGGAAGAATTGTCTAAACTTGTTAAATCATCAAAATCAACAACATGTATGTTAGACCCTATACCGACTAAGCTATTGAAAGAGATGCTTCCATAGGTCATAGATCCTCTTCTTAAGATCATTAATTCATCTTTATCACTAGGTGATGTACCGAAAAATTTTAAGCAGGCTATTATCAAACCTCTTATTAAAAAAACACAACTTGATCCTGGTGAATTAGTCAATTACAGACCGATCTCCAATCTACCTTTTCTGTCAAAAATACTAGAAAAGGCAGTATCATCTCAACTGTGTTCCTACTTGAAAAGAAATGGTATCTGTGAGGATTTCCAGTCAGGATTTAGACCGTACCATAGTACTATCGAATTAGCTGGCCTTACCGTCTACCGAGCTGACAGAACAGCTGATTCGGGTAAGATGTTCGGCGGAGGCCTGTGTATTTACATAAATAACTCTTGGTGCACAAATACCACTGTAGTTGAGAGACTCTGTTGCCCTGATGTGGAGTTCATGTTGCTTAAATGCAGACCGTTTTATCTCCCGAGAGAATTTTCTGTTGTGTATATCTGTGCTGTGTATATCCCCCCAGACGCTAATTCTAAGCTAGCACTGGCACAGCTGCATGATTGCATAAATAACATCCTGGCTGTACATCCTGACAGTGTCTTTATTGCAGCAGGGGATTTCAATCATGCTGATCTAAAGTCTGTATTACATAAATTCCATCGTAATGTCACCTGTGCAACCAGAGGGGAAAAAACACTGGACCAGGTATATACCAATGTGTCCAACGCCTATAAAGTTCAGGTATATCCTCATCTGGGCTTGAGTGATCATATCTCTCTCATGCTTTACCCCCGGTATACACCCATTTCTCAGACTGCTGGAACCAAGGTGAAGACAGTCAGAACATGGCCAAAAAGTGCTATACCTGAGTTACAGGATTGCTTCCTCTACACAGATTGGGACGTTTTCAGAGACCGGGAATTATTAACACGCCAGGCCTTTGATGAGTACACCACCACAGTTATGGATTGCATTAACTTTTGTGTAGATAATGTTACTTCCTGGAAGCTGATTCATGTCTTCCCTAACCAACCACCATGGATGACACATGAGGTTCGGCTGCTGATTAAAGCCAGGGATACAGCCTATAGGTCAGGGGACGGGGAGGCCTACAGCGCAGCCAGGAGGGATCTTAGAAGGGGCATCAAGCTTGCAAAATTGAATTATAAACATGGAATTGAAGCCCACTTCAACACCTCAGCTAACTCCCGGCAAGTGTGGGAGGGAATTAGAGCGATATCGAACTACAGGAGAACAACATCTGCCTCTGTGAGTAGTTCAGGCACTTTAGCAGAGGAATTGAACATATTTTATGCCCGTTTTGATGAGGGGAATAAGGATATTTTGCGGACCCACCTGCCCTCTAATGATAATATTGCACCAGTTCTGAGCCTTCATGAGGTGACTCTGCCCGGGTAACATCAATCCCAGGAAAGCACCTGGTCCAGACGGAGTGCTGGGTCGGGTGCTAAAGGACTGCGCGGCCGAGTTGGCAGAGGTCTTCACCACCATCTTTAACCTGTCACTGGCCAAGTCATGGGTTCCAGCATGTTTTAAAGCATCAACAGTTATTCCTGTACCCAAGCAAGCCAATGTCACATGCCTGAATGACTACAGGCCTGTGGCACTTACACCGATCCCTGCCAAGTGCCTGGAGCGGCTGTTCATGAGACATTTAAAAAAGGCCTTGCCACCAGCCACAGCCTTACCAGTTTGCTTACCGGAAGAACAGATCAACAGAGGATGCTATTGGTATTGCACTTCATATTCTTCTGGAACATCTGGAGCACAAAAACACCTATGCAAGGCTGCTTTTTATTGACTTTAGTTCGGCTTTTAATACAATTCAGCCAAACATATTACTGCTGAAATTACACAATCTCGGATTGGACAACTTCTTATGTAACTGGATATTGGACTTTTTAACTAATCGTTTTCAGTGTGTGAAAATAGGTGGGCACGTTTCAAAAACCATATTTATCAACACTGGTGCCCCTCAGGGTTGCGTGCTTAGTCCACTACTTTACACACTTTACACATATGACTGTTCTGCTTCCTTCCCTACTAATCACATCATTAAATTTGCAGACGACACAACCTTGTTAGGCCTCATAACAAACAGCAATGAGATGGCATACAGGGAAGAGATTGAGCTATTGGCAGAGTGGTGTAAAAAACATAGCCTGGCTCTTAATGCCAAAAAAAACAAGGAAATCATAGTTGACTTTCGCAAATCAAATCATTCTGGTCATTTACCTCTTTATATAAATGGAGAGACAGTAGAGAGGGTGAGCAGCTTCAAATTCCTTGGTCTCATTGTGTCTGAGGATTTGTCTTGGGGCAATAACATCATTTGTTAGGTAGGGTAGTCGTGGCCTAGTGGTGAGGGAGTCGGGCTTGTAATCTGAAGGTTGCAGGTTCGATTCCCACGCTGGCAGGAATTGAAGGTGGGGATTGTGAATAAACAGCACTCTCTCCACCTTCAATCCCATGACTAAAGTGCCCTTGAGCAAGACACCTAACCCCTAATTGCTCCCCTTGTAAGTCGCTTTGGATAAAAGCGTCTGCTAAATGATGAAAAATGAAATGAAAATTTCAGCTGCAGGAAAGGCCCAGAAAAGACTCTTTTACCTGAGGAAGTTAAATAGAGCCAAACTTCCACAGAGGCTCTTGGTAAACTTTTACAATTGTGCGATTCTAAGTGTGCTGACTTATGGACTGTTAGTGTGGTTTTCCAGCTGCACTAAAGCTGAACAGCAGACGATCCAGCGAGTGGTAAAGACGGCTGGTAAAATTATCGGGACTGACCTCCCGGAGATTTCTACAGTGTACACCTCCCGCTCCCTGCGTAGGTCGCTTAACATCATAAGAGACCGGTTCCACCCAGCACACAGCCTGTTTCATCTATTGCCCTCAGGAAAGAGGTACAGGTCCCTCCAAGCCAGAACCACCAGAAGGTTTAACAGCTTTTATCATCAGGCAGTCAGACTACTGAACAAACATTGTCCCCCTCTCCCCTCTCCACTCACTTAATTGGTATCCATGCATTACTCTTTAATAATTGTAATATTTGAGATCTGGACTTTGCATTGCTGCAGTACACATAATTATACACATTGATACATATTCATCAATTTAATTATTCACATTCATATAGAAATATTGCTGCTACATGTTATGGTGAGGAATTAGATGTGGTAGATGTGCTGTGTTATGCTGATGTACTGTGTTATTGATGATCATGCACTTTATTCCAATGTCGTGTGAAGCTCTATTGTAATTTCGTTGTATTATTACAATGACAATAAATTAATTATAATTATAATTATATAATTATCGTACTGAGACTGCTCTCATTAGAGTTACGAATGATTTGCTCTTATCATCAGATCGTGGTTGTATCTCTCTATTAGTGTTACTAGACCTCAGTGCTGCTTTTGACACTATCGACCACAATATTCTTTTGAATAGACTAGAAAATTATGCTGGAATTAGTGGAATTGCATTGGCATGGTTCAAATCATACTTATCTGACCGTTATCAGTTTGTAGTAGTAAATGAAGAGACGTCATTTCGATCACAAGTTAAATATGGAGTACCACAAGGCTCAGTTCTAGGACCGTTGCTTTTCACTCTGTACATGCCACCCTTGGGAGATGTCATTAAGAAGCATGGCATTAGCTTTCACTGTTACGCTGATGATACTCAGCTGAAAATTAACAGAATGCGTAGCTGATATAAAAAATTGGATGACTAGTAATTTCCTACTACTAAATTCAGAAAAAACAGATATTCTAATTATTGGACCAAAAACTTCAGCACATAATAACCTAGAATACTGTCTCACACTTGATGGCTGCTCTGTTAAGTCGTCTTCGTCAGTTAGGAACCTGGGTGTGCTCTTTGATACCAATCTTTCATTTGAAAGCCACATTTCTAGCATATGTAAAACCGCATTCTTCCATCTTAAAAGTATATCTAAATTGCGACATATGCTCTCAATGACAAATGTGGAACAGCTAGTTCATGCGTTTATGACCTCGAGACTAGATTACTGTAACGCTCTACTAGGTGGTTGCCCTGCTCACGTGATAAACAAATTACAGCTGGTCCAAAACACAGCTGCTAGAGTCCTTACTAGAACCAGGAAGTATGAACATATTAGCCTGGTTCTGTCAAAACTGCACTGGCTCCCTATTAAACATTGTATAGATTTTAAAATCTTGCTAATTACTTACAAAGCACTAAATGGCTTAGCTCCCCAGTACCTGAGTGAGCTCTTAATGCATTATAGTCCTTCGCATCTATTACGATCTCAGAATTCTGGCCAGTTGTTAATACCTAGAATATCAAAATCAACCGCAGGCGGTAGATCCTTTTCCTATTTGGCACCTAAACTCTGGAACAATCTTCCTAGCATTGTTCGGGAAGCAGACACACTCTGTCAGTTTAAAACTAGACTAAAAACGCATCTATTTAACCTGGCATACTCATGACGCACTATAAACTTTTGTCTTCATTTCCGTTAAAGGATTGTTAGGCTGCATAGATCAGGTCAGCCGGAACCAGGAACACTTCCTATTACACCAGATATACTCGTTACATCAGAAGAAGAATGGCGTCTACGCTAATTTTTTGTCTCTCTGCTTATCCCGAGGTTTACCAATTAACGTGATTGGCTGGATCCGGGCCGTGTCCGGGTCGGACGAGGAACCTGTGCCTGTGTGCGGCAGCAATGTGGCCTGTGGTGTCGGCGGAGACTGTGTTAACTAGCTCATCCTTTGTTAAGACCTCACCGACTCACCAGCCAGTGGCACATATCCCAACAAACCGTCCCATACCGGCGTGATCCAAAAGATCTTAAACTAGATGGAACTAGATTAAATATTTTGACTGTTGCGATTCCAAATCAGTTTAATGACCTGTAACTCTGCCTGGGTTTCGGACAAGTGTTCACTGTTGGCCAGAGGAGAACTGGCCCCCCGACTAAGCCTGGCTTCTCCCAAGGTTTTTTTCTCCATTTGTTGGAGTTTTGGTTCCTCACTGTTGCCTTTGGCTTGCTTAAGTTGGGGACACTTGCTTGATATTCAGCAGTGTTTTTGATATGCCTGCATTGGCGCCGTTGTATGCGAACTGAGCTGAGCCATACGATTATGTCACTGTTTTCTGCAGTGCTGATATACCTAAATTAACTAGATTAATAACTACTGATATTTGCAATCAATAATATATAGAATAAGCTGCACAATGACACCATTTTCTTATTAATGTAAAGCTGCTTTGCCACAATTTGCATTGTAAAAAGCGCTATATAAATAAAGATGACTTGACTTGACTTGACACTAGAGCAAGTAACGCACTAAATAATGGTGATAATCCCCTGGGGTCAGAGGTCACTGGTCCATCACTGGACTCAGGAGGAACTATGGATCGCCTGCTCTTCATAGACACACAACTGGGATGAGGAGATGCTGCTGTCTGACTCCCCCTCCTGCAGACAGAAATAATAATTCATAACCATATGGACACTAATTAACAACACTATTAGTTCAGATGATCTCTTTTGAATAAGTCAGTCGTTTAGCTGTGGCTCATTTCAGAGGCTGCGTCCTTAATTACTGAATTACTCTTTAAATGTAAGTATTGAGTTTTGTTGATCTGAAATTACAGCTTTTGTCCCCGTATAGTTGAATCACAGGACCGAATACCAAGTTGCTTTGCCAAGGAAAACTTTTATTGTGTGTCAGGAGAGAAGTTCATTCTATGTCTCCATGTGCCCCTCTTCTCTAGGCTTCTCCTCTCTAGGGCATCACTTCTCTAGCGGGTCTTCTCTAGAGGTTCTTCTCTAGAGGTTCTTCTCTAGGGGGGTAGTGTGTTACATCGATCTTATATACCATGACTAGAGATCATACAAGTCCTTACAAGGTTGAGAAAAACAAGTTGGTTTCTTTAAAATAGCACGTATACTTCATACATGCACATCCTACTTCCTTGTAGGGAATTCTATACATCAGTTGTCTACATCATCATGAACAGCTGCTTCAGCTAAAGCCTGTGCTACGTGCACCCTTTCAGAATACACTCACACATTCCTGTGAAACAAAAATATCTTCTCTCCTTCTGCACATAACATGCAAACTCAACTCTCATGCATTACACTCTTTCAAATAGAATATACATTTGATTATATATTTAAATAATATTAAAACAATGAAATTTTAATCTTCATCTCCCTCCACTGGAACTATGGCCGTCAAGTTCCACACCATCGACAACCTAATGAAATGATAGTGAGGAGAGAAATAGCAGACCAAGAAAAGACATACAAAGGACAAAAAAATAGAAACATAAGGAAATGGGAATAAACAAACAAAAGAAAATAAAATGAAATAAAATGACCCCAACCCATGTTATGTTCCCGCATACTATGTGTGTAATTACGCCTATGTGTATGTATTTAAAATGAACCCCAGCTTTCTACAGGAAAGGAAAAACTAATAAGTCTTCACCAGTGCCTGGACTCGTCCGGTACCTGAACTCCTCCAGTTCCTGGTCAAAATAACAAACTAACATAAAAGTTGATGTTAAAGAATCCTATCCCTTGGGGTGTAAATCAGTAAGCAGGTGTTAATGTTTGTGAGGTTGTGTTTTGTATGTAGAGTATGAAATCTCCTATTTCACCCTATATTTTCCATTCTCGACCTTATCCATTTGGTTAGAAATAACCAATTTAATAGGTTTAATACTTCTCCGTCTAGTAACACATATGATAATGTTTATTACGAACATGAACACAAGGACTCCTACCATAGTCAAAACTATCCAGTCTGACCACGATAAATTCCCTGGAATCTGTGTTAATTTTCTTTCAGATATCAATTGAGCTATTCCATTTGCTATTACCACATGACCTATTGCTTGAATTCCCTCCTCTTCAGCTGCTTTAACACTCTCTTTAACTCTTTTAACCATTTCAAAGAGTTCATTATTTCTTTCCTCTACCAAATCATTACTCCACCACTGTGGTTCTAATTGCAGCAATTGCACACGTGGAACATGAATTCCACATGAATTTACATCACTGGGTCCCATCATACAGGCACATGGTTTCTCCTACCACTGCTATGCTGATGACACACAACTCTACCTGTCCTTCCAGCCAGATGATTCCACAGTAGCTGCACGGATCTCAAGCTGTCTGGCGGATATCTCCACCTGGATGGAAGAACACCACCTGCAGCTCAACCTGGCAAAGACTGAGCTTTTAGTCTTCCCTGCCACTCCTACCCTACAACACGACATCAACTTACAGCTTGGTACAACCACCATCACCCCATCTAAGTCGGCCAGAAATCTTGGAGTTATCTTCGATGACCAACTGACCTTCAGAGACCACATCTCAAAGACGGCGCGGTCATGCAGATTTGCACTACGCAACATCAGGAAAATCCGTCCCTTCCTGACTGAGCACGCAACACAACTGCTGGTCCAGGCCCTGGCCATTTCAAGGCTTGACTACTGCAATGCTCTTCTGGCTGGTCTGCCGTCAAGTGCAATCAAACCTCTTCAAATGATCCAGAACGCTGCTGCTCGTCTTGTCTTCAACGAGCCTAAGAGAGCCCACGTCACGCCCCTCTTCATCTCTCTGCACTGGCTACCCCTCGCTGCTCGCATCAAGTTCAAAGCGCTGATGCTTGCTTACAGATCCACCACAGGCTCTGCACCTTCCTACCTCCACACACTGCTACAACGCTACGTCCCCACCAGAAGCCTGCGATCACTAAAGGAGCGTAGGCTTGTGGTACCGTCACAGAGAGGCACAAAATCACTCTCCAGATCATTCTCCTTCACTGCTCCCTGCTGGTGGAATGATCTCCCTACTTTCATCAGGAACGCAGAATCCCTGGCAATATTCAAGAGACAGCTGAAAACTCACCTCTTCCGTGAACACTTGATCCCCTCATAAAAAAAAAAAAAAAAAACACCTTTCCTTCCCTTTTCCCTTCCTACTCTAGCTTATGGTACTGAGCAATGTATGGAACTTGTATTGTGAGCACTTCCTGTGTTATTTGCCAATTCATGAAGAATCGCTTGTTTGTTTTCCTCACTTGTAAGTCGCTTTGGATAAAAGCGTCTGCTAAATGACTAAAATGTAATGTAAAATGTAAATTCCACCCAAATAAAGAGGATAGAGAACTTCAACACAAAATGGATCACGAGGAATTGGAATTGATTCCTGAAATGGAAGCAGAGAAATAATTAAACATCATTCCTTTGTTATCCAGGTTTTAAAACTAATGGACGAACAGTGCTCATTTTCTGGCCATAAGCTATCGTCCTCATTTTGTTCATTCACTAGACAAGGTTTGACTTGTGACCAATGATACCATCTATCTGTTCCCACCCCCTTCCCTTTAAGGCACACACTCGTGTCTGTTGTTAGAAGTATCTCGTACGGTCCTTCCCACCTAGGCTCTAAACCTTTCCTAGGAATACGTTTGACCATAACAAAACTGCCTAACTCGGGAATGTGTGGAATATCAGTAGTGGTGTGTTTTTCATCCCACTGCTGCTGGGCTTCTCGCACTTTCTGGTTGTTTTCTTTGGTAGCTTTGTCCAGCATTGTGAGATACCGCCTTAACTTTCCTTGGAACAACGTAGAATCTCCTCCTGTTCCCGCTGGAGGTGGAGCATCAGGAGGTAGGATCATTGCTCTTCCAGTCATTAGTTCAAAAGGGGTTAGTCCCGTTACTCTGTTTGGAGTTGCTCTTAAGTTCCACAATATAGCAGGTAACAATTTATGCCAACCTTGGCCAGTCTGCAGAATAGCTTTGGTAAGGAATGTCTTCAAAGTTCTGTTCATCCTCTCAATTAAACCTGAACTTTGTGGACGATAGGGAATATGGAACTTCTGTTTAATCCCCATCAGTTTCATTGCTTCTTTCATCAATTTTCCAGTGAAGTGGGTTCCATTGTCTGAATCAATCTCATATGGAAGACCCCAGCGAGGAAACACTTCTTCCACCATTACTCGGGCTACAGCTTCAGCTGTGCAAGTCTTTGTTGGAAATGCTTCCACCCATCTAGTAAATCGGTCTATGATCACTAGAATGTACTGATACCCTCCACTGGGTGACAATGGTCCTGTGAAGTCAATTTGGAGATGTGTCCATGGCCCTGTTGGTCTAGGTGCATGTGACATTCGCACCTTGACAGACTTTCCCACATTTGCTTTCATGCAAATCAAACATCTCCTACAATAATCATCAATGTCTCTCATCATTCGTGGCCACCACCAAGTCTCGCTGATTTGAGCTTTCATTGCTTTTGCTCCAGCATGCACCTTACCATGATACAGCTGCATCAGTTCTTTCCTTGTTCCAATAGGCATCACCACTTGTCCTGTTGGAATTCTCCAGATACCTTGATCATCCTCCTTCGCTCCCACTTTTATCCACTGTTCCTTTTCTTCATCTGTTTCTGTGAGATATGACAGAAGTTGGAGCTCAGGATTGTCCTTTCTTTCTTTCCTGAACCAAGGTGATAGGAGTAGGGAAAGTAAAGCTGCTTCTCTAGCTGCTGCATCTGCTGCCGTGTTTCCTTGACTTTCTTTGGACTTGTCAGATTGATGTGATTTTACCTTGACTACGGCTGCTTCTCTTGGTAAGTGACATGCTGTAATCAAGCGACGAATTATGGAAGCATGCTGTATTTCGCCCCCACTACTTGTGATGAGTCCACGTCTTTTCCAGAGGGCAAGGTAGTCATGAACCACACCGAAAGCATAACGACTATCTGTGTAGATGTTGACTCGATCTCCTTCTGATAGTTCAAGAGCTTCCGTGAGTGCTATGAGCTCAGCTACTTGTGCTGAAAATTGCCCTGGAAGAGCTCCTTTTTTCACAACGGTTCCATCAGCCTTTACTACAGCCCATCCAGTGTGTCGTTTTCCATCGATGTAGTAACTGGATCCATCAACCCATAGCTCTTTATCTGGAATTTCAAGAGGTATTGGATTAACTGGGCCAAGGCTTTCTTCTTCTACTTGTTTTTCACACTCATGTGGTATTCCCTCATGTGGTTCCAACATCATTGTTGCGGGGTTAAGAGAAGTGTCTCTGATGATTTCTACTCTCAAGTCCTTGTTGAGCAGGGCTACTTCCCATTTTGCTCTCCTCGCATCAGAGATTGTTTTGATGTTGGTGTTGTTCAACAGTGTCACTATACTGTGTGGAGTGTGCAATATGATAGTTTGTGCACCTATCAAATTTTCCACAGCATTCACTGCCCACGTGGCACCATCGAGAGCTTGTATACATCGTGGTTGACCTATCATGGTGACAGGAATCTTTGTGGAAAAGTACCCAACTGGTTTGTAACGATCACCAGGTTTTTGACACAACACTGCTGAATATGTCTCATCTCCTACCCTGGTCCACAGATGAAAGGGCAAACGACCATCAGGGAGTCCCAAGGCTGGAGCTGAAATCAGTTTCTCTTTCATAGAAGTAAACGCTTCCTCAGCTTCTGTTGTCCACTCTATCTTTTCCACTCCTGGTTTTCCTCCTTTATACAAGTCGATGAGAGGACTAGTGATACTGGCGAAATCAGGTATATATTGACGACAGTAATTGAAAAGTCCCATTACCTTTCGCATTCCTGTAACTGTCAAAGGCTTTGGAAGTTGTCGTAGAGCCTCTACACACTCTGTTGTCATTCTTCTTCCTTCAGCAGATATTTCTTGGCCTAGATAGATAACTCTAGTTTTGGCCAGCTGAGCTTTGTCAGGGTTTACCTTGAATCCACCTTTCCTTAGAGCTTGCAGAGTTATATTTAATGCAGATATATGGCTGTTTTCATCGGGGCTTGCAATCAACAAGTCATCAACATATTGAAGGCAAACACTTCCCGAACTTTCAATTTCTGCTTTCCGCTCTGTTAAGAATTGGTCAAGAGCTCTGTGAAATACAACAGGGGAAAGATTAAGACCTTGTGGGAGTCTGTTCCAGACATACTGGGTTGCGCCTACTGTAAAAGCCAATTTTTCTTGAGATTTTTCATCAATAGGTATAGACCAGAAAGCCGACAGCACATCTAGGACCGTGAAGATCTTTGCATCTCCTGGAATATCATTCAGAATGGTTGCAGGGTTAGCCACTATAGGATGTGGTTTTGGTGTTACACTGTTAAGTCTTGTGTAATCCATGGTTAATCTCCACGAGTTGTCTGATTTCCTGACTGGCCAGACAGGGCTATTGGTTGTTGAAGAAGCTTGTCGAACAATTCCTTCAGCTTCCAAGTCTGCCACAATCTCTGCCACTGCTTGTCTTGCTTCTGGTCGAATGGGATATTGTTTATGAGGGGCGTGTGTTGGTCCCTCAATAACAACTGGGTCGATGTTAGCTTTTCCACAGTCTAATTTGTGTTTAGCCCAAACTTCTGGATATAAACTGCACAGAAGACCCCACACACCTTCTTTTTCCCATTCTCTGGTGATGGGTGTTGCCACACCAATAGAACTTATATTACATGTGCGGTCTTCGTGTGGTATTATTCCAGCTGTTGTAGCAACTTGACGACTGTCAGTAAATATGATCATGTTCAACATTGGTAAAATGTCCATACCTATGAGACTTCCTTGTGAATTCGGTCCCACCCAGAAAGGTGTCCACAAGACTTCATCTTCATGTATCTGCAGAGGAACCGGTATACTTTTGTGAAATTTTGTGATACCTCCTCCAACTCCTTCAACTTCTATAGTTTCATGTGTTGTAGGTAGGTTCAAATCAGTTATGGAGATAGCTGCCCCTGTATCGAGAAGGCAGTCACATGGATGGCCCCCTATTAAAGCAGGGATAAAAAGGCGGTTATCTTTTTTCTTACTTATACAGGGGGCCGCTGATTCCTATTGCGGACGCATAATTCCCTCAAGGAGCTGACGAACTTGTGCTTCAGTCCATTTCTTCCCTTGAGGAGTTTCACCGTTGCTTTTCGCATTGACCTGTTTAAATGATGGACCTTTACCTTCTGCTCCGCCTCCTTTAGCCCAACAGTCTCTCCTAATGTGGCCAATTTTCCCACAGTTACGGCATAGCTTCACCATCCTGTCTGTATCAATGTTGGATTGGACGAATGCCACTCCTTTTCGATTTGGCTTGTTTACTTCTTCCTTGTTTGATCTTATAGCCATCTCTAGACGACCAGCCCATTGCATAATTTGATCAAATGTTTCTCCCGGATTGACTCCAAGTGACAAGGCTTGTTGGTATTTTGAGCTAAAGCCGTCCACAAGTGTGTCAATAAATTGTACATCATCTCTATCTGGCTCTTTCTTAGCACATAAAGCCCATCTTTCATAAGCATTCCATTTACGCAGGGCATATTCATCTGGAGATTCATCATCTTTTTGCTTAATCAATGTAACTGAAGTGAAAGGGGTCTTACCACTGCCCAGGACATCTTGGATTTCTCTTCGGAACACATCTAAGGCTTGCCAAAGACCCAGGGGTCGTCCTTGGCCATCTACCCATAAGTGGAATTCCATCCGCGCTGCAAAAAATTCCACTTTGCTTCAAAATCCAATGAGCAGCCAGTATTGGAAAGGCTTTCAGCTTGACAGAGTCTTTTTTGGATCATGAACCATCTAAACTGTTCATCCAAAGACGCATCAACATCCAGTCCATTCTTCAAAAACTTAGCTTGCTTTTTATTCTTCTTTTCAAGGTACCAAATTGAAATATCTTTGCTATTCCAACTGTTGTCTGACATTGCAGAAGAGATATATTTAGCTCTGTGTGTGTGTGTATGTATGTGTGTGTGGCATGTATGTGTATGTGTACTGAAGGGAGGGGCCCTCTCTCTCTCCCTTTCTCCCTCTCTCTGTCTGAAAACTCAGAAGACAAAAAGAATAAAACAAAGTTAGCTCTTATATACTCTTATATTCGCTTATATACTCTTATAATTTCGTCTTTTTGTTTCCTTTTTCTGTTTCTTTTTTATATTTTTTAGTTGAACTTAGATCAGTCTCCTCCTCAAATATTGAACAGCTTATTGTCAATATCGGAATGCCCACGATTCTAGCTCCTTTTGTATAAATGGCGCCTTATACTTTAAAATTTATTTCACCACTCGTGCCCTCACCATACCAATGGATCTTCGGTGTGACGGAAAATTTTTTAGAGTGTACTCTGCCTTTTGCAGTCTCGCCAAATTTCCGACCACCTCACGGCCACACGAGCTAATTGCTAAATCGCTTTACGGCTTATTCTCCCGAAAATTTGACTAAATGGTCTTTCTTCTAAAAAAGATCCACTTTTACCCCAGCTTCATTCAAATATTTTTGAGGTCCACTGATCAGTACAACATTAAATTTCATCAAATTAAATTAATTAAAATACACTATATCTGACACACAATCATTGGCAACACAACTGGTATTTGTTTTAAATAACACAGTTCTTTTTTGTAGCAGTTTCAGGCACTGTCTCAATACATGAATACTTCAGGCAGACTTAAAATTTTTAAGAGAAAGAAAATGTCTTACCTGACTAATTGATTGAGACAAATGTCTGAAATGCAGATCCTGTTCGTGACGCCAATTGTTGATCTGAAATTACAGCTTTTGTCCCCGTATAGTTGAATCACAGGACCGAATACCAAGTTGCTTTGCCAAGGAAAACTTTTATTGTGTGTCAGGAGAGAAGTTCATTCTATGTCTCCATGTGCCCCTCTTCTCTAGGCTTCTCCTCTCTAGGGCATCACTTCTCTAGCGGGTCTTCTCTAGAGGTTCTTCTCTAGAGGTTCTTCTCTAGGGGGGTAGTGTGTTACATCGATCTTATATACCATGACTAGAGATCATACAAGTCCTTACAAGGTTGAGAAAAACAAGTTGGTTTCTTTAAAATAGCACGTATACTTCATACATGCACATCCTACTTCCTTGTAGGGAATTCTATACATCAGTTGTCTACATCATCATGAACAGCTGCTTCAGCTAAAGCCTGTGCTACGTGCACCCTTTCAGAATACACTCACACATTCCTGTGAAACAAAAATATCTTCTCTCCTCCTGCACATAACATGCAAACTCAACTCTCATGCATTACACTCTTTCAAATAGAATATACATTTGATTATATATTTAAATAATATTAAAACAATGAAATTTTAATCTTCAGTTTCAACTTACTTGCTGTACGTCTGATCATGAACGCGACGACATGAGGAAATATTCTGATAAAGTAACTGCCTTTATTCTCTCTGTGTGTCGTTTGTTCAGAGACTTTAGTGCTCATAAATGTAATGAAAATATTGTTCGACCTTTTTAATGTTCTTCCACATTTTTCCATCGTTCTTGGGAGATTGTTGTCATATTATTTTTAAAAGCACATCAAGGTGCCCTCAACTGTTTTTTGCATGTTTTTTTTCTCAGCAGTCATATTTTAATATGTGTTTTTTTGGTAGTTTTCTCCTTTTCCAACGCTCTACTCTCCCAGTTTTCCACAGCTTTACACGTCCATCTCTAGAGACTTCTTCAACTCAGGGGTGTGAACGACCAGAGCTGAAACAGAGGGGTTTCATGACACTTCAAGATAATCGTTCTACTTAAAGCTCCAGAGTGTGATATTTAGGAGGATCTATTGACAGAAATGCAATATAATCTTCAGTTACAGTTGCTGTGTTCAACAAGCCATGTCACTTTGTATGTCACAACTGTATCGTAAAATGGTTCATTCATCGAAGCTTTTCTACACCGTAAACACTGACGACATCTTGTGGTCAAACGGTGGAAAAGCTGCACTTGCGTCCTGGACAATCCTGCCATTTCTGGATTCATTTAATAAATCAGTTTGTGCTACAATAACCATGAAAGTTTTTAGTCTAAATAGTCTTAATGTGTCATTGTGCTCATGCAATGTTTGAATTAATAAGTCAGAATAAATTTATGAAGAAATTAATAAAAGGGACCAATTAACTTGTGTGCGGTAGTGTTGTACAGTAGCAGTTTTTATGAATCTTCTTCGATCAACTCATCCTTATTCATAAGCTTTTGTCTTAGTTTATAGTCGAGCCTCAGGCGTATATGATGAAAATAAATGAAGATGATTGTGAATCGTCGGTTGAAGAGCTTGTGAACTGGGATTAATACACATTGAATATGCACAAAACTACACATGTAAATATTTATTCGTATTATGATTCATTATGAAAGAAGCGAATGACTCGAAACCTGCGCAGGTTATTTGATGTGACGTCACGCTCTTCAGAGTCTTTTTTCTGGACGGCACACAGCCTTCATCGCACCGCTGTGACGCAATCAGCCTTCAAATACAGCCTTTGAATTGAGACGCAGCTATTGTGTCCAGTACGGGACAGTGTCTCACCTGGGGTCAGAGGTCACTGGTCCATTGCTGAATTTAGGAGGGGGATCCAAGGATCGATTGCTCTTCAGAGACACACAGCTGGGATCTGGAGATGAAGATCTCTTCCTCTTCCTCGTTTCAAAGTCTGACATCTTCCCTGAATATGGAAACACTGGGAACATTAATATTACATTTATGCTTTTAGCAGATGCTTTAATTCCAAGTAATGTCCATTGTATTCATTTCAGCACATATCCTACAGAACAAAATGTGTTAAGAAAAAAATTATCACGATGAAATTTTTCACATCAGTCGATATTGATAATCATCCCGATAAATGTCAAATGTTTATTTCTTTTAAATAAAGGCAGATTTCTCCTCCTGAGGTGAATTTGTAGAAACCTGAACATGACAAACACTTGAACACCTGAACATTTACACATCTGAGGTACAGAAAAAACAATGCATACAGAAATAAATAAATAAATAGCATTACAGGGAGTGCAGAATTATTAGGCAAGTTGTATTTTTGAGGATTAATTTTATTATTGAACAACAACCATGTTCTCAATGAACACAAAAAACTCATTAATTTCAAAGCTGAATATTTTTTGAAGTTTTAGTTTTTAGTTTTTAGTTTTAGCTATTTTAGGGGGATATCTGTGTGTGCAGGTGACTATTACTGTGCATAATTATTAGGCACCTTAACAAAAAACTTTTACCAGAGAAACCAATATAACATCTCAACATTCACAAATATACATTTCTGACATTCAAAAACCAAACAAAAACAAATCAGTGACCAATATAGCCACCTTTCTTTGCAAGGACACTCAAAAGCCTGCCATCCATGGATTCTGTCAGTGTTTTGACCTGTTCACCATCAACATTGCGTGCAGCAGCAACCACAGCCTCCCAGACACTGTTCAGAGAGGTGTACTGTTTTCCCTCCTTGTAAATTGCACATTTGATGATGGACCACAGGTTCTCAATGGGGTTCAGATCAGGTGAACAAGGAGGCCATATCATTAGATTTTCTTCTTTTATACCCTTTCTTGCCAGCCACACTGTGGAGTACTTGGACGCGTGTGATGGAGCATTGTCCTGCATGAAAATCATGTTTTTCTTGAAGGATGTAGACTTCTTCCTGTACCACTGCTTGAAGAAGGTGTCTTCCAGAAACTGGCAGTAGGACTGGGAGTTGAGCTTGACTCCATCCTCAACCCGAAAAGGCCCCACAAGCTCATCTTTGATGATACCAGCCCAAACCAGTACTCCACCTCCACCTTGCTGGCGTCTGAGTCGGACTGGAGCTCTCTGCCCTTTACCAATCCAGCCACGGGCCCATCCATCTGGCCCATCAAGACTCACTCTCATTTCATCAGTCCATAAAACCTTAGAAAAATCAGTCTTGAGATATTTCTTGGCCCAGTCTTGACGTTTCAGCTTGTGTGTCTTGTTCAGTGGTGGTCGACTTTCTGCCTTTCTTACCTTGGCCATGTCTCTGAGTATTGCACACCTTATGCTTTTGGGCACTCCAGTGATGTTGCAGCTCTGAAATATGGCCAAACTGGTGGCAAGTGGCATCTTGGCAGCTGCACGCTTGACTTTTCTCAGTTCACGGGCAGTTATTTTGCGCCTTGGTTTTTCCACACGGTTCTTGCGACCCTGTTGACTATTTTGAATGAAACGCTTGATTGTTCGATGATCACGCTTCAGAAGCTTGGCTATTTTAAGACTTCTGCATCCCTCTGCAATATATCTCACTATTTTTGACTTTTCTGAGCCTGTCAAGTCCTTCTTTTGACCCATTTTGCCAAAGGAAAGGAAGTTGCCTAATAATTATGCACACCTGATATAGGGTGTTGATGTCATTAGACCACACCCCTTCTCATTACAGAGATGCACATCACCTAATATGCTTAATTGGTAGTAGGCTTTCCAGCCTATACAGCTTGGAGTAAGACAACATGCATAACGAGGATGATGTGGTCAAAATACTCATTTGCCTAATAATTCTGCACTCCCTGTATATATAACATTATATATATGCTTGCAAGCAGTTAAAAAATAATGCTTATGGGGAATCACACTGAATACCAAAACTGTATTGTATTATACATTTTATATATATATATATATATATATAGATAGATGGATGAATGGATGGATGAATGGATGGATAGATAGTATAATTTCTCCTGTTTTTGTCTCCTTTAAGGGGATTCAGTGGATCCTGAAGACTCCCTGCAATGATGCTTGCTCCTTATTTTAATAAACCTTTAATAAACACTAAACTTCCCAGTGTTGGTCTCTGTGAAAAAGTGCAGATACACCCCAGTATGATCGGCACACAATCTTTAGATCCTCCTGCTGACCTTATCTTCTCCTGTCAGTGAGGAAACCACACATTCACACGCCTGGATCCTCCTCATGACCAGAGTGGAGACCACAAGAACATGGAGGAAAGGACAGACAGAAGGCCTGACATGCAGCTTATTAGAAATCTACAAATCCATGTGCTAAATCACTGCAAAAGTCTCAATATACGCGTATGCATATATAATCATGTTTAGTTTTAGAACTGAATATATTATGTATTAATTTATATAGTAATAGGAGCATGTGGGGTATAGGAATCGTAAACATTAAGATGAATTAAATTTCTCATTTGACTTGTTTTCTCCGGGAGGTCTGCTGTCCTTGTGAAACAGTGACCATGACGTGATTGACCTTAACTAACATACAAGTTTAAGAACATAAAAACACTTTATGGTCTTTACCCAAAGTAACTTTAGCCAGAAATATGTTAACAGAAACGCTGGTTGACCACTAATTTGCTGTAACATTGCTGTAAATACATACACACACTACATTCACATGGTGGTGTATTATAGAAATATTGTAAACCAATGCATTTATTCACTACAAATGACCAAAAATCACGGTTCTGTCTGAAGTCTACGAGAATCATGTGACGATTCAGCATTTTGATCTTCCCTTGTCTCAGCTCTCTTTCTCTCTTTCTATGGCTCAGGGTTATCACTTCATCAGCCGTTACACCAGATTCTGTGACCATCGTATCCTGTGACCGCAGAGGGTCATCACTGCTGCGTGATATACGCAAACGGCCTAACTGTAAATTATGAGACAAAAAAGGTTTATAAATGCTTGTTATTCACATCATAAATGCCTGTTTGCTTGTCCAGATTAAACGCAACGTGGTTTTAGCAGAGTGTGTTGATCATTCATAAACACTGGCGTGAGAGCGGCGCTGGTGCCGTAACCGAGAGCCTGCAGGAAAACTTTTCCTTTTCTGATTTTCCGAATTCTATTCCCTCTATTTCATCCCAGAATGTTGCTGTTCACCTCAGCCCAAAAATGATTTCTACTGTATGAAACGGACTAGATAAAACATCACCAGAGGGAATTTTGGAGAACATCACAGTTACTCTGGGTCAAATAGAGGAGGATAACAGAAGTCAGTGGCCTTTAATGGTCCCCTGAACCAAACGGGGCCTTTTATTACAGCCATTCTGTGTGAAACTGTTATAGATATTACATACAGTATAATGATATATGTGAAAAAATGTATGTGTGATTTATTATTAATATATTGTCATTTTAGTAGCATAATGATGCTTATTCAATTAATAAATAAATATTATTCTGAATTGCAAAACAAACTGAGGAAAATAAATTCTCGCACGAAAGTTTAAAGTTGCCTTTAAGTCTGACTGCAAGTCTGAATTATGGGGCCAAAACGAACATCCCTCGCGGGCTGCAATCATCATCATCATCTCTTTTGCTAAAAAAACAAGACATGCTCTGTCGATCCCCATCATTTCTGGAAAGATCATAGTATTGGCAGGTTTAGGATTAGGCAATAATATAGTGACTTCAACAAGGAGGATAATAATTTGGCAGGAAGTCGAAATTCAGCACAAAACTGGTTTTTGAGTTTAAAAGAGCGCGAGTGGCATCGACGCGTTCAGATGATCAGCCCTTATTTACAGCAAGACACTTAAGTAAAAGCAAAGTTCGTGTTCAAAGTCAAAGAGCTGGAATATTTCAGCACTACAGTATTTATTCAATTAAAGCTTTATTTTTAAGAGTGTACAGAACAGATTTGAGCTGTTTATGCCACGGCAATAAATCAATAGGATCCTGTCCAAAAAATGATTAAGGCATGGTGTTCATTTACTGAAGGGGTTTCCCTTTTCTTTCACTTTAATGTAGCTGTAGAGCCCAAATGGGTGTGTGAGGCTACTGTAAAACAATTACTACCAAAAACAACAAAAACACATGATAGCATCCCCATCAAACACATAAGAGATTATCTTAGTTAATATAGACATAAAAAAATAAAACATACAAATATTTTCAGTGTTTTATTTGAGGAGCCTCAAATGTCTCTGAAGGCTCTGATCAGCCCAAACTTTCTTTATCTTTTAGTTTCACAGAGGACAAGTTACACCAGCTGAAGATTTCAGTGGAAATACACAGTTTTGATTTGATTTGAGTAAAGACTTGAAAAGTCAAGACGGAAACGAACTTCATTTCTTGTTACTGAACGATCATTATACGATCATAAAAACACACAGAACAACATCATATAACAACATGACTCGATATTAAATAAAGGCTGATGATGAACTTACCGTCAAACTCAGAGATGTGACGCTCAGCACAGACTCTTCTTCTTCTTCTTCTTCTTCTTCTTCTTCTTCTTCTTCGTCTTCGTCTTCTTCTGGTGTTAATGGCGGTTTCAGCAGCGAGTCTTCGAAGCTCATCTACAAAAACGAAACTAAAAACATCTCAGGTGAGTCACAGAACCGGAGCTTGAGTCGTTGTGTCATACCCACCTGATCTGTATCCAATCAAAAAAGTACGGAAGCTCTGAAAAGCCATACATCATTGTTTTTTCTTTCTCGTTTTATCGTAATCAATGATTTACCTGGAAAAATAAAAAAATAAAGAAATAATCAAGAATGCTGAGTGTCTAAGTGGAGACGTGTGGAAACATTTTACTCACGGATACAACATTTTCCTCATAAATAATTTGCCTAAAGGAAATGTGTGACGGATCATTTTAAACCCTCAAATCAAACCTCAAATCAGCTACTGCTAAAAACAGCATTATTGTGATTCAGTCACACAAATAAAGTGTGTATGTAAAAGGCTACAAACGATTTATTTGGACAAAATTACAAAAAAAAGAGATCATTCAGGATAGTCTATTCAAAGAAACTAAAGTGATCTTTAATCATTCATAAACCATTTTTCGCCATAATGCCATAAGCTACAGTGCAAGTATTATATAATCATTGTTGCAATTCAAAATATTTAAACAGCACAGAAAACAAGCAACAGAGAGCGAGAGGACTGTATATTTAATTTACAGTGTGTTCGGAAAGTATTCAGACCACCTTAAATGTTTCACTCTTTGTTATATTGCAGCCATTTGCTAAAATCATTTAAGTTCTTTTTTTTCATTCACAGAAAAACACAGATTTGTTGAAATTTTTGCAGATTTTTTAAAATTAAAAACTGAAATATCACATGGTCCTAAGTCAAGTCATGTCATCTTTATTTATATAGCTCTTTTACAATGCAAATTGTGGCAAAGCAGCTTTACATTAATAAGAAAATGGTGTCATTGTGCAGCTTGTTCTATATATTATTGATTCATTCCGTTGCAAATATCAGTAGTTATTAGTCTAGTTAATTTAGGTATATCAGCACTGCAGAAAACAGTGACGTAATCGTCCGGCTCAGCTCAGTTTGTATACAACGGCGCCAATGTAGGCATATCAAAAACACTGCTGAATATCAAGCAAGTGTCTCCAACTTAAGCAAGCCAAAGGCAACAGCGGCAAGGAACCAAAACTCCAACAAATGGAGAAAAAAAACCTCGGGAGAAACCAGACTAGGTCGGGGGCCAGTTCTCCTCTGGCCAACAGTGAACACTTGACCGATACTCAGGCAGAGTTACAGGTCATTAAACCGATTTGGAATCCGTTTTTTTTTCATCTTGTTTCCGGATTATTGGTTTATTTGCCCCACCTGTCTTCCCTCATTACCTGCCTTGTTTGTCACCCTTCTTATTCTCCCTGTGTTGTCAGTCCTGTGCTGGATCATCTTCGTCTACTTGATGTTTTTGGTGTTTCCCAAGTCAAGTCAAGTCAAGTCAAGTCTGTTTTCCCCCTTGAGGGTAGTTTTGGTTTGTTCGTTTGTTTGTTTTATTTTTTACTTTGAATAAAAAAGAACCCATTCTCTAGTGATTGAGTCCTCGCTTCTTCCCTACACCACCCTAAACCTGACACTTTCCTCATTGGTCAGGTTCACTTTGGGGAGTGTGCCAGAACCCCGAGGCTAAAAGGGAGCACAAACTCTCCTCCCGCTCTCTCTTATCGTCGACTGTTCCAAAGACAGCTCCTGCAGCCTAGCCTCCCAGGCCAGGCCGGTAGGCCTTGGCCCTGCCCGGCCATGTGCTCACATGAGAACATTTTACATTTAGTCGATATACTAAATTGCTGCTAGTTTGTTAAATGATTCCTTCCGGGTTGTTGACTTAACTCCATTTCCTGTTCCCACTTTCGGCTTCACTCTCACTTCCCCTTTTAGCCCTGTACGCATGATTTGTGTGTATGTATGTGTTTGTTAGTTGGTTATGTGTTCGTGATGTAGTTAATAAAATTTGTGCACAATACATGTTTGGTTCTGATTCTGCCTACGCAGGTGAATTGTCACTTAAATGATTCTGACCCTATACATGTTTTTAAAAGTACCGGAAACGGGACAGGAAGATTATTCTTCTGTCAGGGGAAATATCCTTCTCTTAGAATCAATTAACAATCAACATTGAGTGTTCACAGGATGAACAGATCGATTGATTGTAGTCTGAATGCAGCTACATTAAGTTAACCTGATTAACTGATTCAAATATTCATAATTGATCATAATGAATAATCATAATTAGTTATGAATAATTATTAATATTTCCCTTTTGAGCTAATTTGCTACATATTGGTGGAGAAATGCGGGCATTATTTTAAACAATTGTTTGCGGGCAGAACCAGTAATCAATCGTGTTAGGCATAGGCTTTATTAACACTCTATACATGCACGTACAAGTTTCTGATAAAATCAGTAAAATTATAGCTTGAATGCACCTTCCTATGAACAGCAGAAGGTTTCTCAAAGCTATAATGCATGTTTAAACTGTACGATAAGAAACTAACCTGATTTTAGCGAAGAAATCCTAATCTCAGTGTTAGGTGAGCGTAAGCCTTCCTCTGGCGAAGAAATCCCAGAGTAGCAGCGCGTATAAATGGAACCAGAATAAACTAACCTGAAATTAGCGAAGAAATCCTAATCTCAGTTGTTTAACAAGCGTAAGCCTTTCTCTGGCGAAGAAATCCTAGAGTAGTAGCGTGGATAAATGGTACCAGAATAAACTAACCTGAGCGTGGACGAAGAAATCTCCACGTTCAGTTTGAATGCGTAAATCTTGTTCTGACGAAAGAATTCCAGATTAGCAGCATAAATTTACCTGTGTGACGAAGAAATCTCACTACAGTGTATATAATAAGTGATCTGAGCGATGCTCTTCAGTCACTGATTAAAGGCCTTATTATAATTCGTTACGTCATCGTATTCATAGTGATGTCTTGGACCACTGATATGAAACAATCACGTCGAATTTGTGGTGTAAATTCTAGCCTAGCTAACTAGTAATTCACCATTGTCTGTGAAGTGATGTGCTGTTTTGATTTATGAGTTATGCGCGATACGTCATGACTGACCACGCTAGAGTTCTCAATGCATGCTCGCAGCGCGGCACGAATACTGCTCTATTCATGTTGTGCTGTAGGCTGGCATTGGTCTCTTGGCAGCGCATGACAACAGAGTGTGAGCAGACACTTCTGATTATCTGATAGCAGCCCCCACTTCACAGACCGTTGTGCAAACAACAAACGTGTGTAGCCAAAGCTAGCTTTGTAGCCTACACGTATATCCTACAAGTTAAAGCCCTCTACCTCGACTAAAAGCTGTTCGCATCCTGCTAACACCTAGACACGTGTGAGCGTAGAGTGTATCATTCGAACCAAAGACACTTTAGACTAAGGGATTGTGATTTCAACTATTTATGGGGTACGAAGCTTTGTGAAGCTCCGAATCAAATGAATCAATTGCGTCACAAATGATTCACTGTTTCGAACCGCTAAAAGTGCCACAAGTTGGTGATCCCTGCTGGTCAGATCAGTAAGTGCAGTGGAAATTTAACTCAACGAGACATCTATAATAAACCAGTCACAAATGTTTTATTGAAGATGTAATCAATTGAGGCGATCAATGAATCACTTAATATCCTTAAACATGAGGTTTCTGTTAAGACGTGCTATTTCAGTAAACTGCAGGGCTCGTTTTATGAAAGCTGGGTTAATCAAACAAATAAGAGAATTTTAAATATGTCTCTTTTATCAAATGCATCATGTAAATGTGCTATACACATTTCATGTACAAATTATATATAGATATTGGTTCATGAGGCCTAGAGATGAATCCTTGAAATTTCAAATACTTTTGAAACAGCTATGACGCATCACAAAGCCTCGTTTACTGAAATCACGTAACTTTAGCAGTTTGATACAGGCTTCAAATCACTGAATTAAGACAAATGATTCACACGGGTCCAGAAGCTTCGCAAGGCATGCCTCAAAGGCACCCATCACTGGTTTAAACCATTTGTGCGTATGTGTTTGTGTATTGGACCTTTCTCACCTCTATTTCATGTAATGTTAGCTCCTTCACTCATTTTGTTAAGCCTGAGTATCCCTATTCAGCCAAGTTGAATTTAATTAAATTTAGTTAAAGTTTAATTAAATCAATTTGTTCATTTACCTATCCTTTTAGTCTCCCTAGAGCTATAAGGAAACTCTAATTTCATTTTCATTTTTTTACTTTACTGCTATTTTTATTTCAACTCTATTCCCCCTCTATTTTTATTTTTATCTCATTCACCTCCCCTTGTTCATGCCTGAATATCTGAATGTCAAGTTGAATTTAATTAAATTTGAAATTTAATTGAATCAATTTGTGTATTTACCTCTCCTTTAGCTCCCTAGAGCTAAAAGGGACCTCCTGCTTTTCACCTATTTTAGCTATTTTACCACCACCATCTTCCCTCTTGTTATAGGATTACAGTAACTCTGTTATTTCCTTAATGAGGTATAATGAGTTATAGGTTATTAATATCTTAATTCCTATCTCTTCGCTACCCCTCCTCACTCCTTAGTGCCAGGCCGAATACATGAAGTATGGCCACCGTCCGATGCACTAGAGGTCCCAGAAAGGACTAGAAACACTTCCCATTGTTTCTTTTTCTTTTGATCTTGAGGTATTTGGTGTCTCTGTTAAGCCTAGCTGACAGTCTAACTCTAGGTCTATTACTTGACGGCAGCAATTACTTGAACCAGTGACAGCTGCTTAGCCATATCTCCTAGCAAAACTAAATAGGTAAAACCCTCTCTTCTTCCTTTCCCCTTTCTGATTTCATCTCATTGTTTATCTCAGTTTGTTTTTTACCTGCATGGTGACAACCTGTGGAAGGAACCATTAGTATTCCGAGTAATAGTTTGACGACATGTACCAGCCGAGTCATCAGTTGACGCAGCTTACAGCCGGCAACCAAGATACTCAAACCACTTAGTTGTGTTCACCAGCACTAAGTCTCATACTAGCTCCCCTACATCAGCGATTCAAGCCTTACACGGCCTACATAGCCGTCCTCCCAAACAGATAGCTTTACCCCCTGGTACGAACTTGAACTTGCATTTGCCTTTGCCATCTCTCTCTCTCTCTCTTGTGTCCCCACAATTGTGCCACTTGGCCTAGGACATCCAGCCCTGCCACCCAGTACCCCTTCGGAGACCCGGCAGAGCCAAGGCAGCCAACGACTTGTGACTGTAGAGGAAGGAACTGCAAGATGTTGACATAAGCGGACACTCGACACCCAGCCTGAGCCACAAAGAGCCTCAGCTTCTCCTTAGCCCATGCTCTTACGGGCTTCCAACAGGAGGCAAATGAACTAACGCTACGAGTCACAGAGTTCCACAGCAAACCAACCCGCTCAGCGCGAGACAGCATGGGACAGATGCAGTGAGCCTGGCAGAGTGCAGCAAATGAGGGAGATCACCAGTCTTCAGGAGGCTCTGACAGCTGTTGAACACCGAGAGCAGCTGAAACATGCCACCAAGCAAGACCTGACAGGAGAACTTTTTCTCTTAAGGAACATAAAGAACTGTTTGAAGTTAAAGAGACACTAATACAAAGGCCCTTAAAGGTCATCTGCCTAAAACGCACCCTGATGGACTTCACTGCAGCAGCGCAAGCTCTCCCAGCCCTGCACAAAGGGGGGAGGAGCCAAAGCCCTCTGCTTGACACCTCACCTGCCAGCTTCCTGAGAACCTCTGCAGCCGCAGAAGGAAAAGGGAAATTCAGACAGAACCTGAAAAGGAACACAAGTGACACTAAAAGTCCGCACCGCAGTCTGTGACTGGTGTGACACATCAAGACAGACTCCCTTTTCTGGATCATGTCCAGTTCAGAGTCGCAACGCTTTCTGGCTCGGCAGCCAGGAAACCTCCAATCAGATAGGTTCGGACTGAGTGCCCCTGAAACCAAGCAGGGCAGATTTGAAAGTCCCTATGTAACTACCACAGACTCAAACAGACCTGGAATGGGAGGAGGACACCAGCCTTCGTCTCCGACACCAGCTAGTTATCTTGTAGGCAGCACAGCCTGCCCCCACACCATGCCAGTCATGTGTTCACACAAGACCCCTCAAAAGTGGTTCTTAAGACCCCAATGACTTTGAACTGCAAAACACAGAAGCCAGAGTAGGCAGCAGAAGGCACCCAGCATGGCCTCATTCCCTTCTACTTACCTTCTACAAAGTTCCTAGTCAGCCTATGGCATAAAGCTTTGAAAATAGGTTAAAATGTGTGTTTGCAGAGAAACAGGAGTCTGCATTAGTAAAAATTGAATTTACTGATCAAAAGAAAACCTCCATTGAATGTGTAGTCGTCAAATACCTATGACCGTTCCTGACTACGCATGGCTATTTGAAACATACAGATATTTGATATACACTGTTTGATTTGGCACTGCTGAGCATTGGTTTCCATGACAATGTCTTTTCAAAGGAAACGCCAACTCCACATAGCACATACGCCACTGTGACGGCAGATTGAGCTCATTAAGCTAGTACGGCCTTGCGCCATTCGCTTAAACCACCGTCCACCTAAAAGTGTGCTTTTGATAGTTCCGACATTTGACACAAGGTTTGATTCGCATATAGATCGCTAGTTGCTGGCTTGTTAGATGCAGATAAAACAAAGCTTGAATTGACATCTCTGCTGTAACAGATAGAGTCTTAACGCATTTTAACGTGTCATATGGTATCAGTACAAGGTTAATCTGACTTTAGCAAAGAAACTCTAATTTCAGAATTAAAGCGTAAGTCTGTTTTGACGAAGAATCTCAACTCAGCAGCATATAAACTGTACCAGAATTGATTAGTCTGCTTTGGTTGAGGAAATCCCAATTGCAGTATTACTTAACCTGTTTCTGATGAAGGAATATCAGTACAGTACTGTATAAATATAGATTTGGGTGATACTCCCCTTTCTACAGTGTAAAGGCTTTAGGAACTATAGTCAGGTTGATGTCATTCATCTAAACTTTAGCTGCATCTACAAGCATAGCTACCTGGTGCTCAATACTATGTTGCATTCGCTTATAGAAGCATCAGTATTCATTCACGACATGGATGTAATTCTGTGGGCTTAACAAGCTTTGATTCGCAGCAAATCTGTTTAATGACTCTTTAAACAAGTACAAGAAGTTGCATTCGCTTATAGAAGCATCAGTATTCATTCACGAGATGGATGTAATTCTGCGATTTTAACAAGCTTTGATTTGCGGCAAATCTGTTTAATGACTCTTTAAACAAGTACAAGTACAAGAAGTTGTTCAGAGTAAAGAGAAGAGGTTACATGAGTAAAATTTCCAAATGTAAAACCATATTTGCATTTTACCGAATGTACATCTTTTTGAACATCTTTTTAACTTGATGCATAACTCGTTTCAAAAGTGCGGACACTCGTCATGAACTGTTGAATTGCTCCAACATGCACTGCTTCCCATGACAACAACCTGTCACAGGAAGTGCAAACTCATCACCTCGTGACATCATTTTGTAAACAAATCAGGCTAGGGAGCTAAGCTAACACAACCTAGCAGTCCTTCAGCTAAGGCATAGCTAAGTAATAACTTCTACAGTTGCGGTGAGCATCATTTACTTGAAGCCTTTAACTACAGCTGTGTGTAGGCAGTGTGAAAGTGAGCTAAATCATTTTCCCGTAGTTCCATTCCGGGGTTATGATTTCTCACTTTCCTTACCTTGAATTCTTCTCAGCTAATTTCACATTCACCATTTTAGGGGTACTCCTCCCTGAACCCTGTTCACCTGAATTTGCAGTTGCTCTAATTAAATCAAAACTTAATTATATGTAAACTGCCTAGCTAGAGAAGAATCCCTGTAGTCAGTCAACTATTTCATTCATGTATTCTTTTACCTATTTGATTTATTCACACTTACCCTTATTTCTAGTGAGGTATTTGTTTCCCCATAGAGCCCAAAAGGAACGAGAGGCACTTTTTGTTTTGTGATTCTGTTTATTCTTAACAAGTGTACTAAGTTCTATGCCCCTGCCACACAAGTAATCTTAGTAATTACTAGTGCACAACTATAGTCTGGAGCACTGGTAATGAACACAATCTGAATAGAAAAGCTGTTCTTTTTCCTTTTTCACCTCTTAAGAGACCTAGCCTGTTGCGAGCCATCAGGAGATTCTGAGAAATAAGTTGACCATAAGAATCAACTTAAGTCATTTATTAAATCACGGCTTACTCCTTTCCGAAACATTCTTCGAACCACCCAAATCTTAGCATCCCAGGATTCACAGCTAAGATAGTGATCATATGAGACTCATTTTGATGGCAAGCTATGCCCAAAGCATCAAGCTGTATGCTATGTCCCTAGCTGACCCATTAAACTTTAAGCTATGAACTCTTTAGGGTCATGCATTAGTCCCTCACCCTTACTCTCACCACAAGTGTGCCAAAATGTTGCAGATGCTCAGCTTAACCTTCCAGACGGAAGACCTATAGGACTGGCAAGCCATCATGGCCGGTGACGACCTACAGCACCAAGACCAAGCGCAACTGGACAAAGAGAGGAGAGGAGAAGACCAACGACACATGACCCAAGCCAGAGCTCCAGCCACACCGGGCTGATCTCCTTAGTCCTAACTCATGGATCTGAAAACAGAAGGTAAACCACCTCACATAACAGATCAGAGAGTCCCACAAGGAGCAGACAGGTGCTGAAAGCCTCACAGATCAGCACCGAACTGTCACCATGGCAACAACCAGAGGTACCAGCCAAGACCTGGGAGAAGCCATGGAAAACAGCACCCTCAACCTGCAGACACCACAGGATATCCCACAGCCGTCAACTACAACATCTTCCTCCAAACCCTTCACACGGGTGTCAAGAGGAGGCTGCACGCGGACAGCTGGACACCTTGTCTCAGGCAAACAGGAGCTGTGGACACGAGGAAAACAGCTACCTGAACAGGATCCTCTAAGGAGTGCTGCGAAGTACAAGCTTCCGACGCCTTGCCCAACAGAGCTCAAGCAAGCTCAAGTCGGCACTGCCACAAAAGCAGAAGCCACACTCCAATCTTCAAACTTCTGGTGAGTTCTTGTTCACGGAGGCCAACAAGCACCTGCTGACCTCCCGCCACCTGTTCTAGGTCACAGACCCCTAGCCACTTCCTGCGACCACAAGCAAACCCCTTGCCCAAACCAACTGACTTCAGGATGACCAATGACACACTGTCAAGGCATGGGCTGCCCAGACACTTTCAGCACCAGCTCGGAGATCTGAACTTGTCTACTGTCTACCTCATTCGCCATGGAATGACCACCATTCTAGAAGACACAAACAACTCTGGCCCAACAAAGACTTCCAGCCTTGGGTGTCAGAGGTGTGTCTGATCTTCCTGCACCTTCAATGTCGCTCGCTGTTGCCCATAGGAGGGACAACAACGAACGAAAAGGGGGGAGTATGTAACGACTGAGATAAATCAGACACAAATATTTGTTAAATTCAACAAATATCCTTAAAACCCCTTTCTGACTGCTAACCAAAGGGTCCACCCAGCCCAAACCCACTGTTGTGCGAGTGTCTTTTGTACGGTTCTTGGTTTAATGCATAGTTTATGATAAAAACTACGAACAAACTACCTCACATATATCGTGTCTCCTATCAAATTAATTTTCATGTATGTGACTTCCTCATCAGATGCAGTGTGTGTTTGTTGTATTAATTGGAGCATTAATGTACACAAAACTAATAGGCCTAGGCCATAAATTCCTACAGAGAGGAAGTTCCCGCTCAGGAATTCCTCTTTCCTCATTGGTCAGGTTCACTTTGGGGAGTGTGCCAGATCCCCGAGGCTAAAAGGGAGCACAAACTCTCCTCCCGCTCTCTCTTATCGTTGACTGTTCCAAAGACAGCTCCTGGAGCTCCGGCCATGTGCTCCGGCTCCGGCCATGTGCTCACATGAGAAAGAGAAGACAGCAAGTATGCAAGCTTGTTATCGTTCCTTCATTCAACACAGAAGACGTCGATTGCAACTTCAGCACCATAAGACCGAACTCAGGACTTTCTACTGCAACCGTATATTCAGATGGTCTTCCATCTCTGAGGCAGAATGCAAGTATCGTACGATATACTAAATTGCTGCTAGTTAGTTAAAGTTGTGAACCTCCTTTGTCAACAGAGGAGCTTTGTATTGAATGCTAATGATTCCTTCCGGGTTGTTGACTTAACTCCATTTCCTGTTCCCACTTTCGGTTTCACTCTCACTTCCCCTTTTACCCCTGTACGCATGATTTGTGTGTATGTATGTGTTTGTTAGTTAGTTATGTGTTCGTGATGTTGTTAATAAAATTTGTGCACAATACATGTTTGGTTCTGACTCTGCCTACGTAGGTGAATTGTCACTTAAATGATTCTGACCCTATACATGTTTTTAAAAGTACTGGAAACGGGACAGAAAGATTATTCTTCTGTCAGGGGAAATATCCTTCTCTTAGAGTCAATTAATAATCAACATTGAGTGTTCACAGGATGAACAGATCGATTGATTGTAGTCTGAATGCAGCTACATTAAGTTAACCTGATTAACTGATTCAACTGATCATAATGAATAATCATAATTAGTTATGAATAATTATGAGAAGGAAGGCCTCTAACCCCATCGTGTCATCGTAAATCACCATCAACTGGCGTGTCTCGGGGTTGAGGCCTTGACGGTAGGCTGTCAGGAGGGCAGTTTCATTCCATCTGCTATTAGAAGCGAGGGTGCGAAACTGCAGGGTGTAATCACAGACTGATGTTGAGCCTTGATGGAGATGGTAAAGGTGGTCTGACACAGAGAGAGATGCGGTGGTTTGTCCGAAGACTTCTTTTAAATGGTTAGTGAAAGCAACAAGGGATGATAGAATGGCTGCATTGGATTGCCAGAGAGCCTGAGCCCAACGCAACGCTTTGCCGGTCAGGAGGTTTACCATAAATGCCACTTGTGCTTTCTCCGTGACAAACAGATGCGGTTGGCTCTCGAAAAATAATGAACATTGCATCAGGAACCCATTGCAGTCCTCCGCCTCACCAGAGTAGGGCGCTGGTCGGGCCACGGGACTGGCAGAGGCAGCTGTGTGGAGCGAAGAAGATACTGGGTTTGTTGCAGGAAATGGGCTGCATATAGCTGGGACAGACTCGGAGATAGTGCTCGTTGTGCTAGTTGCTGTGATCGTCTGCATGTTGTTGTGGGTTGGTCTGATCTTCTGTCAGACACAGACAGAGAGGGTAATCAACAGTCAATCAACAGTTTTATTGAACAGCGGGAAATGTAAACAGGTATACGGTCTGGTATGGTGAATTTATAAGTCCATGAAACATTAAGTGACTTAGCTGGTGGATTGAAGTAGTATTCTTGTGTTTGCAGGTAGAAGGAGAGCTGTCCAGCGGTGCGCGCCCACGCCTGATATTCGAGTCGAGTTTGTTGAAGTAACATCCGAAGGATCCGATTAAGGCAGCTAAGGTAACACAGGTAAGTCTGTAGTCCATTCAAGATAAGATCAGACAACTGACTGAGGCAGTGAGAGTGTATATATAGGGCGTGAGCTTGAGTGATAACAGGTGCGGATGGTTAGTATTCGGGTGATTGTGATCGTGTGGGTGGAGCTGGTCGTGCCGGTGATGTTGACGGTGTGACAGTTTGGAAAAGTTGATTGTAAATTCAGATTAATCATTGTTTGGAGCATGTTGAGGGGAATTGTTTTGTTCATCTTGCATAAATGATCTGAAATGGGTCAGTTCATCTGCCAGGCTCTTATCAAATCCAGCGGGTATGAGGCTCAGAGCGTAGTTTCAAATATACACACTACTGGCTATACTTTTATATTCCATCATGGAGGGGTTTTATAGTCATTCGTATTAGGCCGAATATGAATATAATTTGTTCGTTACGACTCAAAGCTCAACCATACCAGGGCTGCGTTTCCCAAAACCATCGTACGCCTAAACGGATCGTAGAACATTGCCACCAATCTCTAAAATCAATTTAGGCTTACGATGCTTTTGGGAAACGCAGTTGCGCTCTGTTGGTGTTGTTTACGGTCCGTCTAAAGATTCTAGTCTAAGAATTAAAAACCAGCTGTCGCCAGTCGTCCTCACAAACACTTTATTATGCATGTTTGATATTTGCGACTGTCTATGCCCTGGAGATCATTCCCTAGGCTGTCAAACATCATTCATCCTTCTTTCTCTGATTTTGTCAAACACATCTTTTTTAGAGTTTCTTTTGTAATAGGCTATAATGTAACATTGCAAGTTTTTAGGCTATTCATTTTGTTCTGCTCACAGAAAAAAAAGTGAAACTGCATTTGTAAAAATCCAGAATAAGCTGTGATTTCTCTCATTTGAAAAATAACATCCTTTTATTTCAACCTGGAGTCTAATAAATGTTAAACAGGAAGAATAAAATGGCAATGTAGGTAATATAAACTGCACTTATTTCTGAAAATATAAGATATTAATTTAAATAGGCTAGGCCTATAAAAACTAAAATATTTGTAAATAAAATAATTTGATTATCAAACAAACAGTATCACAGATTTGCCTGAACCAACATATTCCAACACAGTCACCATCAGAAAAAACGACAATATTCACAACACTTTTCTCTGACTCTGAGGACTGGTATGATTTAGCAGAGGAAGATATGACATTCAGAGACATGCTTCCTCACAAAGCTTAAAGCCCAATCGAATCAAACCTCTTCTGCAGTTAATCACATGGTCAAGCAAACATCCTCTTTGATCGCTGATATTGCGATGGTGACTCAGATCACCCTGATGTCGGAACCTTAAACAATCACTTTAACAGAGCAGCTGAACCATTAATGAACTTGGATTCGGACTATAAACACATGAAGAATTTTCTGAAACGGGGTGTTTCATTAAGCCAGAGACTAAGCAGTTTCCAGGCACTTTACGTGTCCAGCGTTTGGATGCCCTGACCGGCAGCGTGAGACAGGCAGCAGTCTAGGACACCTTCCAATGTGTTCCTGTCCTTAAAAAAACACTAGAAAGTCCAGGTGCCATTGAAAAAAATTCTATCTCCGAAGCAAAATAAAGATGGTGCCCTCATTGATTACATTGATGGTGAGTAGATCAAAAACAGCCACCTGTTTTCCAGAAACAGCTCTGTTCCGCTCACGCTCTATAATGATGATTATGAAACTGTGAATCCCGTCGGTTCCAACACTTCAATCCACAAACTGGGGGTAATTTACTTCCAAATTTAATGTTTACCATCTGAGCAGCTGTCTTCATTGTCGGTGTGTTTTTTTGTTGTGTTTTTGTAACTATTTTGAATTCAATATATGCAAATAATTGTGCCTATTTATATTAAACATTAGGCTCACCAATAGTGAGTACATTTGTCTCTTAAAACCTGTTAAACAGATATGTTTCCTAATTAATCTGTATTTGAAAATGGTGTGTAAATAGATAACCCTACTGGCTTTTAACCCAATCATTGGGTTAAAATAACCTACAATTGGGAAGATGCTATGGTAACCCAGTACCAATCTCTCTCTCTCTCTTGACAATTCAAAACAATGCTATCATTCATTCATTCAAAATGTTATGTTATGCACTACTTTCTCTCTGTCTGATTTAAAGCAGGCATAACGCTAGATCTGACGAGCTGTAACTGATGAAAATAACAAGTCATTTAAAGTCTCCCAGACAAACATCAATAACAGCTTATCATCAATGCTAGCAAATAACCATGGGAAAAGCGGGATAATCCAAATATACTGAGTGTATGGAGGTATTCAGCAGTAGCAGTATTCATATCACCAAGGATTATGTGACGATACAGCTTAGTATTGATATTTTGCAGTCACTTTCAAATGTGATTTCAGTGATCTGATTGCAAAACATTTTAGACCCTGTAAATGTAAAATCAAGGTGAAAATAGGGATTAATGTTCGATTGTCAGGCTGCAGTGTAGATAAACTCACGTAACACGAAGACATATAATTCCAACAGGTAGTTTTAATTCCAAGGGCAGGATAAACAGGAGACAGGCAGGTAACACGCAGCAAAACATAGACAAGAACCGACAGCGACTGAACAAACACAAGGAGAATATATAGGGAAGATAATGAGGGATAACGTAATCAGGGTGAACAGAAACAGGTGCGGATAATTAACTAGACAGACTACGAACACACACTGAGGGCAAATGAACAGGGAAAGACAGAACTAAACAAGACAGTTCATGGGTGTGTGACAGTACACCCCCTCCCCGGAAGGCGCGTCCTCGCGCCGTAGATGGACCAACTGCGGAGGGAGGGGGCTCAGGTGGAGGACGAGGAGAAGACAAATGGCAGGCAGGACAGTAGACAGACGACTGGAAAGACCAGGGTGGAGACGATGGTGGGAGGAGCCAGGGAGCAGACAACCAGGACTTGGAGCATGAGGATGGTTGGACTCAGGCTGCAGTACAGTCCACCCCCCATGGTGGAGCCACTGGAGGCCATGGTGGAGGAAGGGCTGGCGACACCAGGGCGGCGACTGACTGCGGCAGAGCAGGTGGCAGGGGAGACCAGGGCGTAGCTGGAACGCCGACGAGCCAGGGCTGAGGATCCGGCGGGACCCGGCGATGCTGGCGGCTCTAGCGACCGAGGCGCAGGCGGGGATCCTGAAGGCCGCGGTGGAGCCGGAGCGACAGAGGACCAAGGTGACATTGGAGGGATTGAGGACGCCAACGGAGCCAGAGGGACGAAGGGACGAGGCGCAGCCAGAGGAGTGTAGTCCCGTGGCAAGGGCAGGTCGACGAACGACCAAGGCGAAGCCGGAGGGATGAAGGAGCCCGGCGTAGCTGGTGGACTGAAGGGCCACGGTGGAGACGAGGGAGGTTGGAGCCAACGAGGAGCTGGCGGATTGACGGGCCGAGGAGGAGTCCAGGTCGAGGAGGTGGAAGGCGGAAACTTGGGATCCACTGCCCCCAATGGAGCTGAAGATTGGCAGGCCCACTGCACACTCACACTGCATATGGTGGGTAGAGGGTGAGCAAAGGGGCTGGCAGGATGCAGCGGAGATGGTGGTAGATGGCCGAATGGAGGTGGAAGAGGGAGGCTGGGTGGGATTTCTGAACAGGCAGATGATTCAGATGATTCGGGACAGTCAGATGATTCAGATAATTCAGATGATTCGGGACAGTCAGGTGATTCAGATGATTCGGTACAGGCAGATGATTCGGATGATTCGGGACAGGCAGATGATTCAGATGATTCGGGACAGGCAGATGATTCAGATGATTCGGAATATACAGAAATGAATAATAAGTCCTCTGAGCACAGTCCATGCTCACCCATAGCGGCGGTGCAGTGGGCGGGGCCTTCCTCCTGGCCCTCGCTCTCCACCGTAGGCTCCCTTACGAGCGCTGAAGCCGGCTCACGCGCTTGGTCACACTCACTTTGGTCTGACTCCGTGGCGTTCCTTGGCTCTGTCGCTCCACTAGGCGAAGGCTCGTGCGGGCGTTCCGTGCCGCGAGATGGTGGCTGGTCTCGCTCTGGGTCTGGAGTGGGGCTGGCGAGATCTTCTCCCAGGCTGACGGTGAATGACGAGTTGCAGCTCGCCAGCACCCAATCCACACGCGGACCCTCTCCGGACAACTGCGCTCTGCATGTGGCATCCAAGCTCACTTGGTAGAACGTGCAGAGGCAGTCGTCCGGGAAGTGTGTTAAATGAGCAAGCTCAAGGAAGCTCCGCGTGTGGTCCTCCAACGTGTTGTCCTCCTGCTCCAACAGTAGGAGACGAACACCGGGGAGATCCATGAAAGTCGGGGAAAACAACAAATAAAAACTAAACTAAAAGAAGGGAAAACAAAACGGAGAACACGCTGCTAACAATCATAATTTTGTGGGTCGGTTCTTCTGTCAGGCTGCAGTGTAGATAAACTCACGTAACACGAAGACATATAATTCCAACAGGTAGTTTTAATTCCAAGGGCAGGATAAACAGGAGACAGGCAGGTAACACGCAGCAAAACATAGACAAGAACCGACAGCGACTGAACAAACACAAGGAGAATATATAGGGAAGATAATGAGGGATAACATAATCAGGGTGAACAGAAACAGGTGCGGATAATTAACTAGACAGACTATGAACACACACTGAGGGCAAATGAACAGGAAAAGACAGAACTAAACAATACAGTTCATGGGTGTGACATCGATAAAGATGTCATGACTTGATTTTTTTCTTTTTGAGGTCCAAATACTGGTTTTCCCATCATTTTTACTGGAGTTCCACTAAAACAAGATGTTGTAAACTTCTTTTTAGAGGCTTGGCAAAAGATGCATCCAAAGACGCCAGTTAAGATGTTTGAAGAGAGCAGTGCAGAAACACTGAAGGACGCTCCTCACTGGGATTCAAGGGTCCCATTCCAGAATTATGGCATGTTTTCTTAACACTAAAAGATTTATATCTTCTGGGATACAAACATTTGAGAGGCTTGGGATTGGAGTCCTGAAAGTGTTTTTGTTCTGTTACCTGAATAGTTCAGTAACATTTTCTACATTATCATTAACAGTTCTTTAAAGGTGTACTTCATGCTTAAATACTAAAAAACAGCAATTCATGCATAAGCAAAATAATGGAAACATATCCCAGAAACACCTGCTTTAACTGTCTTTCCTCTTGAGTTTTCATTGCTCTTGAGGTCACGCAGCAGTTTATCAGCTCACAACATTACATGACGACACTTTGTGAGGAAAACTTAAGTTCAATGTTGGTAACTTTTACATGTTACTATATTTGCTGGTGTGTTCCCTGTTTAATGTTGGCATGAAATGCAAGTTGCAATTGACTTTACCCAATTGTTATACTTCCGGTTTGTGTTCATGAAGTTAAATAAATATGGTCAATTTATGTGGACTTCACAATGCATTTCTAGTGACAGTAATGATGAAAATGTACACAGGGCTTGACATTAACGTTTGTCCTGTACCAGAGTCTGGTGATGTCTGTGGGTCACAGACTCGCTCCTGTGATCGCTTGCAAGGAATTTACAACTAAATAGTAGCTTTTACATTTACTTTAAGTTAAACCGTCCCAAAACTTAAGCTCACATTAGGCAGAGGGATGAAACTCTAAAAGTGCTGCACTTCTTAGTGCAACATTTTGTGCTGAAACCGTCAATAATAAAATGAGACATTCAGTACTTCTGCCTCATATTATTCTTTTCATCATATTTATAGATGTCCTGACACCACAGCGAACAGAGCAATCTTGTCTTCACTGTCCCAATACTTAAGGAGGGCACTGTATATGCACACTCCCTTCAAACAGATTGTACTGCACAGCACTGCTTCAAGTCCAACCGACTGATTAACTCATTACAACTGTCACCAGTTTCATTAAAGAATATTTCCTCACTTTATCTCACGTGCAATCTTTCACAATGTGTTATGAACTTGTACATTGGAGAACATTTGTAAGCTATCTTGTGTGATTTAATATTATAGTACAAATGTATAGTTCTCCGGGTCTTTTGTGTTGTTTTGTTTCAGGGCTTTTATGTTGAAATGCATTCTGAGTTTCCATTGTGTCTCTGCTCCTTTCCTGTTTGGTTTCCATTTCTGTGTTGTCATTAATCTCCAGGTCATCTTAATTAGTTCCAGTGTTCTCTTTCTGTTCTCATACTCATTTACATTGTGCATTTAAGCTCTTGCTTTTCAGTTAGGTTTTATGAGTCGTTGTTGGTGTTCATCATGTTTTTGGGTCAGGGTAGGCTTGGACCGTCTTGTTTACTCAGTGTGGTTTGGGATTATGTTCCCGTGTCACTCTTGTCTGGACTGTTTGCCTGTTCAAGGTTTGGAATGAATCTGTGACTTTGCCATTTGGATTGGCCCTCATCTTCATGAATGGATTGGCCATTTGGATTGGTCTCATCTTCATGAATAATCATAGTGATATAGTTTTTCCTTTTGCTTGGAATGATTGTACCTTGTGTTATTAAAAACATAATGTTGAAAGAATGGTTCAGGGACATTATTCTAACCTTAACTTAACATTTTAACCCTAAAGAAAGAGGACATTTGAACTTTCTTGGAATGTTCCAAATAAACATTCTTTGAATGTTGTAGTAATAAAATGTAGGTTGGAATAATGTTGCAGGAGCATTATGCAAACCTTAAAATAAGGTTTTGCTAACATTAAAAAACTGGACATTTTAACATTCTTGGAATCATTTAGGGTCAAATTGCATGGTTGTTAAAGAGAATCCAGCAAATAGCCTCTGATAACATGTTGAAAATCTTGGGGCTGCTTTTACATCCAAACGTTAGGCGGACGGCGCAGTAAAATTTCCCATGCCAGCCTTTGCCGAATAAATGCCACGAGTCTGGGTGGATGGGCCTCACTTTGCCCCGCTTTTTTAAATCAAGGTTATAGCCTAGTAGATGTAGTGATAATGCAGGGAAACTTCTTCCAGAAGGATGAGGCTCATGCTTGGGAACGGAGAATTATCTATGATTATCGATTATCAGTCGTTTTTATGTCCCTTGTCAAGTATTGTCTCTGTACACTGTGAGTCAGGTTTTTGTTCGTTTATTATTTTGACATGTAATGTCTTAGTGTTATGTTTGATCCTGTATTGGAATTAATGAAACTTGCCTACAGTGGATCCTTGTTACAATGAGAATGGCAGAAATCTGTCTACACAATCTTCCCCCTCCTGGAAAAAGAAAAAGACAGAACCAAATTTTACTGTCCTAATGTTGTGAATTTTGTTTATTTGTTTACATATACACATTAAAAGATTTACAGTTGGGTTGCATGTGTATGACTTTTAAGAAGAAATTTCATCAGATTTAAAGTGTATGTCAGTTTCTTTTAATCATAAACACCAAGTTACAATAATACCATAATGGATAGTGTTGTATTTTGTAGTTACATTGACTGAAATCTCTTTGCTATATTCAACATTTCCAGCCTCATTTTAAGCATTGCATGCAGATTTCTAAATAATTACATTTACATTTACATTTAGTCATTTAGCAGACGCTTTTATCCAAAGCGATTTACAAGTGAGGAAAACAAACAAGCGATTCTTCATGAATTGGCAAATAACACAGGAAGTGCTCACAATACAAGTTTCATACATTGCTCAGTACCATAAGCTAGAGTAGGAAGGGAAAAGGGAAGGAAAGGGTTTTTTTTTTTTTGAGGGGATCAAGTGTTCACGGAAGAGATGTGTTTTCAGCTGTCTCTTGAATATTGCCAGGGATTCTGCGTTCCTGATGAAAGTTGTTCAACTTGTTGTAATTACTTGAGAAGTTATAGTTAAGGCATTTAACTGAAGCACTTGGTTATCTTTGGACTTAAAGCATCCTGATATGTTTTCATGATTGTGTGGGTGGCAGCGGGACTTCAGTTGGAGGGTTTGGATCAACATCTTTAAATCACGGCAGAACAACATTAATTCTTTACCAAGACACAGTTTTTACTGCCACAGATATAGAGACTCGTTTGGCTTCAGCTCAAATGTGAGTTGTTCTTCCACTTCAATCATTTCATTAAGTCAAGTCAAGTCATCTTTATTTATATAGCGCTTTTTACAATGCAAATTGTGGCAAAGCAGCTTTACATTAATAAGAAAATGGGGTCATTGTGCAGCTTATTCTATATATTATTGATTCTTTCCGTTGCAAATATCAATAGTTATTAGTCTAGTTAATTTAGGTATATCAGCACTGCAGAAAACAGTGACGTAATCGTCCGGCTCGGCTCAGTTCACATACAACGGCGCCAATGCAGGCATATCAAAAACACTGCTGATTATCAAGCAAGTGTCCCCAACTTAAGCAAGCCATTACAGCTTTCCTTTTTAGTGCTGATATGAGAACCTCCAAAAAAGAAGATTTGCAACTTCAAAATTAACTTTGGATGTTCTCCAGATTCAATCAAGGCTGACGTGTCAATCTTCCAGTTGTGTGTGATCTGGGTCATCTGGTCCTTGTATCCAACCTTTTTACTGATTATCTTTTGCCATGTCATTGGTGTGTTGCTGTCATCCATTATAGTTTGAATATTTTCCCAATTGCCAAAGGATGGGCCTATAGTTATTGTCAGCCCACCAGGAAGGAAGTTAAGAACATCAGGATGAACAGAATAGACACCAGTATGCTCATCTTCAGTGAGGTCGGTACCTTTGTAGTACTCGACTCCCTACTCGGAGGCTGGCTTGAGGAAGAAGCATTCATTTGACAGGCCCCAGTAATAGAGACCGTTCCTGCAGTTGGGATGCAGCTTGTGTTCTTCAGCATCCGAGTCTGTGCTCATGTTTGATGTTCTTCGATAAGTGCCCCTTTCTTGGAAGATGATGAAAAATTGGTCAGAGGTTGAGAAGTAGTGGTCTCCACCCTAGCAGTTGGGATGAAGGCTGTGAACTTCAGCTCCGCTGTCTGTCGTCAGGTTGGTGACTCTGCGGAAGGAATTGCCCTTGAGGATGTAAAAGGATCCATCTTCACCTCCAAGGTAATGGTCTCCATTTTTGCAGGCAGGGTGCAGACTGAAAACAGAGATGTCTGAACCTCTATTGATGCTTCCTATCTTCATATAGCAGCCCAGATTAGAGCGGATTATATGGTAGTATTTTCCCGCTCCACAGATGTCAGTGCCTTTTGTTTTGTTCTTGTGAATAATGATATTCATCGTGTCTGAACCTGCAACACAGAATAAAGCAAACATTCAATCTCCACACCAAAAGACTGCTGTTATTAGGGCCCAAGCCCTGAAAGGGCGAAGGCCCTATTGTTTTCGTTAGGATTATTATTCTTTATTATTATTATTTTTTTAGGTTTTTGGCAATTTTGGGGCCCTTAACATGCACGGGTCCGAAATCTTGGTCCATATATCAAAGATGCTTGCACATGTTAGCAGAGGTGTAATGTAACGAAGTAATAATACTTCGTTACAGTATTTGAGTATTTTTTGGGAAAATCTATACTTTCTTGAGTATTTATTTTTCTGTCAATTTTTACTTTTACTCCGATACATTTCCCCAAAGCATCTTCGTTACTTACTACAAAATAAAGTTGGAAGAATACAGACTGCAAGCAAACATGTGCAAACAAGTGCTCGCACAACCGCGCTTGATTTCATTTTCCGGGTTGCGTCAGTTGCCGGAGCGGCCGAGAACAGTGCGGCACGAGAGCGACCTCTAGAGGCCAAATAAAAAGTATCACTCGTGCCTCGTACGTGAGACTGCGCGCTCACAGAACTGCACACTTCGGATTTAAAACAGACAGCAAAGCGGTATGTTATACAGTACACTACAGTATATGTTTTCATATCACTAAAGTAGTTTGTTGGCTAAACGCTGTATTATTGGGTGTCTGCGTGTCCGTGTTGAACGTGCTTTTTGTAGAAAATGCAGGGACATTTGATTTTCGCGATGCAGAAAACGCGGACAGAATCCATTCGTAAAAAGGGAATTTACTGTGTAACTGGGATTGTCAGGATTAATGGTGCAGGCACGCAGTTTACTGCTGAACAATTCATTCACACACAAAACATGCAGGATTCATATTTTAATAGTATTTTCATCCGTTTACACATACTGCTCCATATCGCGATTTAATTGTGTACCAACTTGCATTTGATATATTCATCCAAACTTTGAAAAAATTCCACCCCAAAACAATAAATTCCTTTTATTATGAATGAATTCCGCGATTCCATCCGCGTTTTTTGCATTACGGAAATCACAGGGCCCTTAGTGAATATTTTACTGTTTCATTTGTGTGAAACTACTTCACACCACACACAAAAACACACACACACACACACACAGAAAAAATGGTCTTTAAGGCAACCCGTCAAATTAAAAGTTTGGTTATACTCTTTAACAGTATAATGTATGTCTAATTTCAGCAGTAAACCTCTGTTGTGGAGCACTTTGAATGTACAAAAATGTTTTTTTTGTGTTTTGTTTTTTTGGAAATTTACATGAATAAAATATAAATGTTTTATTTCTTCATTTAAAACAAAAAATATACATTTCTACACAGGCACACTTCAGTTTTGGTTGAAATAATTCTTTAGCTTGTAGATTTCCTTCAGTTTAATTTAAACTTGTAATTAAAATAAATAAAAGTGTGTATATATATATACTTTAAAGTTTAGAATTAGACAGCCCTGCGGTGAGTAAACAATTGTGCAGTGAAAAATACCCCAAAGTACCACTGTTATAACCCGTTTACATGTGAACAAGGAATCTACAATATGAAGAAAGACATTATAACATGTACAAGAAAAAAAAAAAAAAAAAAAATATATATATATATATATATATATATATATATAAATAAAATACACACAACTATGGGAGCAGCCGTCCAGCATCACAATAGTGACAGAAACCTCAAGGTGCAATTGACCGTTCGCAAAAACCCGCCCCCTCTTGCTATGTTCAACAACCCATGCTCTCTCACGCCACACATCATGTTCTCACAGAGTGAAAAATACATCGCGGAGCAAAGAGGACACTGACAACGTATGAAAGCGTCTCAGGTTACGTCTGTAACCATAGTTCCCTGAGAGAGGGAACGAGACGCTGCGTCATATTACGCTTTGGGAATTCCCTCTGCGTCAGCGCGTCTGAGACTGAATGTCAACTAGCCATTGGCAGAAGTGAGCGTCGCGGGCGGGTGACGTCACGACCAGGAAGGATAAAAGGACTTCCGGAAAGATCGCTCGCTAGCTTCGAATAGCCGAAGCAAACGATCACAGGTATGCCGGAAGTATGGCAGGGCGACGCAGCGTCTCGTTCCCTCTCTCAGGGAACTATGGTTACAGACGTAACCTGAGACGTTCCCTTTCGAGGGAACTTCAACGCTGCGTCATATTACGCTTTGGGAACGATATGCCAAAACGCCATACTTCCAAGTGCCTGTCTGTGTGAACTGCTGGCACATCAAGACGAGAGCACCGAGGCCCCTGGAGCCGAACCCAGGTCGAGACTGTAGTGTCTCACAAACGTGAGCGGAGAGGACCAGCCTGCCGCATCACAGATATCACCGAGGGAAACCCCCGAGAGGAAGGCTTTCGAGGCCGCCATACCCTGAGTAGAATGAGCTCTAAGGCCCAAAGGAGACGGCTGTCCGGAAGACTCGTAAGCAGCTGAGATAGCCTCAACTATCCACCTGCTCACTGTCTGCTTTGATGCTGGACGACCCCTGTTGTGCGGTCCAAAGCAGACAAACAGCTGATCTGACTTCCTCCACAGGGCAGCTCTGTGGACGTAGGTGTCCAGTGCACGGACTGGACATACCAAGTTCAGCTTCTCCTGGTCTGGATCCGTAAACGGAGGGGGACAGAGGGCCTGCAGCACTACAGGCCGTGGTACATGGGTCGGAACCTTGGGAACATAGCCCTGTTTAGGATAGAGGAACGCTTTAACCATGCCAGGTGCAAACTCCAAGCACGTCGGAGACACCGAAAGGGCCTGAAGGTCTCCTACTCTTTTCAGGGACGAAATAGCTAGAAGGAAGGCAGTCTTGATCGTCAGAAATCTCTCCGAGACAGACTCAAGTGGCTCGAATGGAGTGGAAGATAAACCCTCTAAAACCACAGCTAAATCCCAAGCAGGAACCCTGGAGCGTGCTGCTGGCCTCAGCCTCAAGGTGCCACGAAGGAAACGAATTATAAGTGGGTTTTTCCCCAAGGACGTACCACCCAGAGGAGCGTGGTATGCTGCAATAGCTGCCACGTATACCTTTAAAGTGGAAGGGGTTAACCCTGCTGAGAAGCGGTCTTGTAAGAACCCTAGCACTGAACCAATCGGGCAGTTAACTGGATCTAGGTGTCTCGCGGCGCACCACGAGACGAACAGTTTCCACTTCAGCGCATACAGTTTCCTTGTGGAAGGAGCTCTGGAGTGGAGTATGGTCTCAACAACCTCAGCTGAAAGACCCAATCCTACGAGTTGGGCCCCCTCAGAGGCCAAACCCATAGGCTCCACATCTCTGGACGGGGGTGAAAGATCGTGCCCCGTGCCTGAGACAGAAGGTCTCTCCTGAGCGGGATCTCCAAGGGAGGTCCGTCGAGGAGAGTCACCAAGTCCGAGAACCAGACTCGGCTCGGCCAGTAAGGCGCTACTAATAGTAGACTCAACCCTTCCCGGCGAACTTTCTCCAGAACTCCTGGGGAGCATGACAACTGGGGGAAAAGCATACAGACGCAGCCTCGGCCACGTCTGTGCCATGGCATCCAGTCCGAGAGGAGCTGGATGTGTGAGGGAGAACCAAAGTGGACAGTGCATCGTATCCTGAGACGCGAACAGATCCACCTCTGCTTGGCCATACTTCTCCCAAATAAGCTTCACCACCTCGGGGTGAAGTCTCCACTCCCCTGGCCTCAGCCCCTGTCTCGACAGGACGTCTGCTCCTAAATTCTGAGCCCCTGGAATAAAGACCGCCCTCAAGGAGAGCATCTTTCCCAGGGACCACAGGAGGATCTGGTGCGCCAGTTTGCAAAGTGGTCGCGAACGCAGACCCCCCTGTCGATTTATATAGGCGACCACTGATGTGTTGTCTGTACGGACAAGCACATGATGGCCCCACAGATCTGGAAGGAAGAACTTCAACGCGTTGAAGACAGCCATCAATTCCAGGCAATTTATGTGCCACGAGAGCTGATGACCCCTCCACAGACCTTGAGCTGAGCGGCCTTCCATTACCGCTCCCCAGCCTGTGCGGGATGCGTTTGTGGTCAGTGCGACTCGTCGCACCCGCGCTCCCAACACAGGACCTAGGGACAGGAACCAATCCTCTTTCCATATCGCCAAGGCGCGGAGCGCTCGCCGCGTGATCTTGGTCGTACGGAACGGGTTCCCTTTCAGGGAAAACCCTCTGGTCCTGAGCCACCACTGAAAGGGTCTCATGAACAGCAGGCCAAAAGGAATCACGTTGGACGCTGCTGCCATCAGCCCCAGCAGTCTCTGGGACTGTTTTACAGTGAGTGACTGGCCTAGCTTCACTTCCTTCATGGCTGAAAGAACTGCAGTAATGCGAGCGGGCGACAAGGCCGCCTGCATCGATACTGAGTCCCAAATGAAAATCAAGGTGAAATCAAGATGGCGGCGCGTGCACACGCAGCGGCTTCTCTCTCCCCCGACGGATCAGTGTTTTCATGTTTTTTATCGTGTAAGTCACAGTGTTTTTGTACGTACCCGTCGCGTAAATCTGTCTGCAAACGTAGTTACAGACGTGAGTTTCTGCTCGGGGTTGGAAAGACTGCAGTCTTTAATCCAAATCCGGCGCTCATACAAGAGCTGCGGGACCATGGTCTTCTCCGGAGGCCCACTCCATCACCGACCCCCACTGCTGCACCTCGCCCACAGTGGAGACGCCACAGGCGGTGTGAGAGGAAACAGAAGAGGGGGAAGCGCGGAGGTATCCGGGTCAGGCTAACGGCTAACCCACACAAGCCAGCTATCCCCACCATCGTTCTGGCTAACGTACGCTCGCTGGATAATAAACTGGATGATCTCCGACTTCTCTGCTCAACTCAGAGGACTGTAAGGGATTGTTGTGTTTTTGTTTTTTACGGAAACATGGCTCAACAACAGCGTTCCGGACCACGCCATCCAACTCGACCGGCTAACATGCCATCGAGCGGACAGAGTGCTCGTCGAGGGAGGTAAGACCCGCGGCGGCGGACTTTGTGTCTACACCAATGATGCGTGGTGTCGCGACACTGTTGTGGTCTGCAAACACTGCTCACCCCTGCTGGAGTTTATGACTGTTAAGTGCCGGCCGTTTTATCTACCGCGGGAATATACAGCTATTTTACTTGTTGCTGTATACATCCCCCCCAGCTCCAACAACAACAACAGGAGCGAGGCACTGAACAATCTTTACCAGCACATCAGTGAGCAGCAGACAGCCCAACCAGATGCTTTTCTCATCTTGGCTGGGGATTTCAATCATGCAGACTTTAAGAGTGTGTTTCCTAAAATCCACCAGCACATAGACTTCCCAACACGTGGAATCAACACCCTGGACTTTGTTTACACCTCACAGAGAGGAGCTTACAAAGCCTTTCCCCTCCCCCACCTTGGTGCTTCAGATCACATCACTGTTATGCTAATGCCAGCATACAGACCTCTCGTGAAAGCCACCAAACCGGTCCGGAAACAAATTCAAGTCTGGCCAGAAGGGTCATCAGAGGCTCTTCAGGACTGCTTTGACACCACGGACTGGGACATGTTTAAACAGGCTGCAACATACCACAACAACACAGACCTCCAGGAGTACTCAGAGACTGTTACTTCCTACATCACCAAGTGTATTGAGGATGTGACAGTCACAAAGACCATCACCGTCTGGCCCAACCAAAAACCGTGGCTGACAGGAGAAGTCTACAGACTTCTGAAGATGCGCAACACTGCCTTCAGAGCTGGAGATGAGACGGGCCTGAGGACAGCTAGGGCCAACCTGTCACGCGGCATCAGGAAGGCTAAGAGGCAGTACTCCAGGAGGATAGCCCATCGTTTCAGCGACAGCAGAGACACCAGGAGCCTGTGGCAGGGGATTCAGACCCTCACGGACTACAAACCCCCTGCACGGACCTGTGACAGCACCACCCCCCTGCTAAATGAGCTGAACACCTTCTTCGCTCGCTTTGAGGCACACAACAGCACCACTGCACAGAAGACTCCGCCTCCCACCGACGACCAGATGTTGACACTGTCCACGGGCAGCGTGAGAAGATCCCTCAGCAGGGTCAACGCACGCAAAGCTCCAGGTCCTGACAACATTCCTGGACGTGTACTGAGAGACTGTGCAGCGGAACTCACTGATGTCTTCACAGACATCTTCAACACTTCACTGAGACAAGCTGTTGTCCCCACATGCCTCAAAACAACCATCATCATTCCAGTCCCTAAGAATTCATCTCCTTCCTGCCTCAACGACTACCGCCCAGTGGCACTTACTCCCATCCTCATGAAGTGCTTCGAGCGGCTAGTCATGCACCACATCAAGTCTGTCCTCCCCCCCTCCCTGGACCCCTACCAGTTTGCATATCGGTCAAACCGCTCGACCGATGACGCCATCGCCACTACTGTCCATTCTGCACTCACGCATCTGGACAAAAAGGACACTTATGTCAGAATGCTGTTCATAGATTTTAGTTCAGCATTCAACACAATCATCCCTCAACAGCTCACCCTAAAACTGTCTCAGCTGGGACTCAACACATCGCTGTGCAACTGGCTGCTGGACTTCCTGACTGGGAGACCTCAGGCAGTACGGGTCGGCGGTAACACATCCAACACCATCATTATGAACACTGGAGCCCCTCAAGGATGTGTGTTGAGTCCCCTCCTCTTCACGCTGCTGACCCATGACTGCACACCGACACTCAACAATAACCTCTTCATCAAATTTGCAGATGACACGACTGTAGTGGGTCTCATAAACAACGGCAATGAGGCAAACTACAGGAGCGAGGTGAGCCGCCTGGCCAGTTGGTGCGGTGACAACAATCTCTCTCTGAATGTGGAGAAGACGAAAGAGATTGTTGTTGATTTCAGGAGAACGCACACTCAGCATGCTCCTCTGTCCATCAACGGTGTGACCGTGGAGAGAGTGAGAAGCACCAAATTCCTGGGTGTGCACATCACTGAAGATCTCTCCTGGACCAACAACACCACAGCACTGACCAAGAAAGCACACCAGCGGCTCTACTTTCTCCGCAAACTGAGAAGAGCCAGAGCCCCAGCCCCCATCATGCGCACCTTCTACAGAGGCACCATCGAGAGCATCCTGACCAGCTGCATCACTGTGTGGTATGGCGCCTGCAACGCGTCCTGCCGAAAGTCACTTCAGCGCATAGTGAGAGCAGCTGAGAAGATCGTTGGTGTCTCTCTCTCCCCTCCCTCCAGGTCATCTATGACACCCGCCTCACCCGCAAAGCCCTCAACATTGCTGGTGACCCCACCCACCCGTCACACAGCCTCTTCAGTTTGTTGCCATCAGGGAGGAGACTGCGCAGTCTCCAAGCAAGGACCAGCAGACTGAGGGACAGCTTCGTTCACCAAGCTGTCAGGGCCCTGAACTCCCTCCCGTCTCTTCCCCTCTCCCCTCTTCTGCCCCACGCACATGACCTCTGTGACCCCCCCCATACATCTACCTCATATCACGCACTGATATCATCATCACAACATATCACTGCTCTTAAAATTGCACTACCAGTTGATTTGCACTATATCGTACAATGCCACTTTACTTATTTATTTATTGTTGTGTTCATTGATATTGTTACGTTGTTATGTTTTATGTTGTGTTGTACTGTTGTGTTACCTGTAATCAACGAGGGTCTGAGAGTAACGGAATTTCAATTCTCTGTATGTACGTGCTGTGCTATATAGTAGAATTGACAATAAAGCTGACTTTGACTTTGACTTTGACAAATCACGCCCAAAAAAGTGGTCCTCTGTGTTGGAGAAAGCACACTCTTTTTGGCATTCAACCTCAACCCCAATCTCTGTATGTGCGTGAGAACAACATCTCGATGTTGAACCACCAACTGTTCCGACTGTGCTAATATTAGCCAATCGTCCAGATAGTTCAAAATGCGTATGCCCTGCAGCCTGAGCGGGGCCAGCGCTGCATCTACGCATTTCGTGAACGTGCGGGGTGACAGAGCTAGGCCGAACGGAAGAACCCGGTACTGGTACGCTTCGCCCCCGAAAGCGAACCTCAGGAACTTCCTGTGTTGTGGAAGGATGGAGACATGGAAGTATGCGTCTTTTAGATCTATCGTGACAAACCAGTCCTCGGGCCTGATTTGAGTCACGATCTGTCTGAGCGTCAGCATTTTGAATTTCAAGTTCTTTACTGAGAGGTTCAGACGACGGAGATCTAAAATGGGCCGCAGCCCTCCATCCTTCTTTGGAACAATAAAGTAACGGCTGTAGAAACCCGACTTTCTGTCGGCTACAGGAACCCTTTCTATAGCCTCCTTTGCTAATAGGGATTTTACTTCTTGCTCCAAGACCAGAGCCTGCTCGGGGCGTACTGAAGTTAACAGTACCCCGTTGAATAGAGGCGGGCGCACACCAAACTGAATTCTGTACCCTAGTTCTACTGTTTGCAGGACCCATTGAGATACTTTTGGTAGACGTTTCCACTCTCCCAAAAATTCTACTAAGGGAACCAGCCTCTCGAGGCTGGTCTCTGGTGATGTTAGTACAGCCGCGTCGGTGACCTGAAACATACTGGCAGGAAGCAACCGACCCGACTGTATCTTCAACCTCCCCAGAGGCTGTGCTTCGCTGGATGCCGCTGCGCCCCGAAGCACCGAGGGTGGCGGGGTTAGCAGAACGGCCCCTAGAGGGCCACGAGATGATGCGGGCACCGTATGCTGAGGTGTACACCGCATCACCCCGTGTGGGGCTGCCCTCACAGGTCTGACGCCAGGGGCGTCAGGACCTTTTTCCCGAAGCCTTCCTCGCCTGAAGGACGGCCCTCAGGTCCGTCTTCGGTTTGGAAGGCTTGGGCTGAGAGTGCCGCTTCTGCCCCCGTGTCTCTGAGGTGGGGCTCGAAAAGCGACACTCTCTCTTTGTTGATCTCTATAAGAGGAGCTTGACGGCTGGGACTGCCCACGCCCAGCAGTCCCAGAGGGTTGATGGCGGCGTGGGAGAAACTTTTTAAAAGCCTCCGCTTGCTTCTTGGACTCCTGAAACCTCTCGACGACTGAGTTGACAGCGTCGCCGAAGAGGCCAGGGGGCGCAAGCGGGGCATCGAGGAGAAAAGCCCTGTCTTTGTCCTTCATCTCTGACAAATTGAGCCACAGATGTCTCTCCGTCGCTCTGGCGGTCTCCTTGGTGGCTCTGAGAGAAAGATCTGTGGCCCGGCGTAATTCAGTGACTGCCTCAGGGCCAATCCCCTCCCCGCCATCCATCTCCCTCAGCAGGTCAGCCTGGTAAGCCTGTAAGATGCTCATAGTATGTAAACAAGCACCAGCCTGACCCGCTGCCGTGTACGCTTTCCCCACCAGACTAGAAGTGGTTTTTAGTGGTCTGGAGGGCAGCGTGGGGGCCTTCAGGGACGATGCTAACCCGGGCGACAGATAACTCGCGAGCGTCTGCTCAGCCCGAGGCATCGCCCCATAACCGTATTCCTTCAGCCCCCTTATATCGGAATAGACTTTCACCTGAGGGCTGAAAAGTCTGGAAGAATACGGCTTCTTCCACGATCTAGACAGCTCACTGTGCAGATCGGGGAAGAAAGGAAGGCCCCTCGGTGAAGATGCTGACTTTGAGGGCAGGAAGCGCTCGTCTAATCTGCTTTTGGGACGAGCGCCCTGCTTCTCGGCTGGCCAGTCGATATTTAATTTGGACACAGCGCGAGTCAACACCTCCACCAGCTCCTCATAAGCAGGGGAAGAAGATGGCGAGTCCTCTTCCCCCGCACCGCCACCCAGCGTGTCCGACTCCTCAGAGCTAGACAGCTGAAGTGACGGGCTCTCTCCCCGGGCGGAAGAGGCCACAGAGCGGGCTTCCGAACCCAGGGATTGAGCGATGGATCTCCTAGGTGAAGGCAGAGAAAGAGCGCTCACGCCCGTCTCAGACCCCTCCGAGAGATCCATTTGCGAACCCCATGACCGCATTCTCCGCTCTGCCTTGGCTGAAGCGGGTCCTGAGCCATGAGGAACGCTATCCTGAGCACTTCTCTCAAAAAGCGCCAGGCGGGAGCGGAGCGAACGCAACGGTAACCTCTCGCAATGCTCGCACTCAGCCCCCTCGAAGGCTGAGAGAGCATGCTCCGCTCCCAAACACATCACACAGAGATCGTGTGTATCCACACCCGAGAGAAAACGAGGGCATGGAGGAACACACTTCCTGAATGATTGCGCCATTACCAACAGTGCTTTTGTGACAAACAACAGTAAATAGACAAGACAGTTCACAGAGATCGCTTTGCTGAGGCAGAAAAGCTAGCGAGCGATCTTTCCGGAAGTCCTTTTATCCTTCCTGGTCGTGACGTCACCCGCCCGCGACGCTCACTTCTGCCAATGGCTAGTTGACATTCAGTCTCAGACGCGCTGACGCAGAGGGAATTCCCAAAGCGTAATATGACGCAGCGTTGAAGTTCCCTCGAAAGGGAATTTCATATTTCAAATATAGTCATTTTTAAAGATGTTTAAACAAATAAATAGCGTATAGTGTCTCTTTAATGTGTCGTGACAGATCGCTGTAGCTCCTTCATGCTAGTTCATTTATAGCATCAAATAAACATGAATGGACATCAGAAGGAATGTTGTTTCAAGCGCAGAAATACGTGAGTACACACAATTTTTCAAGTTCAAGTTCACCAACGTTAATCTACTAACTCCCCTGACTGCTTTGTTGGACAAAATGGTGGATTTGGGGTTATGATTGGTCAGATCGCCTGTGAATCAAACTGTTTGCAAGGGTCAATTAGGTCCCCATTCCTGTATTTTGCTGGGGCCCTCAAATCTCTAAATCTGTCCCTGGTGAAAGTATTCATAGCCTATAAAATGCCTTTGCGTGTAAAGATGGCCATTTTAAGCATGATTGTTGGATTTAAATGAAATGGTAACACTTTACAATAGCATTTGTAACATTAAAGGTTAATGAAAGTGTTGTTCATTGTTAATTTCAACATTTACATTTTAATATTTTTTTTTTTAATTTTTGCCTCTTACATTAATTATAATGCACTATAAATTAACATGAATGATCAAGGCATAATTTTTTTTGCCATTTTTTTCAAATAAACAAAATGTAAGAAATAGTTAAAACAATCTTGCTGCTCAAACTGTGTATAGAACAATTTTTAATAATATTTTCTGCTCCTTTCGTATTTTGCATTTACTTTTACTTTTACTTTCAATACTTAAGTATGTTTTATATCAAAAAAATACTTTTCATACTTAAGTACAAAAAATATCACATACTTTAAAACTTTTACTCAAGTAACATTCTAAACAGTGACTTTAACTTCTACCAAAGTCATTTTCTGGTAAGATATCTGTACTTTTACTCAAGTATGGCTTTCAAGTACTTTATACACCACTGCATGTTAGTATGAAACTCGGTACACATATAGACCTTATTGGGCCTGACAACTTTCGTGCTCTAAGTTGTACGCCGCCTCAACAGGAAGTGAGCTATTATGGGTTATTTGAAAAACGCATGCTCTGGAATTTGATATACTGCTCCTAGGCGCTTAATCCGATCACCACCAAACTCGGTCAGCATGAAGACAAGATATTGATGATGCCAAATGTCCAGTGAATTTTTGATATCTCAAACGGTTTGCCCGTGGCGAGGCAATGAATTTATGGCGAGAAAACAGAAACAGGAAGTGTGTTATAACGTCTGCATACATTCATTGATTTTTATGAAACTTCACCTGTGTTCGTTGTTGGAGGCCGAGCACATGGATGTGACTATTGTGTGTCAAAGATATAGCGCCACCAATTGGCAGCAGGAAATGTGTCACTTTCAAAATACTTCGAGATCACCCTCTTATTTTTACCCGATTTGCTTCAAACTTCTTCATTATAATGTCCAAACATTTCAGATTTAGACAAATGAATATCTTTGAGATATCTTAAATATTGTTGCCATGGCAAGACGTCAAACTTTAATAATATTCTTGGGTGTTTTTGAGGCTCTTAACAAAAACGGTCTCGTTGCTCCTTCTAGTGGACAGTATTGCACGTGCATCACATTATTTCTGTTGTTCCCTTTCAAGGGAATCTCAACGCTGCGTCGGTTCTGACGCATTGTGGGAACGCCTCTGCGTGATTGCGTCGTGAAGCACATGTGAAATCTGTCCAATGGTGTGACGGGACGTCATAGACGGGTGACGTCATGACCAGGAAGCTATAAAGCACGCTGGAAACAAAACACTGTTAGCTTCTGTGTCTTCAGCAAGCACTCTCTGTCGAAACTGTCTGTCATATTTGGTGTTGTCTGTCTCTCATACATATATAATAAAATGGCGAATAAGCAGCAATTTAAGCAGTGTGTTCCTCCCTGCCCGCGTTTCATAACGGGTGGGGATACACACTCGCTTTGTGTTGTTTGTTTGGGACCGGAGCATGCTCGGTCAGCTCTCGAGGGAGCTTGTTGCGAGCTTTGTGATCTGTTGTCTGCGAAAACGCTCCGGTCCCGGCGAGCTGTGTTTGACGAAGCTCGCGGTCCTCGGGGCTCGGGTCCCGCTGCTGCCGAGGCACAGCGAAGGCTCGTGTCCCTGGGGATCGCAAATGGATCTTGCAGAGGGGTTAGAGACGGGCCCCGCCCTTTCTCTGCCTTCACCTGCTCGTTCCAGCGCTTCGCATGAGTTTGAAGCACGCGCTGCGGTTTCTTCTGCTCGTGTTGAAGCGCCGATGTTGCAATGTTCCAGTTCTGAGGAATTGGACATTGTCAGCATCGACACAGTTGATGTTGAGGATTCGCCACCTCACTCACAAGCATATGAGGAGCTCGTGGAGGTTGTGTCTCGCGCTGTGTCTAGATTAAATATAAGCTGGCCAGTCGAGAAACAGGAGGTTCGTCATGTAAGCAAATTAGACGAACGCGTCCTACCGTCAAGATCACAACCTCCACGACGGGGCTTACCGTTTTTCCCTGATCTCCACACTGAGGTGTGGAGATCATGGAAGAAACCTGTATCATATAGAGTTTTCAGTCCCCAAACATCTAATTATTCAAATATTATGGGACTGAAATCTTGCGGTTATGGGGCGGTGCCTCATGTGGAAGAGACGCTTGCGAGCTATCTCTCCCCCGAGTCAGCATCGTCCCTCAAAGCCCCGAAATTGCCCACTAAGCCCCTAAGAACAACATCAGCGCTGGTGGGCAAGTCGTACTCGGCGGCAGGTCAGGCGGCAGCATGCCTTCACACCATGGCATTGCTGCAGGCTTATCAGGCTGACCTGCTCAAAGATTTAGATGAGGGCGAGGAAGTCAGTCAAGAGGTAGTAGCTGAACTTCGTAGGGCTACAGATTTATCTCTCCGGGCTACCAAGGAGACGGCAAAATCCATCGGCCGCTCTATGGCAGCCTTGGTAGCTACGGAGAGACACCTATGGCTTAATCTTTCAGAAATTAAAGACAAAGATAAGAGCTTTTTGATGGACGCCCCAATCTCTCCTACTGGCCTCTTCGGCGATTCGGTGAATAATGTCGTTGAGAGGTTTCAGGAGTCCAAGAAACAGTCGGCGGCGTTCCATAAAATCCTTCCTCGCCGCTCTCAAGTCTCGGGGCCTGCTCAAAGCAAAAGAGAGCAGCCCCAGCCGAGTGCGAGCTCCTCACATAGGGCTCAACAGAAGGCGAGCGTTGCGTCCCGTACTCCCCCAAAGAGAGACTGGGGGGCGGGTCGGCGCCCGCAGCCGATTCCTTCGAGGGATAGAGCGGATCTGAGGACCGTTCTTATCGCCAAGAAGGCTTCGGCAAAACGTTCCTGACGCCAGTCGAGACTGGTGTCTGAGGGCAGTCCCCTCCGGGGAAAACCGGTGTTCACCTCAGTATACGGTGCCCGTGTCTCCTCGGAGCCCTCAGGGGGCCGTTCTGCCAACCCTGCCACCTCGTGTGCTTCAGGGCGCAGCGGCTCTCAGCAAGCGTTCGCTTCAGTGCCCATCAGTAAAAAGAAAATTAAGAGCGGTGCTGGAGTGTTCGCTCCCTCTAAGGAGGGTCCCAAAGCAATCAGTTCGGCGTCTCCCTGCCGGTTCGCCGCTTCAGGGCACCGAGCTGGTCGCTCGAGTTTCGCCAGAGGCCAGTCTCGAGAGACTGGTTCCCCTAGTAGAATTTTTGACAGCATGGAAAATTCTGCCAAATATATCTCAGTGGGTCCTGCAAACAGTTCATTATGGGTACAGAATTCAGTTCGGTTCTCGTCCGCCCAGGTTCAACGGGGTTGTTTTTACTGTGGTCAACCCAGAGCAGGCTCTGGTTATGGAACAGGAAGTACAGACACTTCTGCGAAAGGAGGCTATAGAAAGGGTTCCCTCCCCCAGCAGAGAGTCAGGGTTTTACAGCGTTACTTCATAGTTCTGAAGAAGGATGGAGGGTTGCGTCCTATTCTAGATCTGCGACAACTAAATCGCTCTGTCAGAAAGCTCAAGTTCAGGATGCTTACGCTGAAGCAAATAGTGTCTCAAATCAGGTCCGAGGACTGGTTTGTCACGATAGATCTAAAGGATGCTTATTTCCACATCTCCATCCTTCCTCAACACAGGAAGTTCCTCAGGTTCGCTTTCGGGGGCGAAGCATACCAGTACCGAGTTCTTCCGTTCGGCCTAGCTTTATCTCCCCGCACCTTCACCAAATGCGTGGATGCAGCTCTTGCTCCATTGAGACTCCAGGGCATTCGCGTGTTAAACTATATAGACGATTGGCTCATTCTGGCTCAGTCAAGAGAGTTAGCTGTTCAGCATCGAGATGCTGTTCTGGCTCACATGGAGGTGTTGGGGTTGAGGTTAAACGGCAAGAAAAGCGAGCTATCTCCACTACAGAGAACCTCTTTTCTAGGAGTCATTTGGGACTCGACTACCATGCAGGCACGTCTTTCCCCTGCTCGAGTAGATTCGATTCTCGGGGCCGTGAACAAGTTGAAGCTAGGCCAGTCGCTCACTGTGAAACAGTTTCAGAGGCTGTTAGGGCTGATGGCGGCAGCGTCCAACGTGATACCTTTTGGCCTGCTGCACATGAGACCTTTACAGTGGTGGCTCAAAACCAAGGGGTTTTCCCCAAGGGGGAACCCGTTTCGCATGATCAAGATCACGCGGCGTTGCCTTCGTGCTTGTGTCATGTGGAAGAAACCTTGGTTTCTTTCCCAAGGACCGGTGTTGGGAGCTCCTTGTCGTCGTGTAACGCTTACGACGGATGCTTCCCTCACCGGCTGGGGGGCGGTCATGAGTGGTCGTTCGGCTCAGGGTCTGTGGTGGGGCCATCATCTGTCATGGCATATAAACCAGTTGGAGATGATGGCTGTGTTCCTGGCAATCAAACAGTTCCTCCCAGACCTGAGGGGCCACCATGTGTTAGTCCGCACAGACAACACAGCGGTGGTCTCTTATTTAAATCATCAAGGGGGTCTGCGCTCACGCCCGCTATGCAGATTGGCGCACCAGATTCTCTTGTGGGCCCATGGGAAGTTGCTGTCAGTCAGAGCAATGTACATCCCAGGGCGCCTGAACTTGGGGGCAGACATCCTGTCGAGACAGGGGCTGAGGCCCGGGGAGTGGAGACTTCACCCCGAGGTGGTGGAGCTCCTGTGGGAGAGATTTGGGCGAGCCCAGGTAGATCTGTTTGCGTCTCGAGAGACGACTCACTGTCCACTTTTCTTCTCCCTCACACATCCAGCCCCTCTCGGGCTGGACGCAATGGTACACCCGTGGCCGAGGCTGCGGTTATACGCTTTTCCCCCCGATTGCGCTGCTCCCGGGAGCTCTGGAGAGAATACGCCAGGACGGGGCTCATGTATTGTTAGTAGCCCCGTTGTGGCCGGGCCGAGTATGGTTCTCGGACATTGTGTCCCTTCTCGACGGCTCTCCCTGGGAGATTCCGGTCAGGAGGGACCTTCTTTCTCAAGCGGCGGGGTCAATCCTTCATCCCCGCCCAGAGTTATGGAAACTGTGGGCCTGGCCTCTGAGGGGGCCCAGCTCATTAACTCAGGTCTCTCTACTGAGGTGGTTGAGACCATACTCCAATCCAGAGCTCCCTCCACAAGGAAGTTATATGCCCTAAAATGGAAGGTGTTTACCGTTTGGTGCACAGCTCGTATGCAGGACCCAAGTGCCTGCCCCATCAGTGCATTACTAGAGTTTTTACAGCACAAATTCTCAGCGGGGTTATCCCCTTCTTCACTAAAGGGCTATGTTGCGGCCATTGCCGCTTATCACGCTCCTGTTGATGGCGCATCTCTAGGGAGACATCCCTTTGTTACTCGCTTCCTTCGTGGTACATTGAGGCTTAGGCCTGCGGCACGCTCGAGGGTACCAACTTGGGATTTGGCTGTGGTACTAGAAGGCCTGTCCTTAGCTCCATTTGAGCCAATTGAAGAAGTCCATGAGAAATTTCTCTCCTTTAAGACTGCTTTTCTTCTAGCTATCTCATCACTTAAGAGAGTAGGAGATTTGCAAGCTCTGTCGGTTTCACCCTCTTGTCTTGAATTTGCACCGGGTATGGTGAAAGCTTTTCTGTTCCCTCGTGAGGGGTATGTTCCTAAGGTTCCCACTCAGGTGGTAGGACCTATTATGCTGCAAGCTTTTTGTCCTCCTCCTTTCTCGTCATCAGACCAGGAGAAGCTTAATCTGCTTTGCCCAGTTAGAGCATTGGATGCTTATGTTCACAGAGCTGCCCTGTGGCGTAAAACAGATCAATTATTTGTGTGCTTTGGACCTCCTAAGAAGGGGTATGCTGCATCCAAGCAGACGTTGAGTAGGTGTATAGTCGAGGCTATCTCACTAGCATATGATTCGGCCGGGCAACCCTCTCCTCTTGCTGTCCGAGCCCACTCTACGCGGAGTATGGCTGCCTCAAGAGCTTTACTCTCAGGAGTATCGCTGCAAGAAATTTGTGATGCGGCAGGTTGGTCTTCCCCGCATACCTTTGTGAGGTTCTATAACCTCGATGTGGCCTCAACTCCGGGGTCTCGAATTTTAACTTCATAATTCTTCGAAGTTTCTCCAGACAGGCATTTTGTCCTATGGCGGCGTGGGTATAAACGTTCCCACAATGCGTCAGAACCGACGCAGCGTTGAGATTCCCTTGAAAGGGAACGTCTCAGGTTACTCACGTAACCATGGTTCCCTGAGAGGGAACGAGACGCTGCGTCGCTGTGCCATACTCCCTGCATGCCCGTGAGCTGCTTGCTTCGACTTCTTCAGAAGCTAACAGTGTTTTGTTTCCAGCGTGCTTTATAGCTTCCTGGTCATGACGTCACCCGTCTATGACGTCCCGTCACACCATTTCACATGTGCTTCACGACGCAATCACACAGAGGCGTTCCCACAATGCGTCAGAAACCGACCGTCTTGTTCCCTCTCAGGGAACCATGGTTACATGAGTAACCTGAGACGTTCTGTTTGTTCCGCCCCGTGTTTGACAGTTTGATGATGTCTGTGAATGATCACGAACTCATTTGTGTTTTTAAACTTAAAAAGTAAAACATTCCAGTGATTATACAAGATTTAATCACAAGAATGTATTAAAAAGCTTCTGTTCTGTGACAATTATAGACGCGCCGCGGCTGAGAACGATGCATCCCGAAGCTCGTTCTTTCTCGCGTCTTCCTTTTTAATGTTCCTTTCAATTCTTTGAAAATGAAATTTGAATTTTTATGTGTATGACTGTGCTAATGTGTTTGAATGCTGTGTGTCATCTGTGCAAACTTCGTTTCCTAATGGATTAAACAAAGAGCCGCTCGTCATTTCTCTGAAAGCGAGAGATCGTGACCGCGTGAAAGCCACTTGATTTTAAGTGTTTTTAAACTTTATTCTTTAAAACATTCAAGCGATTAGACAAGATTCGATCACAAGAACATAGAAAATCTTCCAAACTGTAAAAGAAGCTTTTTAAATGTCACACAAAGAGACGCGCAGCGTCTAATGATCGCGGCCAGTTATACAAATAACTTTACACATGCAGGGATTTAAAAAAATAAAATTAAAATATAAACTTCTGCAAATAACTAATAATAAACTTCTGCACATGATGACAACATACTGATGATGCTATATTGCGAACGATTATAGTACATCTCAAATGGTACATGATCAAATTCATTAATAATTGAAATATACACACCTAATTTCTATATTTAATAGCGATTTCATTCCATTCCAGCGATTCTACAACATACAAGCAAATAAACACATGAAAGACGTTCCTGTAGAGATCGCGAGCCTTGACAGTTTGATGATTTCTATGAGAGTAATCACAGATTACAGAAAGTCAGATATTTTGGTTTGAATATGGATATTTTGAATAATCAAGCTCTGTATTTTAAGAAAAACGGTCTCGTGGCTCCCTCTAGTGGACAGTAATGCACGTGTATCACATTATTTCTGTTCACTGAAAGAGGCAACGCCCCGTGTTTGACGTGTTTAATGTGTTAATGGATTAAACAAAGAGCCGCGCGTCATTTCTCTGAAAGGGAGTGATCACGAAATCATGAAAGCTCATGTTTTTAAACCTTATTCATTAAAATATTCAAGCGATTAGACAAGATTCGATCACAAGAACATATTAAAAATCTCCAATTACAGTTTGTAAGATTTTCTGTCACACAAAGAGATAAAAAAATAAAATTAAAATATAAACTTCTGCAAATAACTAATAATAAACTTCTGCACATGATGACAACATACTGAAGATGCTAAATTGCGAACGATTATAGTACATCTCACATGGTGTTGCCGTGGCGAAGGTTTAAACTAAGATGAATTTAAAATGAATGTACTTTATTTCAGATCAATATATTTGTTTTCTTTAAAATAATTCTTCTGAATCTCTCTCTCTCTCTCTCTCTCTCTAAGGGTCTTCCAGGTTTAACCCTTTCATTGCTGTCTCCTTTTTTTCTGAATTATAGGATAGGAAATCTCATAAAAAATGAAGGCATAGAACCAATTCAGTTGTCGTGCACTGACTATATGGTTCTATATAATTAGTTTAATAATATGGTCAAAAATAACGTAAAATACCTTAAGATAAATTCAATGGAACCTGGATGAATTTAAAATGAATGTACTATATTTCAGATCAACATACTTGTTTTCTTCAAAATATTTCTTCTGAATATATACCCCCCCCCCCCCTCTCTCTCTCTCTCTCAGGGTCTTGCAGGTTTAACCCTTTCATTGCTGTCTCCTTTTGTCTGCATTATAGGATAAGAAATCTCTTAGCCCTTCTCTTCTATAAATTTGTATAAAGAAATAAAGGCAAAGAACCAGTTCATTTGTATTTCACTGACTATTTAGTTTTATATAATTAGTTTAACAATATAATAAGATAAATTCAGCTCAATATATAACACTTTGAACTGCTAATGATAACTTGGCTATGATATGATCGCTTTTAGTTAGTATTATATTGAATAATCTGACTCGACTAACTGGTCAGTCTCCAACTGGAGACACCGTTTAAATTCATTTTGCCCGCAGTGCCCAGTTGTCCTTAAACCACAGAGGTGGCGGTGCCACCAGCTTGGGCCCGCACATCGCTGCTAGCAGCTATATTGATAACTTGGCTATGATATGATCGCTTTTAGTTAGTATTATATTGAATAATCTGACTCGACTAACTGGTCAGTCTCCAACTGGAGACACCGTTTAAATTCATTTTTCCCGCTGTGCACAGTTGCCTTGATGCCACCGGGTTGGCGGTGCCACCGGCTTGGGCCTGTCATCGCTGCTAGCAGCTATATTTAGGGCCCAAGCCCAAAGGGCGAAGGCCCTATTGTTTTCCTTAGGATTATTATTATTATTAGGGCCCAAGCCCAAAGGGCGAAGGCCCTATTGTTTTCCTTAGGATTATTATTAGGGCCCAAGCCCAAAGGGCGAAGGCCCTATTGTTTTCCTTAGGATTATTATTATTATTAGGGCCCAAGCCCAAAGGGCGAAGGCCCTATTGTTTTTCTAAGGATTATTATTATTATTATTATTATTATTTATTTTTTTTTTTTTTCAACCGTTCGGGGCTTTTTGGGGCCCTTAACATGCTCAAAAACTCTTGAAACTTTGCACACGCATTGGAACCTGCGGCCATTAGGACGTGACAGAGGCTGGAACCCGGGCGTGGCAGGGGGGCTCGACAGCGCCCCCTTGAATGGGGTCCGAAAACTTGGTCCATATATCAAACACGCTTGCACATATTGGTATGAAACTCGGTACACATATAGACCTTATCGGGCCTGACAACTTTCGTGCTCTAAGTTGTTCGCCGCCTCAACAGGAAGTGAGCTATTATGGGTTGTTTGAAAAGCGCATGCTCTGGAATTTGATATACTCCTCCTAGGCGCTTAATCCGATCACCACCAAACTCGGTCAGCATGAAGTCAAGACATTGATGACGCAAAATTGCCAGGGGATTTTTGATATCTCACACGGTTTTGCCCGTGGCGAGGCAACGAATTTATGGCGAGAAAAGAGAAACAGGAAGTGTGTTATAAAGTCTGCATACATTTATTGATTTTTATGAAACTTCACCTGTGTGTTCGTTGTAGAAGGCCCAGTACATGCATGTGACTATTATGAGTCAAAGATATAGCGCCACCAATTGGCAGCAGGAAATGTGTCACTTTCAAAATGCTTTGAGATCACCCTCTTATTTTTATCCGATTTGCTTCAAACTTCTTCATTATAATGTCAAAACATTTCAGATGTAGACATAAGAATATCTTTGAGATATCTTAAATATTGTTGCCATGGCAAGACGTCAAACTTTAATAATATTCTTGGGTGTTTTTGAGGCTCTTAACAAACACGGTCTCGTGGCTCCCTCTAGTGGACAGCACTGCACGTATTTCTGTTCAATCATAGAAGCAACGCCCCTTGTTTCACAGTTTGGTGATGTCTGTGAATGATCACGAACTCATTTGTGTTTTTTAAACTTATAAGTTAAATTATTCCAGCGATTACACAAGATTTAATCACAAGAATGTAATAAAAAGCTTAATTTTAGTTTATAAGGTGTTCTGTGACAATTATAGACGCGCCGCGTCTGAGAAGGAACGCCTGCCGAAGCTCGTTCTTTCTCGCGTCTTTCAGAATCTTGTCATGCCTTTTTAATGTTCCTTTCAATTCTTTGAAATTGAAGTTTGAATTTGTATGTGTATGACTGTGTTAATGTGTTGACGCTGTGTGGCATCTGTGCAAACTTCGTTTCCTAATGGATTAAACAAAGAGCCGCGCGTCATTTCTCTATAAGCAGTGATCGTGACCGCGTGAAAGCCACTTGATTTTAAGTGTTTTAAAACCTTATTCTTTAAATCATTCAAGCGTTTAGACAAGATTCGATCACAAGAACATATTAAAAAGCTTCTTTTACAATTTGGAAGATTTTCTGTCACACAAAGAGACGCGCAGCGTCTCCTAAAAATGATTGCGCCCAGTTATACAAATACATCTTTACACATGCAGGGATTTTAAAAAATAAAATTCAAATATAAACTTCTGCAAATAACTAATAATAAACTTATGCACATGATGACAACATACTGAAGATGCTGAAGACATTCCAGCGATTCTACAATATAAACACATGAAAGACATTCATGTAGAGAATGCGAGCCGTGTTTGATAGTTTCATGTCTGTGAATGATCACAAACTCATTTACATGTGATTTTTTTTCATGTTCTTTTCATTCCTTAGTTTGAATATTTATGTGTATGACTGTGTTAATGTGTTGACGCTGTGTGGCATCTGTGCAAACTTCATTTCCTAACGGATTAAACAAAGAGCCGCGCGTCATTTCTCTGAAAGGGAGTGATCACGAAATCATTAAAGCTCATGTTTTGAAACCTTATTCATTAAAATATTCAAGCGATTAGACAAGATTCGATCACAAGAAACATATTAAAAATCTTCAATTACAGTTTGGAAGATTTTCTGTCACTGTTTTTCTGTCACACAAAGAGACGCGCAGCGTCTCCTAATAATGATCGCGCCCAGTTATACAAATAACTTTATGCAGAGATTTAAAAAAAATAAAATTAAAATATAAACTTCTGAAAAGAACTAATAATAAACTTCTGCACATGATGACAACATACTGAAGATGCTAAATTGCGAACGATTATAGTACATCTCATATGGTGTTGCCGTGGGGAAGGTTTAAATTAAGAACAAAAAGGGAATTTAGAAGTTGTCAATTATTCATGAATAATTGAAATATACACACCAAATTTCTATATTTATTAGTACAAATATAATAAATAAACATTTTAATTTTTTTTTCATTTCAAGATGTATGTGTAAATTAAAATGAGGGGAAACAGTACTCTTATAATTATTGAAATGATCAAATGAGCACTAGAGGGCAGCATATACCTATTTTTGAGATGACACTCAATGATAATTCATAACACTAAACAATATTCTCCTTTGAATTATACACTGTTTATTTCTATATACAATAACACTAACATTGAATAAGAAATTCAAACTTTTTTTAATCTATGTAGTTTAATTTAAAAATAAGCACAATAACGTTCTGTTTAAGCACAAGAAATAAAAAAGAAATTTAATAATAACCAAAAGATGGAAGATAAATTCAATGGAACCTGGATGAATTTAAAATGAAAATACTACATTTCAGATCAATATATTTGTTTTCTTTAAAATAATTCTTCTGAATATCTCTCTCTCTCTCTCTCTCTCTAAGGGTCTTCCAGGTTTAACCCTTTCATTGTTGTCTCTTTTTTCTGAATTATAGAATCGGAAATCTCATAAAAAATAATTATATAGAACCATATAGTCAGTGCACGACAACTGAATTGGTACTTTGGCTTCAGTTTAATAATATGGTTAAAAATAATGTAAAATACCTTAAGAAAAATTCAATGGAACCTGGATGAATTTAAAATGAATGTACTATATTTCAGATCAATATACTTGTTTTCTTCAAAATATATCTTCTGAATATATACCCCCCCCCCCCTCTCTCTCTCTCTCTCTCTCAGGGTCTTGCAGGTTTAACCCTTTCATTGCTGTCTCCTTTTGTCTGCATTATAGGATATGAAATCTCTTAGCCCTTCTCTTCTATAAATTTGTATATAGAAATAAAGGCAAAGAACCAGTTCATTTGTATTTCACTGACTATTTAGTTTTATATAATTAGTTTAACAATATAATAAGATAAATTCAGCTGAATATATAACACTTTGAACTGCTAATGATAACTTTGCTATGATATGATCGCTTTTAGTTAGTATTATATTGAATAATCTGACTCAACTAACTGGTTCATTTTGCCCGCCATGCCCAGTTGAATTTTCGAAATTACTGTTTAACAAGAAAGGCAGAAAAATTAATAACCCCCCCCCCCCCCCCAAATTCCCAATTACAGTCAATAATAACAGAGACTGTGCAAAAGTACATAAAAACAATGCCAGCAAAAATGCTGTTATCAAAGCCAAAGGAGGCCGAACAAAATATAGTTTTAAAAAAAATATACGTTTTTTGGACATTATGTGTGAAAAATGACAGTTTTTCGACAGATCCCTAAAATATTAGTGTTCTCTTTTCTGTGAGAGGTAGTCTAAGAAATTAAGCAATGTATGTTTTCATAGTGTTCAGTTGGCATGTTTGTTTGAAGGGCATTGAGCACGATGAGCAATAGTGTTTTTTCGTCAATAAAAAAAAACAGAAACTTAGGATTTCTATCCGATTAATCGGAAAAATAATCACCCAACTAATTGATTGTCAAATTAATCGTTACTTGCAGCCCTAACTTATTTACTTATTTTGTCCTTAGGACTGCAACCCTGAAGAAGCAGAAAGAGGAATTTCTGAGACCACTCTGGGGTTCTGGTGCTGAAGATGAGCCGGGAGATGTTGGAGTTGAGATAGAGGGTGTAAAGCTGCTACAACACTTAAAGAGTATTTCCTTTGGATTAGTAATGCTCTTCGGACTGATCTACACTCCCAACTCAAGCTACCCTCAAAGTTTCAAGTTCACATTTGAAATATCCAGAAGGTAGTGATGAATTTAGATGGCCTGTTAGTCTTAAGTCCCCCGTGCACGCCCCGCAGCGGTTTTTTTTTTAAATTAACTCAAATTTACTGTTACATGCAATGTAATTACCATGACAAACTATACGTCATTAAAATAATCTAAAACTCAAGATTAAATTTTTAATCACTGCTTTACTCTCAATATCGTATAGTGAACGTAATTTGTTAATATGCGTCAGGAGTTATGAATGTGAAAAACGGAGTCGATACCTTTTCTTTGAAATATGAGCGTCAGCCACATCCACTGATAAAAAACTCCTGTGAGATCATCATCAAAACTCTCGACAAAACAACATCCCTCTGCGCTTTTAGCTCAAATGCATGCACATTTGGAGAAATATTGATGGATTCTCATATGTTTATGTCTAATTTTTATACAGAGGAGTAATATTTATTCATTTTTTACCAAAAAGCGCCGTTGTAATCATCACGAGCGCTGCACACTGTGATGTACTGTGTTTCTGATTCATACTTGCAGCAGGAGGGCGCTGCGTTGCACACTTAGTCCACAAATGACACACACGAGGAACAGGCACACCATGTGACCAGAAACTAACACAGTCTTCCAGAGATCGCTATAACATGCAGATAACGTATAATATAAACACTTTTGAAGACAATAAATACACGATTGTGACGATGTATGGTCTATGTGTCCTTCATGCCATGTCAGGTATTTTCAAAATACTTTATATTTATAATGCAATGCTAATCGCGATAGCTTTTCTCATTGTGCAGAATACTATAAAATAATGTATTTTCGGTCCGCTGTTTAGATCCAGACCGACATCACATCACAGAAGTTTATTTAAAACACTCGACTTGCAATATAAAGTAAATTTGAAGCAAAAACTTAGTTTTAATCTCATAAATTGTCATGTTTTGATGGTGTGCTAAGCTACATGCTAATACATGCACCTGTCCTGCTGCCACCTATCTGTTATAACAAAGCATTTTCAAAAGTAAAACTCACTGAAATGATTTTTTTTTCCATGAAGGGCATTTGATACAGTTTCAGAGAAGGTGAAGTGAGAAGTTTGATGAAAGAAATGATGGGATTAAGTCTGCTTGAATAGAGCATCGTCAGCATTTATAATAGAGACAAAAGAAATGAATAATTAGAGCCATAACCAGGCCGGAGAGGTGTGAATTGTGCAAATGGTGCATTGGAATTGATTGGGATAGTTTTGCAACACAAAAGAATAGACAATCCACTGAATGGGTGCTTGGAAGAAGGCTATAAACATTAGTTAGCATTTTAGAGTTTTCTCAAAATAAAATCACATGACATGATCTTATAAAACATTCAATAAAACTCAGAGTTTTAAACGCATCATCTTCAGATTTGAAACATAACATGGTCAGACATGTGGCTTCAGCTGGAGTGCATTTCCAGATAGCAGAGGGGCTGACATCAATTTTATTTTCATAAAGATTTTCCATAAAAATACATTTCTAATAACTGTACAAAATTTTGAAGCTATTTATAACTATTTTTTTCATTATGACAATAATTAATTATAACTTTACAATAAACTGCAAAGTGTCTGCTTTGAAATGAGACCATACTTATGCTTTTAGTGCAAAGGGTTCATGAACTGCATCTGTTTTAGTTTGGGTATGTCATTTCTTGAGATTTTTCAAAAAAGGGGCGAGAGCCAACAGGTTAAATGGTTGGTTATGTAGTGAGTGATAAATACTCAAATAGTATTTTCATTTTGTTGAAGTGAAATGTGTGTAAGGAATGTGGTGTGTAAACAACCATACTAATTGTATATGGTGTTATGACGCTGTTTGTATAAACAGGTCAGGTTTTTTTGGAAGGCCAGACTAAGCTTCGATCCTGAGATGGCGAGCCTCCCAGTTGAGAACTTCTAAAAGAAGACGGAAGAAGGAGAAACCGTTAAGCAATTGACACTCTGCTTTACACATGGACTTCATCGGGTTATCGGTATTTCCATTGATTACATCCACATGGTATAGAACTGATCGTTGCGGTTTGAACGTTTTGCACCACAGGCCTTTTCACACAAGGTGCTCAGAGACTTTGCGTGGATTGCGTGTGTTCCATGGATGCAAAGGACCTTTTCTTTTCTCTAATTCTTTCCTTCATAACCATACACAGGACTGTTCTTGAACTAAGGACTGTTATATTACAGTGAACTTGACAAGTTTTGTATCCTATTATTTTATTTTTGTTATGTTGAAGAAATTTGCTATATGAGAACTTTATATTCTGTTTACGAGTCAAAGGGTTTAAGAAAAAAAACAAAAGATTTCAAGGTTTTAATGAAAAAAAGTAAAGTCCCAGGTAACAATAAGGAATCTAAGAAGTGTTAACTACATTTAAGTTAACTGACTTGATACACGTAAATGATAATTTATGCTTAAAAATACTGGATTATAGTATGAATACTAATAGCAATCGGTATAGTTAGGTTGAGCAAACTTCAAATAAGCTTAACCTTTACATCTCTTAAAGTGAAAGGAAAACAATTACAAATTTCATCTATTTTATTTTATTGTTTTCTTGTTGTATTTCATGTTACAAGTTGCATACTTTTCTGTCGTTTGATTTCCCTGCAAGTGAACTAAAAATAGTCCTGGTTAAAGTCATTCTCCTGGTCTGTCTGTTTCCTGTCACCACGAGTTATTTCATTAGAGCCCTCTATAATGAACCTAGTCTTCTGATTCCATTGCATTGCGTATAATATCAGCTTCCCTGCTACAATCATTTCACAGGCCTTCCATAGAGCAGATTTATATCTCAGAGAAGATGTGTCAGAGTTATTTTACTTCAGCTAACTAGCTCATCCTTTGTTAAGATCAGCCAGTGGCACATATCCCAACAAACCGTCCCATACCGGCATGATCAAAAAGATCTTAAACTAGATGGAACTAGATTAAATATTTTGACTGTTGCGATTCCAAATCGGTTTAATGACCTGTAACTCTGCCTGAGTATCGGACAAGTGTTCACTGTTGGCCAGAGGAGAACTGGCCCCCCGACTAAGCCTGGTTTCTCCCGAGGTTTTTTTCTCCATTTGTTGGAGTTTTGGTTCTTGCCACTGTTGCCTTTGGCTTGCTTAAGTTGGGGACACTTGCTTGATATTCAGCAGTGTTTTTGATATGCCTGCATTGGCGCCGTTGTATACAAACTGAGCTGAGCCGGACGATTACGTCACTGTTTTTTTACTGATATTTGCAACGGAATGAATCAATAATATATAGAATAAGCTGCACAATGACACCATTTTCTTATTAATGTAAAGCTGCTTTGCCACAATTTGCATTGTAAAAAGCGCTATATAAATAAAGATGACTTGACTTGACTTCAGATAAATGTCTCCAAGCTTCACATGTATGAAAGCACAGATTAAGTGTCATTTAATTATATCATAATCATAATAATTATTATGCAGCCCTACTTTTCCCATCTCACATTCAAAAGTGAAAATATTGTATGTATTTATGGACTCTTAATTTTTGCACTGGGGGTTTTCTATTTTTGAAAATAGATGAAAACAGCTAAATAAAGTTGAAACACTCACCTCAAAACAATATTTGTAGACTTTTCTTTTTTTTCTTTTCTGAACTGTCTTGTTGATCAGCAGCTCTGAAATTTCTTTTGCTTCCATAAAGGAAGTGAAACTGTTTTTCAAGTGTCCATGACAGTCAGACGTCAGCATACACACCAACTCTTAGCTTAGTTTTTTATTCTGAAATTTGGGTTCTCAGTAAACTGAACTGTTTGGAAGTAGTTAGTTTCAAGTTTGTTTATACATGTTTTGGACATTAAAGCTTTTTTTTTCTTTCAATTTACATGAATTCTTTTCTCACTTAGACACTAACACCACTAGGCCAATTTGTTCACATTTACATACTCTTTTTAAAGCATAAAGCCAAACATTTCACATATTGCCAATATCTAAAAACTTAAATTCTATCAAAACAAGTAGATAGCTGAACAGTTTCATTACAGTTTTTCTTGATTGCTTAAACACAAAAACTGGGTCCTGTAACACGTAAACCCATACCTTGTGTCATTCCCAAACACACACACAATTACCATAACCCTATACATTATTCGACCGTTTTCACATTTTGCTTCAATTTTCAAAACTTTTTCGGTAAAATTTTTCCACAAATGTGGCCAAATAAATCATTAATTTCCATATGTTTATCCCGCAAACACATGCTCTCAATATTATTTATCATGCCCTTTTTTTCAAGGGTTTTTCAAGAAGGATCGGTCAATACTGAAGCCATATTTTCAAAACTCTTCACACGAAACAGAAGTCTATGCGGACCAAAATATGAATCATTTCTCATTACTTTCACGCAAAATACATTTTTTCAAAATCCATGATTCATACTTCATCTGAAAAACACTATATATTTGCATCACATTTTTCAAATGCTAATGTAACGAAGGCCAGGAATAGTTGTTAGAGCATTGTTTGTTATTGAAATATAAAATCTTAGCAGAATACAATTAAATTAAATAATAAATATTATAAACACAACTAATTACAATTTCAGCTGAAAGCCGACCCAGGTGTCCGATTTTTAGTCTTTCTTACAGTAGTTAAATTCTAGTTAGTTACAATCTTCATAATGACTTTGTTTGGAAACAGATCAAGGAAGGACACATTGGGGGAAAGAAGAGTGTCAGAGAGAGGGAGGACTAGAACCCTCACAGTGCTGTACATCCATCCATTTTCCAAAGGGCTTGTCCTGGTGGTGAGGTGAGGCTGGAGTCTTTCCCAGCATCTCATTCGCAAACAGTTTGATTGACAGGTGATCAAACCAATCATATCCGCCATTTTGTCCAACAAAGCAGTCAGGGGAGTTAGTAGATTAATGTCTTTCCAAGCTTGAAACAACATTCCTTCTGATGTTCATTCATGTTTATTTGATGCTATAAATGAACTAGTACGAAGAGATGATCGGTTCACGAGGACACACTAAAGACACATTAGACGCTATTTATTGTTTAAGCTTCATTTAAAAATTACAATATTTTAAATATGAAACTGTTTCATATGTTGTCAGTGTCCTCTTTGCTCTGGGATGTATTTTTCACTGTGTGAGAACATGATGTGTGGCGTGAGAGCGCATGGCTTGTCGGACATAGCAACAGTAACTAAAGGGGGGCGGGTCTTTGCGAAGGGTCAATTGCGCTTCTCACGTGGACAGTCACATGATCACGCACTCAGATGTTAAACATGGCGACGAGGAAGCGACACTGGAGGCGTGAAGAAACACTCGCTTTAATATCAGTTTGGGGTGATCAATAACATTAAAATTAGACAAAACTATTCATAACCATAAAGTAGAGGCGGTATGGAGAACAGCTTGTCAGCTATACCCTTCTATTGAAGAAAAGAGCGTACTGACTATCTGAAGAGGAAGCATCGAGAGGCAATTAAAACAACAAATCTGGTACTGACCCCAGAACAGTCGAAATGGACGCGGTTTTAGGAGAGCAATTTTCTACATTTTTAATTAAGCAGTAACCTGATATTCATTTTTACATAAAATGCAATGTTAATAATTGATATGTGGGTCATCATTTCGCCAAACCTTGTAGCATTATCAGCCATCCCCAACATATCATGGATTTGCATACCTCTTCAATCACGACACGACATTTGAGCATTTCATCGAAATACATCCCGAGTCAATGTCATCTGCATATATCTAGCTCTGATGATGAACAACCCAGTGAGATTCTTTATTAATAATTACCTGAAACTGTTGTAAATGCATCTATTTAATAAATAAAACAGATTGTGATGACAAGTTTGCAATACCCTCTAGCAGCAAGTGCCAGTACAGTTATGGCAGAAGACGGGGAGCAGGCGGAGAACTTCCAGAGGTTTCAGCAGCTGATGAAAACATTCTTCAGTGAGACACCACAATCATGTAAATCTACTCCTGCTATGTTATGTTTAATGTAGTGGAAAATAAATTGCCATTAAAAAGAAAGTAGTTGCAATGGATGTCAACTTTATTTTTGTGTGTCCTATTCAGTGCAGATATACACGATATACAGGTCACCACGATATACTTGATGTTGTTTGTTGCGCTGTCATTTCGCTTCATGATGCAGCGCCATCTACCCGTCAGGCGGCCATGAACATGCTCAACATAGTTACGTTAAACTCCTTCTGTGGTCTCCTCAACGTGACATCAGGGAAAGGTTTCATCACATGTGTATGCAGAGTCAGCCACAATGAGAGGCTGGATTTCTTCCCCTTCAATGGTCTTTGTAAGTAGTGGAAAGAAAGTTCCATTTTCAATCTTTCAATCCCGGAGTACCATCCAGGGTGCCAGCACGCATAGGTAACCCAGATTTTCTTCAAATCCATCACTGATGGGTTGCAGGAGTTGTAAAGATCTTGGTCTTTTTACCATTATCTTTTTGAGATGGTACAAAGCTTCACACACTTCCAAGGCTGGGTAGGTTACTTTTAAAATTTATTTCACTACTTATTTTGCAAAAAACATGCTTTAAAAAGTCATTTGTAACACATTTCATTAGATTACCCAAGGTCTGTAACTTAATATAGAAAGTTTAGAGTACTCTGGATTACTAATAAGTATGTAACATACACAAAAAAGGTGAATGAAAGTTTTTATCTCACAGTTATAGCATTTTTTCTCAGATTTGCATGATATGAAGTTGCAATTGTGAGTTATAAAGTCTAATTATGAGATATAAACTCACAATATTGAGAAAAGTCAGAATTATGAGATATAAACTGTAAATATTGAGAAAAGTCAGAATTATGAGATATAAACTGAAAATATTGAGAAACGTCAGAATAATGAGATATAAACTCACAATATTGAGAAAAGTCAGAATTTTGAGATATAAACTCACAATATTGAGAAAAGTCAGAATTATGAGATATAAACTGATAATATTGAGAAAAGTCAGAATTATGAGATATAAACTGTAAATATTGAGAAAAGTCAGAATTATGAGATATAAACTGAAAATATTGAGAAACGTCAGAATAATGAGATATAAACTGTAAATATTGAGAAAAGTCAGAATTTTGAGATATAAACTCACAATATTGAGAAAAGTCAGAATTATGAGATATAAACTCACAATATTGAAAAAAGTCAGAATTATGAGATATAAACTCACAATATTGAGAAAAGTCAGAATTATGAGATATAAACTCACAATATTGAGAAAAGTCAGAATTATGAGATATAAACTCACAATATTGAGAAAAGTCAGAATTATGACATATAAACTCACAATATTGAGAAAAGTCAGAATTATGATATATAAACTCACAATATTGAGAAACGTCAGAATTATGAGATATAAACTGAAAATTTTGAGAAAAGTCAGAATTATGAGATATAAACTCACAAAATTGAGAAACGTCAGAATTATGAGATATAAACTCACAATATTGAGAAAAGTCAGAATTCTGAGATATAAACTGATAATATTGAGAAAAGTCAGAATTGTGAGATATAAACTCACAATATTGAGAAAAGTCAGAATTGAGATATAAACTCACAATATTGAGAAAAGTCAGAATCATGAGATATAAACTCACAATATTGAGAAAAGTCAGAATTATGATATATAAACTCAAAAAATTGAGAAACGTCAGAATTATGATATATAAACTCACAATATTGAGAAAAGTCAGAATTATGAGATATAAACTCACAATATTGAAAAAAGTCAGAATTATGAGATATAAACTCGCGATATTGAGAAAAGTCAGAATTATGATATATAAACTCAAAAAATTGAGAAACGTCAGAATTATGAGATATAAACTCACAATATTGAGAAAAGTCAGAATTATGAGATATAAACTCGCAATATTGAGAAAAGTCAGAATTATGAGATATAAACTCACAATATTGAAAAAAGTCAGAATTATGAGATATAAACTCACAATATTGAGAAAAGTCAGAATTATGAGATATAAACTCACAATATTGAGAAAAGTCAGAATTATGATATATAAACTCAAAAAATTGAGAAACGTCAGAATTATGAGATATAAACTCACAATATTGAGAAAAGTCAGAATTATGAGATATAAACTCACAATATTGAGAAAAGTCAGAATTATGAGATATAAACTCACAATATTGAGAAAAGTCAGAATTATGAGATATAAACTCACAATATTGAGAAAAGTCAGAATTATGAGATATAAACTGATAATATTGAGAAAAGTCAGAATTATGAGATATAAACTGATAATATTGAGAAAAGTCAGAATTGTGAGATATAAACTGTAAATATTGAGAAAAGTCAGAATTATGAGATATAAACTCACAATATTGAGAAAAGTCAGAATTATGAGATATAAACTCGCAATATTGAGAAAAGTCAGAATTATGAGATATAAACTCACAATATTGAAAAAAGTCAGAATTATGAGATATAAACTCACAATATTGAGAAAAGTCAGAATTATGATATATAAACTCAAAAAATTGAGAAACGTCAGAATTATGAGATATAAACTCACAATATTGAGAAAAGTCAGAATTATGAGATATAAACTCACAATATTGAGAAAAGTCAGAATTATGAGATATAAACTCACAATATTGAGAAAAGTCAGAATTATGAGATATAAACTCACAATATTGAGAAAAGTCAGAATTATGAGATATAAACTGATAATATTGAGAAAAGTCAGAATTATGAGATATAAACTCACAATATTGAGAAAAGTCAGAATTGTGAGATATAAACTGTAAATATTGAGAAAAATCAGAATTATGAGATATAAACTCACAATATTGAGAAAAGTCAGAATTATGATATATAAACTCACAATATTGAGAAAAGTCAGAATTATGATATATAAACTCACAATATTGAGAAAATTCAGAATTATGAGATATAAACTCACAATATTGAGAAAAGTCAGAATTATGATATATAAACTCACAAAATTGAGAAACGTCAGAATTATGAGATATAAACTCACAATATTGAGAAAAGTCAGAATTATGAGATATAAACTGAAAATTTTGAGAAAAGTCAGAATTATGAGATATAAACTCACAATATTGAAAAAAGTCAGAATTTTGAGATATAAACTCACAATATTGAGAAAAGTCAGAATTATGAGATATAAACTCACAATATTGAAAAAAGTCAGAATTGAGATATAAATTCACAATATTGAGAAAAGTCAGAATCATGAGATATAAACTCACAATATTGAGAAAAGTCAGAATTATGATATATAAACTCAAAAAATTGAGAAATGTCAGAATTATGAGATATAAACTCACAATATTGAGAAAAGTCAGAATTATGAGATATAAACTCACAATATTGAGAAAAGTCAGAACTATGAGATATAAACTCACAATATTGAGAAAAGTCAGAATTATGACATATAAACTCACAATATTGAGAAAAGTCAGAATTATGATATATAAACTCACAATATTGAGAAACGTCAGAATTATGAGATATAAACTGAAAATTTTGAGAAAAGTCAGAATTATGAGATATAAACTCACAAAATTGAGAAACGTCAGAATTATGAGATATAAACTCACAATATTGAGAAAAGTCAGAATTATGAGATATAAACTCACAATATTGAGAAAAGTCAGAATTATGAGATATAAACTCACAATATTGAAAAAAGTCAGAATTATGAGATATAAACTCACAATATTGAGAAAAGTCAGAATTATGAGATATAAACTCGCAATATTGAGAAAAGTCAGAATTATGAGATATAAACTCACAATATTGAAAAAAGTCAGAATTATGAGATATAAACTCACAATATTGAGAAAAGTCAGAATTATGAGATATAAACTCACAATATTGAGAAAAGTCAGAATTATGATATATAAACTCAAAAAATTGAGAAACGTCAGAATTATGAGATATAAACTCACAATATTGAGAAAAGTCAGAATTATGAGATATAAACTCACAATATTGAGAAAAGTCAGAATTATGAGATATAAACTCACAATTTTGAGAAAGGTCAGAATTATGAGATATAAACTCACAATATTGAGAAAAGTCAGAATTATGAGATATAAACTCACAATATTGAGAAAAGTCAGAATTATGAGATATAAACTGATAATATTGAGAAAAGTCAGAATTATGAGATATAAACTGATAATATTGAGAAAAGTCAGAATTGTGAGATATAAACTGTAAATATTGAGAAAAGTCAGAATTATGAGATATAAACTCACAATATTGAGAAAAGTCAGAATTATGATATATAAACTCACAATATTGAGAAAAGTCAGAATTATGATATATAAACTCACAATATTGAGAAACGTCAGAATTATGAGATATAAACTGAAAATTTTGAGAAAAAGTCAGAATTATGATATATAAACTCACAAAATTGAGAAACGTCAGAATTATGAGATATAAACTCACAATATTGAGAAAAGTCAGAATTATGAGATATAAACTCACAATATTGAGAAAAGTCAGAATTATGAGATATAAACTCACAATATTGAAAAAAGTCAGAATTATGAGATATAAACTCACAATATTGAGAAAAGTCAGAATTATGAGATGTAAAAATTATGAGATATAAACTGATAATATTGAGAAAGGTCAGAATTATGACATATAAACTGTAAATATTGAGAAAAGTCAGAATTATGAGATATAAACTCACAATATTGAGAAAAGTCAGAATTATGAGATATAAACTGATGATATTGAGAAAAGTCAGAATTATGAGATATAAACTCGCAATATTGAGAAAAGTCAGAATTATGAGAAATAAACTCACAATATTGAGAAAAGTCAGAATTATGAGATGTAAAAATTATGAAATATAAACTGATAATATTGAGAAAGGTCAGAATTATGACATATAAACTGTAAATATTGAGAAAAGTCAGAATTATGAGATATAAACTCACAATATTGAGAAAAGTCAGAATTATGAGATATAAACTCACAATATTGAAAAAAGTCAGAATTATGAGATATAAACTCACAATATTGAGAAAAGTCAGAATTATGAGATATAAACTCACAATATTGAGAAAAGTCAGAATTATGAGATATAAACCGAAAATTTTGAGAAAAGTCAGAATTATGAGATATAAACTCACAAAATTGAGAAACGTCAGAATTATGAGATATAAACTCACAATATTGAGAAAAGTCAGAATTATGAGATATAAACTCACAATATTGAGAAAAGTCAGAATTATGAGATATAAACTCACAATATTGAGAAAATTCAGAATTATGAGATATAAACTCACAATATTGAGAAAAGTCAGAATTATGATATATAAACTCACAAAATTGAGAAACGTCAGAATTATGAGATATAAACTCACAATATTGAGAAAAGTCAGAATTATGAGATATAAACTGAAAATTTTGAGAAAAGTCAGAATTATGAGATATAAACTCACAATATTGAAAAAAGTCAGAATTATGAGATATAAACTCACAATATTGAGAAAAGTCAGAATTATGAGATATAAACTCGCAATATTGAGAAAAGTCAGAATTATGAGATATAAACTCACAATATTGAAAAAAGTAAGAATTATTAGATATAAACTCACAATATTGAGAAAAGTCAGAATTATGAGATATAAACTCACAATATTGAGAAAAGTCAGAATTATGATATATGAACTCAAAAAATTGAGAAACGTCAGAATTATGAGATATAAACTCACAATATTGAGAAAAGTCAGAATTATGAGATATAAACGCACAATATTGAGAAAAGTCAGAATTATGAGATATAAACTCACAATATTGAGAAAAGTCAGAATTATGAGATATAAACTGATAATATTGAGAAAAGTCAGAATTATGAGATATAAACTGATAATATTGAGAAAAGTCAGAATTGTGAGATATAAACTGTAAATATTGAGAAAAGTCAGAATTATGAGATATAAACTCACAATATTGAGAAAAGTCAGAATTATGATATATAAACTCACAATATTGAGAAAAGTCAGAATAATGATATATAAACTCACAATATTGAGAAAATTCAGAATTATGAGATATAAACTCACAATATTGAGAAAAGTCAGAATTATGATATAGAAACTCACAATATTGAGAAAAGTCAGAATTATGATATATAAACTCACAATATTGAGAAACGTCAGAATTATGAGATATAAACTGAAAATTTTGAGAAAAGTCAGAATTATGATATAAACTCACAAAATTGAGAAACGTCAGAATTATGAGATATAAACTCACAATATTGAGAAAAGTCAGAATTATGAGATATAAACTCACAATATTGAGAAAAGTCAGAATTATGAGATATAAACTCACAATATTGAAAAAAGTCATAATTATGAGATATAAACTCGCAATATTGAGAAAAGTCAGAATTATGAGATATAAACTCACAATATTGAGAAAAGTCAGAATTATGAGATGTAAAAATTATGAGAAATAAACTGATAATATTGAGAAAGGTCAGAATTATGACATATAAACTGTAAATATTGAGAAAAGTCAGAATTATGAGATATAAACTCACAATATTGAGAAAAGTCAGAATTATGAGATATAAACTCACAATATTGAGAAAAGTCAGAATTATGAGATATAAACTGATGATATTGAGAAAAGTCAGAATTATGAGATATAAACTCGCAATATTGAGAAAAGTCAGAATTATGAGATATAAACTCACAATATTGAAAAAAGTCAGAATTATGAGATATAAACTCACAATATTGAGAAAAGTCAGAATTATGAGATATAAACTCACAATATTTAGAAAAGTCAGAATTATGAGATATAAACTCACAATATTGAAAAAAGTCAGAATTATGAGATATAAACTCACAATATTGAGAAAAGTCAGAATTATGAGATATAAACTGATGATATTGAGAAAAGTCATAATTATGAGATATAAACTCGCAATATTGAGAAAAGTCAGAATTATGAGATATAAACTCACAATATTGAGAAAAGTCAGAATTATGAGATGTAAAAATTATGAGATATAAACTGATAATATTGAGAAAGGTCAGAATTATGACATATAAACTGTAAATATTGAGAAAAGTCAGAATTATGAGATATAAACTCACAATATTGAGAAAAGTCAGAATTATGAGATATAAACTCACAATATTGAGAAAAGTCAGAATTATGAGATATAAACTGATGATATTGAGAAAAGTCAGAATTGTGAGATATAAACTGAAAATATTGAGAAACGTCAGAATAGTGAGATATAAACTGTAAATATTGAGAAAAGTCAGAATCATGAGATATAAACTCACAATATTGAGAAAAGTCAGAATCATGAGATATAAACTCACAATATTGAGAAAAGTCAGAATTATGATATATAAACTCAAAAAATTGAGAAACGTCAGAATTATGAGATATAAACAATATTGAGAAAAGTCAGAATTATGAGATATAAACTCACAATATTGAGAAAAGTCAGAATTATGAGATATAAACTCACAATATTGAGAAAAGTCAGAATTATGAGATATAAACTCACAATATTGAGAAAAGTCAGAATTATGACATATAAACTCACAATATTGAGAAAAGTCAGAATTATGATATATAAACTCACAATATTGAGAAACGTCAGAATTATGAGATATAAACTGAAATTTTTGAGAAAAGTCAGAATTATGAGATATAAACTCACAAATTTGAGAAACGTCAGAATTATGAGATATAAACTCACAATATTGAGAAAAGTCAGAATTATGAGATATAAACTCACAATATTGAGAAAAGTCAGAATTATGAGATATAAACTCACAATATTGAAAAAAGTCAGAATTATGAGATATAAACTCACAATATTGAGAAAAGTCAGAATTATGAGATATAAACTCGCAATATTGAGAAAAGTCAGAATTATGAGATATGAACTCACAATGTTGAGAAAAGTCAGAATTATGAGATATAAACTCGCAATATTGAGAAAAGTCAGAATTATGATATATAAACTCACAATATTGAGAAAAGTCAGAATTATGAGATATAAACTCACAATATTGAGAAAAGTCATAATTATGAGATATAAACTCGCAATATTGAGAAAAGTCAGAATTATGAGATATAAACTCACAATATTGAGAAAAGTCAGAATTATGAGATATAAACTCACAATATTGAGAAAAGTCAGAATTATGAGATGGAAAAATTATGAGATATAAACTGATAATATTGAGAAAGGTCAGAATTTATGACATATAAACTGTAAATATTGAGAAAAGTCAGAATTATGAGATATAAACTCACAATATTGAGAAAAGTCAGAATTATGAGATATAAACTCACAATATTGAGAAAAGTCAGAATTATGAGATATAAACTGATGATATTGAGAAAAGTCAGAATTATGAGATATAAACTCGCAATATTGAGAAAAGTCAGAATTATTTGTAATTTAGTGTTTTTATTTATTTTGACAGTTTTTTACAAAATGTTTGCAATAAAAGAAAGAGAACTTATAAGACTACTAATTCCCCTCTAAAGTCACCCTCCCGCACCCACCCCATTGCACTTCGGGACATTGAGCAGTATCTGAATAGCAAGGGATAAAATAAAATTTATACAGAGAAAGACAAATAAAATAATGTTAATGGTAACACCCATAAGTAGCTGCAGATTAATTATCCACAAAAGTCTTGACTGTAGATATCCAGTTCTCCCACATCGAAACAGTCCTAGGGTTTGCGTGATTGGTCCGTGCAGATGACAACTCCAGGTATAAAATCTCCAGTAAAGAGTGAAGCCAATGTTTAATAGAAAGGTCATGGGAGGTTTCCATCGTTGAACAAGAGACTTTTTTGCGGCGGTCATGGCAGCTAGCCAGAATTTGCGTACCTTCTCACATAGAGGAAATTGAGAATTGTCATTCAACAATAAAATAACAGGATCTTTGGGATACAAATCCTCGATGCCTTGTACAAAACATCAAGCACCCGATCCCAGAATTTTTGCACATCTGGACAGTCCCACAGCATATGTACCAAAGTGTCCACACAACCCGGTCCACAGAAATTACAATACGGGTGAGGTGATAGTCCCATTACATGTCTTATGCGTGTGGTAAGATATGCCCTGTGAATAACTTTAAAATGAATGAATTGATGGTTTGGGTTTGTGGATGCATGGAATGTATTATCCCACACTGTATTCCATTCAATTGTCCTGTTAGGAACTTTGAGATCTACTATCCAAGCTCTATCTTTAGAAAAGTTATCTGTATTAAGATTTTGAAAGCAGAGATAAAAGTATGACACAATTCCTGTGCTTGGTGCGTTTAAGATCCAATTCACTACCGGGTGAGTATGAAGATTTACACCCCAAGGAACCTTATGGGCCTTTAGCACGGCACGTAGTTTGAAATATAAAAATAAAGTGTTAGACGAGATATTAAATCTTCCTATTAAATCCCGAAAATCCAAAATTGAATCTTCCCCTTTTATGTCGTTTAACGTTAGAATGCCTTTTGTAGCCCAGGAAGGCTGTACGAAAGGTTGACCGCCAGAAAGTATGTTCAGATTGTGCCAAATCGGGGTATGAGTGTGCCATAAAGTTTTAGATGCAAAACAGGCTTCAATCTTTTTGAATATTTGAAGAGTGTAAGCAATTATAGGACCATGATACAGTGAGCATTTCCTGTGCGAAAGGCCTGAAAATAAAAAATCTTGCAAACGAATTGGTGAAATACGATCTTTTTCTAACTGTTTCCATGAAGACTGTGAGCTCGAATCAAACCATTTCAAAACTGAGAGCAGGATAAAGGACCAGTGATACCATTTAAAATTAGGACAGCCCATTCCTCCTTTTATTTTACTTTTTTGAAGTGTAGACCACTTAATACGAGGACGCTTTCCATTCCAAATATATTTTATCAGTAGAGAGTCCAGCTTTTTCCAATAATTCACTGGTGGGGGGAGGGGAAGCATAGAGCTAATAAAATTAATGCGGGGCAAAATATTCATTTTTATTGTTGACATTCGGGCGGATGGAGATGAAGGCAAACACATCCATCTTTGAATATCTGACTCAACTTCCCCATAAATTGACATATAGTTAACTTTGGAAATAAGGGGCAAAGTAGGTCTCAACTGAATCCCTAAATATTTGACTTGTGTTGAAATCTGAATATTACTTGGAATAGAAAAATTAAAACCATCTGAATTGAGAGGCATTAAGATAGTTTTGGGATGATTCATTTTAAACCCCGATAATGTGCCAAATTCGTCAATAATTTGAAGGGCGTTAGGGAGTGATCGTTGTAGATCAGATAAAAATAGCAGAGTATCATCCGCATATAAAGAAATAGAATGGGTTGATGAGTCTAACTGAATTGGGGAAATAAGTTTACATTGTCTAATATACTGCGCCAAAGGTTCTAACGATAAGTTGAACATAAAAGGAGAAAGCGGACATCCCTGTCTTGTGCCTCGGCAAATATTAAAAGTATCTGAAATGAGTCCACCAGTAGAAACCCTGGCCATGGGATTTGTGTATAGAGTTTGAATCATTCTAATAAAATGGTCACCAAAATTTAACTTCTTCAGTGTATACCATAGATATCTCCATTCAAGCCGATCAAAGGCTTTTTCAGCGTCAATAAACAGGAGGCCGCTGGGTGTTTCTAATTTCTCGGATTCAGCAATGGTATGTAAAACTCGACGAATGTTATCGGAAGCCAAACGACCTGTTATAAATCCTGATTGATCTGGGTCAATTAGTTTATGAATCACTGACTGTAGACGCCTGGCGATAACTTTAGCATACATTTTAATGTCATCATTAATCAAGGAGATGGGCCTATAATTAGAACAGTCTGAGTGATCTTTGCCAGGTTTAGGCATAACCGTGATTAGAGCTGTATTGAGATCTTTATGAAAACGGCCTTTGAATATGGACTCATTTATAGTATCTAACCAGATATGGCCAAGTTGATCCCACAGCGCTAGATATACATCCACTGGTAAGCCGTCGATTCCCGGGGACTTTCCTTTCTTTGAACTTACTAATGCGCAGTGTAGTTCTTCTATAGTTATTTCGGATTCAAGGCTGTCAGCTTCCTCCTTTGAAAGTATGTTTAAGTTCAACTGATCAAAAAAAAGTTTTAACTGATCCGTACTGGGTTGCATTTCTGAAGTATACAATTTTTCAAAAAATGACATGAACGTTTTGTTAATCTCGGTGGGATGTGAGGTGAGAACATTTTTTGAACTCTGGATTGCTTGGATGTTAAAACGTCGCTCATGTTTTTAAGAGTAAGTGCAAGGAGTCTGCTTGGTCTGCTTCCATCTATATAATATTTATGTTTTGTAATGTGCATTAAATACTCTGCTCTTCTTCGCAACAGATCCTTAAGTGTAGCCCTCTCTAGATGTAATTTTTGTTGTGTATCATTGGAAAATTGATTGCTTAATTCCTTTTCTAATTCCCCACATCTTCTCTCTAACATTGATATTTGTGCAAGATAAATTTTTTTAAGCTTAGCCGAAAAGGAGATAGCATTGTTCCTTAGAAACCCTTTGATGGAAGCCCATAACATTTCCTGATTAGCAACAGAGCCCTGGTTTATATTGATAAATTCATTCAGTTCTGCTCTCAGTTGAGAAAGAAAGTCTTCATTTTGCAGTAAAAAAGTGTTAAATCTCCATCGGGATGGTTTACAAGATGTATTAATCTGAAGAAGTGCTAGTACAGCATTATGATCGGAAACGGTTTGTGGTAGAAATTCAATATTGATTAGCCCTGAAAGTAACGAAGATGAAAGTAAAATATAATCAATTCTTGAAAATGATTTATGACTTGGGGAGAAATAGGTGTATTCCTTGGCTGTTGGATTATGTATTCGCCAAGCATCACATACATCTATATCTTTAATGAGCGATCTCAGTGCTGTAGAAGATTGAGCTTGTGCTACTGAAACTGAAGGATTGGAACGGTCCAAAACTGTGTCGAGCACGGCATTCATATCAGATCCAATGATAATTGAATAGCCTTGGAGAGATAGTATGGTTTTGGAAACATTTGGAAAGAAGGAGGCGTCATAAGAGTTAGGAGCATAAATATTAACAAATGCCATCCTTTTTCCTTCTATTAACGTACAGCAATATGCAATTCTACCATTCTCGTCGGAGTCTGTGTGTTCAATAATAAAGTTAGAATTACGTTTAAATAAAATTGTCACTCCTTTCTTCTTAGATTTACAGCTAGATGATACTATGGGGATATAACGCCTATTTTGTAGTCTTTTAGCATCCATGGCGTCAGGTGGGTTTCCTGAAGAAACGCTACATCAACCTTTTTCCTATGTAAAAGATCTAACACTCGCGTACGTTTAATAGGAGAGTTTAACCCCCTGACGTTTAAAGACATCATGTTTATTTTAACCATAGTCTGTAATAACCAGACCAAACCAGATTAGAATGTAATGGTTAGAGCAAGTTATTGAGTGTACCATTAAAGTCCCCATTGTAATGTGCAAAAACAAAAACAAAAAAGGTCCCGAGTGCTTTAAGCGCCTAAGCGACCCCTCCCACTCCCCCTTCCCCTTTTAGCAAACGTCTGTGGCGATCGCGAGGCAATGTCTGAACACTATTAACCTTTAGCCCCCTATGAATTTAACAGTTGAGGAGATTTAAATAAAAGAACAAATATTCCAAAATCAGAATAACTGTAAAACATTCTCATAACTAGATTTTACGGCAACCAGATTTAACTAGTCTAAGGACTGTAATTTAGTCTGCATTTTCTGAGTAAAACCAGATCTTCAGAATTAACTATAACCAGCTCAATTTGAAAATTGAATTTTGAAAACTGAAAAATGTTTGGCACAATGCAATTATGTAAATAAAGTAATTTACCATTTCACTTTTGATGAACTAAAAACCATATATGCTGATAGAGAATCGGTCCGTGTATTGTTATTCAGCAGAAAACTCCAACGGTGTCATCAAGTGAGGTCTACCCCTCCATGTCCTCCGGTAGCGGGAAGTTTAAGGATCTACGAACAGTGGATACTGATGTGTCAACATCAAGACCTTCGAGATATTTTTCAGCACTCTCCGGGGATTCAAACGAGTATTTCTGACCCTTGTGGGAGACTCTCAGCGATGCTGGGTAGATTAGGAATGTTTCTGCGCCTTTCTGGTGAAGCTTGAATCTTACGGTCGAAAAAGCTTTCCTCTTTTGAGCTGTCTCGTGGCTGTAGTCGGCATAGAATTCCAGGCGCGCTCCTCCGGGCAAAGTGGGTTTTGCTTTCCGGGCTCCCTGAAGTATGGCTTGCCTATCAGGATAGCGGAGGAGCCGAAATATCAACGATCGTGGTTTTGGTGAGTTGGAACTCGAATACACTCGGTGAGCTCTATCTATCTCGATCCGACTTGAGTGCGCCGGAAGGTCAGGGATCCATTTAGGTAGCATTTTCTGTAGAAAACCGACCGGATCATCCCCTTCCATTCCAGTTGGAAGATTGACCAGGCGGATGTTGTTGCGACGTGACCGGTCTTCGAGGTCATTGCATTTTCGTTGCATCTGTTCAAGCTGAGATAGGCAGAGGTTCGCGTCTTTTTTAGTGTTGCGTAAACTGCCCTGAAGATTATCTACTTTGATTGTGATTGACGCCACATTTTTACTCAAGGAATCCATTTCCTCTTTCATCGAACGAAGAGCAGCGTTGTTTTCGGTGATAAAGTCATTGAATGGCTTAAGGGCCGATTGTATTGCCTCTGTCAGCATGCGGGAGATCATTTCGCGCATGGCCTCCTGTTGTGCTTCGATTGCGTGGTTAACAATTGAGGCTACGTCGTCCTCGAGCGTTTTGAGTCGTTTGCAGCCCGTTGTCGGTTTCTGTGGTGAACTCGATTTCTTAGTTGCCATACTTAAAATAAAACTTGTACAGCTGTGAAAACATATGATGTTCTTCCTCAGCGTGAAAAACAAACGTTCAATTAGGAGGTTTTAGTCAGGAGCCTAGTGCTGTGCAGCCATCTTGCAGCGCGCGCCACCGGAAGTTTTCTTAGTTTTTTGGTTTTAAATAATTTCATACTTCAGTATTTGACAATTTAATAAACATTGCTCAAAAAAATAAAGGGAACACTTATACAACACAAAGTAACTCCAAATCAATCACACTTCTGTGAATTCAAACTGTCCACTTAGGAAGCAACACTGATTGACAATCAATTTCACATGCTGTTGTGCAAATGGAATAGACAACAGGTGGAAATTATAGGCAATTAGCAAGACAGCCCCAATAAAGGAGTGGTTCTGCAGGTGGTGACCACAGACCAATTCTCAGTTCCTATGCTTCCTGGCTGATATTTTGGTCACTTTTGAATGCTGGCGGTGCTTTCACTCTAGTGGTAGCATGAGACGGAGTCTACAACCCACACAAGTGGCTCAGATAGTGCAGCTCATCCAGGAGGGCACATCAATGCGAGCTGTGGCAAGAAGGTTTGCCGTGTCTGTCAATGTAGTGTCCAGAGCATGGAGGTGCTACCAGGAAACAGGCCAGTACATCAGGGGATGTGGATGAGGCCGTAGGAGGGCAACAACCCAGCAGCAGGACCGATACCTCCACGTTTGTGCAAGGAGGAGCAGGAGGAGCATTGCCAGAGCCCTGCAAAATGACCTCCAGCAGGCCACAAATGTGTATGTGTCTGCTCAAACGGTCAGAAACAGACTCCATGAGGATGGTATGAGGGCCTGACGTCCACAGGTGGGGGCTGTGCTTACAGCCCAACACCGTGCAGGACGTTTGGCATTTGCCAGAAAACACGAAGATTGGCAAATTCGCCACTGGCGCCCTGTGCTCTTCACAGATGAAAGCAGGTTCACACTGAGCACATGTGACAGACGTGACACAGTCTGGAGACTATGTGGAGAACGTTCTGCTGCGTGCAACATCCTCGAGCATGACCGGCTTGGCAGTGGGTCAGTAATGGTGTGGGGTGGCATTTCTTCGGTGGGCCGCACAACCCTCCATGTGCTCGCCAGAGGTAGCCTAACTGCCATTAGGTGCCAAGATGAGATCCTCAGCCCCCTTGTGAGACCATATGCTGGTGCAGTTGGCCTTGGGTTCCTCCTAATGCAAGACAATGCTAGACCTCATGTGGCTGGAGTGTGTTGGCAGTTCCTGCAAAAGGAAGGCATTGATGCTATGGACTGGCCCGCCCGTTCCCCAGACCTGAATCCAATTGAGCACACCTGGGACATCATGTCTCGCTCCATCCACCAACGCCACGTTGCACCATAGACTGTCCAGGAGTTGGCGGATGCTTTTGTCCAGGTCTGGGAGGAGATCCCTCAGGAGACCATCCACCACCTCATCAGGAGCATGCCCAGGCGTTGTAGGGAGGTCATACAGGCACGTGGAGGCCACACACACCACTGAGCCTCATTTTGACTTGTTTTAAGGACATTACATCAAAGTTGGATCAGCCTGTAGTGTGGTTTTCCACTTTAATTTTGAGTGTGATTCCAAATCCAGACCTGCATGTGTTGATAAATTTGTTTTCCATTGATAATTTTTGTGTTATTTTGTTGTCAGCACATTCAACTATGTAAAAAAGTATTTAATAAGACTATTTTATTCATTTAGATCTAGGATGTGTTATTTTAGTGTTCCCTTTATTTTTTGAGCAGTGTATTTAACTGCAATAGAATTAATTAATCACTAACAATATTGTCATGCTAAGTCTTAATATGTTGGCATCAATTTGCATTTACTGAGCTCCTTAAGAATAATAATAATAATAATAATAATAAAATTAAAATCAAAATCAAAATCCTAACATACCTTGAAGATACTTTAAATACGGCAAAGCCCAAATCAACATAACAGGTCTCAGAATATAAAGAGCACAGCAAGTGACCGTCTCATGGAGAAATCCTGGAACAGAATATTTATTGATGGTTATTAAACAATATTGATAAAATAAATGAATAAATACATGAATAAAAGTCTCATCATGAGAGAATAACAACAACAAGACAACAACATAATGATGAATCAGAGACAAGACAATTCTGTACTACATTACAAGACTAATCAAATCTGCCACATTCTTTATATTTGGCTTTAGCAGTGTTGTATTCAAATATATAAAGTACAGTAGTCAACATTTGAAGTGAATCAAAAAAGTTTCTTAAGAACTAAATTCTATGAAGCAGGCTTTATGGACAACTTTGATGAAAGGTTTTGATCCACTTCAAATGTTAACTGCTGTACTAAACTCACCCTCAGTGAGACCCCAGAAGATGAAGGCGATGGACATACAGATGTTTGGAAAAAAGACCAGGGAAATCTGAAGATTCCAAATTGTGCTGTTGGAGACTGAAGAGAAGATGCAGAATAATCACAATTGAATGAGCAAAAACACTTACTCTGACACATACACAGTTAACCACAGGAAATAAAATCTTTCTCACACACCTGCGTTTTTTGATCTGCAGTAGATCAGACAGCAGAGCAGAAGAACAGCTCCAGATCCAGCCATAAAACAGAAAACCAACACAGTTATGTGCCAAAAAGAAAAACCTGTGAAACACAAACATCAATTATAACATTTACAACTGCACTGAATCAATTTTTTTATATGTACTCCTAACTATCATTTTTTTTTGCAAGCACTTATTTTCACCAAGGGCCAGGTTCCAGGGAAAAAATCCCTGAGGCAAGTTATCTCTTTAAGACTGTTGCAACAATCGTCTTAACTGTCACCCTTACCTAAGTGTTTATACTAATCATTTTGCGATATTTTCTGGTAAAACACGGCAATGGAGAAGCAGTTGCTATAGTTACGAAATCTCCCACAATGAACAGAACAAAACATTTACTAAACAACAGTTCTACAATATTTGAGTTCTGGAGATTATTAAAGGCAGCCTGATAAAAAAAAATTCAAAATTCAAGCACATTCTATGAGTACAGCTACTTTTCACATAGCAACTACTCACATAGTTTTCCTTTAAATTACATTATATTAAACTAACTCATTGTTATTCTATTGTACTTACACATCAACGCCACTTCGCCTATTTGTTGATTATTCACTGAATGATGTGTTCAGTGACCTACAGTGGGGAGAACAATATTTGATACCCTGCCGATTTTGCAGATTTGCCCACTTACAAAGCATGTAGAAGTCTGTAATTTTTATCATAGGTACTCTTCAACTCTGAGTGACGGAATCAAAAATCCAGAAAATCACATTGTATGATTTTTAAATAATTAATTTGCATTTTTTATTTTATTTACTCATAAGTATTTGATCACCTACCAACCAGTAAGAATTCCGGCTCTCACAGACCTGTTAGTTTTTCTTTAAGAAGCCCTCCTGCTTTCCACTCATTACCTGTATTAACTGCTCCTGTTTGAACTCGTTGCCTGTATAAAAGAGACCTGTGCACACACTCATTCAAACAGACTCCGACCTCTCCACAATGGCCAAGACCAGAGAGCTGTGTAAGGACATCAGGGATAAAATTGTAGACCTGCACAAGGCTGGGATGGGCTACAGGACAATAGGCAAGCAGCTTGGTGAGAAGGATACAAATGCTGGCGCAATTATTAGAAAATGGAAGAAGTTCAAGAAGACGGTCAATCTCCCTCGGTCTGTGGCACCATGCAAGATCTCACCTCGTAGGGCATCAATGATCATGAGGAAGGTGAGGGATCAACCCAGAACTACATGACAGGACCTGGTCAATGACCTGAAGAGAGCTGGGACCACAGTCTCAAAGAAAACCATCCGTAACACACTACACCATCATGGATTAAAATCCTGCAGCGCACGCAAGGTCCCCCTGCTCAAGCCAGCGCATGTCCAGGCCCGTCTGAAGTTTGCCAATGACTACCTGGATGACCCAGAGGAGGAATGGGAGAAGGTCATGTGGTCTGATGAGACAAAAATAGAGCTTTTTGTCTAAACTCCACTCACCGTGTTTGGAGGAAGAAGAAGGATGAGTACAACCCAACCATGAAGCATGGAGGTGGAAACATCATTCTTTGCTTTTCTGCAAAGGGGACAGGATGACTGCACCGTATTGAGGGGAGGATGGATGGGGCCATGTATCACAAGATCTAGGCCAACAACCTCCTTCCCTTAGTAAGAGCATTGAAGATGGGTCGTGGCTGGGTCTTCCAGCATGACAACGACCCAAAACACACAGCCAGGGCAACTAAGGACCTTCCGTAAGAAGCATCTCAAGGTCCTGGAGTTTAGGTCTTCAGACCTAAACCCAATAGAAAATCTTTGGAGGATCTGGAGAAGGTCAGTATGGAGGAATGAGTCAAAATCCCTGCTGCAATGTGTGCAAACCTGGTCAAGAACTACAGGAAGCGTATGATCTCTGTAATTGCAAACAAAGGTTTCTGTACCAAATATTAAGTTCTGCTTTTCTGATATATCAAATACTTATGTCATGCAATAAAATGCAAATTAATTATTTAAAAATCATACAATGTGTTTTTCTGGATTTTTGTTTTAGATTCCATCACTCACAGTTGAAGAGTACCTATGATAAAAATTACAGACTTCTACATGCTTTGTAAGATGGCAAACCTGCAAAATCAGCAGTATATCAAATACTTGTTCTCCCCACTTTATATGCGGCACTGCTTGACGCCTTCCTGTGCGCTAAAAACAGAAATCTAAACCAAACTGGACCAAGGAGAAAAAAGGCTATTATGATTATTATTTTTTAAGAATGGGTGGAAACACCCAAGCCTACCACTATAATCAGTCATTCTTGCGCACAAGACAAAAGCCTGGCATGAGATAGTTCATTCAAGTGCACAGTAGAAGTGATAAAAACATGAAAACGCTGTGTTCATTCAATTTTATTTTTTACAATACACACTGTTTCATGTCACAGTTTCAACAGGCTTATTTTGATCGCTAAAAATACACATCGGTACTTCCTCATCCTCAGTTAACATGAAATCATCCATCATGTTTGAGATCAGCAGATGTATTGATCCTTTAATTTTTTTTTAGGGCTACATGATTACTAAGGACTTTGTTACAATGCATAGCAGAACTTAAGAGAACACTTAAGCAATTAAGGGAAATATTTAGTGACAGCCTTAAGGTTTTTTTCTTGCAACCCATGTTTAACTAAGAATACCCTCAACCTTATAACTAAGGGTTTTCATGCAACTGGACCCAGATTTATTAACAGCTTGAGCCAGCACTGACCCTCTTTTTGTGTTAAAAAAAAATATAATAAAAAAAAAAACTATACCACTATTATGCAGCAAAATTCTTTTTTAATCTTTTGCTGATTTTAAGATTTTTCCCCAGGAAAAAATAATTTACATGATCTATATGTGTACATTTTAAGATGTTTGAAGACAAAACAACAACAACAACAACAACAAAAGGTTAACAATAGATTTAAAACCAAGTCAGTGAGCCGTAGCATAAATTATTTGTCAATCAGATTCTTAAACATGCCAATCAGGTTAAAAGTTGCAATGAATGATCCAAATTACAAACTGGAAATACAGAATAATCAAGTTTATGTTTATTGTTATTGTGAAATATCAGCATACTTCGAATGCCTCTCGTTCAAGATTCGAGTGCTAGGGGCCAAACGTTGCTGATGCACAAGATGGTGTATATTGGGATCTAGAAAATAAACGTATGCGCACCTTCCGCATACTCTAAACCGTGTGCACACACTGTACACTGTTCTATGAGGCACTGATGTCAGAGATGTCATTTTGACACTGCAAAATCAGAACCTTCACTTTCTATTTATTCCTAAATAAATATTCTTTTCTATTTAAATTTATTTAGCTGTTTTTGTCGACTCACCCAGTTGCTCCAGTACTACAGTTGCATTGGCTGAAAGGCCTCCAGCAAACACTTGACACATGTAAATTCCTTTATCCTCCGTTCTGACACTCTTCAGTCTGAGAGAGAAGTTTCCTTTGGGGATTTCATCAGTGAAGAACTCAACTCTGTCTCTGTATTGTTCATTTGATGAACCTGGAAAACTCTCATTGTCTTGGTAGAGCAGAACCAGAATATATTCATCAGTTCTTGTCCATTTAACCTCTTCGATGTGTTCAGGTGTGATGTGAGAGTCTACAGAGCACTGCAGAGTCACGTCTTCACCATCATATGCAGATACAGACCGATTAGATCCTGATACTAGCAAACGCTCTAAAGGAATAATGGTTTAAACATAAGTTTAAAATACATCAAATTTCATTTCATTGACATTCACCAGAATTCAAGTGGTTTTCACTCACCAACATATATTTGAAACACAGTCTCACTAGAGTCCTGCTTACTGTAAACTTTACATGTGTATTTTCCCTCATCTTCAGCTGTCAGATTGTCCAGACGGAGGGAGAAGTTTCCATGTTGAATCTGATCAGTAAAGAAATGAGCTCTATCATGATAATCCTGATCCTGGACCTCTGGTCGAATCTCACCATCCAGAAACAGATGAACCAGAGTCTCTGAATCTGTTCTTCTCCATTTCACCTCCAGATCCTCTGTTAGTAAAGGTTCATCAACATAACAGGGCAAAACCACTGAAGATCCCAGAGGAACAACCAGAGGATCAGAGGGACCATGCAGAATGAAGCCTGTAAAGAAACAGAGAAACTGATTACTTAAAAGTGAAAAAGAAAAACTCGAAGGCTATTTTCGAGAATCAACGTAAAGTGATAATACATACCATCAGCGATCATCAGAAGTGTTGATATAACAATAAACTTAAGCTCCATACTTTATACAAAGAAAGAGCTATTACAAAATAATAATTTTATCATAAAAAAATAGAGGTTTTGTCTTTCATACGAGGCCACGTGTTCATGAAACACTTTTACTTTCGCTTTCTTAAATTAGAACTGTGAAAGACAAATGCAGAGAATACCACTGAAATATCACTTTCTTGGCTCTTTAGCAGTTTCTGTTGATATATTTGAACAACATCAACTTGCCTACTAGGCTACATTACAAACAAAAAGGAAGAAATGTGTTACGTCCCGGTGGTAATTGAGTGCCTCTGTGTTTCCCTCTCTCTTTCTGTCAATTTCTTAGGTACACCTACACGGGACGGCTGTTGGTTCAGGAAGCTGTGTAGGTGTCTTATTAACTTGAGTGACATCATAGTTTCCGCTACCAATCCTGTGTGGTGCCATCGTTTAAAAGAGTGACAGGATGAACACAAAGACAAAGCTTTTCTTTCCTGTTCCTTTGTGTCTGTATTCACTCTGCTCTTTTAGTTTTGTTATGCTTAGTGACATTCTTACTTTGTAAGAATGAGTTTCCGTCTCATTTTCTTTATTGCCATTTGTTTCCTTTGTGATATTTGATATTGTGTTGATGATTTGCTTCTCATCCCGAGGGAAAACTGGAGAGGTAGTATGTTACAAGACGTACACGTTGCGATACCTAGTGACTTTGATGTATGAGACACACTAGTTTAGAAGTGAGCGCCACTTTGTTTTTGGTTTGATAGAACAGGTAAATTAGGGCGTGAAACATGCTGAAGACATGCTTTCATTCATGAACGATCATCACTACTACTGGCTTCGCTTTTCTGCATTGGTCTTCGAGTAATTTTATCATGTTAGAGTTTAAAATGATATCACAGCACAAAGAATTGGCCTACTCTTTTCATCACCACAGGAAAAAACTGCACATTGCATTAGACTTAAAGAAATTGTCTGGTGCGATACGATTTCAAATTTAGGGGGGCCAAGCTTGTCAGGGGCACTGCAGATACACCCCCCCAGAACTGCTCACATATAACGACCGCAATCTCAATGTTGCGAACCCTAGAAAATTAGTAAGTTGTTACAAATGACAATAGGCTATTGAATGCGTGTGACACAGTGAAAGCTCCTCTTGTTGTTTATGTTACTTAGTGTGACGAGCAGGACACGAATGATAATGAGCATCAGCTGCGCGCTGCACCGGTCTCGTATCTCTCACGTAGGAGCTCCGGAAGCATAAAAGAGGAGCGACGACAGTGAAGGACGAGAGAGGACCAGGCCTGAATTTTACAGTTGTGTTCAAAATTATTCAACCCCCACTGAAATTGATTGTTTTGGCCGGTTTGACATTGATTTTGATCATTCAGTCATCCTGCTTACAATTAAATCAAAGAGGCACGTGTAGGTCAGACAAATATAACATAACATTTATAATGAAATAACCACAAATGTCTTTTCTCTGCTCACATCATTATCAGTTTTATTCAACCCCCAAGTGACATTCAATCTTAATACTTAGTACAACATCCTTTTACAGTTATAACAGCTTTTAAACGTGAAGCATAGCTTGACACAAGTGTCTTGCAGCGAGCTACGGGTATCTTCGCCCATTCATCATGGGCAAAAGCCTCCAGTTCAGTCACATTCTTAGGCTTGCGCACTGCAACTGCTTTCTTTAAGTCCCACCAGAGGTTCTCAATCGGATTTAAGTCTGGTGACTGCGATGGCCATTTCAAAATGTTCCATCCTTTAATCTGCAACCATGCTCTAGTGGACTTGGAGGTATGCTTGGGATCATTGTCCTGTTGAAAGGTCCAACGTCTCCCAAGCCTCAGGTTTGTGACGGACTGCATCACATTGTCCTCCAATATCTCCTGGTACTGAAGAGAATTCATGGTACCTTGCACACGCTGAAGCTTCCCAGTACCTGCAGAAGCAAAACAGCCCCAAAGCATGATTGACCCCCCGCCATGCTTCACAGTAGGCAAGGTGTTCTTTTCTTCATAGGCCTTGTTCTTCCTCCTCCAAACATAGCGTTGATCCATGGGCCCAAACAGTTCTAATTTTGTTTCATCAGTCCACAGAACACTATCCCAAAACTTCTGTGGTTTGTCCACATGACTTTTGGCATACTGCAGTCGACTCTTCTTATTCTTTGGAGACAGCAAGGGGGTGCGCCTGGGAGTTCTGGCATGGAGGCCTTCATTACGCAGGGTGCGCCGTATTGTCTGAGCAGAAACTTCAGTACCTACATCTGACAAATCTTTTCTCAGCTCCTCAGCAGTCACACGGGGACTTTTCTCCACTCTACGCTTCAGGTAGCGCACAGCAGTCGAAGTCAGCATCTTCTTTCTGCCACGACCAGGTAGCGTTTCAACAGTGCCCTTTGCCTTGAATTTGCGAATGATGCTTCCTATGGTGTCTCTTGGTATGTTTAACATCTTTGCAATCTTCTTATAGCCATTGCCCTTCCTGTGAAGAGTAATCACCTCTTCTCTTGTCTTCCTGGACCATTCTCTTGACTTCACCATGTTTGTAACCACACCAGTAAATGTCTAGAAGGAGCTGAGTATCACAGTCATTTTAAAGCTGCCTAATTGGTGCTTATTAGGCTTTATTGCTGCTCCCTGACATCCACAGGTGCTTTCAATACCTGATTGAAAACACTTCAATGGACCTCTGTTCTTCAGAGTGGTAGTCTTTAAGGGGTTGAATAATTGTGTCAATGAAGAGTTCACAAAAGAAACATTTACTACTGTATTACAAAACCAATTGATGTCATTTTAGTTGCATATGCTTCTTTAAGAAGTCCTTGTAGGATTTCATTCTGAATTCAATTACAAATGTACTCTAAATTCTCTAAAACCATTTACAGCATTGGGGGGTTGAATAATTTTGAACACAACTGTATGTTGGTTTTTATAATGTTTGTCCTTTACTTTCGTTTTGTTGTTTGTTTATTTTATTATTAAAGTTACATTGAATGTTCGCCGGTTCCCGCCTCCTTCTTCTCGTACTTAAGAACAGTGTGACACTTAGGATACTTACTTTGTGTTAGAGTAGGCTACTTCCCTATAGAAATCGTTTCCAGTTACCTAATTTAACCTCGGTTCCCTGAGAAGAGGGAATGAGACACTGCATCACTGAAAATGGCGCTATGGGGTTATCCCCTCCTTCCTCAAATCTACTGAAGCCTTATGAAATCTCGCAAATGAGAAATCGCCCGCCAATGCCATTAACGCGCGCAAAATAAAGGGAGGCTCCCCCGCACTACAGGGCGGTGCTGAATGCCATTGCCTCAGAATCTTGGACTGAGGCAGAGTGCTGCCGACAAAGACTTTGAGCTAAGTAACACGGCAGTGTATGCAGTGTCTCATTCCCTGTTATCAGGGAACCGGGGTTAGTTAGGTAACCGGAGACATTCACTTTTGAGTCGGTCTCTCTACACTGCGTCACTGAAGAAACTATACAATCCCCCTGAGTTGATAGCAAAGGTCCTGATCGGCTGCAAGCCAAGTTGCTGACCTCAGCAAAAAGTACTTCATGCAACAGAGACCTCATAAGCACAGCAGCATAGAGCAAGAGCAAGTTGCACAAGCATGGGCTACTGCAAACACATGCAGAGTAAAGGATATTGGTCTGGACTGCATCCTGGATTAACCATACACTCACTGCCAGCATTCATGTCATGCTTGTCTTCAGACTGCATCAACAGCACCCCAGGACACACCAGTGTGCTGGTGACCAAATAATGCATGCATCACTAAGTAGACACTACGGATAATGTTGCAATCGGTGGTAAGTCTGACTGTCTGGAGACCGGTGCTGTCATGAACATAATACAAGCACCGTGCAGACATACAGTTGTGTTCAAAATTATTCAACCCCCCAATGCTGTAAATGGTTTTAGAGAATTTAGAGTACATTTGTAATTGAATTCAGAATGAAATCCTACAAGGACTTCTTAAAGAAGCATATGCAACTAAAATGACATCAATTGGTTTTGTAATACAGTAGTAAATGTTTCTTTTGTGAACTCTTCATTGACACAATTATTCAACCCCTTAAAGACTACCACTCTGAAGAACAGAGGTCCATTGAAGTGTTTTCAATCAGGTATTGAAAGCACCTGTGGATGTCAGGGAGCAGCAATAAAGCCTAATAAGCACCAATTAGGCAGCTTTAAAATGACTGTGATACTCAGCTCCTTCTAGACATTTACTGGTGTGGTTACAAACATGGTGAAGTCAAGAGAATGGTCCAGGAAGACAAGAGAAGAGGTGATTACTCTTCACAGGAAGGGCAATGGCTATAAGAAGATTGCAAAGATGTTAAACATACCAAGAGACACCATAGGAAGCATCATTCGCAAAATTCAAGGCAAAGGGCACTGTTGAAACGCTACCTGGTCGTGGCAGAAAGAAGATGCTGACTTCGACTGCTGTGCGCTACCTGAAGCGTAGAGTGGAGAAAAGTCCCCGTGTGACTGCTGAGGAACTGAGAAAAGATTTATCAGATGTAGGTACTGAAGTTTCTGCTCAGACAATACGGCGCACCCTGCGTAATGAAGGCCTCCATGCCAGAACTCCCAGGCGCACCCCCTTGCTGTCTCCAAAGAATAAGAAGAGTCGACTGCAGTATGCCAAAAGTCATGTGGACAAACCACAGAAGTTTTGGGATAGTGTTCTGTGGACTGATGAAACAAAATTAGAACTGTTTGGGCCCATGGATCAACGCTATGTTTGGAGGAGGAAGAACAAGGCCTATGAAGAAAAGAACACCTTGCCTACTGTGAAGCATGGCGGGGGGTCAATCATGCTTTGGGGCTGTTTTGCTTCTGCAGGTACTGGGAAGCTTCAGTGTGTGCAAGGTACCATGAATTCTCTTCAGTACCAGGAGATATTGGAGGACAATGTGATGCAGTCCGTCACAAACCTGAGGCTTGGGATACGTTGGACCTTTCAACAGGACAATGATCCCAAGCATACCTCCAAGTCCACTAGAGCATGGTTGCAGATTAAAGGCTGGAACATTTTGAAATGGCCATCGCAGTCACCAGACTTAAATCCGATTGAGAACCTCTGGTGGGACTTAAAGAAAGCAGTTGCAGTGCGCAAGCCTAAGAACGTGACTGAACTGGAGGCTTTTGCCCATGATGAATGGGCGAAGATACCCGTAGCTCGCTGCAAGACACTTGTGTCAAGCTATGCTTCACGTTTAAAAGCTGTTATAACTGTAAAAGGATGTTGTACTAAGTATTAAGATTGAATGTCACTTGGGGGTTGAATAAAACTGATAATGATGTGAGCAGAGAAAAGACATTTGTGGTTATTTCATTGTAAATGTTATGTTATATTTGTCTGACCTACACGTGCCTCTTTGATTTAATTGTAAGCAGGATGACTGAATGATCAAAATCAATGTCAAACCGGCCAAAACAATCAATTTCAGTGGGGGTTGAATAATTTTGAACACAACTGTATCACGAAGGCAGCAGTACTGGTGCCAACCACCCAGTCAGTCCTTACACGATTTAGTCGAACATTGCTTAAGACATCGCTTAAGACGAGAGCTGAACATTGATTCAGTTAGCCTGATTCCTGCACGGACAATACATCCGTTGCAAGGAATATCCAGGTTATTAATTTTACTGCATAGGCCATAGCAACATGAATAGGGGCCTCATAGCCAAAATAATCAAGAGACCGACTCAAAAGGAAACTTAAATTATAGGCCTATGTAGCCTATAATTAACTGCTTATGGCCTAATATTTGGAGCATTTTATGTTTTTTGTTTGTTTGTTCGTTTAATGAAGAAACAACATTAACAGTTTGTGCTGGCTATGTTTTGTTAAATAGCATATTTGCTTTAATAGAGTGAATTAATATAATTGTCTTTGTGACCACAAGACTGAGATGACAAATTGGATATGTTTTGCTCTTGAAAAATAATATTTAATCCTTATATTAATTCACATCTTTATATTCCAGAGAAAAATTTTAAGAGCAAAGAAACACACTAGTGTTTCCTCTAAGAAAACTTGCTGCTGGTCAACATGTCAAGAAATGATAAAGTTTACCAGACAAAATATCATCACATTTTGTTGTTTATTATGTACTGTAACAGGCAGAAGTTATAGGCTTAAGTTTACGAGCAGCCGGCGTTCTGACGTACACATAGAAGTGCTGAACTGCACCAACTGTGTAGGAGACTGACAAGGAAGAGGAGAAATTGTTGAATTAAGCTGTTAATTTTATTTAGTTTTCGCACACAAAAAGTATTCCCGTCACTTCATAACATTTGGTTGAACCACTGTAGTAACATTGACTATTTTAACAATGTCTTTACTACTACTCTAGAGCTTGAATGTGGTAAATTTGTTGCTTTCTATTTGTAACCCCTGTGCAAAATCCCTATGGGAAAAATTAATGATGCTTTGCCATATTTGTATGAAGTCATTATCATTAATTGTGCCTTTAAGTCACCTTACTCTGTGAAACCTGATATCAGTAAATCTGCCTGGTAACTAGAGTGTGTTAGCAGATGGAAATTTGCTATTGGTGGGAAAACAAAAAGCTCCGCCCTCTCTTTCTGGGGCGATGCAAGCCAGTGTTTCCAGCAGTATGATAATTATCGTATTTCTACGATAATTTTGACCTCTGTACAATCAATAATGAAATAATCTACAATAATTTCAGAATTTACTGATAATCCTTCAAATAATGGTCGTTGTAAACATAGGTCTAGCTGATCCTCTACGGTGGTCAAAAATCACCATAAAGTGCCTTTGTGACTTCACAATTTCCAAAATAAAAAGCTTAGATTTTCCACCTGTCATTGACAAAATCAAATTAGTTTATATACTGATGAAGATGATAGGGTGGACAATGAGAGGGTGGACATTTATAACACAAGATTCTGTTCTTTGACTTCTCTAGCGCATTCAACACCATTCAGCCGGTGCTTTTGAGAGGCAAGCTCAAGCAGGCTGGAGTGGACTTACATCTGGCTGAGTGGATTCTGGACTACCTGACAAACAGATCCCAGTTTGTGAGAGCCCGAGACTGTGTGTCTGACCTCCTGATCTGCAGTGTGGGTGCCCCCCAGGGCACGGTGCTCGCGCCATTCCTCTACACCCTCTACACTGCAGATTTCAGACACAACACTGATGGCTGTGTCCGGCTAATGTGTTTAATATTATAATGAAAATATAATGTATATGTACAAATTGACTTGGTTTAACAAACAACTTGCTGATGTCACACCTCGTCTCACCTGATCACCACATGGACTTTCAGTTTGTTGTCATTTTCATAGTCACATGTTCCTTTGTTTGAAGTTCCCGCCACAATCTGTTTCCATGGACACTAATCGCATCACCACAGCTGTTCCCAATCACTTGTCTCGTTATCCCCATGTTCTCTGTGTATTTAAGTTCGGTTCTTTGTTAACCTCATTGTCTGGTATTGTATGTATATGCTTTGGTTGTGTTCCCCTGTCTCTCTTGGATTAAATAAAGTTTACCTGTTTATTTGATCATCTTCGTCTGCTTCGTGATATCTGCACAGCCATCGTTACAGAATACCAGACGTAAAAGTTTAGCGGCGTGATTTATAGTGTTTTTGTTTATTGTTTTCGTGTACGTGTCTTTTTTTTCCCCCCTGCACCATGGACCCACTCCTTGGAATGAAGCTACTGTGCCTTGAGCAGCAGGACCGCTCCCTCGAGGCACATTTGGAAGATTTCCTCGACCTGGTGCCAGCCACAACTTTGCCGGACGACTGTCTCTGTACTTTCCTCTATGCTGGTCTCAACTCCGCTACGAAAGAGCAGCTGTCCGGGGAAGGGCCTCGGGGGAGCTTTGAAAAGACTACATCGAGTGGGTGCTGGTGTCATGTGATTCGCCGCTTACAGTGGATGACACCAGCCCCACAACCGGAAGCACGAGCCCACCACTGACCATGAGAAGGACGTGGGAATGATGTTTGAGCCAGCGCAAGCAAGAGCGACCGAGCCGCACATCACCACGGAGCCTGAGCAACGCGGAACTGACCAGGGGTGTGAGCCGACAGAACCAGCCTTCGCCGAGGGAGACCTCGTGGCAGATGAGGGAATGGAAGGGAGCCATATCGACCCGTCCGCCACTGAGAGTGAGTGTGGGGCTAGTACTGGGGAAAATTTTTTCGAAGAGGAGAAACTGCTTCTAGCTATGTCATCATCTGAGCCTGTCCATTGTATCCCTAAATCTTTGGCCCCGCCCAACCTCCCTCTCCTACCTCCTCTTCGGAATCCTATCGTTGAGACTGTTTATATGGTTTTGGAGCTTAGCAGTGCTTTCCAGTCCCCAGCCACGCCTGTCACCCAGTCATCGCCGCCTTCCATCTGCCCCTCTACTCCCATTCAACCTCCTATCAGTGGCGTGTGTCCATCTCGGGACTTCTGGGAGCCGCCTCCTCCTGGGTGTGAGGAGCCCGTGGCTCCGCCTCTGGCCTCTGAAAGCTCCAGTCCCCCTCGACCCGTCGATCTGGCTCCCTCGCCTATGCTCCTTCCTCCCTCGTCGTCGACAGAGACCATCGACCATTCGGTTTCGCTGGCCTCCCTCGGAACATTGGTTACGCCTGGGTCGGACATCGCCACACCTCCGCTGCGGACCTGTGGGCCATTCGCTACTCTTTGGCCCTCCACCCCTTCTGCTACAGCTAGCTCCGCCCTCCCTCAGGCTCCTCCTCTGCCCTCGGTCGCTCCAGCTCCACCTCTGCCCTCTGGATCCCTGCCTCCTCCTCGGGGGGTCGTCGCTGCAGCTCAGTCACGATCACCCAGGCCATCGGGGTCCAGTCGCTACATCGGCACTCCGGCTACGCGGTGGGCTCCTTACTCCATGTCATCATCGCTTCCGGTCGTCCCCATGGTGGCGTCATCTAGAACATCACCATGTATCCTTCCTCCTGCGACGCCGTCATGGGGTGCAGTCTTGGCTGTGGCCTGGGTACGTCACCATCTGCCTCTGCTCAAGGCTCCACATTGGCTTTCACCAGCATCTACACCAGCCTGGACTCCTGTTTCCTGCCTCCTCCTGGTCGGCCGTCCACCTCCTACATCTTCTGCCCATCTCTTCATCCCTTCGTCCTCTTTACGGCGCGAGGACGCGCCTTCCGGGAGGGGGCATTATGTCACACCTCGTCTCACCTGATCACCACATGGACTTTCAGTTTGTTGTCATTTTCATAGTCACATGTTCCTTTGTTTGAAGTTCCCGCCACAGTCTGTTTCCATGGACACTAGTCTCATCACCACAGCTGTTCCCAATCACTTGTCTCGTTATCCCCATGTTCTCTGTGTATTTAAGTTCGGTTCTTTGTTAACCTCATTGTCTGGTATTGTATGTATATGTATATGCAGTATGTGGGACATGCTAAAATTGCATACATCTACTCAAAGAAAATGGCATAAAATAAGAAAATGTACTTGTATTGTACTTGTAAATTGTCATTGTACTTGTATGTGTGATGTTTGGTCATTTATCATAAAACTTCATTCATCAGAAATTCATCAGAAATTCATTATTTTGCATCATGTTTAGTGTGCATTTTTAGGAGATTATAACGGCACATGCAGGCAAGGATGACACACACACACACACTTAACGTGACTGCTTCGTTTACTCACGTGTCAGAGAGGTGACACCGGAACATTTCCGGAAACACTTGTAACAACGTGCATAACAAAATTCACAACATTTCCTCCCCTCTTACTCTTTGAGGTATGATACAAAGATTACAAATTAAACTGCCAACTGAAGTCATGAATTTATAAAATTCAGTTTCTCTTTTGAGCATATCTATAAACAGAGACTTTTTTCCTCTTTCTTTTCGGCTCAGAACATCGAGTCTTTCATGTTGAATTCTTATATAAAATAACAAAACTATTTCCCTGGGAATGAGGGTAGACTACCTCAGACCCTAGCTTACCGTTAGGGGATTATTCTGCCCCAAAGCAATAAGGGTAGCCCCTAACTTAGTGTAATCAAATAAACGCTGAGGCTAAGTTTCCATTTGCTGTCAGAACGAGGTTCCTTAACAGATGGAAAATTTGAGGTCATGATAGGCTCAGTGGTGGAGACTACTGAAGTTGGTGAAGTGTCATCTAGATACTGGTGACCTATTAAGTTTCCATTTGCTGTCAGAACGAGGTTCCTTAACAGATGGAAAATTTGAGGTCATGATAGGCTCAGTGGTGGAGACTACTGGAGTTGGTGAAGTGTCATCTAGATACTGGTGACCTATTATCTTTCCATTTGCTGTCAGAACGAGGTTCCTTAACAGATGGAAAATTTGAGGTCATGATAGGCTCAGTGGTGGAGACTACTGAAGTTGGTGAAGTGTCATCTAGATACTGGTGACCTATTAAGTTTCCATTTGCTGTCAGAACGAGGTTCCTTAACAGATGGAAAATTTGAGGTCATGATAGGCTCAGTGGTGGAGACTACTGAAGTTGGTGAAGTGTCATCTATTTGCCCAGTGACATCAGTGAATTCAGGAAGATCTGTGACTGTGCTGGCTCCACCCAGCAACTGATCAGTGTGTCTCCTCCAGGAAAAATTGTCAGCAGTCTTGACCTTTTTCGACACTTGGCCCGTCTGGGCCTCCACAGTAGCCGGAACCCATTTTGGACCATTGCCATAGCACTGGTGAGCCTGTTGAAAAGGTTCTGTCCTTGGCTCGAAGGTTCCTTCTCTGTACCTGACTCTTTTGTTGCCACAAGACAGTTTCTTTTTGACTGTTGCTGGCTTAAGCAGCTTAAAGCTTGTTCTGAGCTCTCTGTTGAACAACAAATACGCTGGTGACACTTTGGTAGTCACGTGCGGAATACTGCAATAGCGCAGCAAGAAGCGATGAAGGCATTGATGAAAAGGGCCCTGTCCGAGAGAAGCTTTCAAGGCATGTTTCATGGTTTGGACAAACCTTTCTGCTAAACCATTTGTTGCAGGATGGTAGGGTGATGACGTGATATGTTGTACACCATTTGCTAGTAGAAATGTGGCCATCTCATGGGATGTAAATTGGGGGCCATTATCTGAGACAATCTGCACTGGTGATCCAAATCTAATAAAAATTTCTCCCAGTTTCTCAATTGTCTTCTCAGCTGAAGTAGATTTCATAATGGCCACCTAAGGCCACTTACTGTGGTGCATCCATGACCACCAACACCATTTTCTCCTCGACTGGGCTTGCCAAATCAACATGAATGCGATGCCATGGATTTTCAGGATACTCCCACAGGTGCAGCGGTGCAAGTTGTGGTACATTACGTATACGCTGACATGAGGTACACGTCCTTGCTTTTTCCTCAATTTGGCCATCCACACACAACAGAAGTAGCTCCTGGCAATCTCCTTTATGCGGACCATTCCACAGTGTCCTACATGCAGCCGTTTAAGCACTGGCTTACGCAAAGCCGGGGGAATAATCACTCTCCTTCCCCACAATAAGCAGCCTGACTGCACTGAAAGTTCATGACGTCGAGAGAAGTATGGTTTTAGCTCCAGGTCATCACTTTTGCCTGTCATGACCATATCCATGACTTTTGACAGGACAGGGTCATTTCATGTGCCCTTGAATACTTGCACAACTGTTACTGGGGCCCTTTCCACCTGGCTGAAGTAAAAACATTTCAGCTACCAGTGCCTCCTTTACCCTGTCCGTGAGATGCAATCTGGACAGACCGTCCACATTCCCATGCAATTCCGACTTCCGGTACTTGATGGCATGGGTGTGAGCAGATAACAACAAAGCCCATCTTTGCATCCTACTTATAAGCCTTAGTTCCACCTGCGACAGTGAGCACATGCAAGAGAAATTCCTCATCAGATCTTTCCGTACCCTCTTTGTTTTCCTGCCCGATTGCAAATGTGTGTTTCTTTTGTTTCCTTCTGAATACTGGTTTCTGTTGCATTTCTTTCTTTTCTGATTTATTTCTACAAACGCGCTCAATGTGTCCCTTTTTCTTACAGATGCAGCATTCCATATCCTTAAACCAGCATGAAACAGGTGAGTGTCCTGTCTTACCACAACGGAAACATGGGCCTTAATTTTGTTTTTCAGTCTCCATCTTGTACACTTCACTGTTTGAGCTCAATTGCTGGGCTTCCTTAGCAGCCAATTCTATAGACACACCCAGGTTGCATCTGGTTGCAGGAGGTTAGGGAGTAGTATATATGTCTTTGACTACAAGCGAAGGGCTCTACCTTTGCAGTGTCCAAAGAACTTCAGTACAATGGAAAGACTTCTCTCCATTCATACGATTGGACAATGGGAAAAAATGCGAATGATGTAGGCCGCTCAGAGTTAATTATTTTTTCAACTTAAGGCACTGCGAGCGCTCCTGCAAAAACGCGAGGCGCAGCAAGCGGTTAAAACGCGAATGCAGAACGCTCACTGCCATAGAAAACAATTTTAAAAAGGCGCCTCTCACTGCACAGAACGCGTTCTGTCTGATCGGGGCCTCAGAAAGCAGTTAATGTTAGCTTTAATTAGCTGACTTGGATGCTTAGAACTATTGCCATGTTATTTCTGAGTATAGGGATTTTATTATGAAATATATAATGTGATGCAAACATTTAATTACTTGCTTCAATGTCGGTTTTATATACAGTATAAATATACTGTGCCACCCCAGAGTAACTGCTGGCCCCTGCCTGGCCACCTCTATGAAAAGTCCTGGCTCCGCCACTGCATTTACAAAGGTGTCCTGTAAGCGCTCTGTAGAAACTGGACGGACTATCGGCTTACCACATTGTTTACCAACGATGGTCCAGCAGCGGCAAATCGCTGGTAGACCAACAGCATTTTCAAATTGGTCAGCTATGGTGTCCCGACGGTGGTCCAACCGTGTCTAGCCGCTGACTTTGTGCCACCCCAAAAACGCTGGTGGACCGCCAGGTCATGGTTAGCTGTAGTTTAAAGGTATGTTGAATATTGTTAATTATTTGGAGTTTGGAAGTCATGCTGTTAACATGAATTTACTGAGTGAGCTCAATCTATCTCAAATATGTATTTTTAGTGAATTGAGCACATGATTGTGAATGTTTTGAATTAATGATTTAAATTCAAAAATGTATATTATAAATTGATTGTAAGTTGATTATTATTAATGCTCAATTCAGTAACCAATTGTGTGCATGGACAGGCAGAAATATAAAGTAATAATAAATAAGTTTACATAATAAAACATTTAATCATTTTCATGGGTCTAGTCTTTGTAACAGTTTGTTGAATCTCCTTCACTGGCTTAAAACTAGGGTCCTGGAAATGCGGTCCAGGGAGGACTGTCTTGAAACTGCAGTACTGCAGTCTTCATAATCGCCATTTTACACAAATAGTGTTTAAAGAATAATGTTTTAGCTGGAAAATACTGATAATTCTCACATTGCGCTCATAGTTGTGATTTGAATAGCCCACATCACATACAGTCAAGTTCAAATATTTCAGCACATTTGATGCTCAAATCAAATCCAATTTATTTTGCATACACACATTAAAAATGAATGACTTCCGGTCTGTTGTTTGTCTTGTCTTTGATGGTGGAAAGGTGGCTTTAGGCATATTACATTAAGGACGTTGCAGTTTATTGCTCTGGCCACATCTGCAGTCCTCATGTCACCCTACAGCAGGTTTATGGCATGCTCTCACAGGTGATCAGGGATCCTGGGCATCTTTCTTCTGGTGGAGTGGAGTCAGTAGAAAGGTCTCTTTAGTGTCCTAAGTTTTTGTAACTGTGACCTAACTGGCCGTCATCTCTAAACTGTGGTGTCTTAAGGACTGTTCCACAGGTGTCCCACGTACAGGTACATGTATCTAAACATACATGAGCTATTTTCGGGGGTAGTCGTGGCCTAGTGGTGAGGGAGTTGGGCAGGAATTGAAAGTGGGGATTGTGAATGAACAGCACTCTCTCCACCTTTGATACCATGACTAAAGTGCCCTTGAGCAAGACACCTAACCCCTAATTGCTCCCCTTGTAAGTCATAAAGGATGAAAAATGAAAAATGAAATGAAATGAGCTTCCAGCAGGACTGCACAAGCTTGCAATGCCATCTAGTGATTTTGTGCAGAACAGCCTCAGCATCTCAGCCAGGGTCCAAAGTTAAAGTCACCTTCACATCAAAATGGATAATTCTTATTTTTTAATAGGATATTCCAATGTTTGTCATGAAATATTTATTTGTACACATCACTTTTTAAATCCATATTCCTTTGTAATCTTTATTCAGAATAACTTCCCTCCTCCAGGCAATGACATCTCATCTCTTCACTGATGACGTGTTTACTGGCGTGAGGGAAAAAAAAAATTAACTTACTTCACTCACATGAGATCACAGCAACAATCCCGTAAAAATCATCTGCTCCATGCAAACTCATATCTGTAAGTGCTGTAAGTTTGAGTCGCTTGTAACTTGCATTTGAAGAAGCAACATGTTTCAACCTGGATCTGCTGCTCACAAACCTCCACAAAACACAAAACATTGAGTGACCAAGACAGAAAGATGTATATAATCTGTAGTATAACGTAATATTTTTGTCTTATTTGTTTGTTTGATCTGCAGTTTTTTGCAAACAGCATCACTGACACTGTGGCTCAGAAAATCTACAGCATCATCTCTAAATGTCACAGAATCACATTCCCTTCCAAAGTTATTTGAAATGAAGTCATTTTATGGTACACCACAAGCATGAAGCTCAAAAATAAAATGACGTGCTCTGGGTTAAAGTACTTTCTCTTTGATACAAGGCCATTTTGTAACTGCTTTTCTACTACAATTTATTCTCCATTAAAAAAAGAAATTCATACATTGGCACAATTTCTGTCTATAAATCTAATTTCTGTCCACGATGTGTTTGTTTCAGTTGTCTGTTGCTAATATCAGTGTGTGTTTTTATGTCTCTATAGGCTCTTTAACAACAGAAATGAATCCAGACGGCTCTTCCTCAAAGAACACCGGATTGAGATCTGCACTGTTAACAATTTTAGAGTGAAATTACATATTCCAGGTTAATAATTGCATGACCTTCACAGTAATTTCACAATATCTAACTGCCTTCTCAGAAATTGTAAAATCTACAGCAGCTTTCAGTCCTTGAGGGAGACATTATTTAATCACTGTATGTAAACATGTTTTCTTAGATGTCGGATATGGGCCTTCAAAGCTTTTATGACACATTTTCACAAATGACGACAGCTTAGATGTAAACCATTTTAAGATAATGTGTGTAACATTACACAGCTTGCTTGAGCAAAAAGGCCGACACAACAACACTGACGGTCTATAATCATTGAATGGCCCTTGATTGAGATTCAGATCATCTTCAGACACTCCAGGAGGAGGAGTGAAGCGGAAATGCTGAAGGAGGGAGGTGAAGAACAGGAAGAGCTCCATCCTGGCCAAACTCTCTCCGAGACAAACCCTGCGGCCTGACAAAAAAAGAGATAATGTTCAGAATGGCTACTTTTGAAGAACATTCTAAATATGTCATTAAAAATACTGAAGCACAATCCAACCATTCGGCTCAAGTTCAGACTAAAAAACAAAGTGAAATCATGACCACTGCAGAGAAGGGCATGAAGGCGTCTCGTTTGATCAGCTGACCCTTCTCGTCTAGAAAGTGTTGAGGGTTGAAAGTGTTGGGAGTCTCCCACTCCTCCTCATCCCTCAACACAGACGTCAACAGCAGCAGAACACATGTACCCTAGATTTTAGAAGCGCAAAAGCAAGATTAAAGAGTTTTAATGTATTGTGAGAATTAGTTGAATTATTGGGTATTATGTGTAAATTGTTATGTAAGTGAGATAATCTGGTTTGTTTGACGTGACAGGTTGGTGCGATGACATGCGTGATTGTCATGTGGGATAGTGTCGAGCTAGCAAATGCATGTTGCGAGCTGTGAGTTCAATTCCAATAATTTCTGAGCTCTGACAAAAAAAGCAGTAAAATTTTCCAGATTATGTGTGCCTGCATTATTTTGATGGACCCATTTTCAAGAGACTGGATTTTTCTTATTTTATCTACAGCCCCTCTTACACTATTTTAATTGTTATTTTCACAACTTCCAAATGTATTTTCAAATGTTTTGTTTGTAGCTACAAAGCCCAATATTTGTATGCGTTGACGTAATTTTCCCGCCGGAACACTCCAGCGGAATCGGGCCAATTGTGGCTGAGATTCGGCTCACTCGGCTGTGTTCTGGCAATGGCTTACCAGAAGTGCGGCTGTGTGGATCTGGCCCGATTGTGGCTGAGAAATGGCGCATTAGGCACATTCAACTATGGGCCATGACTGCTGGCCTCATTTCGGGCAAGATATTGCAATTTACAGACCAAATTAAAGATTTAAGTTAAACTATATAATTATGGAAGGTTATGCAAATGTGTTTTTTAAAAATATCGGTGATGTAACAAAACGAAAAGTTATTTCTTCTTGAACAAACAACTTAATCACATTAAAAAGATTTCGGGGTGCTAAAGTTCCAAAAATATTTTCTCTTTCAAGAAGTCTCAGTTAGTTTTGTTAATTTGATATTGATATTGTTGGTATCATATTTATTTTTTATTTCTTCTTAGGCACATTCAAAGTTAAATAAAAAACTTTAACGTAATACCCCTCACTCTCTTAAGCAATAACTACCATTTTTGTCCTTTAGTGTGACAAAATGTCCTATGGTGAGTCTCATAAAAGAACCGCAGATTTGACTTTGTCTCACAATATCTTAAAACAACAGTTGAGTATTGCAGTGAGGGAGATATAATCATCACTCATCTTAAAATGGTATAATTTTCAGCAGTTTTGAAAGGATGACAGCACAGTTTGTCTCGTAAGAATTGAAAATGTCCCAACAATTCATGGGGAAAAATAATGTTGTTCATAATTTCATATTAAATAAATAGCACTACATGAAAATAAGTGTCTAACAATGATGACAAATCTCTCTCATGCTATTTGTATTTTTTTTTCTTAGGTTTTGCTGTTACACCTGTCATGATTATCAGCTGCAGCCATTAGAGGGCACTCCACCCTGAACTGTTATTTCACCTTCGGACTCCATTTCCCACAAGTCACCACACAGTAACTTTCACACACTCATTCACACACATGCACACTACATTTCCCAGAAGCCCCGTACCTTGTCACTCATCACCCCAGCCAGCTGTAGTAAACTGCACAAACATGTCAGTGTGAGATCTTGATTTACTTCTGTGATCATTTCTGAGTGTTTATTCCTCTTATTGACCTTGTCTGTTTACCGTTTTCTGATCGTTCTCTGCCTGCCCTTGGATGTATTGCTTTGTGTTACTGGACTGTGTTTACTTGCTGCCTACCTTGACATCTTTGCCTGTTTACCGACCACGATTCTGTGTGTTTGCTGTTCTTTGACCATTGCCTGTGTGACTACTCTTGTTTAAATAAAGCCTGCGTTTGGATCTCACTCCGCTGACTCTTCGTAACAACACCATAGCACACACACACATATATATATATATATATATATATATATATATATAATATATATATATATATATATATATATATATAGACCTTATAGGCCTAGTAATTCAAACAAAGTAACAAGTTACAAAATAGTAATTCAAACAAACAAAAATTATTTAATTTATTAAATCATACTATCAGTAAGGGAACTGTCCCAACAATGTTTTTTGGGCAGCAAATAATAATAGTAATAAATAATAAATAAATAAATGTACCTAAGAAAATTGAATGAATGAATACCTGATGCTATTAAAACGGTTACAATTTTTTTTATTGTAAAAAGTGCCATAATAATAATAATAATAACAATAATATATCTCATCCATGCTTTATCCCATCCAAATGGACTTTGCTTATAATTAAAAAATAAAACAAAATAAAATAAATATATAAACTTTTCTATTTAACATCTCACGTGCAAAGCGGAACCAGAGGGCACGTGACCAGGCGGACTCATGTTTGAGTGAGAGGTTATCGCTGGACTAAGAGATTCTTGAGGCAAAGTATTTTTTGTTTACATAGGTGTAAAATTGACGGACTGTCTTTTAAATGGACCACATCTAGTCCCATTGTTTACATAAACAATAGCTTTCTTCCCTTTCCCCCCCTTTTTACGGTATACGGTAGCTCCTCTTATTAAAATATGCTGGAATTGAGAAAACCGTTTCAGATTCATGATGGTCAAGGTAACGTTAGTTTTTAAAAAATAAATATTTTATAATTATTATGAATAATATTTTTACGCTGCGAGACAGCGCGGGAGTTCTCTTAACATTCGCACTTTTGAGAGAGAGAGAGAGAGAGAGAGAGAGAGAGATATTAGACTAGCACTTAACCATGCACACAACAGCATATACAAGTAAAATTATAATTATTTTTTAATAATATGTCGCATTGTGACTTATTATGCCTTTTTATTTGTTAGAGGTTGTTGTACATTTTCAGATGTTATTGTATATTCATAAATCACAGCTTTTATTAATTCGATGGAAATCTCTTTTTTATTGTCAATTGTCTTCTGATTGTTGTAAGTGCATCTACCAGTCATTCTGCATGTCTGATTTGCCACGTTCTTAAAAAAAACAATAATCATTGATAAAAAATTGATTAATTTTCAGTTTGATCAGACAAATGCAACGACTCAAATTCAGTGAAGCCTATTCTTTTCCTCTCCTTTTCTTCATTTGTTTTTGTGTCAATAGCTGCTGCATACACCCAAAGGCTCTTTTAAGAGTCCCAGCACTTTGGCTTTGTAAGTATTTTTTTTTATTAATATTTCTTTTTGACTGACTGTCAGTCACATTCTCAATATTTACGTTTAGGTTCATTAAAGTAATGCAGATCATGCAGCGAGTTAGTCATTAGTAATGTCTTAATAAAGACAAAGGGGATAATTTTTTGTTCACAGTCTAGCATTTAATTTTAACTGTAATTTTCTTTTTTAAAAGTAGTTAGTTTTTTCGCATTTTTAAAAAATATAAATTGTAGTATTCGTTTAAATTTAAATCTACAACATAATAAAGTCAGCAAAAAGTGAAGCGGTCTGAATACTTTCTAAAATGACTGTATAACACCATAAAGTTCTAGTTTTTTCCATTTTCTTCCTGGTCTCTATGCTAAGCTAGGATAACCACCTTCATGAATAAACAGGCAAAATTGTGCCACATATGCCTGACTGATGAATTCTAATTGTTCTTTTCCCTTTTTTTTTCTTTTTTTTTGTAAAAGAATCTGTCCCAACAAAATGGACAGACTGCCAGTGCTCTGGATGGAGAAATTGAGAAATTTATAAAGATGGCTGTAGCTGGCATCTGATAGGGATGGGGGAAGAAGAGAGCGGGTGCTAAAACATAGAGAATTCTTCCAAAGGTATGTTTCAAATGTTGTTACCATTTACTATCAAGATCTATCTCTGACTGAATAACCATGTGTCATTGTGTGCCCCCTCTTTATCTCTTTCTTTCTCATTCTGTACCTCTTTTAGGATGTGCTTTAGGTCCTGAGAGTTCATCAAAAAAAGTTTTTATGCATTTGTTCCTGTCACTTTTTCAATAATGCATTCAAATAAATTTTCATATTTCTCATATTTACATGGTGTCACTTTCACTTGGGGGGGGGGGGGGGACCCTTAATCCTTGTATGCTTGACATCTTTAGAATTCTTAAGGCTAATATGAACTAATTTTTTTATCTAGTCCCATTTGTCACATGTTTAGTGTTACTAAAAGAATCATTCATCACTCAGCACAACACCTACAGTGCAAAAGTGTGATGCTTAAAGCCTCTGAAAAAAACCATCCATTCTGCAATTCAACTTCTGAAATGAAAAATTTTGTGTTGTAGGTATATTTCTATTTTATATTGCTTTGTCTTTAATAATACATTTTAGTTTTGTTAACCAATTAATTACAAGAAGTACTTATCTTAATACTTGTCTTTGTATGTACATATTTTAGCAAACAAGGTAATATTGCTTTGATAAAATGTATTTTGTAGTTCTTATTAAATAGATGTTCTGTATTTCATATACATTTCCCTTTGGAGCCTAGACTCGGGCCAGTGCCGGCTAATTGTAGAATTTATTCTGGCACGATTATGGCCCTATGCCGGTGTGATTGTGGCCCTATGCCGGCAGTGTCGGCCCAGAATCGGTATCCGGACAGTACCAGCTAATTGTACAATTTCTGCTGGTGCGATTGTGTTCCTATGTTGGCACGATTGTGTCGGGCCGATTCTGGCGCGTCATTCATTCCCGTGTTTCACAAGAGTTCGGCAACCGCAACTGGGCTGAGTTATTTCATCCGGCTTGCCAGATTTGGGTCATTATTGGCCCACATCTCTTTTGGCTACCTGGGTCTTCCTCAGCTGGACTGAGTGGCTAAGAGCCTGCTCCATAGATTCAATAGGGGAAACTGCAAAAACTTGAATAAAACAAAGGATTACACTAAAGGTTGGGCTCAAAAGTGTTTCTTACAACATGTCAAAGAAACCTAATCCATACTGACATGCAGCAAGGAATCATGTGCCTGATTTCAATGCTGGGAAAATACAGCAAATCTGCCTGTTAACCTACAACCTAGTCTAAATCGGAGTGATCACTTAAATCAATATTATATATATTGCCATATTGTCCAGACCTAAAACTTGTAGTTTTTGTCAGTGTTTATTTATATAAAAACACCCAAGGCGTCGAGCCGTGCCACGTATGTTGAATGCATTATTCAGTGAATAATCACCAAACAGGCAAAGTGTTTATCAGTGAGTACAATACAATAACAATGAGTTGGAGAGCCATCAAGCTGCCTTTAATAATCTCCATAAGTCAAACAGTTGCTTAGTAAATGTTAAGCTTGTTTAAAAGTCAGAGGGGGGTTGTGTTCTGTTTATTGTGGGAGATTTCGTAACTATAGCAACTGTGCTGTGTTTTGCCAGAAAATAATCGCAAAATGCTTAGTATAAACACTTAGGTATAGGGTGAGTTATGACGTTCGTTGCTACACTTTTTAAGAAATGCTCATTTCTTATTTTAGCTGGAACCCCCACAGATGCCTTTTCTTTCAGCAGTGTGTAGTGTGTAATGATGTCCGCTAGTGCCATACATTGGTGTAGAATATCAGGTTACTTATGCTGCCATCTTAATGTAGGTCTGCAAAAAGTGTTTCTGGGTTGTTAGTCAGTCTTTTGTTTTTGTTGACTTCCATGACAATTCATTTGTGACATCTCTGGGATAGTGTGGTGCGAGGTTCTCCACATATGGAGGTTGTTTAGGCCTAATGCTCTGGTTAGAGGCTTCAGAACTCTTCTGAGGGCAGGTGAAGGGGCGGGGCCAACATGATGTACTGGCCATAGTTGATTTCGAATGTTAACAGAATTAACTGAAATAACTGCCAGTTTTTTGTTTATTTTCTCTCAGCGAAGATAATAATAAAAATGAATAAATAAGCCAAAATATGACTTGTGAAGATGAAAAAAATTGTATCTTTAAAATTCCTGTTGTGTCCAAAATGTCTGTTCTTTCAAGCAAATATCCAATGAAAGATAAATAGCTTGAAATAGTCTTTTTAAGATGCCTTTACCTCTCTTTTCCTGTAAGTTTTCTTCGTCTACTGTTGTTTATGTTGCTTTAGAATGTTATCCTTTCAAACATGAATATCCTCTTCTGCAGAGGGTTGTCCTGTGATTATCTCTTGAATTTTCCTCAGATTTAGGTGTGACAGTGCAAAAATCAACAAAAGCTTTTTCTAGATGTTGTTTGATGTTGAATCTTCTATTTTCTCTACTTTATTGACAAAACTTTATTCTGGAGCTCACCTCAAGTGTGACCAACAGTCATGGCAGTTTGAAGATGTCTAGGCATCAAGGTTATGAGTTTTTGGAGTTTTGGTATTGGAATTTGGTCCCATCCTTGCTTGATATAGGTTTCCAGCTGCTGAAGAATTTGTGGTTGTCTTTGATGTATTTTCCCGTTTCAATCATGCTGATGAGTGATGCAGTGTCGCCTGAGGGCCCGAAGACCACAGTTTTCCGCCTTGTCCATTACTTCAGTTTCTGATAATGTTATGCACTGGAGATGATGAGATTGGCAAAGCCTTTGCAATTTGACATTGAGGAACATTGTTTTTAAAGCATTCCACAATTTTTTTTACGCACTCTTTCACAGATTGGAGAGACTCTGCCCCTCTAAGGCATCCTTTTATAGCTAATCATGTTACAGACCTGATTTCAATTAACTTAGTTGCTAGATGTTCTCCCAGCTGAATCTTTTCAAACTTTCTTTCTTTTTCAGCCATTTGTTGCCCCCGTCCCACTTTTTTGAGACCTGTTGCAGGCATCGAATTTGAAATGAGCTCATTTTGTGTATAAAAGTGTAAAATATTTCAGTTTAAACATTTGTGTTATCTATGTTCTATTGTGAATAAAATATTGGCTCATGTGATTTGAAAGTCTTTTAGTTTTCATTTTTATTCAGATTTAAAAATTCAGGTTGTATTTGAATGACTTCTTCAACTTATGTTAAAGCATTTATTTTCAATTTAATTTTCAAACACTAGAAAATAATGATGTATTTTGTCTGTACCTCTGACTGAGAGAAAAGTACAACTTATCAGTATGTTTTGGGAAAGTTTCCTGTTCAGAGCAGAGCTGTGTATTTTTGTATGTGCACTCAGTGTTCTGTACAGGTCTGGTGGACAACTGGCACTCTGAGACCTGACGCCTTGTCCTGACTTAACAGGACATCCTGTCCCTAAGTTCAGGGTCCGATCATCAGCATTATGATGGAAGGAGATATGCTTCTTACTATCTGTCCATGTGTGGAAAATTACCAGTTTTGTCTAGTTTTCTTAACCAATCAGAATCTTTTTAACCTTAGTAATGATGTAGTTAGTGGACTCTGTTAGAGTATATTGTTGTGGAAATGTGAATGTATGGGAGAGAAAGAGTGAGAGTGGCCTATGAACTCCTTGTGAGACTTGAAGCTGCTGATGAAACTGCAAACTATTCTTCAGTAAAAATTTCTTTCTTTTTCACCTCTGACTCCTGGTCTTTCATTTGATGTATCTGGCCAAGGGTTCTAAACTGTTTATCTCCAACAATAGCATCAGTCTTTAGAAGAAAGCACAGAAATTTCACCCCATTTCAGTATAAATTAAATGATTTTTGCACTTATTTCACTCATTCTTCTGACTAAATATGTGTGTGTATATATATATATATATATATATATATATATATATATATATATATATATATATATATATATGTATGTATACACACATAAATAATGAGCAATGTGTCAAACCACATCTGTCTCTTTGTATTATAAAATTTCTCAGAAAAGTAAGAATGAAAAATTTTGTTTCTAGATTATAAATCAATATAGAATATTGTTTGGAGAAATTAAAAGCATTTTTTATGTCATAAATATTTGTTTATTGTCATTATTGACTTTTATCTTGTAATTTCATCTTTTAATGTCATAGTGATGACTTTTATACAGTTTGTGAGCAGTCTTAGAATAATCAGAACATTATTTTGTGGAAGTTGAACAACTGACTTTGTTGAAATATTTAGCATTCTAGACTCTGTTGATAACTACTAGATGTTTGCCTTTGAAATGAAGGGTCGGAGTGGGATCCAAATGCAGGCTTTATTTTAAGAGTAGTCACGCAAGCAATGGTCAAACAACAGCAAACTGATATGTCAGAGGAATGGCAGATTCATGGTCCAGAATGCAGTAAATCCAAGGGCAGGCGGAGAACGATCAGAAAACGGTAAACAAACAGGGTCAAAACAGGCAGGCAAAACGGAAAGAACGCTCAGAAATGACAACACTTGGGAACATCAAGACCTCGCAATGAATGTGAACTTCTGGGAAATGTAGTGAAGAGTGAATGAAGTAGGAGTGTCTGTGCCAGTGTGCGTGTGTGTGAAAGTCCAGGGTGAAGTGCCCTCTAGTGTTTCTCACGGGCACTTCAGCTGACGATCGTTACATAAGCAGTCTTGGAGGGGTGTGGGCTACGGGTAGAACGGGGGACCAGGTCCATGGAGCGGAAGTTGGCATAACGTTTGAAGTTTAGCAGGTGACCAGGGCGGAACAGGCCAATCAGACCTACATGGTGGAAAAGACCACCACCACCGCAGATCTAGCCCCTCTGGCAACAACCATAGTGGATCAGCAGAGACTGCAACAAAATATATAGAGGCATATAAAAGGTCATATAAAGGCAGACAGGACATACAGGGACAGATCAGACAGGGAGTTCATGAAATGTCAACTGTGGTTGTCTCAGAACAGACAGGGAATTCTGGTGCTATTTCCGGGATCATTGCAAGGCAGAAGGGAAGTTCAGGAATAATCACTGAGGTAATGTTTGGCCAGACAGGAGATTCAGGTTCAAACTCTGTGGTCGTGTCAAGGCAGGCAGAAGGTTCAGAACTTGATTCCGTGATTATCTCCAAGCAGACCGAATTGTCAGAGGCGACTTCCATGGTACTGTCAGAACAACCAGGGAACTTCAGTGCAACATCAGAGGTCGCTGAAGAGCAGGCCGGAAGCTTAGGGAAGGTCTTTGTGACCCTTTCAGGACCAACAGGAGATTCAAGAGTGACCTCCCTGGTTGTGTCAAGGCAGACAGGATTCACAGACGTTCTGAATTCATTGGCAAGGAGGATGATTCCCTGATGAACAGGTTCGGGTATAGACTTAGAAAGTCCCTCCGAGACTTCGGGAACTGTCAATGGACTTGACTCGGGGGCTGCTGAACTGCCCTTCGGGGCATCAGGGAATGGCCTAGGCCTTGACTTGGGAAAGTCTTGTTGGGCTGTTCTGGTGTGCTCAGGGACAGACTTGAGAGCCCCCTTTTGGTCTGTGCTGACGTGCTCTGGAACTGACTCAAAAGCGCCCTCTTGAGCTGCACTGGCGTTCTCAGGGATTGACTCAGGAGTGTCCTCTTGGATTGCAGGAATAGACTCAAAGATGCCTTCGGGGACTGTTGGAGCAGGTTCAGGGACGGACTCGGATGAAGAGCAATGTAAAGACCACACGCACCAAATTGCCGTCACAGTAATAGGAAGCACTTCAGACAGTGGAACTTCCTCAGAGACCACCAGGCTTGGTAATGCTGCTGAGATAGTAGTTGCTCGAACCGGCGTCAGCGGTAAATCCTTTAGAATTGCGACCAGTCTCCAGGGAATAGGGAAAGCCTTAATGTTCTCAAGTGCAGCACTCATAACGACCGGGAACACAGATGTGGCATCCGTGGTGGCTGAAGACTGTGGCGAACGGTCCCTGAATGCTGGGAGTTCTGGTGTGGTAGCCATGATCGGGTAAAACTCTGGAAGGTCTGCTGAGATGTGACGAGGCTCTGCTGAGATGTGAGTTGGTTAGACTCATGACGGTCAATGGTAGCTTGACTCGGCTCTGGGTGATCAGCTGAGGTGTGCTGTGGCTCTGGACTGGCAGCCATTTTGTGTTCCGGCTCAACTGTGGCCGCCATGTTGTGACTGAGCTCATGTATGGAAACCACAGGGCAGAAATGTTCATAAATCACAGGACCAACAATTCTCTGTCCTGAGCGTACTGAAGTGGGAGTGTCTGTGTGCATGTGTGTGAAAGACTGTGTGAAAGTCCAGGGTGAAGTGCCCTCTAGAATTTCTCATGGGCACTTCAGTTGATGATCGTTACAGCCTTATTTGATGTCTGTCCATGAATTCATTCACTATTGTTGGTGGAAATTGTGCTTTGCTGCTTTATTCTGCACATTATGGCATTTTCTGAAGACTCCCTCAGATTTCACCTCAGAAACATTTTAAGGCAAACATTGCTTTTCCACCAAAACACAGTTTTTTTGACCATATTGCTTTCGTAGTGTAGACACTCATATGGTCGAATGTGTTTGAACAGCCACAAACAACCACCCATTCTAAACATGACGGGAAGCACACTAGCCAGACGACTTTGTTGGCTGAAGACCCAAGTTTGGTTTGAAAAACATAAAAAAACAGTTCAATTTTCTCTCACCATTCCTAATTTCTAACACACACTCAGTGTGTTCAGCTGGTCTTGAGGCTGTCAGAGTACCTTTGGGACCCAAGAAAGTTGTGGTCCATGCTGGGGACAATTTAAAACTATTAAAGAATCACTTGTTAGTTTGTATACAGAGATGTTAGACATGGTAAATTGACTGCATTTTATATAGCACTTTCACAGACCTATGGCCACCAAAGCACTTTACAATTTGCCTCACATTCACCCATTCACTCACTCATTCATACACCGATGGCGGTGTCAGCCGTGCAAGGCGCCATCCAGCTCATCAAGAGCAGCTGGGGTTAGGTGTCTTGCTCATGGACACCTCGACACTTGGTCAGGTGGAACTGGGATTGAACCACCAACCTTCCGGTTTGTAGACAACATACATGAACCACTGCCGCCGCCCATGGTTTACGAATCACGCAGATATAGGGTAACAACTCGATCTGTCTTTTAAAACAACTTGTAAAATGTGACGAACAGAACTGTAGTGACATTTTTCACACTGATCAGGAGGGCTTGAGGAAATTCTAGAACATTACTGCCAACAAAAAGTTCATTGTTCTCTACTTATTATTATTACATGCTTTGGCTTTTCCCCCTTGATTCCATTGATGTATTTGTGCATGCATAAGAAATTTGGTGGCATGCAGCCAGTCAAACGCAGTACACATATCATTTCAAATTAGCTTTACAGAAAACAAAGAGCAAGAAAGTGCTAAATATCATCTAGCTACGTTCAGTAATGGATTTAAATAGATTACAACAACAACACAATGTTTGCAATACAATGATTAACTGTTGATTGGCAGTGGTTAGGGAATGTTCTGTTCATTTTCAACATGTTCTTAGACCTTTAGACCCCACTGGAAAAACCATACTAGCCCCCAAGTTACTTTGATATAAAATATAGTTTCCAAAAGAATCACATGACAGCCCCCCCATATAAAAGCTAATGGTTGCATCTGGCAAGCTGCTCGGATTGTAAAATGGCTGTAATCATGTCCCTTCTGCAGTTTCTCAGTACAGGTACATTACTGGGCGCTTTATTCTTGCTTATGGTTTTGTATTTGCTGTCCTCTGTATCCAGATCTCAGAAAGGGGGGAAAGAGCCACCGGGACCCAAACCACTGCCGTTACTGGGGAACCTGCTGACCCTTGACCTCAAGAGACCCTTTGAAACCCTTTGTGAGGTGAGAACTTGGCATGGACACATTTAAATAGTAACATTCTGAGGTTTGTCTTTCTCTGTGTCCTTCAGCTGTCCAAAACATATGGAAATGTGTTCCAAGTGTTTTATGGTCCTAAGAAAGTTTTGGTACTAGTTGGACACAAAACAGTTAAACAAGCACTTGTGAACTATGCAGAAGAGTTTAAGGACCGGGATATCATGCCTGTTTTCATGAACATATGGAAAGGACATGGTAAGATCAACTGAATTCTGTTTTTTAAAACAATGTATAAACATTATATTGTCACTGTGACGTGTTTATGGATGTATAATACTTATAATATTTTTAGGTGTACCAGGTGATGTTGGATTGTTGGTTTTGAGTCTACTCCAAATTTCCCTACCGGGGACAATAAAGCATATTTCATTATTTCATTTCATTTTGCATGTCCATATGTTGAGGAGATAAATTGTCAATATATACACGAACATACGCAATATTTGTTCGCTCAAGCTGATAAGTTTTGACGTCAACATTTTAGATCAGATCGACCAATTCATTCAAAAGAACCAACTCAAGAGTTGTTTATTCCTGAATCTGACTTCAATAGCAGTTCTAATTCAAAACAGCTGATAAAACTGTATTACTGAAATATTGTTGATAAAATGAAACACTTTTGCAGTTATTTGATCGATAAAATGAATGTTATTTCAACAATTAAATGCTGTGGTATTTAAACAATAAAGTGTTATTGTTAATTAACTTGTTGTTAAATTAAAGCTGAAATAAAATTAAATATAAATATCAGATGAAAAACTTGAATGAAAATGAGAAATTTTCCCTTGGCAACTAACATAAATAATTTAATAATTTACAATAATTTTAGTATTTCAAATTATACTGAAATAGCACTGAATCACATTAAGTGAATTCTTCAAGTGATTTGGGACTGCATCAGTTCTTTTAAATCTGTCTGATTCATCGAAATCACAAATCATCAGTATTATTTTAAAATAAAAAGAGCAGTTCCTGTGTAAATGTTTCACTCAAACTGAATCGGTTGGACAATTCTACTTTACAAGTTTATTATGTGCATTGCTGACTACATCTTGCTCCCTTCAGTGTCTCGAAACAGTCACCGTCCTTATAAACATCTTGCCAGAAATAAGCAGAAAAATAAAACGGCTTAGTGTTTCTCAAACGGTCGACCCCAAACAGACCGCAAATCACTTTGACATCAGATTCACTAATAACTACCAATAGATGAAGCTTGTAATATTTCTAGCACTTTCTCTCAAGGGTTGCTTAGCCAACAATGTTTTTAACTTGGCTAGAAATATATTGACTCATAGTAAGGTGGTTTTTGTTGATCAGGAATCTCCTTTTCCAATGGTGAAACTTGGAAAGAGATGCGACACTTCGCTTTCAGTAACCTGCGGGACTTCGGGATGGGCAAGAGAGAAAGTGAAGATAAAATCATTGAGGAAATTCAGTGTCTGAAAGGAGAGTTTGATAAGTTTGAAGGTACAAGCTGAAACACATTTATGGACATCTGCAATCATGCTCTTAGTTTCAAGGATCCCTTGAGAGACATTTGTTTGCTCTTCACAGGAAAACCCTTCGACACAACAGAGCCTGTGAACTACGCTGTGTCAAACATCATCTCATCTATTGTGTACGGCAGCAGATTTGAATACACAGACCCTCGATTCACAGAAATGGTTGACAGGGCAAATGAAGTTGTTCGGGTTGCTGGATCAGCTTCTATTATGGTATGGAAGTATGTTTTACTGTATGTTAAAGAGAAAGTTTCACTTTTATTTAAATTTTTTAATTATGAATACATCCATAACTTTCTATATTTGTACTTGTAGCTTTACAATATATTTCCATACTTGGGTCCGCTCCTCAACAGCAAAAGGACTATTGCAAGACATTTTTTTAAAAATAAAGCGGAGATGACGAGGTTGATCAATGGGCTGCTGGAGACTCTGAATCCACAGGACCCCAGAGGGTTTGTCGACTCCTTTCTCATCCGCAAACAGAGTGACGAGGTACAGAAATCACCCTGTTACATTTACAGCAGGAAGTGAAATGTAATCATGCTTGTTTATTTAAACTTTTTTTTTTTAATTATTGGACTTAGTTATTAAATTTAAATGAAATATGCAGAGATCAACAATTATAAATATATTTGTTGACACTTTATTATAAGGTTCCATTTATAACCATTAATTAACATGATCTTACAATAAAAACTATTTCTAAATGATACTTAATGCTATACCCAGATAGCACGCAAACATCGAAATAATGTTAAATCAATGTAAAAATTATGCAATTTTATATTTTAATGTGATGTTGTTACAATGTGATGTTGATTCAACATCATGCTTTCACTCTCAGAAAATGAAACACAACAACTAAAAATGACTTAAATCCACACAGCCTGAAATCAACTGAAAATAAAATAAGACATTAAATCTCTCAAGATCTCAGCAGATGATGATTAAATTCCATAACCAGCTTCACTTATTACTAACAGTTTGACTTTATTTCTGTCATTCATCTACACAAGTTCTTTTTGAGAGTTAACAGAGGTTTAGATGTTGATGTTTTATTGACAATATTTGGTGATCAGTGTTTCATTTAGTTTGACTCTTAACTCTTTATGTGAGTCTGTGGTCTGTTTACAAAAAACACATTCGTTGCAAAGAAAGCAAGAAACAAAGATGATCAAGTCATAGTTTTCATCATCATGAAGTAAAATAATTTACTAATCTTATCCCTGACCAAAAGTGGTTATTTGTTATTAATATATTATATTCACCAACAATACATTCTTGCCACAACATTCTGAATTTTGACTTTTAAAATACATTAAGGAAAAAAAGAAAAAGAAATTTAGACACACACAGCCATCAAGAATCAGCATATGAATCTCAACAATGGTGACATGCTTCATGCGGCAATGTATGCTGGGAGCCACCATAGTTTAAAACTCATGACTCCCAGCATGCATTGCAGCATGAAACATGCCCAACTAAAAGAAAGGCGGAAACATTTTCAATAAAATATGCCATCTAATCATTAGCATTTAAATCCTGATTCTCAAAAAACATCTGTAGATGAATGACAGAAAAAATGTAAAAATAGTTAATAATAAGTGAAGCTGCTCTCTTTGTGTTTCATTTTCTGAGAGTGAACCAACATCACAATGTAACTCTCAGGGTTCTGGTTGTTTCTGTTTATCTGTTGTATGTCATGTGTTCCCCCTGTGACCTAGTTTCCCTTCACTGTCATTATTAGTTCAAACGTCTTCAGCTTTTTTGTTAATTAGTCATTTCCTTCACCTGTGCTCCATTCATCACTCCTCATCAGTTCTTGTATTTATACCCTGTGTTCTCCCTTTGTGTTTATGTATGGATGTGTTTTGTGTTCTCCTTGGCTGCAACTTTATTAAACAGACTATGTTTTCCATGACTCTGTTGTCTGCATGCTTCCAACATTGATAACATTAATTGGTAACATTGATTCAGTGCCGTTACCATTGATTTTTAACTGTGGGTGCAAAAGTGATACTGATTCAATTTGGTTAACTTTAATACATTAACCTTGATTTAACATTATTTCAATGGTTGCTTGCTTTCTGGGTAATAATGAGACCTTGTTGTAAAGTGTTACAGATTGGTAGTCCTATTAGTAAAATCTCTCAACTTTTTCAGTCTTTGTTGCATCATGTGCCAACAGTAACAGTTCAAAACTGAAATTTTTTTTTTTTTGCCTGTGACTACATGAATTTTATTTTTTCAATTTTCTAATTTTCTAGTTTAGTTTTGAATGTATATTGAATGTATTATAGCCTACTCAATGAAGCACTTTGTAATATTTTTACTCAGTATTTTGTTTATGGGATAAATTTGTGCTTTGTGGATTTGTACTTGTCAGCAATCCTGCAAGAAGGATTCGTACTTTCACCAGGAGAATCTTCTTGCGACGGTGGGAAATCTGTTTGTCGCTGGTAGTGACACGACAGGAACGACTCTGCGCTGGGGTTTGATGCTCATGGCCAAATACCCTCATATACAGGGTAAAAACAGTAATGTCAAGTGTTTGTTCCCATGCTGATGTGTATTTGTGGACGTTTTTCACATCAGCAGAATTAATTTGAGTCAAAACACAAAACTATGCCATAATGCAGATCGGGTTCAAGAGGAGATTGACCATGTGATCGGTGAACGTCAGCCAGTGGTGGAAGACAGAAAGAAATTACCGTATACAGATGCTGTGATTCATGAAACTCAGAGACTGGCCAACGTAGTGCCAATGAATCTCCCTCATAAGACCAGCTGTGACGTTCACTTCAATGGATACTTCATCAAAAAGGTCAGAAGAATAAATATGTCGGCCTAGATAAGATACCATGTGCATCTTGAAGATCATCTTTTCTCCATTTTGTAGGGTACCTCCGTCATTCCTCTGCTGACGTCTGTTTTGAAGGATCCAAGTGAATGGGAGAAACCAAACAGCTTTTACCCAGAACACTTCTTAGATGAGAAAGGCCAGTTTGTCAAGAGAGATGCTTTCATGGCCTTTTCTGCAGGTATGCTCAAATCTAAAAACCCAGTATTTTGAAGAAATAAACATTTGATTTGGAATTAAACACAGTTTGTCTCTCTGTTTCTCTCACTCAGGACGAAGGGTTTGTTTGGGAGAGAGTTTGGCCAGGATGGAGCTCTTCCTGTTCTTCACTTCCCTCCTTCAGAGCTACCGCTTCACAACTCCACCTGGAGTGTCTGGAGATGATCTGGATCTCAAAGGAATAGTCGGAGTCACGTTGAATCCGTCCCCACACAAACTGTGTGCAATAAGTCGCTCCTGATACTGGACGATCAAAACAGAAGCAACTCATTTTACTTCATTTTAAATAAGAACTGATATTTGTTCTGATTAAATTCACAAAATGTAAATATGTGAATAACTCCACAAATCTGATGAGAAAATGTGCAAAATCACTCCTTAAGCAGCAGGTGCATATTGTGTTTGTTCATTTTTTATGTTAAATTTTGTAGTAAAAAAAAATCATTAAAAATGTATGTTATTTTCACACAAAATGAACCACTTTTAATAAAATTATTTAAGAGGCACACCTATGTAAGATAATTTCATTTTAAATAATAAAACATTGAAATGTGAGATAAAAAAGGATAAACGTCAAGATATATTTTCTGAAAATAAACATTTTGCTTAATATAATTTTGTTTCTCACTTATATTCTCATCTATGCAGAAAATTTGTGGTTGTGACGCATACTAACTGAGCCATGCTTATCAGCCTGCTGTAAACTTGTCAGTTTACTGATTGATAAATGTTTATCAAATTTTGCATTTTCTGGAAAAAAAAACTATGTCTTGCAAAATAAAATGCTCTGTTAATGTTTGCAATTTGCCAGATTTTATGCTATTATTCCACATTAATTAAAACATATTTGATATACAAAAGCATCCTTAATTATTCTCCAGGGCCAAAACCGTTGCCACTCTTGGGAAATCTAAAAATGGTGGGATCCATTTCCCAATGCCCACAAAGGGCAACTTCTCACTTGCAAGTCTCTTTAGATAAAAGTGTCTGCCAAATGAATAAATGTAGATCTGCTAATATTGGATGTCAACAACCACACTTGAGCCTATGTGAGGTGAGTGATGAATGATATCAGTCCTATTGGCCAACAGATTTAGCTTTGTTTCTATTGGTTCATCAGTTGAAAGCCTCAAAGTGATGACAAACTGGCCTGGTGAGTTGTTACAAAGAACTATTCTGTTTTTTGACAATTCTGTCATTTATTTACCCTCATGTTGCTTCAAACCCATATGACTTTTTTTTTCATCTGTTTAACATATTTAGAACAAAACAACATGGTTAGAGCAGACCATGGTTTCTTTGTACTTATTAGCTTACATAAGAGTTACAGTTTTTGGACATTTGTCACAGTTATAAAATCTAAATTTCTCTGCATTAGACACAAAATATTAAATCAAGACATGAACTCTGGTTCATCATGGTCTGAATGCTGATTTTTGATTTAAGTTGTTTTTTCTGATTGAAACCATGTCCTGTATAAAGAGTATGTTCTCTATAGTGTGATGTTCCTGATGGTTGATCACTTACTAATGTTGTTGTCTATTTATTCGTATTTTTTGTCATGTTTTATCTGACAGTGGGATTTTTTTAGAACTTCCTTATGTGTAATTTATATGCAGCTTACAAATCAATTAATTTTAACCTGTAGAGGAAATTTGCCATGTATTGTACCTGATAGGCCCCAAATGAATTAATACTGAATTGAAGGTTTAATAAACCGAAATCAAATTGTAAGCTTCAGAAAAAATCGAATCCAATTGTGAAATTTGTCTATTGACAATAAATGTTTGTTTTTACTTAAAACACATCACCTTTTTCACCTGTTAGGTTTGCAGGTATGGTGTTTGTGACTTGATAATACGTCTGCACGTTCATTGCAGAATGTGATTTATCATTCAAGGTCTCTCAAATCCAGTTGGACAAAAAATTAGCTAGAATTTAAAATTCCCTAGTATTTAATTTACCATTACTTCTTTTGAACAAAACAAGGAGACATTTCGTGTTTTAGATTGTAGGTCATCTTACACTGTCAAGGAAAAAGCTAAAGAGCAAAACTTAATATCAAAAGCATCCAAAAGTTGTTTTTGATATACATGTGTTTGCACTATATTGTAGTGAGTAACCTTTCTTGTAATTGCTGTTTTAAATAGCCGTCCGTAATCTGTAGTCTGAGCCTGTCAAGGTCTATTGGCAATGGCAGATAAATTAGTTAGTGTTAAGAAAAATCACTTTCAAATAATGTTCTTTTTTTGTGCCAAATTACCCATTGTCACAGAGACGAACTCCGTGTTACCCTCCTCCGACCATCGGAGGGCGCCATCTCCCGAATATTGACTCTCTGAGACACATGCACTTGTTACCACTGCAGTCACTACATTTCCCATAAGCCCCATACCTTGGCACTAATTGTCTCACCAGCTGTAGGCATTTGTTTGGACTATTTAAGAGACTCTCACTCATTCATGCATTGTGAGATCTTCTTTTCTGTTGGTGCATTTCTCAGCGTTATTTCCTCCATCAGTCTAGCAGCAGTCTAAGCAGAGATGCCCAGACTTCCCTCTTCCCAGACACTTCCTCCAGCTCTTCCAGGGGGACACCGAGGGGGACACCGAGGCGTTCCCAGGCCAGCCGAGAGACATAGTCTTCTCCTGGTAGGACACGCCCGGAACACCTCCCTAAGGAGGCGTCCAGGAGGCATCCGAAACAGATGCCTGAGCCACCTCAGCTGACTCCTCTCGATGTGAAGAAGCAACGGCTCTACTTTGAGCTTCTCCCGAGTGACCAAGCTCCTCACCCTATCTCTAAGGGAGCACCCTGCCACTCTGCGGAGAAAGCTCATTTTGGCCGCCTGTATCCGGGATCTCATTCTTTCGGTCATGACCCAAAGCTCATGACCATAGGTGAGAGTAGGAACATAGATTGACTGGTAAATCGAGAGCTTCGCCTTGCAGCTCAACTCTTTCTTCATTACGATAGACCGGTACATCGACCACATCACTGGAGAAGTTGCACCAATCCGTCTGTCAACCTCTCGCTCATTTTTTTCACTCACTCATAGACAAGACCCCAAGATACTTGAACTCCTCCACTTGAGGCAGGAGCTCACCACCAACCTGAAGAGGGCAAGCCATCCATTTCCGACTAAGAACCATGGTCTCAGACTTGGAGGTGCTGATCCTCATCCCAGCCGCTTCACACTTGGCTGCAAACTGTCCCAATGCACACTGGAGGTCCTGGCCCGATAGAGCCAACAGGACAACATCATCTGCAAAGAGCAGAGACGAGATCCTGTGGTCTCCAAACCGGACTCCCTCCGGCCCCTGACTGCGCCCAGAAATCCTGTCCATAAAGATTACCTACAGGACCAGTGATAAAGGGCAGCCCTGTCGGAGTCCAACATGCACCGGGAACAGGTCTGACTTACTGCTGGCAATGCGAACCAAGCTCCTACTCTGGTCGAACAGCAACTGGACAGCCCTTCGCAAAGGGCCCCGGACTCCATACTCCCAGAGCACACCCCACAGGGCGCCACGAGATACATGGTTGAATCCCTTCTCCAAATCCACAAAACACATATGGACTGGTTGGGCAAACGCCCATAAACCCTCCAGTACCCTGGAGAGGGTATAGAGCTGGTCCAGTGTTCATTGACCAGGACGAAAACTGCATTGTTCATCCTGAATCTGAGGTTCGACTATCGCCCTTATTCTCCTCTCCAGTACCCTGGCATAGACTTTCCTGGGGAGGCTGAGGAGTGTGATCCCTCTGTAGTTGGAACACACCCTCTTATTACCCCCCTTATTAAAAAGAGGGACCACCACCTATGTCTGCCAGTCCCGAGGCACTGTCCCCAACCACCACACGATACTGCAGTGGCGTGTCAGTTTACTCCAGTTTCATTTCGCCTGTCTTTACCAAACCATTTTCGTATCTCTCCCACATTTCATGTCTCCCTGTTGAAGCCCGCCGATGGTCCCAGTGAGGAGGGGGAGGAGAGGTCTGGTTAACAGGGTCCTCCACCTATCGTTATAGAGGGCGAGGAGGCATACCAAGTGCATGAACTACTGGATTCAAGACGCCGAGGAAGACTGCTACAGAATTTGGTCGGCTGGGAGGGGTATGTTTCAGAAGAACACTCTTGGGTTAGTGCGGATGATATTGTAGCGTCTGGACTGGATCATGGACGACCAATTCATTTTAGGTTTTAAGAAAAGCTTTTAACTCTTTGACTCGCATAAGTAAATCTTAGTCGGCTCCGAATGTCCTGGTCCCCCCCCACGGACAAGTGACACTTTAAGTGGCGAGGTGTGAGGCAAGGCAGAATCTCTTTGGAGGTCTCCCATCTTCAAAAAGATACTAATCAGCTCACACCAAATTCTTTGTCCCTCACAAGACCAGGGACAGGAATTCCACGCACACACATAGAGACATTCATCAAAATATGAATATTCCCTAAGTGTTTTTCCTGTGCTCTTCTTTTTGTATGCATGTCGATATTACTCCCACTTAGTTACATCTTGTAGTTGTGTTAGTTTCACTGTAAAATGCTTATATTTGAATGTAAGAACATTTACTCCCTAAAAGAGAGTCCGAAACATGGGATTTTTTGATTCAAAACATTCCTCTGTTAATTTCATACCTAGATATTGGTGTCATATCATGATAATATGTATTATTCTACTTTTAAGGTACTTTGGAGGAGAAAGAACCCAGTTTAAGCACCTCTGTAGATAATGCAAATTAGGCCATAAAAACAAACAAAGGAAAGTTCTCCCGCTAAAAGTCCATGTTCCCTATTGGTCCGTACGGCCCAGAATGGGTGTGACTGGAGTTACCTTTATAACACCTAAACACGAGCGGATCCACGCTCAGTCGTTTTCATCTTAGACGAGACATCCTTCTTTCTTTTATTTTCCGGCATTTTACAAACAGTTAATTCCGTTTTGAAATTCCCGCTGAAGAATCACCTCAGGAAGAGACCAATAGAAACTCCAGCTCCGCACGGAAGTTTGAACGGCATTCACCACAGCACAAAGTACAAATGCAAGTATCCAAATTAATTTCGATGCGCTTTAACTTTATTGTCTGAAGTGATTTCGTTGCTGGCTCTCAAAAGGTTGAACTGTTTGTAATCTTGCTTTCTTTGATCAACTCTTTCTTTCTTTCCTTTCGTTATTTTATTGTATGCTCTGCTTAGATTTAGTTGTATGTATCCGTGTATATATATCATATATCCATATATTAAACACATTGTATTCCCACAATTCATTGTTTCTGGGTAACTCATACATGAACCAAGTCACTTTAACGTTTGATTTCGCTAGCTATATGCTTTTTAAGTACTAGAATAAGTTTCCTTTTCGTGGCCAGAGAAGACAACTTCATTTCTAGAATTGATAAGAAAATCAGACTGATAGTTTTGCTGGACAAAACAAACCAGTCTTTCTAAATTAATTCTAAATGTAGAAATAATTTTAGATCATATATGTTCATGATTAATTATAATTCGTTGTAATTGATTATCGATATATACCTAATTCCCTTCGTGGTTGATTCATATTCACGATTAGTCATAACGTGTTGTGATTCAGTTTTGAATATATTTCATCCATTTGAGCAAGTTGCTACAATATCCTAGACCCCAGCCTCGTGGAAGATTTCCACAGAGCACATCCAGATAAACCAGCCCCTTGACCATGTGGTAGACCTTGGCGTCAATGGCCTCCTCGCACCAGGAGTCGCTCGCAGGGAGGGGGCTCTGTCACAGAGACTAAGTGATCCCCTCCTCCGACCATTGGAGGGTGCCATCTCCCGAATATTGACTCTCTCAGACACATCCACTCGCTAACATTACAGTCACTACATTTCCCATAAGCCCCGTACTTTGGCACTAATTGTCTCACCAGCTGTAGGCTTTTGTTTGGACTATTTAAGAGACTCACTCATCCATGCATCGCGAGATCTTGTTTCCTGTTGGTGCATTTCTGAGTGTTATTTCCTGTGTTTGTCATTCTGTTATCGACCTGTTGGATTACCCATAACGACTCTTTGCTGCCCCTTTGTTTTGTTTGCTTGGACTATATTCTGTGATTGATATCTGCCTGCCCCCGATCTGAATGTTTATCGACAAAGATTCTGCCTTCCATCTGTTATTCCTGTTTGTTGGTATTTGACCACTGTCTGTTTGACCTGTTTGTTAAATAAAGCTGCTCATGGATCCCACTTAGAGTGACGAGTCGTTACACCCATGCATATTTGTCCACCCCCCACCCCACTGAAAAAAGTTTGGGCTCAAGTTTTTTTTTTTTTTTTTTTTTACTTTAACCTATGTAATTAGGCAGGACAAAATAAATTAGAGCTTGTTGTATACAAAGCCTGTTCCTAAAACATGATGCCTAATCATTCATGCACTAAACACAAAAACATTTGGAAAATAAGTTCAACTACCTTAAATGTAACTAATAAATACTCAAATATAAATATTCACATTTTTATAACATGCCACATTTACATAAGAACCGTACCTCAACCAGTTTATGAAAAACATTTTTTCTGTTTGATTATATTAAACAATGCAGCCACAAAAAGAGTATGATTTACTTTTGAAATGATCTGGCAACTAATATAAAACTATTCAAGTTATTTGTATCAATGTCACTGCAGAGGAGCTCCTCTTCTCAGACAGAGAGCATCAGAGTTCAGGAGAAGCATGGAAGAGTCTGTGTCTCATTTCCGTCTCTGTGAAACAGCAGGATCAGGTGCAGATAGATTCTCCATTTCATGAGTCTCTGATACTGTGTTCTGAGATTAAAACAAGACATTGTTATTTGGCAACTACACATCTTAACCCTATATGAAGATGTCAAAGCTTAGACTGCAGATCAGTTTAAATCACACATTATTATTGTTACCCTGAGCTGACTTCTGTGTATTTGATCTGAGTTCCTTTGATTGTGCGTAGATCTGTATTAGAAACACAATTACAAATTTAATTGATATATATACACAGTTGAAAATACCATATATACATGAGTTGTGTTGAATAAAAACTAAGCTTACTCAGCTGCAACAATCTTCCCTGAAGCAGAAACAGTAAAGAGAAAAAGTTGTTGTAAAAAGGTAATCACCAATTGAGCAAAATCAGAATAACAGCAAATAAATCAGACTCTGTAAGAAGTAGGTAAATGTTTGTCTGATTTTGCCAGTGCTGAACCTCCATTTCAATAACTGTTTTCATCTTTCACAAATCAGCATTATAGATACTGGAAAATAAACTACAGACCCACCAGCCCCTTTCACTGTCATATTGTCACACCCACGAACTCTGTCTTGTTTAGCTTAGTCCTGTCGTGTGATGTTATTATGTTCATTTACCCTCCGTGTGTTTAGTTAATTATCCGCACCTGTTTCAGTTCTCCCAATTACGCTCCTCCCTTTATAGTCACCTTGTGTTTGTTCAGTGATTGTCGGTTCTTGTTTATGTCTATGAATGCTGTGTGTTCCTGCCCGTCTGTTCCGAGCCTGTCTGGATTAAAACCCTTTTTGATATATCTTCGTCATCTTCGTTTGTTTACCTTGACCTCAGCGTGACACATATTAGGTTGTATCGAACCTGTTTGATATTATTGCCATGCGATCTTGTAGTGTGAGTGATGAAGCAACATGGTAAACTGCTTTTCTATATCATGCACCTTAATCCATATGAATGCAAGATGACAATTTGATCATAAATGTTTTATACTAAAAATAACAAGAAATGATTTTTTTAAGTATAAATAAGTGCACTTTACTTGATATTATTATATTTTATTTGCCATCGGTTTTTGCTGAACAGACATGGACAGCCAACCCATGTGTATTTCTGCCCAATCTTTGTTTTTTTCTCTCATCTTTTTTTCTGCACTTATGAATTGGAAATTGAGCATGAGCGGCTCTCCAAAGTCTCGCGTGGGTTTGTGTGAGAAAATGTTTTTCCGTTGTTGGTCAGGGTTTCCACTTGGCCAAAGATCTAATAGTTTATGCACCTTATCTGCTTTGCGTTGTGTTGTGTAGTATGAGTGCTGTAAAGACGACGACAGACAACAAGGAAACTTGTTCACTGCGAGCACCATGGTGATTCATGTAGTCTTGTTCTGTATTGCGAGCTTGCCCTTAGCTGCTTAAAATGAAATTATGAGCATAACTGATATTAAAAATGTTAAGCAAGCGCTGCTTTGTTTACGTCTCATACATTTGCATATCTCCTTTATCCTTGTTTCGGTTTCTCCTTTCGAATAATGAATATAGTCTAATGATTCCTGATGATATAGACAGTTAAGTCCTTACACAGAACGCACATGCTAGTTTGCAGTCAGCTGTAGTCTATGCTGTGTGTTCAACTGTAGCTGACACGAGTGTCACTAGTTCTTTGAAGTCAGGAACTTCTGGAACTTTGGGTCATTCAACTGTCTCCCCTCTAAGAAAGATTTTAATCTCTCTCTCCCTGTCAACTATCCTATCACTTCTATAATGTACTATTTACTAAAAAAATAAAATAAATAAAACAAAAGATTTTAAAAGATACTTACAGTAAGCATACATTTTTAAAATGAGACAATAAAAGGCAAAAACACATTCGGAGGGGAAGACAATGACTCTCAGATCCTTCAAAACACGCTGACCGTTTCCTAAGAATTCAAGTGAAAGAAAAACATTGAAGGGAATTGAAGATGCATCAGACATTTGAAACAAAATGGTAAAGTAATTTTTAGTTTTTTTTTTTTTACATAATTAAATGGTGTTAAAATATCTAATATTCTAAGGAAATATGATGTATTTACTCACGTGCTTTCAGGATCAGTTCTGCTGTCAGTGTAGCAGAGTTCAACAAAACAAGACCAACTGCTCCAAACATGTACATGATTTCATTACTGAGATGAACTTTAACACAAACACACACAAAAACCAAGCAAACAATAAATAGCTCATCTCCACTTGTCAACAATAAACAAGACAGGAAGGTTAGCTGATCATCTTTGTAAGGCCAGACCGTGTGACTATATATACCCACAAATGTGTTTGAGAACTTGCATTTGCCATGGAAAAGTGGAGTAACATCTCACAGCAAGAAATGGCAAATCTTTCTCAGTCTATGAAGATGAGATGCACTGTACTTAAAGCCGCTGGTTAAATGACACACCACACAGCTGACTGCTGAATACTGAACTCATTATTCCACTTCTGTATGTCACATCTCTGAAATCTGTTCAGTTTGTCTCAGTAATTGAATCTTTTTTTGCTCATACAAATATTTACACTTTAAAGGGTTAGTTCACCCAAAACTGAAAATTCATCATTTTCATCAAGTTGTTCCAAACCTGAATGAATATCTATCTTCTGCTGAACACAAAAGATTATATTATTATATTATATTATATTTTTTATTATATTTTTTTATCAAAAATACTAATATTTACTGTATAATCTTTAAATTAACAGCTGAGGTTTTAAATATGCAGAGGATGCACAATTGACCCTTCACAAACAGTTTGATTGACAGGCGATCTAACCAATCGTAACCCCGAATCTGCCATTTTATCAGACAACGCATTCAGGGGAGTTAGTAGATTAATGTTGGTGAACTTGAACTTGAAAAATTGTGTGTAATTACGTCGTTCCGCTCTTGAAACAACATTCCTTCTGATGTTCATTTATGCTTCAATTCGGCTTACGAGCCGATTGAAGGAGCTACAGCGATCTGTCACGACACATTAAAGACACTCTTTGCTCCATGATATATTTTTCTCTGAGAACATGATGTGTGGCATGGGAGCATATGTGGACGGGTCTTTTCCTGTGAAATGACTTTAGTATTAATATAGATTAATAAATCCAGTTGGATTAACAAACAATGCAATTTCCCAAATAACATAAAAAGGCAGTAATACTAGTTAATCCTTAAACAGTATCAAAACATCACAGATTACAGACCGATTACTATGTAAACTGTAACATTTAACTATGTATTTAACATAAATTACATTGCATATCTTGCTCATCTATCGAGTGATCACACGTTATATGTCCGTACATGGCCGTGTAAACTACAACTTTAAATAATGCACTTCAACATTGAAAAACATATAGAAATCGAAGAAAATTACTTTATGGTCATGAACTAACACTTTGAAACACCAAAATGCCAAGAAACATCCAAAATAACAAGCAGGAAAAACTTAGGTGTGCACCTGCTGTTCTCAGTAATAATATAATGACGCAGCAGGCAGCAAACTACAACAATAATGACTCCTACTGGATGTATCGGGAACTACACTCTACAAAACTATTAAAATAAAAATCCCCCTATAAAAGTCTTAATTTCACCAGGAGCCTTTTATACAGTGAGTAAATGATGAATTTTCATTTTTAGGTGAACAATCCCTTTAAGAAATTTCCTAGAAAACGGTTGAAAGAGGATCATCAGAGGATGTTTTTTTTTCTTCTTTGTAAAGTTTATATGGGGTAAATCATGAAGAAAAATTAGGATTCAAATGAGTAATTACATGCACTTGATCCTTGTTGACTTGTCTCAGTTTGATGTCGTTGTCTCTGGCCTCCTGAAAACAAAATTGCTTCTGTGTTAAAACGAAACTGAAATCTGATTCAAAAAGTCAAACTGATGAGCAGAGAATATGGATTTTTCCTGCGATCATAATGACAAGTTTGTTTGATTAAATGACAAAATAAATTGTCTAAGCAGTTGAGTTCTCTGGATCAGGTTGTCATTAAGGATGTCTCTGTATTTTGCTTTCATTAATTCCCTTACCAGTTCTGTAGTCTCTTCAATTTCTACTTCTTAGCATCATATTTTGATGTTTTTTTATAATTACATTATGGCATAACAAAGGACATTGTTAGTATTTTAAATCAATGATAGATAATACCTGACACACTGTTTTCAAAGACCACAATCATCCTCAGAACTTCAAGAAATGAAATGACACAGGTCCATTCTAAGCACTCTGTTCATTTAAAAAGCACTTTTGATTAGGACAACATCTCTTAATACAACTTTTTTTTAAGAATGCGTTTTTCCCCCCTATATAGATAATAAATGTAAATGACTAAAAATATAAGTAGCAAACCTTTCTCTTTTCGGAACATGGCTTGATAAAAATAAATCAACAGGACGATATGCAGAAGTGTTGTGATCCACAATAATGTTATCCATCTTCGGCAGAGAACTGTGAAAGAAAAGATGACCCTATGAATTCATAAATGTTCAAAGGTCACAGACTAGAACTGATTTCAAATCTGATGGTTATCAATTGGGAAGAGAGAAATTTAAATTGACACTATTTATGTTCTTAATGCATGTTATTGGTGTTATTGTTAACAATTCATATGCGCATTTCTTTACATATTTTTAACTTTGTAATCATAATGAAATCATAATGTCTTTGTATTTATATTCATACAATATATTAAAAATCACAATCACATTTGTACATACATGAATATTATTATGGGATATACTTTTTCCACATCATTGCAGTGATAAGAATGTTTTCAGCACATACTCACATTCAAATTTTGCTTCCATAATAGGTAAAAATGGTATATAGACAAGCAGTACTTGCTGAACAAATACTGCAATTAGAAATCCTAAAATAATACAATAACAATCTGTTATTTTCCCATTAAAACAAGCCAATAATATGATATCAAAACACATCAGAGGATCTTAAACATGTCATTCTACAATCAGTTCTACATAAAGCTGAAACTGAATTATTATAATCCACTGGATTGCTACACAGGATAAGCAGGTGGTATTTTACAAACTACTTTTAGCATATCGGTTTAATAAATTAAGAAGGAGTCAGTATTCAGGTCTTACCTGGAGAGGGAAGTTCTAATGAGAACAACAAATGGAACAACTGGAAAAAGGACAAGAGAAAACTATAGAGAGGGAAAAGACCTAAAAAAGAGAAAAGTAAGTAGGCTATGAATAGAAGAATGGATTACAGGACACCAACTATACTGATTGTACAGGATCTCTCTCTCTCTCTGTCTCTCTCTCGACACCATCGCAACGCGCATGCGGTGTGTTTTCAAAGTGCAGCGAGATGAAAAATTCTCAACTTTTCAGAATGCTGCAAGCGCACCGCAGGTCATGTGACAAGAACCAACTGATCAGCTTCGGCCTTTCCGTAAAGAAACATCAACAGCTCAGCCGAACAGCTGAACATAGCTGTACAAGGTGGTTTTTTATGTCATCTCCATAAATATATCTAGTAGTAATGCTAATGCAAGAGCTAAAAATCAATTTATCCTTTGCTGAAACTTCCCCATTGTCGTGGAGCGCGCAGTTGATGATTGCAACGACTTTGGAAAGAAGGAGAAAGCAGAGCGGCCGCACTTTGCATGCGTTTTTAGACGCGATATATGAACGGCCCCTTAGTAGAAACTTAAAAAAAAGTATGTTACAAGCAAGGGGCTCATTTTTGCAGTGTCCAAAGAACTGTAAACATTCGTCAGCACGACGGAAAGCCCATCTCTCCATTCATTCGATTGGACAATGGGAAAAAAACGTAAATGACGTTCAGTCTGATCGGGGCCTAATGCGTTTATTGCAACTTCTAGTGTTATAGTACTCTCAAGACTGGTCTTGATTTCAAACTAAAAGGACTCAGGATTTTATTTCAAGACTGGTCAAGACCACAACTGCCGGGATATCGCTAAATTGCCGTTGCATTGTTTGATTTCTTTGTTTAACATCATCAATTTGACTGGATGTAAAACTTCCTGCTTCAAATGCAATCAATAACTTATTTCTAATTTAATTTATTTTGTTTCTTTTGTGCCGGGTCAGAAATTATGTCACCAAAATTAATACAAAATGCCCACAATATTCAAGATATGATTGCAAAAAAGTACTTGTATAAGATCTTGATATTTATATTATAACATATTATATAATTAAGCAATATCACAAGAAAGAGGGCAGTTTTCACAAATGAGTACAGTTGCATTTTTTTTATTTATTTTTTTACAAATGTTCAATAAACAATTTTATTTCTAAAACCTGTGCCTTGCCTTGGTCTTTGTCTCAACCAGGGTGCGAATTACACAATGGCCTTCAGGGGGCTCAATTATTTATTTATTTTTATATTTTTAAATGGGTTGTATATATATATATATATACACGCATAGACTATAAATATATATATATATATATATATATATATATATATATATATATATATGCGCTGCAACAATTATACACATTCTTCTGGTTAATATTGTTTCTCTACTTCATACCGTATATTCCATGTCTGCTACATGTCGTATTGTCGTGTTGATATACTGTGCTATTGATGATCATTTGCACTTAATGAAATTGCACTGTCTATTGGTGCTCTAATGTAATCTTGTTGTATAATGACAATAAATTAAATTATTATTATTATTTTGGTTGAACTAACCCTTTAAAACTGTGACAATGGTGTTTTGAGAGTGCAGGATTTTTCCAGTTTTTTTCTAGAGCTAATAATACAACACTAAAAAAAGAAAAGAATGTGTTCACCTTGAGTTTGGTTGTGTGAGAAAGCCCTTCTCATCCACTCTTGACAGGGTAGCCTTAAGTCAACTAAAAACCAACCATTAACACACAGTTAGGAATAAAAAGGAAACTTGGGTGTTATGTATTTGATTATTATTTTTTGTCATTGTAAACAACAGTGAACAAGCTCATTTGTAATACACTAAACAAATCTGTGCACATACACTTATCCTGCCACTCAGCTTTAACAATGTAAGGAATCAAATCTCACCAAAACTCTTACCTGCACTCAGGATGAGACACGACAGCACAACAAATCCAAAGAATATTAAGGAAATAATGCAAAGTCCAATGTATTCATGTGAATGCCTTATCCAACCATATCTAGAAATTACTTGAGGAATAGATAAAAATTAAATGTCACACAAGAAATAATGTCATGAGTAAGGGCAGAACAGATCTAAAGATGTGGTGAACTGAAGAGTGTCTGTAAAATTTATGTTGCCTGAATTAAATAAGGCCAAACTAACTGAGTTATCATGGAAAGTGAAGGTCACCTCACGCACATTATATTTTAGAAAAGATAAGGCAATAGAACATGCAATAAAGTAATAACTATAAAATATAATTTTGTATTGAACAATATTTCAAACATTCCATATTTAAAATTATGACGCCCATAGTCTCTGTTGTACAGTTAAAGCAGGATGCCGAAAATGTTTATTCGACCTGACAGATATCACACTTGAGAAATCACACTTTTCTTTGTTAATGGCAAAATAAAACAGACTTTGAAGAACTGTCTGACTTTTAATCATTGAGTATTCAAGGATTCTGACTTCAGATTTGGACAACAGGATTTTAGAGAGAGAGAGAGTGGTGTATGATTTAATAGCTGAAATCTGAAGGTAATATTTCCTAAAGCACTTTTTAATGTGAGAATGAGCATGACCTCTGATGTGTAATATCAGGATTTACCCACCTGAATGAAGAATGACTGTCAAAACTGCAAATTCTCCTGTTATTTTAAAAAACCTGATCCGTGGTTTAATGGTGTCTATAGACAGAAAGAGTTAAATACATCAAATTAATATTTTGTAAAGCACTAATGCCTGGCCATTTTTGTAACGTTAAAAGCAGGATTAAAGTGAGGCTAGACCTAAATACTATGACAGTAGTTCATTTAAAGAAACACAAAGAAATCCAAACATGAAACCAGGGGCCTGTACCATGATGGTAGTTGAACAAACTCAAGGTTCTAGGATTAGTTTCAAGTTGACAAAGCCAAACCACTCCAATCTGGCTTTATTGGTCATCATCAACTTTCACTGTCAACTCAGGCTTTGATTTTGAGTTTGTGGAGCACGTGCACATGGATGTATGACATCAGTGGCAAACAGCCAATCACATGCCATGCAACAGAGAGAAACTATGATTCACTTCTCACGAGAGAGCCAGCGCGATTCAAAAGATTGAAGAAAATGAAGAATTTACACTAAAGAAAATACTTGTCCATGAAAGAGGACAAATTAAAGAAATGGAACTTAGTGAAAGTTAGTTTATAGTTGATTACATATAGCAATAGAGACTATAATAGAGAATATATAGTCATTTTAAAAGAGTTATCTATTAATTTTACAGCTTAATTATATTACATATGATATGTATATATTAACATTAATTTAAACTAAATGCTTAATAATAACCATTAAACTAAAATTGCTTGTGTGTAATGGATTAATAATAATATAGATCATATAATAATTATATAAATCACTGTAAAATCCAACAGTGATTTTAACTGATACTTTTTAGTTAACTTTACTTAATGTCTTAACTTAATTGCAAAACTCTAGTTACTCATAAACCCCAAGTAATGATTAATTGATTGGTTTGAGTACCACTCTGTCAAGCAAAAAAAAAAAAAAGGCGGGCATTTCTTAAAAGACTTTTCTCTCATTTCCTCCACATCTGCAGTTATCTTTCTGTTTACTTTGTGTTTCATTGTCAATTCAACTGAAAAATTAAAGAGAACATCACATAAATTGACTTTGATTTTCCTAAAATGTTTTATTTTGACTTCACCATTATGGTGGATGGTATTTCCTTTGCTTGGGCGCTTCATTTATATTACGGTAATTCCGATTTGATGCAGTGATGCAACTGAACTTCACAATTCATATATATATATATATATATATATATATATATATATATATATATATATATATATATAAAATGTGACCATCTTATTTTATGCCAAATAATGATCATTTATAAAGGTAATGGCAACACTTATAAATACATACACAGTTGGTAAAACTTTTAAGTGGGCTGACATAATTCTTCCAAATTTGTAACAATATTTTGTAATTGACTACACTTGTGTCACACAGACTTCAACATTCAGCATGCTAAACACAACAATGATAACAATTACATTTTATTTAAAGTAAATTATCAAGTACACTCTACAGTTCTTTTTTAGTCACTAGAACTCATGTGTAAAGTCAACTATACTTACTAAGCTTTTGTCAGTACAACATACTATTACTATTTCACTTAGTTTTTATTAAGGCAATCAGTTTCCTGACTTTTTCTAAGTAAAATCAACTTATTACATTTTACAGTGTATATAAATCATAACATAATTCAGTGTCAGTGTAACTTTTCTCGCATCTGATTGGTCCAATTTCAGTTTGAGATCTCTTACCCAGAACAAAACTTGCTCTGGAGCAGGTTAGCCGTGGAGCGTAAGTTTCTATGGTGATCAACACCGCTAAAAGCCAAGTCACTTTCATGGTACCTAAAACCCAAGATTGGCGCAAACTAATTTGAAACTTACCTGGCTAGCCAGCTAATCCGGCTTCATGGTACAGGCCCCAGAGCAAAACCAATGGCAACAACCACTAACTGAGCACAAGAGAAACACAAGGGCTATTTACACAAAGGGGGAAACAGGCTTAACAAATGAACAAGGTAACAAGTGGGAGCGGTTAATTGTCAGGAAAACACAAGACATCACTATGAAAACTAACAAGCTAGGGGAAACAGGGAAAACACAATTAAAACATAACAAGAGCAGGAAAAACACTTGAAAATAACAGTCCATAATTCAAAAACAACAGAGCACATATGACAATTATATCTGTGTTTGTACTCTACAGTATTAGGTTGAGTAGGACAAAGTGTATTTTGTCACCAAACACTACAAATTTCTTGACATATTCAACATGAGGCTGAGTTTGTGGTATTGAAATCATGCTTCAGCATTTGATGATTTAATGTATTTAACTGCAATATTATTAGCCAATAACTAAAAATACTGTCATACTTGCTATGTTGTCATAAATTTAGTGATCCCCTTGAGAAAACTTAAAAAATAATCATTTTCACGAACCTTGAAGATACTTTAAATAAGGCAAAGCCCAAATCAACATAGCAGGTCTCAGAATATAAAGAGCACAGGAAGTGACCGTCTCATGGAGAAATCCTGGAACAGAATATTTACTGATGTGCATTAGATGATACTTACGGTGGCCGAGAGAGCTCAAAGCGCTTCAAATAATAAAACACATGCGAATTAAAAAAAGCACATGCGAATTAAAAAAAGCACATGCAAAAAAAAAAAAAAAAGATCATCAGTTTGACAACACATGTGCTGCAAATCCTCACAACACATGCAAACTCAAAAAAAGCACTACATTTACAAAAAGCGCTGCAAACAGCACAAACCACAACGGAAATGTTTCAAGGGGTACCCCAAAAAGTGACGGACCCTACTTGACAACAGCACAAACTAAAAAATATTAAAATATATTATGTAGGCATTAACTCAATGTAATCTGTTTCACTAACAGAAAAGTGTTTTAATATGTGGCATTGCTGTTAACTCAATCAACTTTAAGAGATGATCATTTAGTGGATGATTTAAAAATATTCGTTAATCATCAGTATCATATTAATGTGACGTAATCGTAACGGCCGTGTGAGGCGCGCGACGACCACGTCATCTGTTAATTTCTAGCGAACTGAAAAACACTTTATGAAAAATAATAAAGACATGAAATAATGTACAGTTGTTTATTTTTGTTTGCAGTTTTTATAGTATTTCATGATTGTGAACACATTGTGCACTCAAATGCCGTACACTATATGATGTTTAATTAACAAAGTTCGGGAGGATCAGGTGCAGATAATTAACCTCATCAGCACAAGTGGAGAGCAATCAGTTAATCAACTCATTCAATGACAGGAGGTATAAATACAGCAGACCTCCCTCTGTTCGTCTGAGAGTTTACCAGCATTTGGCTTTGATTCTGCAAACATGTCTCAAATCCAACTTTTTCCTTCTGATGAAGAATCCAACTCCTCTCCGGATCCTCCGCCGCAATCTGTCGGTCCCAGGACTACTCCTTCTCCGCCTGACACAGCCACAGAGCCCCAGGCTTCACCACGCGGACGCCGGCCTGCCCGCGCAGCCTCTCGTTCGCCAAGACGCCGAGGCCTACCCTCGCCACCACCAGCGAGTCACCAGCGGGTTTCCTCCCCGGCATCCTCATATCGTTCGGCCGTGCCAACGATTCCGCCTATCGGGAAGTGGACCGTTTTAAGTTTGAGGCAAGCGCTGATTAATTCCGATGTTCAGCCTTCGCGCAGGATGAACAAAGCGGAATTATATAAGCTTTACGTCACCCTGCAATCAGCTAACCTCACTCCTAAGTCCACCCCAGCCTCCAAGGGGGTCAATAGGCAGACCAAATCCCACGGGGCCGCAAATTCTCCTCGCCCAACACCACCACTGTCCTCCCGCACAAGATCTGGCACCTTGAGAGCATCAGGCCGCAGGGGAAGACCTTCAGCGAGCCTTGGCCGCGTCCCAGATTCCCCTGCCACAGGGCCGCACGCGCTTTCTGCTTCAGTGCAGCCTTTTACCGCGGCTTCTCCTGCCGCAGCACTATACACAGCCGGGCCCGCTGGCCCTTTCTTAAGTTTTCAAAATTTTCCTCCTACTGTTTCTAACCCCTTTCTTCCGCAGTGGCCTCCAGCTCCCGCAGCAGATGCTAGCGTGAGGCTGCCTCCGCTAGCATCCCAGGCATCTCATCTTTCTGCGCCTATCATCAATCCCTCTCCTTTTCCGTGGCCTGCAGCTCCTGCAGTTCCTGCAGCGCAAGCAAGCGTGAGGCTGCCTCCGCATGCAACACAACCCTCCTCACTTCAGTCCTTCCCTCCATTTCCATCTTGCATGCCTGTCCAGCTCCCTTCTCAAGCCCCAAATACCGACTTTAGCGCGAGGCTGCCTCCGCCAACAGTCGTGGCTTCGGCTTCTTTTCCTCATTCCTCTCTTTTAAATGCAAAGTCACCATATTCTCTGTTCACAGCAACTCCGATGCCCATCCCAACAAACGCTGTCGCCTCGGAACCACCCCCGGTGGCCCACAACATCCGAGCGCAAATTTTATCAGGTGCGGATGTTGATCTAGCAATTTTACTCTCACAAATTCCGGTGAATGATTGTAACCGCCAGTTAGACTGCGGGGTTTTTTCAGTCACTCTAAAAAATCAATCCGCTCATTCGTCACGCTTACTTTCTTTTTCAGAATTTACAATTGCTTTCAGCCGTTACACAGAAATTATCTGCGCAGCCTTCCCCCATAGGCGACGCGAGCTCAACGATTATTTAACACTTATGGCCGAGCTCGTGCTGTCTTATGGGGGAGGACATTTTTCACTTATCATAAACTTTTCTCCGCAAAATGCGCCGTCAGGGTTGCTCAGTGGAACCAGTGCCCATATTGGGGCGCACTTGACCCCGACTTGCACAATAGAGTTTTCCTAGGCTGTAGGAATATCTCATGCGCAGTCTGCAGGTCAGTGACACACTCCACTGAGGCGTGCCCACAAATTAACTCCTCAACCACCCCGGCTTGGACACCGCATCTCTTAAGTCAACCAGCTACGTACCAAGACCTGCAACGGTCATCCCAAACCCACAAAATAATGACAGACAGACGTGCAACAGTTTTAATATTGGCACCTGCAACAGACAGCGGTGCAGATTTTTGCACACATGTAATTTCTGCGGCGGCGCTCATGCCCGCCCAGTATGCCCTGTATTTAAAGCTGCTAATAAAAACCCTAAAAATTATTTATCGACTCCTGTGAATACTTCTCGCCTTTCTTTGGAACTAGCCCAACACCCGGACATTGATTTCACTGATTATCTACTATCTGGCCTTGAACACGGTTTTAGACCCGGCGTAGAATGCCCGCTCTCCGAAAATATCATCTGTAATAATCTCCAATCTGCTCTCGCTGAGCCCGATATCGTAAACAACCTGATTGCAAAAGAAGTCGAGTCAGGTTTCATGATTGGCCCATTTGACGAACCCCCATTCAAAGTTTTTCGCATCAGCCCTATTGGGGTGGCTACGAGAAAATTCTCGGGCAAAAAACGCCTCATAATTGATCTATCAGCTCCACATAATTCCCCGTTCCCAAGCATAAACAGCTTGATTCCACTCAATGAATTCTCGCTCAAATACCACAACATAGATCAGGCGATTGAGATGATTAAAATCGTGGGGCGGGGTGCGTGGCTTGCCAAAGTTGACATCACGTCTGCCTTCAAAGTGATGCCCATTCATCCAGGTTCGTGGCACCTGTTCGGGGTGGGCTGGCATGAGAAATTTTATTTTGCTGTTCGTCTAACATTCGGATGCAAAAGCAGCCCTAAAATTTTCGACATGTTATCAGAAGCCGTCTGCTGGATTTTGTCAAATAATTACGCTATTCCTCACCTCATTCACTTGCTAGACGATTTTTTAATCATCTCTCCGCCCGACGCCATCCCAGCCGCTCATCTCCTCACAGTTCAAAACGTCTTTTCAGATCTCGGAATTCCCATCGCCCGGGTAAAAAGCATGGGTCCCGCTACATCCATCGAATTCCTCGGAATTAATTTGGATTCAGTAAAATACCAGGCTTCCTTGCCCAAGGAAAAAATCGACAGGATAATCCTGGTATCTTTTTCTCTCCTAGACAGTTCAAATTGTTCTAAACGTGAACTTCTGTCCCTACTTCGCCATGCGCATTATTCCACAAGGTCGCCCTTTCATCGCGCATCTCCTCTCACTCGCTTCGGCTCACGTGCTAGAGGAGGTAATTTCCATAACTCAGGCGTGTCGCGATGAACTTAGGTTATGGATAACATTCCTCAAACAGTGGAATGGCCTATCATTTTTCTATAACAATCTCGTCTCGTCCCCCGTGGATATCCAACTGTTTACAGATGTAGCCCCTTCAATAGGCTTTGGGGGGTTTTACCAAGGACGCTGGTTCGCGTCTCCATGGCCCCCTCAGCTGCAGGACTCGTCTCAGTCCTCAGCGCTATTTGAGCTCTACCCTCTCGTAGTAGCAGCCTTTCTGTGGGGGAAAGAATGGACTGCGAGCAGTATCGCAGTGCATTGCGACAACGAAGCAACTGTCCATTGCATTAATAAAGGCCGTTCCAATTCACCCGCTCTAATGCCCTTTTTAAGACGCTTAATTTGGATTTCAGCATGTGATCAATTCATCATAATTGCTAAACATGTCCCAGGTTCTGAAAACCAAATAGCTGACTCTCTCTCTCGTTTTCTTTTTCAGAAATTCAGGATGTTGGCTCCACAGGCAGACAAATTCCCAACTCCAGTTCCTCACTTTTCAGAATTAATATTCCCCTAACCCACCCGTTAAAACCCTTCCTCAATGCGTCGCTCGACTATATTCTCCAAGCACTTTTTCCAAGAACGATTCAATCATATATAAATGCGTGGAGATGTTTTAAAACATTCCATTTTTTACATAATATGCCGTTCCCCGATTTTTCTCTCCTCTCAATCACCTCTTTCATCTCCTTCCTTAACAGCGTCAAAGGCCTCCAAGTCGGGTCCATCAAAGGCTACGTGAGTGGCTTACAATTTTTTCATAAATTGATATATGGCGCTCCCTCCTCGGGAAAAAAAAAAAAAAAATTCCCCGGGGCATTGGTCTCCCCCTAGCATTGGTCTCCCCGGATCATTGGTCTCCCCCGACCATTGGTCTCCTCCGAGCATTGGCCTCCTCCGAGCATTGGTCTCCCCCGAGCATTGGTCTCCCCCGAGCATTGGTCTCCCCGGAGCATTGGTCTCCCCCGAGCATTGGTCTCCCCGGAGCATTGGTCTCCCCCGAGCATTGGTCTCCCCGGAGCATTGGTCTCCCCGAGCATTGGTCTCCCCAGAGCATTGGTCTCCCCGGAGCATTGGTCTCCCCCGAGCATTGGTCTCCCCCGAGCATTGGTCTCCTCCGAGCATTGGTCTCCCCAGAGCATTGGTCTCCCCGGAGCATTGGTCTCCCCGAGCATTGGTCTCCCCCGAGCATTGGTCTCCCCCAAGCATTGGTCTCCTCTGAGCATTGGTCTCCCCCGAGCATTGGTCTCCCCCGAGCATTGGTCTCCCCGGAGCATTGGTCTCCCATCGGTCGCCTCAAGTGCTCTCTTGACAGGGCTTTTCTAATTCCTTCACACCGCCAGTGGCCAATGGGGCCCACTCATCCGTTGCCGGGAGTCGCCCCCGTTGGAAGCTGAGTGGGCCCCTGCGGTCAGTCATTCTTAAACCACGCCAACCCTCATCCTTGGTCGGTAGGGCTCAACGTTTCAACTTCGTGAGCATTGGTCTCCTGTTGGAAGTCGCCAGAGCCCTCCCGATCGGGTGCTCCAAACACACACTCTCACCGCCTGATGCAGTGAGCATTGGTCTCCCATCAGATGATGTGAGAATTCTTCCGATTGGTCATTCCAAACAGAGGCAACATAGGTTTCCTGATCCAACCAGGCTCCCCAAAACGCCAGCCGCCATTTCTCGGCGTCGTTTGGGGGGTGGGGGGGGGGGGGTGGGGGGGGGGTTCAGTCTGGCGGCTGTCCTTTGCTTTTCTGCTTTTTGGGGGAGTACTCTGGGTTCGGGCCAAAATTCCGAGCTCGGAGCCCTCCCCCTGGACAGCACGCCAAATACGCTTAAACCTTTACTCTTCTTAATTATATGTAAATGTGAACTCGTGAAATAGGGATTAGTGAATAAGTGAAGGTTGAGTTGAACTGGTTTTGGACGCTCTTCCTACTAGGGTCCGTCACTTTTTGGGGTCCCCCTTGAAACATTTCCGTTGTGGTTTGTGCTCTTTGCAGCGCTTTTCGTAAATGTAGCGCTTTTTTGAGTTTGCATGTGTTGTGAGGATTTGCAGCACATGTGTTGTCAAACTGATGATCACGTTTTTTTTTATTTGCATGTGCTTTTTTTAATTCGCATGCGCTTTTTTTTATTTGCATGTGTTTTTTTTAATTCGCATGTGCTTTTTTAAATTTGCATGTGTTTTATTATTTGAAGCGTTTTGAGCTCTCTCGGCCACCGTAGATACTGATTCAATAAAATGCACAAAATAAAAACCCATTGTGAGAGAATACACATCAACACAGCATAGCTTAGCTTGAGTCAGGGACAACACAAATCTGAATTTGAAATGAATACATTTCAACATGACTAATACAATCCTAATATTGTTCTTTAGTGGTCTTGAAAATACTAAACTCACCGTCAGTGAGACCCCAGAAGATGAAGGCGATGGACATACAGATGTTTGGAAAAAAGAAGAAATCTGAAGATTCCAGATCGTTCTGCTGGAGACTGAAGAGAAGATGCAGAATAATCGCAATTAAATGAGCAAAAACACGAACACTGACACATACACAGTTAACCACAAGAAATAAAAAGATTTTCCCTTGAAACACACCTGCGTTTTTTGATCTGCAGTAGATCAGACAGCAGAGCAGAAGAACAGATCCAGATCCAGCCACAAAACAGAAAACCAACACAGTTATGTGCACAAAAGAAAAACCTGTGAAACACAAATTGTAATTAGTAATCATTTCTTATACAGGAATAATTATGATTAATTTTCAATTAAAGAAATTCATTAATTTAAGGACTTCCAACCCAACTATCATGTTTGTAACCAGCTATTTACACTAAATGTACAAAAATTGTAGATACTTTTTTGGACCAAGTATAGCAAAAATAGCATCTTGTTTATATGCCAAGAGCAAATAAAGTGAACAATGTATGTGCAAAGTCTAAATGTATCTGAGCAATGATGGGTGGAGTTAGCCTTAATGTAAATAAAGATGGCCATGCTTATGTGGTTAGGTGAGAACAGAGCAGAGCAGTAACTTCCTCACCCACAGACACAGACTCATCTGAACCAGATACATTCAAATACTCTGAAATGAAAGAAAGACAAGGCTGAACTCAGCAACTTATTTGTTTTTTCAAAAGGCAGAAGAGTTGAAGAATCAACTATTTCAAATTTAAAGACTGATTACTCACCAACCACCTTTATTTCAACTAAAGTTTTGTTAGCAACCTGCTGACTGTAAACTTTACATCTGTAAAGCCCCTCATCTTCAGCTCTCAGATTGTCCAGACGGAGGGAGAAGTTTCCATGTTGAATCTGATCAGTAAAGAAATGAGCTCTATCATGATAGTCCTGATCCTGTTCCTCTGGTCGACTCTCACCATCTTGATACAGATGAACCAGAGACTCTGAATCTGTTCTTCTCCATTTCACCTCCAGACCCTCCATTAGTAAAGGTTTATCAGTATAACAGGCAAAACCACAGAAGATCCCAGAGGAGCAACCAGAGGACCAGAAGGACCGATCACAGTAAACCCTAAAGTGAGAGAAAATGAGTGAGAAAAACTTAAAGGCTATTTCCGCGTTTCAACGTAAAGTGATAATACGTACCATCAGAGATCATCAGGAGTACTGATATAAAAATACACTTCATGTCCAAAAAGTATAAAAATAAAACAGAGCTATAATAAAAATCCTATTTAAAAAAAAAAATAATAATCCTATTTGAGAATAGATCAAATACAGTTTTTGTCTGCTGTCTTTCATATGAGGACTCGGAAGAAATACTTTTTTTAAATTATGGACGAGTCAATGCTTGCTTTAATTCAGATGAACCATGAAGAACAAGCGCAGAAAACATTGTTGAAATATCACTTTCTGTTGGCTCTTTAAATGCGTCTGTGGGTATGCACTTTGAGAACAACTACACGGAAAATTGCAAAATGAATGCTAAAATAGAAAGCGAAACTCCTTTATGTTCTGCATTTGGTTATTCAAACTATTTCTGCATTTGGCTATTCAAACAAAAATTCAGACTATATACAAACATAGCCTAGCCTATGAAAAAGTATGTAGCTATAGTGTACCAATATTTCATTAATCCTGCTCTGCCCTGCCTGCCAATACTACAGACGAGCTATTAAATGGGTCAATGACGTGACTGGTCATTTTTCTTGTCCAAGGGCCTTAATAATAATAAAAAACAAAGATATGGCATCAAAAGTATGTAACAACTAGATCTCTTTTATTTAATCCAAAATGTTTTAGTTATATTTTGCTACATATAAGGGTATTGAGAAGATTTTGAAGTGTCAAAAGGTCATTTGGTTTAAAAGTTCAAAGGCCAATACAGCCATTTCATTTGTGATTAAAATATTTTAAAAGGTAATAAATGTATATATATTTTTTTATTCTAGTATGATTTTATAACATCATATATCAATATAGTGCAAAATGGTATTAAGTGAAGTGTGAAGAAGGCGTTGTTTTTTATGAGAAAGAATGTCCGGAAAAAAAAAAAAATTCACGTGGAGGCAAATGCCTTCCCACGCAAAGATATTATCGTCCCTTTGCAAAACCTGTTTTAAGCTCGGACAATGTCCTGCTGGCTGGTGGCAGTGTTTCAGTCAGCTCCGTGCATTAATACACACAAATAATGCGTGGCTCATATAGAGTTTGAACTTGTTGGACTCAAATATAAAGAAATGCTGTCCAAAACTAAAAACAAAAAGAAATTCATACATTGGCACAATTTATGTCTATAAATCTAGTTTCCGTTCATGATGTGATTGTTTCAGTTGGCTGTTGCTAATATCAGTGTGTGTTTTTATGTCTCTATAGGCTCTTTAACAACAGAAATGAATCCAGACGGCTCTTCCTCGCAGACCACCGGATTGAGATCTGCACTGTTAACAATTTTAGTGTGAAATTACAGTACATATTCCAGGTTATTAATTGCATTACTTTCACAGTAATTTCACAATATCTAACTGCCTTCTCAGAAATTAATTGTAAAATCTACAGCAGCTTTCAGTCCTTGAGAAAGAGATTATTTAATCACTGTATAAAAATGTTTTCTTATATGTCGGATGTGGGCCTTCAAAGCTTTTATGACACATTTTCACACATGACAACAGTTTAGATGTAAACCGTTTTAAGATAATGTGTGTAATATTACACAGCTTGTTTGAGCAAAAAGTCTGACACAACAACACTGACGGTCCATAATCATTGAATGGCCCTTGATTGAGATCCAGATCATCTTCAGACACTCCAGGAGGAGGAGTGAAGCGAAAATGCTGAAGGAGGGAGATGAAGAACAGGAAGAGCTCAATCCTGTCCAAACTCTCTCCGAGAAAAACCCTGTGGCCTGACGAGAAAGAGATAATGTTCAGAATGGCTACTTTTGAAGAACGCTTTAAATATGTCATTAAAAATACTGAAGCACAATCCAACCATTCGGCTCAAGTTCAGACTAAAAAACAAAGTGAAATCATGACCACTGCAGAGAAGGGCATGAAGGCGTCTCGTTTGATCAGTTGACCCTTTTCGTCTAGAAAGTGTTGAGGGTTGAAAGTGTTGGGAGTCTCCCACTCCTCATCCCTCAACACAGACTTCAACAACACGTACCCTAGATTTTAGAAGCGCAAAAGCAAGATTAAAGAGTTTTAATGTTATTTTCACAACTTAGAATTATTGTTTGTACAAAGCCCACTGGTTTGTAGGCTATAGAGGGTATGGATTGACATAATTTTCCTGCCAGAACACGCTCCCTCAGCTGGACTGAGTGGCTAAAGAGCCTGCTGCATGACTGGATTTAAAGGGGGAAACTGCAAAAACTTGAGTTTACATTAAAGGTTGGGGTCAAGTGTTCCTTATAACATGTAAAAGAAACCAAATCCATACTGACATGCAGTCAGGAATTGTGTTTCCTGACATTTATATGTGCCTGATTTTGACGCCGGGGAAATACATAAAGCAAATCTGCCTTTGAATGCTTTATATAACCACAATATAAGTTGGTCTAAATCGGAGTGATCACTTAAATCAATATATATAAATCAATATATATAAATCAATATATATATATATATATATATATATATATATATATATATATATATATATATATAATATATATATATATATTTGTAGTGTTTGTCAGTGTTATTTAAAAACACCTAATTATGCAGAATATAAGATGGTAGCCAAGCCTAAATATTTAACTGATGAGTTGTGAATAGTAAAATAAATATAGCGTATAGTTAACTGCAAATCCACGTTTCTCTGCATGGAGTTTTGAACCATGAATTGCTTATTTTTACTGTAGCTTTCGGCAATCAATAAAAATATACCTCAGATTTTGTGTCAAATCTATTTGTACAGTAAATCGCAAGCTCTTTCGCGTTTTGGTTGTGTTTTGTAAGTTTTTCGTGGCATTAACACTGAAAAACCAACGCTGCCAGTGTTTTTTTCAGTGGGCGTAACCGCAGTTATAACGCCTGACGGTATCGTCACGTACATATCCTCCGTAAAATAATTGATTTATTTACTTTTGAAAATTAAGACATTTTGTGCTTGGTGAGAAGTATACTTGATAAAGTAGATGAGAGTAGAAGTTTGGATAGCAGGTGCCAAACGGCAGCACAATAAAAATTATTTAGAATTCTTAAAAAAAAAAAAAGACAGATTATTTTAACTGAGCAATGGCCCAACAAACACAGAACGTTGCCTCAACGTAGCCAACCTTTTAGCAACGTTGTAACAACATGGCTAAAAGGTTGTTGGTTCTACATTGTGTCGTTAAGGTTGTTACTGTGCTGTCACAATGTTGCCATTCAACCACGGTTCAGGACCGTCGCTGAAGGTTGTGCTTAGGCTGTCTGGACAACCATTGCACAACATGTTCTCGTCACTGTTCCGAAGCGCATTTTAAATTTGAACAGACCGTTGGGCCGTTACTCTTCTTCAAGCCAGTGAGTATTGCTTATGATTTCTCTTTTAGATAAATAAGATATGTAAATATCCAAACAAAACCTTCAATTTTCATGTCTAATGTGAGATTTATTTGTTCTGTTAATAAACTGAATAAACTGAGTGGACAGAATAGCTGATCATTCACATACCGAGTAGTTTGCGATCGGGTTTGGTGTAAGTTAATGCTAAGTTAAGTAAGTCTATTATATTTGAGCTTAATATAATTAATATACTGTATATTAACGATTTTTTTCCCTTCAAATGTATGTTTTGGTAGTGTAATTAAATGTATGCAATGTTTTAATAAAGTTGGATTATATGAACTTGTATGGCATTTTTCCTCTTTAAAGTTTCAGAGCTGGTTTTACATTAAAAATAACAATTAATGATTAACAGTATTTAAAAAAGTGTTATAGGTTCATCTTGTGTATGATTATTAAGAGATTGACCACACAAAAAAATACATAAAAAAATAAGAAGCAGAAAAGGTAATATAAATTTAATAATCTGGTATAAAAATAAATGTGGTCGGAACGTCGTCTTGCAGTTGCTGAATGTCGCGCAACAACGTCGCTGCAGCCCTTCTGCGTCTTACAATTCAACGTTGCTACAATGTCGCGAGCACGTAGACAGTCAACGTTGCCACAGTAAAAATGGAACGTGGCAGCGACGTTGCCACAACGTAAATGTGTTTGTTGGGGGGTTGTAAAGAACAACCATCACATAAGCAGGACTAACCTACTTGATGAAGTATCCGTTGAAGTGAACGTCACAGCTGGTCATATGAGTGATACTCAATATTAGACAGTCTCTGGGTTTCATGGATCACAGCATCTGTATACGGTAAGTTCTTCCTGTCCTCTGTAATCGGTTTCCGTCCACCAATCACCTGATCAATCTCCTCATGAACTCGATCTATGACCAATGAGATCACATATAAAGTACAAAATGCTTCTATTTCAGTGGGATCTCTCATTATGATGCATTGACTTGTGTAGAAATCTCTCATTGTGACTAGTGACTTGTGTAGAAATTGTTTTCACCAGCAGAGGGAGCTGCAAGCCATACTGATTATTTGGCTACTTCAGCCACTAACTTTACCAGGACAAGACCTCAGCACCATCAGACATAGTTATCGGTTTCAAGGTAATCACATACTAATTATTCATGTTAAAGGGTTGGTTCACCCAAAAATGAAATTTGTCATTAATTACTCAAAACATTTAAAAAATGCACACCTCATCAAAAGATAATGTGAAAGTCTTGATGTGAACAGCATATTTTTTTCCACTAAATTTTGAAGCCTGGCCTTGAATATGAGGATATTTGGCCATGAGCATCTGTTCCCAGTGCAGGGTCGTGCCAGTCGTGTCTATACCAGCAGCAAACAGGTTTGATACCGTAATGAGCAGATTCTGATCATGGAAATGTGAATCTTTTTCTCCAGATTTCTGCATGAAGCACAAAAACATTCTGAATTCTTATGGCCCAAGCATACTTCACTTTTTATGGCAAGTGATGGCACAAGATGGGACAATGACAAGCCAGTGGAGGGAGTGTGATGGTCTGGCCAATTTTCTGCTGAAAACCCCCGGGTCCAGTCATTCATGTGGACGTCAACCTAGAGTATGTTCACGGTTAAAACAAAACATTCTCAACTGAGCGACGAATCAATGATTCACCATGGGAACAGATGTTAAGAAAAAGTGTTCCGTTCTTCGTCCTTCTTCTTTTGCTTAATGGTGATTTACATAACCTATTTGTGCACACCGCCACCTATTTGGTGATTGTGTAATCATTTTTTCAATCTTTTTATTGAATAAGTCATCTTTATTCACTGAGAATAAGAAACAGGTTATGTTCAGAGAGTAAGTTGTTATGGCTACTTACATATCCTGAAAGTTATCTCTGTTTTAGGATCCGAAAGTCGAGGTCATCGGCTTACTTACTCTTAAACATACCTGGTTATGTCACATAACCTGCTTTCTGGAATACCCCCCTGTTTGTGTCTACCTAAACTTATTTTGAAAACAAATGTGTGGCCAGAAGTGAGGTAGACCTGGCAATAATCTGACTACTTTTGTGAAAACTAGATATAAAGTTTATTTTTTCTTCTAAAAATGCAGACAGAAAGGTTATATATATTTGTATTTTAAAATAACAGAAATCCATGAAATGTCCCAATTTAGATAGCCAAGTAAACATATGTGTGTGTGTGTGTGTGTATCCCAAAATAATTTCTTTCTGATCTAATTGTAAACATCCAAATGTCTGTTCTTGAATTTAGAAATTCAGCTTAACTCTTGAATTAATTTTTTCTTTCTACACAGAGATATGTGTGCTGAGCTGACAAAAAAGACAATTTCATTCTTTTAAAATCTTTGAAAAAGTAATACAGTTATAAAAACTCCAATTTAAAGAAAGGATTTTTTTTGAATAGCCATCAATTAAAAAAAGCTCTTTAATGACAAATGGTGCAGTTACAGCAGCTGTTTAATTTTCCATTTTGTTCCAACTTTAATCATGTTTTGTATCTGATAATCCAGTTAAAAAATCTTTTTGAGTTTGAAATGTAAAAATAACACATTTGACTTTTCTTATCCCAGATAGCAAACAAACATCGAAACAATGTTAAATCAATGTTAATGTGTCGACCAGCTTCACTTATTACTAACCAGTTTGACTATATTTCTGCCATTCATCTACAGAAGTTCTTTTTGAGAAATAACAGAGGTTTAGATGTTGATGTTTTATTGACAATGTTTTATCACCATTATGATGATCAGTGTTTCATTTAGTTGGGCAGTTTGACTCTTGGCTTTTTATGTGAATTTGTGGTAAGTGTTTACCGAATCACATAATTTGTTGCAAAGAAAATCAATATTTGAAAGAATGCTGCTTAAATTTGAAAGAAGATTTTATTGGTGAATATAATCTAATAATAACAACAAATAACCACTTTTAGTCAGAGATAAGTTTAGTAGCCTAACTTGTTTTACTTTATAATGAACTATTACCTCATCATCTTTGTTTCTGGCGTTCTTTGCAACAAATTATGTTTTGGTAAATGTTACAACCCCTCATAAAAATTTCAGCTCAACGGGAAGAGAGATTACATAACATAAACAAGAATGAGTAAATGGCGTAATCAATCAAATATATTTATTCTCTCACTCACAACAAACGTGTCATGATAATAACAATCATAACAACCAAGTAAAGAATTTAATAGAATGAACAAATAACAAAACAAAACAAAAAAAATTAAAGATATAAAGACACTTGTTTGCTGTCTAGCCCACAAAATCTGTCGTCTCTGTCTCTTCCTCCTCCTCGTTGGCATCTTTATCAGTCAGCTCGATCAATCAGTCACTCTCAAATCATGAACAGGAGAGAGAGAGAGAGAGAGAGAGAGAGAGAGCGTACACACTTAAAAAGAAAAGAGCGATGGCAAGAAAAACAAGGAAGAGGCAAAACAAAAAATAAGCCACTGACTGTTACAGTAAACACTGTTACAAAGACCACAACAAATAAAAAGTCAAGAGTCAAACTGGTGATCAAACAGCTGATCACCATAATGGTGACCAAATATTTTGAATAAAACATCAACATCTAAACCTCTGTTAATATTCAATAAGACCTTTTGTAGATGAATGGCAGAAATGATGTTGAATTGGTTAATAGGTGAAGCTGCTCTGTTTGGAGTTGTTTAATCATGATCTGCTGAGATCTTGGGAGATTTAATGTCTACTTTTATTTTCAGTTGATTTCAGGGTGTTTAAGTCAGTTGTTTCATTTTCTGAGAGTGAAAGCATGATGTTGATCAGCATCACATTGTTATATTGATTCAATGCCATTACCATTGATTTTTGTTATTTTAAATTTCAACATTTTTTCAAGTCATTTTAATTTGATCCGGTCAACGTCGACACATTAACATCGATTTAACATTGTTTTGATGGTTGGGGATTTTACATATGACGTGGTTTTCATAAGTTTTTGTGAATGCTTAACATGATTGATTCCTGAGATTTCTGATATTTCAATATAAAGAATAAACACACAAATATAATGCAAGGGCTGTGTCTGTTTGAAATATTTCAACTTTACAGTAAAAAAAAAAAAAAAAAACTTTTTATGACCGCTTCACTGCGCACAGTTTGTGCGGGGTCGGGTTCAGGGTGAAGCCCACTGCTGGTGTGAGATCCAGATCATCTTCAGACACTCCAGGAGGAGGAGTGAAGCGGAAATGCTGAAGAAGGGAAGTGAAGAACAGGAAGAGCTCCATCCTGGCCAAACTCTCTCCGAGACAAACCCTGCGGCCTGAGAGGGAGAGGAAAAAACTCTTGTGTTTTTTTTGGGATGTGTTATGTTTGAGTAATGTTGGGAATATTATAGCTTCTTGCCTCTATCAAAAGCACAACAAATTGTAAAATAAAACAATTTCACCAGGGCAAAAAAAAGAGAACCATTTTCCAATTAACTTTAATTTGAGAAAATTTAAAAAGGTCAAGCCCTATATGTGAAGGAAAGTAGTACCTGCAGAGAAGGGCAGGAAGGCGTCTCTCTTCACAAATCGACCGTGCTTGTCCAGGAAGTGTTCGGGGTTAAAGGTGTGGGGTGTTTCCCATTCATCTTCATCCCACAGTACAGACATTAGAAGAGGAAATATGCATGTGCCCTGCTCAAGGAAAAAGATCACACAGCACTACTATGGTACATATGTTTTCTTTTTGTTTTGTTTTTTTAAAGGGAGTCAACTTTCTGTACAGTATACTTACCTTCTTGATGAAGTATCCATTGAAGTGAACATCACAGCTGGTCATATGAGGGATACTCATGGGTACAATATTAGCCAGTCTCTGGGTTTCATGAATCACAGCGTCTGTATACGGTAAGTTCTTCCTGTCCTCTGTAATCGGTTGCCGTCCACCAATCACCTGATCAATCTCCTCTTGAACCCGATCTGCAAACACATCACACTTTAATTTCATTTTCTGAACTCAGCCCATCAGCACAAGTTAAGTTAAACATATTTAACAAGTAAAACACAACCCAGTTAAAACAGAAAGGTCATGCCTGATAATGCCAAAAATAAATAAATATTGATACTAAGGGAATATTCTGGTTAAGTATAAGTTCAGCTCAGTCTGCAACATTTGTGGCATAATGTTGATAACCACAAAAAGAAATTTCACTCATTCAGCTTCTTTTTTTAAAAATAAAAAGTACATATGAGTTTAAAAACATGAAGTGAATTACAGTGGAATAACACTTGCGTGACCCGACCAGATTTGTTTTTTAGTTGTGTTTTCAGTGGAAAGTTTATTTTTGTTCCCAAAATGTTCTGCTAAAAGATAGAATAACTCTGACATTCTTATAAGCATTATTGGGGGTCAGAATTTCAAGTAACTTTAGTTACGTAAACAGATTACTTTTTCAAGTAACTAGTAAAGACACATACTTTTGAATTTATAACAAAATATCTGAGTTACTTTTTCAAATAAGTACCGGTAACGCAAGTTACTGTTTTCCCATTTATTGACTGACAGCTCTCTTGTCCCCATGTTGAGAGAAATTGTGAGTTCAGAGATGTTCTGTAAACATGATGGTTATTATAGTTCTAGAGTAAATGTGAGCATGCATTTACTAGTCTCTCTTTCACAAAAACAGATTTGGAATTACTCAAAATGAATAAAATCACTGAAATGCAAAATCAGAATACTACGCAAACCTCCAATAATTAAATATGTTAAATAAAACAAATATGCATTTAATCTTACTTTATTGACCAATATACTTGGTACTTCAATGATTCATAAAACCATGAGACTTTAGAATTTTTGTTTTTATTAGGTAATTGTTAAACTTTCTTTTTCTGCATCCTATTCTTCTACAATGAAGAATAGCAGCACAGCTCAAAGGTTTGTTTGAGCTGTGTCCATTAATGGACAGCCGTGAATTTGCATTTCCTTCAGCCTTATTATTTTCAATTTTGGTGACTTTTTGTTATAAAAAAAAAAAACAAGCCCCTGCATTGCAGGTGGAAAAATGTAACGCAAAAGTAGCGTAACAAATTTTTTGTTAAAAAAACGTGACTAAGTATAATGCAATTGGTTACTTTTTAAGGGAGAAACACAATATCGTAATGCTTTACAATACTTAATACTTTTCAAAGTAACTTTCCCCAACACTGCTTATAAAGCTTTTTCTTTAACAGGAAGTTTCTCAATGGGGAGAGAACATTTAATCAACAACATTTCATCAAAAACATCAACAAATTTTGGTTGAAAATGAAAATCAGGTTGATGTCTAAACCCAACGTTTGTTTGACGTCAAACAGATGTCAAATTGTGGTTGGAATAAATACTACACTGAAATACAGATTTCTGACTTGCAGCCACAACCTTAGAGAAAATCAACTGAAGATAAAATATATTAAATCTCTCAAGATCTCAGCAGATGAGTATTAAACAACTCCACAAACAGCAGCTTCACTTATTACTAACCAGATTGACTTTACTTCAGTAATGAAGTAATGTCTACAGAAGTTCTTATTGAGAATTAACAGAGGTTTAGATCTTGATATGTTATTGAAAGTAATAGTTTGGTTTGATGTCACTATTATGGTGATCAGTGTTTGGTTTTCTTCACATCTTGTGGCTATATTATAGAAACAGTAATTACTTTTAAATGTACATTGTAAGTGCCTCACTGTAAACATTTTTTTTGTGTGTGTGCATTTGTGTGTGTGGTAATCAACATTATGCCACAAATGCTGTGAAACTGAGTTTAACTTGTACTGAACCCAGAACATATCCAGAATAATGTTTTAAGAAAATATTCTAGCCAATTGCGATACTTCAATCATACCCTGTATGTGTGGATATTTGGCCATAAGCAGCAAGCCCCATCGTAGTGTTGTACTAGTAGTGTCCGTACCAGCAACAAACAGGTTGCCGACTGTGAAAATAAGGTTCTGCTCATGGAAAAGTGAGTTCTTCTCACCAGATTCCTGTTCAAATGGTACATTAGAGATTTTAAGAAGTAAAACACTATGATGAACATTCAGAATTTAACCTGCATTACATTGACCATACTTCTGCAGTCTGCTTGCGGATGAGAAACGAATCGACAACGCCTCTAAGGTCCTGTGGGTTCAGTGTTTGACGTAAACTGCTCACCAGCTCTGATATCTCTTTGATATCAAGCTCAAGGTTTTTCATGAGAAGTCTCCAATTCTTGAGCCATGGACCCAAGAAAGGGAACATGTTGTAGAGCTGGAGAACAAAAATCAGGAGATGTTTCTACCACCATAATGCAATAATGTAAGCCATTATAAAGCAGTTAATTCTAACAGGTTATATTCAAATCATATGTGAACCTGCACGGACGCTGTTCCACTCAGTCTGACGCTCTCATTGGCTCGATCCACCATATTCCGTAGCTGAAGGTCTGTATACTTGAACCTGCGGCCATACACAATGGCAGAAATGACACTTGAGGCAGCGTAGTTCATCAACTCTGTGGTTTCGAAAGGTTTTCCTATAAAAGAACAGGCCGTGGTGCTCAGCTTTTGGTCAATTTTCTGACCATTTTTACACTGCTAGATCTTTTCTGGATGACTTTTTAAGCTTTACATTATAGGCATTATGTTACTGTCTCTTTAAAAGCATTGATTATTTGATAAATGTACCTTCAAACTTCTCAAATTCCTCTAGTAAATGGCATGTTTCCTCTATGATTTTCTCCTCGATTTTTCTCTTTCCCATCCCGAAATCTCGTAAATTGGTGAGAGCAAACCGTCTCATCTCTTTCCAACTCTCTCCATTGGCAAATATAATTCCTACAAAGATGTTTAATTTCTGAAGTTAATCTGAGAGAAATCATATTCTTGTAGCTCAAACAGTTGAGTGACACCGAGGTCAATTTCTGCAGTGACTTCATACATACATGAAAAGAGACCAATTGGCCCTTCGTGACCAATAATAACCTGTCAGGGGAGTTAGTAGATTAACGTTGGTGAACTTAAACTTGAAAAATTGTGTGTATTCACGTCTTTCCACGTTTTAAACAACATTCCTTCTGATGTTCATTCATGTTTATTTGATGCTATAAATGAACTAGTATGAAGAGATGATCGGTTCACGAGCCGCTTGAAGGAGCTACAGCGATCTGCCACGGCACATTAAAGAGACACTATTCGATATTTCTTGATTTAACTCTTTAAAAAGTTACAATATTTTAAATATGACACTGTTTAATATGTCTGTTGACACGTTGTTAGTGTCCTCTTTGCTCCGCAAAATTTTTCACTTCGTGAGAACATGATGTGGTGCGTGAGAGCACATGGCTTGTCGGACAAAACATCAGTAACTAAAGGGAAAATCAAAATCATTTTAAAAGTGGCTCATAAATGTTTTGAGAAATACTTGAGCATCATTTGAGCAAATATGTCTCTTGATTTAATATTTTGTATCTAATGAAGTAAAATTCAGATTTTATAAGTGTGACATAAATGTCCAAAAACTGTAACTCATATTTAAGCTAATAAGTACAAAGAAACCTTGGGCTGCTCTTACCATGACCTTTAGTGAAATCGTGGAACAGTGGCATTATTTCTCGATCTCCAAATTCATCTGCATAATTAACAAGTGCTTGCTTCACTGTTTTGTAGCCGGCTAGCACAACCACTTTCTTTGGACCAAAGTAGACTGTGAAAACTGGGCCAAACTGCTTTGCCATCTGATGAAGATTGAAATAGACATTACAGACATTTAAAGGAGTTTTTAAAATCTGTGGAACATAAGAGAATATATGTTGTTTTGTTCTAAATATGTTAAACAGATGAAAAAAAAATATGGGTGTGAAGCAACATGAGGGTAAGTAAATGACAGAATTGTGGAAAAACAGAATAGTTCTTTGTAAAAAACTCACCAGGCCAGTTTGTCAACACTTCAAGGCTTTCAGCTGATGAACCAATAGAAACAAAGCTGAACCTGTTGGCCAATAGGACTGATATCATTCACACTTACCTCGCATAGGCTCAAGTGTGGTTTGTTGACATTCAACATTAGCAGATTTCCCAAGAGTGGCAACGGTTTTGGCCCTGGAGGATCATTTTCATCTCTCTGAGAGCTGAAGAATAGGAGATAAACAACCAAGAGCAGAAGCAAGCAACAGACAAATGTTCCTGTGCTGGAAAGCTGCAAAAATGATTCCATGAAAGCCATGTTCACAGAACAATACCCATGAGACCTTGAGGTTTGTACAGGTTTCAACTGTACATAGATAAAGTGGGAGTGGCTACGGTCTTGGAGGTGGAGACTGTCAAAAACTAGGACACATGTTGTTGTTGTAGATGAACAGTAGATACACTTAAAGCAACAGTTATTTTTTTCAAGAATACCAATTTAAAAGATTAACTGACATTGTACTGTACTAAAATGCATTTTTATTAAACTGACAGGTCCAGAAAAAAAGGCTTTTGTACATCAAACATGTTTTAATTAATGTGGAATAATAGCATAAAATCTGGCAAATTGCAAAGAGGAAAAGAGCATTTTATCTTGCAAGACATTTTTGTTTTTTTCCAGCAAATCTGAAACAATTTGATAAATATTTATCCACCAGTAAACAAAGATGCACATGGCATCTTTTCTAGGCCGACATATTTATTCTTCTGACCTTTTTGATGAAGTATCCATTGAAGTGAACATCACAGCTGGTCTTATGAGGGAGATTCATTGGCACTATGTTGGCCAGTCTCTGAGTTTCATGAATCACAGCGTCTGTATACGGTAAGTTCTGATCACTCTGTGGCATGAGAATGGCATGCTTGGCATTGCTCAAATATCAGGTGAGATTGCTCCATTAATACGGTAAAATAAGTAAACATAATGTGTAAAAAAAAAATTACAATTAGGGATATCATTATAGGCCTATCAGATTTTTCCCACCACGGTTATTGTGGCCAAAAGAAATCACAATATTGATATATCACAATATCTATAGAAACCTTGTTAAAAAATGATGACTAAAAATAAAGTTATAGCTCTTACCTTTTCCTCCAAGAACTCCCGGTTTACTGACGACCGTTAAATAACGTGCATGCGCAGTACGTGAGTGCTGCTGGTGGTTTCCAATTCAAATTATGTAACAGATATTAACATCGTACATCTAGCAATTTTATTAATTTATTTACTTTTATTTGATGTATACTTAAAACTATGCACTTGAATGAACTATCTCATGCCAGGCTTTTGTCTTGCGTGCAAGAGTGACTTTACTGGCTTGGGTGTTTCCCTCCCTAAAAAAAAAGCAAGAAAAGTGTGAGAACAATAAATTTTTGTTGGTTTAACATAATGTAATGTAATTGACAAGGATTACATTACATCACATTACGTGGCAGGATTTTGAGTATCGTCCAGTGTCAGCTAGAAACAATATGCTGGAATTTATAGTATGCTCAGTGTCGTCTGTCAGTCTGCCTTTAATAATAATCTCCATAACTCAAATATTGTAGAGTTTAGAGGCAATGGAGAAGCAGTTGCTATAGTTAAGAAATCTCCCACAATAAACAGAACACAACGGACCACTAACTTTTAAACAAGTTTAACATTTACTAAACAACTGTTCTACAATATTTGACTTATGGAGATTAAATATAAACACTTAGGTAAGGGTGACAGTTAAGACGTTTGTTGCAACACTCTGAAAGAAATCCCTTGGTTCAGGGATTTTTTTTCCCCCCTCAGGGATACCCTTACTTAAGAGGTTTCATGCAACAGGGACCTTTTAACCGACATTAAATGCATGCGCATGCGTAGTACTCCAAATGTCTGTGAGCTGCTACTGGTTTCCAATTCAAATTCAAATTCAAATTCACGTCACAGTTATTAACATCGTACATCTATCAGTTTTATTCATTTATTTATTTTTATTTGATGTGCATTTAACTGCTACATTATACTGACATTAAATTACAAATAAATAAATAAATTAATTAATGATATATTAAAGCACATTTGTGAGTTGTGAGTACAGTAATCCAGTAACCGTAAATTTGACATTATTTTCTGCCATGATTACTGTATTTTTTCGAGAAGATCATGTGAACAAAAGTCGTCAATGTGGAAAATATGTGGAAATTCGTGTTTTTTAAGCTTACGTGTTTAAAATTCTTCTAACATTTAATGCAATGTAGATTTAATCGCAAGGCTTTCTTCCACCCACATTTGCATTGTGGACTGTAAGATTGGAGATGTATTTTCTTGCCCCTGAAATACATTTTAAAATATATTTTAAGTATATGAAGGTTGAAACTATTTCATTGAACTTCATGTTTACAACATATAGTTTTACCATATATTTAAAATATAATTTTTTCCCTATGGAAATGTATGATGAGAGTGATGTAAACCTGTAAACCTGAGCGTGTACAGAAAGACCTTATTGTCACATATACGTCGTTTAGTTCATTCTTGTCATGGCATGTTTAGTTCAGTTACATCACATCTGCCCTCATTAGTCCCTGAGTATTCACCTTCCTTCACCTGTGCCTTATTAGTTCCCTCATCATTGTGTGTATACTCCCCATCCCCGTATACTCTCCTCTGTAGGTTATTGTCTATTGTAATAGTTTTCCTGTTCCCATTCAGTCGGTCACTTCGACGTACGTCGGATGACCGACGAATAGGAATCTCGCTAGAGAGGCCAATCTACTTCGAGTGTAACTAAAACGAGCCAATGCATATTGGCATGCAATCATATGCATCAGCTGCTCACTCCTCGCAGCGCGGGTATATAAGGAGCAGCAGGTGCGTTGCATCTTTAGCTTTTCGCTTCGGAGCCGAACCTGTATGGTGTCTACGAGCGAGTGTGACGAAAGACGAAGAATCTTTTGGTGGATTGCTCTTCGTGAGAGTGCAGGCGGACAGCGCAGCAGCTGGGCCGTTCTCTTGTTTGTCTTCTCTGTTTTATGTGAGCAAATGAAGCTGTTCTCAGCTGTAAAAGCCGTTCTTATGGCTGGTAACGGTGCGCTATTATAGAGCGCTTAAAAGCTGTTATCACAGCTGGTAAGAGCGGCTTCAAGAGTGAGTGCACACGACAGGCTGCACTTTTTCCCTGTCTGTGCCGCGGTTCTCCCCTGCGTGCTTCGGCACTCGAAAGAGTTAATTCCTAAAAGAGCTCGCGCGAGTAGTTTCGCGTCTTTTCGAAGATGTGTACTACTTGCGTGTTTCTGGATGCGGTCGTTACCTGGCGCCTCGGGATGGTCACGAGCGCTGTATCGCGTGCTTGGGCTTAAGGCGCGCTGAGGCAGCGTTTGTGGATGAGTCATGCACCCATTGCGGGAAGATGACCATCGCGGAGTTGCGATCTAGACTCCGCCTCCTGCAAGGGGGCGGGGTTGCGATCTAGACTCCGCCTCCTGCAAGGGGGCGGAGTCCCAGTGCCGCTGCTTCGTTCCAGTCCTCCTGAAAATGGAGGGCTGTTTCGGGCGGTGGCACTGGTGATTTGAGGATTACAGTGAGCGCGCTTCCCTCGGGGAACCAACCCCCTGGGAACCCTCACTCCTCCCGCACTCTGCAGCCAGTAGAGCTGCTGGGGGAGCATGATGGACCGCCCCAGAGGTGTGTACCATCCGTATCCTTCAGGGCTCCCCAGGATGACCGGATGTCGATCGCTGCATCGGAGGGTGAGCCTGACGCTTTCGTGGATGATGATTCGGCGCGGCTGCCTCCTTCGGGAGTGACAGCTGTGCCCGAATCAGACCCGGAAATGATGGCTATGCTTTCCCGGGCCGCCAACAGGGTCGGGCTCGTGTGGAATGCTCCAACGTGTGGAGTGCTCCACCGTGTCCCGAGCCCTCGAGGTTGGATGATTGGTTCCTTGGAGTGGCAAGGGATGGTTCTCAGCCCCCCACCCCGGTTCCTTCTTCCCGGAAGTGCATGTAGAGAACACTGGTGCGTGGAGGGCACCTTTTACTGCCCGAAACCGTGCCAGTGGGACCTCCTCCCTCACTACCCTTGATGGCGGTGCGGCAAAGGGATGTTCACGCATACCCCTTCCTGAAGAGAGGGGGAGCGTCTCTCCCTTCCCGGGCCTGTGAGCGCTGGTCGGACCTACCGGCAGTGCTTACTGGGCCTGCGCGGAAGCTGCTGCCACCTTACACGCTATGGCGTTGTTGCAGGTCCATCAGGCCAAGGCACTGAGGGGCCTGCACGAGGGTAGTCATGATCCACAGGTTCTCCAAGAACTTCGTACCGCTACGGACCTCGCGCTTCGAGCGACGAAGGTCACTGCGCGGTCAGTGGGTCGTGCGATGTCCACGCTGGTGGTCCAGGAACGTCATCTCTGGCTGTGTCTGGTCGACATGAGGGATACCGACAAAGTCAGGTTCCTTGATGCCCCCATGTCCCAGACCGGCCTCTTGGCGACGCGGTCGAGAACTTTGCCCAACAGTTCTCGGCTGTACAGAAGCAGTCTGAGGGCCACATCCTGCTGAGGCGGGCAGCTGCTGCACCACCACCGCCCGCATCGCCTCAGGCTACTCGTCGCCAGGGGCGCCCCCCCCCCCCCAGTGGCCGCCCCCGCTCCCCAGCAGCAGCAGCCGTCATCAAGCGGCGCCATGGAGCCGGTCATGGTCGGGGTGCCCAGCCCGTCCAGGCCCCCGCCAAGAAGGGTGGCAAAGCCAAGAGCAAGAGGCCCTAGGACGGGTGACTTGGAGAGGGAGGGAACTGCTCTTCAGGAGATGGAGACCTCTCCACTCTTTCCCCGGAGGAGGGCCGGGTAGTAAATCCTTTGTTGATTGGTTTCTGTTCCGCCGCTGGCTCAACAGCCAGCGGTACCCAAATTTTCAGAAAAAAAAAAGAGCGGTTCCCTCCATCTCCGGGTCCGAAGAGGACTTGGAGAGCAGTGGGAGGGCTAGAACCTCACCACTCTCTTCCCCCTCTTCTGTCGCCAGCGGACAGCAGCGCGCAGCAGGCAGCCAAGACTTCGCCTGCTCCCACTGTCCATCTGTGGAACCAGGTAAGTGTTGCACAGCACACTCTGACCCCGCTTCGGGCCGCCTCACAAAGAGAGTCTCCCGAGCCGCGTCCCTGCGTTCCACCTCGCTGCCCCACGGCGGGTACGCCTGCGGTCCCTTTGGTCCCGCTTGTACAGTCTCTGCGAGCCTGGTTAGCGCTCCCCAGTCCGTCTCGCTGGCTCATCCGGACCATCAGGCTCGGCTATGCGATTCAGTTCGCCCGGCATCCCCCGAGGTTCAGGGGCATCCACTTCACTTCAGTGAAAGCTGCCGATGCTCCTGTCTTGCGTGCGGAGATCGCGGTCCTACTGGCGAAGGCCGCGATAGAGCCGGTCCCTCCAGCCGATATGAAGTCGGGGCTCTACAGCCCCTACTTCATTGTACCCAAGAAAAGCGGTGGGTTACGACCGATCTTGGACCTGCGAGTTTTGAATAGGAGCCTTCACAAGCTACCGTTCAAAATGCTCACGCAGAAACGCATTTTCGAGTGCATCCGTCCCCGAGATTGGTTTGCAGCGATCGACCTGAAGGACGTGTACTTTCATGTCTCGATCCTTCCGCGACACAGGCCATTCCTGTGATTTGTGTTCGAAGGTCGAGCATATCAGTACAGAGTCTTACCCTTTGGGCTGGCCCTGTCTCCCCGCGTCTTCACGAAGGTCGTGGAGGGAGCCCTTGTTCCCATGAGAGAACAGGGTGTTCGCATCCTCAACTATCTAGACGACTGGCTCATTTTGGCTCAGTCGCAGGATCAGTTGTGCGAACACAGGGATTTGGTGCTCAGACACCTCAGCCAGCTGGGTCTTCGGGTCAACTGGGAGAAGAGCAAACTCGCCCCCGTGCAGAGGATCTCTTTTCTCGGTATGGAGTTGGACTCGGTCGAACAGACGGCACGCCTCACAGAGGAACGTGCTCAGTCGGTGTTGAACTGCCTGAATACGTTCAACGGCAGGACAGCGGTCCCACTGAAATTCTTTCAGAGGCTCCTGGGGCATATGGCGGCCGCAGCGGCAGTAACTCCGCTCGGTCTGCTTCATATGAGACCGCTTCAGCACTGGCTCCACGGCCGAGTCCCGAGATGGGTGTAGTGTCAGGGGTGTGGACGGGCCCCCAACTGCAGTGGCACATCAATTGCCTCGAGTTGTTGGCAGTACGGCTCGCCCCGAGCCGCCTCAAGGGGCCGCTTCAGGGCAGGCATGTGCTGGTCCATACGGATAACACTGCGACCGTTGTATACACCGTCAAGGTGGTCTACGCTCCCGTCACATGTCACAACTCGCCCCCCATCTCCTCCTCTGGAGTCAGAAGCATCTGAGGTCGCTTCGTGCCATTCGCATCCCCGGTGTGCTCAACCGTGCGGCCGACGAGCTCTCACAAGCTGCGCTGCCGGGAGAGTGGCGACTCCACCCCCAGGTGGTCCAGCTGATCTGGAGAGAGTTCGGAGAGGCTCAGGTAGACCTGTTTGCTTCTCCAGAAACCTCTCACTGCCAGCTGTTTTACTCTGTCCGAGGGGACACTCGGGACAGACGCACTGGCTCACAGCTGGCCCCGGGGCCTCCGCAAATATGCATTTCCCTCAGTGAGCCTACTTGCACAGACCCTGTGCAAAGTCAGGGAGGACGAGGAGCAGGTCGTGTTAGTTGCACCCTATTGGCCCAACCGGACCTGGTTCCCGGAACTCTCACTCCTCGCGACAGCCCCTCCCTGGCCCATTCCTCTGAGGAAGGACCTTCTTTCTCAGAGACGGGGCACCCTCTGGCACCCGCGTTCAGACCTCTGGAAACTCCATGTCTGGTCCCTGGACGGGCCGCGGAGGTTCTGGTGACTTACCCTCCGAGGTACTTAACACCATCGCTTCGGCACGTGCACCGTCTACAAGACGTGCTTACGCCCTGAAGTGGAACCTGTTCGTCGAGTGGTGTTCTTCTCGCCGAGAAGACCCCCGAAGATGCTCGATCAGAGTCGTGCTTTCCTTCTTGCAGCTAGGGTTGGAGCGTAGGCTGCCCCCCTCCACCCTCAAAGTCCATGCTGCTGCTATTTCTGCATACCACGACCACATAGATGGCAAATCTGTTGGTAAGCACGACCTGGTCGTCAGGTTCCTTAGGGGGGCGAGACGGTTAAATCCTCCTCGTCCCCCCTCCATACCCTCTTGGGACTTGGCTCTGGTGCTGAGAGCACTCCAGAATGCTCCCTTTGAGCCTTTGCAGTCAGCAGACTTAAAGATTCTGTCTTTGAAGACTTTGCTGCTGGCTGCATTGGCCTCCATCAAGAGGGTAGGGGACCTGCAATCTTTTTTCGGTCGACGTATCGTGCCTAGAGCTCGGGCCGGGTGACAGCCACGTGGTAATGAGACCCCGGCCTGGGTATGTGCCCAAGGTTCCTACCACTCCCTTCAGGGACCAGGTAGTGAGCCTGCAAGCGCTGCCCTCGGAGGAGGCAGACCCAGCCCTGGCTTTGCTCTGTCCAGTTTGCGCTTTGCGACTGTACGTGGACAGAACTCGAAGCTTCAGGACCTCAGACCAGCTCTTTGTCTGTTATGGAGGCCAGCAGAAGGGAAAGGCTGTCTCCAAGCAGAGGATGGCCCACTGGATAGTGGATGCCATTGCCCTGGCTTACCAAGCTCAGGGTGTGCCCTGCCTGCTCAGGTTGCATGCACACTCCACGAGAGGTGTTGCATCCTCCTGGGCGCTGGCTCGTGGCGCCTCGCTAACAGACATCTGTAGAGCTGCGGGCTGGGCGACACCTAACACGCTCGCTAGGTTTTATAGCCTTCGTGTTGAGTCGGTCTCCTCCCGTGTTCTCGCCTCAGGTCAGAGGCACGGAGAGGCCCCGGCTTAGTGTCGGCTTGCTGCACTTACATGTGCTTATTCTCCAGAGAATCCCTACAAGGCAGACCCTGTTGAGTCCTCCGATCTCCCTTCGGCAGCCGACGTGGCGGAGCGTCTGGCGCCAGGCCTATACTCCGCTGCATCCTTGAGAACCGGATTTTGGCTGGGTTCCATATGAGTGACCCTACGGGGATCCCATATGTCTGGTTCCACGGTTGCTTCCCTCTGGGAGAACCCACCTCTCGTTGAGTGGAGTCACCCCAGTTCTTCTATATGACAACCCCACAGTTAGTCCATTATTCTTCCACATAACTCCTTCGGGGAAGGATGTGGCTTCCGCAGCATCCCTTTTACACGAAGGGTACGCTTCCCAGTGTTATCCAATAGTCTCACTGAATGGGTTTGGGAACAGCAGTGATTGACACTCTCTGTGTTAGCCCTGGCCCACCGTCCTCATGCAAGGGGGTTCAGGTGGCTTACTACAGAGCGCTGGAAGAGGGCAGCTCCTGTGGCGCTTTGGTAGGGATTCCTATTCGTCGGTCATCCGACGTACGTCGAAGTGACCGACTGAATGGGAACGTCTCGGTTACATAGGTAACCCTCGTTCCCTGAAGGAGGGAACGGAGACGTACGTCCCGTCGCCACAGTTGCTGTACCCCGCTGATGCTGCCGCCTATCTGGTTCGGCTCCTCAGCGAAAACCTAAAGATGCAACGCACCTGCTGCTCATTATATACCCGCGCTGCGAGGAGTGAGCAGCTGATGCATATGATTCCATGCCAATATGCATTGGCTCGTTTTAGTTACACTCGAAGTAGATTGGCCTCTCTAGCGAGATTCCTATTCGTCGGTCATCCGACGTACGTCTCCGTTCCCTCCTTCAGGGAACGAGGGTTACCTATGTAACCGAGACGTTTCTAATATATGCACCAGTAGTTTTATCCAGTCGATTTACTGTTATTACTCACCTGAGCATTAGGGCGTGCTCTACTTGAGGTGTATGAGTTGGCCTATTTAAGGAAGCAAAGAAGGAGAAATGGGAGGAAGTTGATTCTCTAGCTGTAAAGAGAGGCTTGCCTCATGGTGGTTGTGGCCTTTTTCCCCTGGTTGAGGAACCTTAGAGTTCTAAGCTCAGCTGTAGTAGTTGTTATTGTTTCTATTTTGGTTTAACAACTCATTTTCATTGCATATGGTTATGGTTTGTTTGTTTGTTTGTTTTGAATTTTGCTTACAGAGGGTTTGTGTTCGGAATGTCTATGGATTACTTGGGGTGTAAACAACTGAGAAGATTGGAACTAAGAGTTGATTTCCATTTAATACTTGATTGTTACCTGCTGCATGTCAATGTTTTACTTCAAACATTGAAAAAGCTCTCTGAGGGCTGAACTTTTCTGTGGATCATCTCGCCATTTAAGTATTGTTTTCTCTATTCATTTGCAACAAAGACTGAGCAAAGTTTATGGTCTTAATTGATGAGAAACCAGGAACTATGCTTTATGTGATTGACTATATTTCTTAAACTCTGGTTCCAGCTGTTTGATGAAAGAGATTGGTGTCAGGTTAAATAATGAATGTTTTGTGTGAGTATGTTTAATACATTTGACCCATGAGCAAGATTGGTCTGGTTAGCCCCTTATTATGTAGCACTCAAGTAAAAGTTAACGGGGTTGTTGTTACACTATTGTACCTGTGTTGCTATCCAGTTTGGATTAAAGACTTCGTATTTGTTATTAAGTTTATCATCGTGTTCTTTATCCACCATCTACATTCAGTGTGTTACAGAATAACCGACTTCTCAACTCACCCACGACACACTTTCTTCTCCGCCCAGAGGCCAGACCGTATTTGGAGTATCTGGTTTGGATAACCCGAGGCACCCACCAAGAACATCAGAGCCCTGGAGTCGACGCGAGCAGGTCAGTGCATCATAGAGCCAGGAGCAGACCTGGACTTCGTCGACCTGTGGTCCACGGATCCCTTTTCCACCCTCGAATCCTCTTCTTTATCGCTGGTCCCATCCAGACGCCTTCTTCAGCCAGTATCCCATCTCCATCGCTTGTCACAGCCAGTCCACTGGATCCGTTGCCACCACTGCTGTCGCCAAGCTCCTCGGCTCTGCCCCCGCCGCCCACTCTGTGCGGCTCATCTTCATCGCCTTGGGCTTCACCTCCATCAGCTCGGCTTGAGGCGGAGTCTCCGTCGCCACTCTGGGCCTCCATCTCCACATCTCCACCTCGACCTGTCAGACTGTCACCGTTGCCTTGGCCCACTGCGCCCTTACCCCTCTGCTGGGCTCCCTTGTCTCTCCAGGTCGGCCTTCGGGGGTTGATGCCCAGCTTCCGGACTTCTGGGGTTACGGCTGAACCTACACCCGTCACCCCTACAGGTTCCTCCCTCCCCATCATCCTCTCTCGTTCCAGCGTCGCCCCGGTCATCCAGATCCTCTTCGCCGCCTCGGTCCCACGAGCCAGCAGCTCGGTGCCAGGCTTCCAGGCCTACAGTGTCGCCCAGGTCCGTTGGCCGGGGGGTGTTCCGCCGGTTCCTCCACCACTGCCGAACGGTCCCAGGGTGTCAGGGTTTGTCACGACGCCTTTCCGAGGGGGACCGTAATGTCACGTATACGTCTTGTTTAGTTCAGTCTTGTCATGTCATGTTTAGTGCAGTTACGTCACGTCTGCACCGGCCCTCATTAGTCCCTGAGTGTTCATCTCCCTCCACCTGTGTCTTATTAGTTCCCTCATCACTGTGTGTGTTTATACTCCCCGTCCTGTTCCTCCCGTGTCGGTTATTGTCTATTGTACCTGTGTTGCTTTCCCGTTTGGATTAAAGACTTTGTATTGTTATTCGGTTCATCATCATATTCTTCATCCGCCATCTACACACAGAGCGTGACACTTATATGGACATGGTTCAGGCATTTCATATGCAAATGACTAACTTTGTGCACACGACTGCTCATTTAGAATACTCCAAATTCACTAGTCCTAAGAAACAAATTCACGCGCGTACACACATGCTGTGACTTATGCAGAGATTTTCCGTGAGAAGTTACTGATAATCAGAATCAGAATCACTCCATTCAATACCCTGGACTAACACACCAGAACCACAATACATTGTCTCTGAGAATGGCAACGTGTTTTCTAAAATAAATGACTGTGCCGTACTGTGTCACGCAACATGGTAACAGGCACTTGATCATTTTCCGAATCGCCAAAAGAAATCATTCCCTGACGAATAAAAGGTTAAAAAAACCTAGAAAGGGCCTCAAAAAGGCTTAGGCAATGATGAATCAGAAATATGGTGCAAGCTCTGACTAGTTCGAACAGTAGGTGGGTATTTCTGCAACTATGGGCACTTTTGACTCTCCAAATAAAAAAAATAAAAATAAAAAAAACCAACCTCTATGAATTTCAGTTTTTACCATCACAGTCTATAATACACATAAAAATGTACACAAAATTGAATGTAGATGTTAAGATTTTAATCTGGAACATGTTTATTTTTTATGGTTTTCATCTCCTCTTCTTACAAAATCTCCTTACCGCAACACTATCCATCCATCCATCCATCTTCCACCGCTTATCCGGGGCCGGGTCGCGGGGGCAGCAGTCTGAGCAGAGACTCCCAGACTTCCCTCTCCCCAGACACTTCCTCCAGCTCTTCCGGGGGGACACCGAGGCATTCCCAGGCCAGCCGAGAGACATAGTCTCTCCAGCGTGTCCTAGGTCTTCCCCGGGGCCTTCTCCCGGTGGGACATGCCCGGAACACCTCCCTAGGGAGGCGTCCAGGAGGCATCCGAAACAGATGCCCGAGCCACCTCAGCTGACTCCTCTCGATGTGAAGGAGCAACGGATCTACTTTGAGCTCCTCCCGAGTGACCGAGCTCCTCACCCTATCTCTAAGGGAGCGCCCTGCCACCCTGCGGAGAAAGCTCATTTCGGCCGCCTGTATCTGGGATCTCATTCTTTCGGTCATGACCCAAAGCTCATGACCATAGGTGAGAGTAGGAACGTAGATTGACCGGTAAATCGAGAGCTTCGCCTTGCAGCTCAGCTCCTTCTTCACCACGACAGACCGGTACATCGACCGCATTACTGCAGAAGCTGCACCGATCCGCCTGTCAACCTCACGCTCCTTCCTTCCCTCACTCGTGAACAAAACCCCAAGATACTTGAACTCCTCCACTTGAGGCAGGAGCTCTCCACCAACCTGAAGAGGACAAGCCACCCTTTTCCGACTGAGAACCATGGTCTCAGACTTGGAGGTGCTGATCCTCATCCCAGCCGCCTCACACTCGGTTGCAAACCGTCCCAATGCACACTGGAGGTCCTGGCCCGATGGAGCCAACAGGACAACATCGTCCGCAAAAAGCAACGATGAGATCCTGTGGTCCCCAAACCAGACTCCCTCCGGCCCCTGACTGCGCCTAGAAATCCTGTCCATAAAAATTATGAACAGGACCGGTGATAAAGGGCAGCCCTGCCGGAGTCCAACATGCACTGGGAACAGGTCTGACTTACAGCCGGCAATGCGAACCAAGCTCCTGCTCCGGTCATACAGGGACCGGACAGCCCTTAGCAAAGGGCCCCGGACTCCATACTCCCGGAGCACCCCCCACAGGGTGCCACGAGGGACACGGTCGAATGCCTTCTCCAGATCCACAAAACACATGTGGACTGGTTGGGCAAACTCCCATAAACCCTCCAGCACCCTAGAGAGGGTATAGAGCTGGTCCAACAATGGTAATTTAATATACTTTTCTTTTTTAATTTCTATAAAAATGTATTACATTTACTTTCAATATTTGCCCATGTTACACCTTCATTAGATGAATGTGTGCTGCATTAAACAACGACACTGACACGAGCCTTGTGTAACACAACTGTACTCTGTGTTCACTGGTATACAGGTGACATTCAGTGCATACTGTGCATGTGCCATAAAACAGAGCAGCAGTACGGGGTGTCGTAAGGACAAAATGTACAACGCTTGAAATGCAATACACAACATACTCCTCCATGGGCATGGGCAACTCATTGATGAATAACTGGACTCATGTATTAATGACATTTTACTTTTTGCTTATTCTCTGCTTGATAGTTTCTAATGAATGTATTCCTAAAATATTTTATTGTAAATACATGTAATGTAAATACAAATGCTTTGGTTTTGTGGAAATGAACACCATATCACTCACTCTGCCAGGTTTCACACCCTATTGATTACACAAAAGAATTTTCAAATTAATATAAATTGTTGATTTAAATACAAGATTAGCTCTTCACACATGAAAGAAAAATACAATAGAAATTTACAGTAAACCACACTATAGTAAAAAGTATACTATTACAGTTTATCGCTATAGTTAATACTATAGTATGCTGTTGCATTCATTAGCAAAGTGTTTTAAATACTATAATACAGTATACTACAATTTACTTTAGTTTACTATAGTATGGTTACACTTTATTTTAAGGTGTCAGTATTACAGTGTAATTATACATTTAAGTACTGAGTAATAACAATTCATTACATGTACTTACTATAGGGTTAGGTTTAGGATGAGGGTTTGGTTTAGGGTTAATTTCATGTTATTATGCATAATTTCTAGTTATTACTACAGTAAATACATGTAACATTCATAACAATGACACTGTAAAATAAAGTGTTACCCTATAGTATTTTTTCCTCAAACCGTGGTTGCGATGTGAACACATACTTACCAAGGTTCTTGGCTTGTGTCAGAGCTGCGCTGTATCAGTACAGCTAAGGATGGGGTACAGCAGCCAGGTCAATTGGAGTAGTGCGTGGTCTGGAACAGCAGAGCAACATTGTGGTTGCAGAGCGCTCTTCCAGCCACATAAGAACACTGCCACTGAAATGTCAAATGGTGAGCAGTCCTCAGAGACAATCTACACATTAAAACAAAATGTCTGTCATTTCACATTTAGGACACAACTTCAATATGTAACCCCCTTGAGTTGTACAGTTGTTTTTTTGTCAAAGTTAACTTGTTTTTTTACCTCTTTTTTGTGTACCACAAATGCAATACCTGTGTATTTGTCGCAATATTACGGCTAGCCTCTAGAGGTCAATAAACACTTTGCGTAAAATTTAGATGAAGAAGCCAGCTCAACTTCACGAGGTTGGCATGAGGTGCCGTAAATTGTTCAATTTCGTTATATTTCTTGATTTTAAAGTGTATTTACTTTTATTAAGACTCTTGATTGATTGTTAAGGAGGCTGATTTATCCTGTCACTGAGCCAGTCGTTCATCTCTGATGAGTTTTGATAATTCAAGCATCACTTTGAACAAATTGACATTTATCTTTTTCTATTCTATTTGTCATTATAAAAACCATTATAAACCATTATGTCATTATTAAGATGTTTTGGAGTATATTTTTATATGATACAGAGGTCGAATTGTATATAGAGTTAACTATTTTATGTACAACGTTAGTTAATCTGTATATGGTTATAAATGGTATAAAGTTAAATGCTTTTGTCATCCGTTGTTATGTGAATGAGAACAAGTGGAAAAAGAGATGTTGTACAAAGAGATTATACTTAAACACTTTGTGGTCAAGCATGCTCATGTTAACATTGTCACGTTGGGTTAACGTTGAACTCGCAAATATTTTGTGTATCTGATTTTAAATATCGATGTAGAAATTGTTAACATTAAGGGGTGTTTAATGTGACTATTATTTTCTGCAGATTTTTTTTTTTTTTTTTGCAGATTCTGCTTGATTGAAAACATGGTTGAATGGCGAGCCAGAGCCTGATTCGCGATTCAAGAGAGTCATCGTGAGTCCACACGGATCCGTTAAGCTGAGAGATAAGCACTCACACACTACCCGGGTAGAGAAGAAAAAACACAAAAGGCCTTTACACACTGACATTTGAACATTACACACATTACACACACGCAAAGAAGAACTATTGAAACCCTGTTCTGCACTTTTGAACTCTACTGAACTACTTTTGTTTTCTTTCATGGTGTTGAGTGTGAACCATTTTATGTTTACTTACATTGTGGAAATGGTATTTGTAAAATTGTAATAAAATCGCCGGCTGTTAATTGGATATCCTTTAGCCCAACCATATATTTTCTTTCTTTAAAAAAAAATCTTCCCAGAGTGAACCTAGGCCTTTTATAAGATTAAGTATAATACACTGAATACCTACCCAATTGTTCCAGAGTTACAAATACAACACAGAAAATGAGAAAGCTGAGAGCAGGCTGATCAGGTAAGTAGTAAGTATTGGAATAGCCTCAACCATGTCAGGTTATCAATGGCATCACACACAATGCTGTAATCTAAGGATATCCAAATAGATCCACCTTAATCACCTGTCTCAATTTACTCACTTTCATATAGTGTTAGTAAAACAGTGAACGTTGAATACATGACATAGGTACAGGGTACTAAATCAACATTACCACTGGCAAATGAACCATATAAGAGGCCAGCTAGTAGTTGCTGTACGAATAAACCTCACTCCTCCCTAGCGACAGATGCTAGGGGTTGTAGCCTTTTGCTTCCTTGTTAGAGTGTCCGGCTCTCATGCTGGAAAACCCGGGTTCGAGGCCCACTCAGAGCAGGTCCAAGGGTTACATTGGTGCCGTGACCCGAACAGGACAATAATAAATTACAGTATTTTACATTTGAAACTGTTTTATATGTCTGTCAATTCATTGTTAGTGTCCTCTTTGCTCCGCAATGTGTTTTTCACTGCATGAGAACATGATGTGTGGCGTGAGAGCGCATGGCTTGTCAGACAAAGCATCAGTAACTAAAGGGGGCGGGTCTTTGAGTTCAAAAGTTCAAAATCATTTTAAAAGTGGCTCATAAATGTTCTGAGAAATGCTTGAGCATCATTTGAGCACATATGTCTCTAGATTTTATATTTTGTATCTATTGAAGTAAAATTCAGATTTTGTAAGGGTGACTTAAATGTCCAAAAGTGTCCAAAAACTGTAACTCATATGTAAGCTAATAAGTACTAAGAAACCAGTTTCTGTGGTTTCCATGAAAGCTAGGTGTATGCCATTTGTTTGTCATATAACTTAGCCCTTTCATTTCACTTAGCCTTTAACCCTACACACACATATCTAGCTAACGTTACCAGCTGATGTTAGCAACTGTTACTTTGCAACCTGTTGCAAAACGTCAGGTAGCTAGGCTTATTTGAATCCTAAATTACAGGTTAACGTTACCTCTCCTAGCCACATCAAAACCATAGAAAGTGAACTTGATTGAGGCTTTGAACTGATGAACACTTATTATTTCTACTCCCTACTCTGAGGTCGCAAGGCTTCTCACTCGCTCATCGACCTGTAACAGCCCACATAGCAAAACTGGTTTGGACCAGTGATGGGCCACACAACCCACTTTCACTTGGCCCAAATACAGCAGTGAATTACGGGACATGACTGGACCAGTTCTGGTTGCCAGAACTCGGGCCACATATGGCCCATGGCATAGCCATATCTCAGCCAAATGTATGACTATAGCTGGCCCTATTCTGGTGCTATTCAGGACCAAACAATTGGTTCCACATGTCAGCCTCAACAAAACCTTGATCTAGCCACTTAAAAGTGGTGACGACTTTCATCATCAGAGCAATTAGGGGTTAGGTGTCTTGCTCAAGGGCACTTTAGTCATGGTATCGAAGGTGGAGAGAGTGCTGTTCATTCACAATGCCCACTTTCAATTCCTGCCGGCATGGGAATCGAACCAGCAACCTTCATGTTACAAGCCCAACTCCCTCACCATTAGGCCACGACTATACACAATGAAAATGAAAAATGCCCAAATGAAAAATGCCTGAACAAAAAATATTTATTGTTTCACATTTAAACAAAACAACAAACAAACAAACAAACAAAAACAAGGCTTGCATGTCAATCCCACTGTGTACACAACTCTTCAACATCTGATTCAGTTCATGAACTAATGGCACTGTGCACACAACTCTTCAACATCCAAACAAGTCCGTTAACCTGTTGTACTCTCCTGACGCTCTTAATGTAATGTAAATTTAAAGTTTATGGTGTTCCATAATTACAGATGAAACTTTATTGATAGAGAGCAATAAACCCACGTTGCAAACAGGAATAGGGGAAACAGCTGTGTGTATGAAAATAATCTCAGTTATGAAATATCAGTGGGAAAAGACTGGCCACACATATGTGGCCCACAGTTCTATATTTTACATGTGGGCCAAATAATACACTTAACAACTGGCCCATATCCTGTTTGCCATCTTAAAGACGGTTCCATCTCCACCATAACCGGGCCATGTTCGTTTCACATGCCTTATGCCAGTGCCGACTGAATGCCAGCTGTGCCGGCTTCATGCCAAATCAGGGCCAGAAGTCTTTGCTACCTGGGAGGTAGCCCTGACGCTCAATTTCCCTAATGAATCTTTGTTTTAAACCGTGGTGGGTTGGACATCATTCATGTTATGCTTACCGTTAATCGTACATCCTCAAAACACTTTACACTAGATCAAATAGCCAGTCACGTTGTCAAAGTTAGCAATGTTAATGTTAATGACGCATGACAAAACAATTTTCAGGTAAGTATGTGTCAAAGTAACATCCACATGAATGCCAGGACCCAAACTTTCCCAGTAGAACAGTGCCCAAAGCATCACACTCCCTTAACTGGCCTGCCTTCTTCCCATAGGCTCCCAAGGTTCATTTTTGTGTGAAAATAACATACATTTTTACTACAAAATTTAACATTAAAAAAATGTTGAACAAACACAATATGTCATGCCAACTGGACTCAACACTGGAAGCAAGTGCGATAATAAATTTATTATAGTTTGAACAAAGATACAGTGCAAGCAGGTGGAATAGGTGACAGCAGGGACTTCAATGGCCAGGATCCGTGGAAGACGTGCAGTGAGAGGTGACGGTGACAAACAGCAGACTCCAACGACGACGACGAGGAACAGGAACAAAAGGCAGGAACTGAACACCGGAACACCAACACAGACGACATCAAACAACGATCTGACAAGGATGAAGGAAAAGCGGTGAGTATATATGGAGTGATGAGATTGCAAGCAGCTGGTGAGGAGATGATCAGCTGGAGCGGATCAAGTGATGTCATACATTCACGCCCACAACCCACATGTGCTCACACCACAACATAAACACAAGACTAGAAGGAACAGAGAATGTGTCTACCGTGACAGTACCCCTCCTCCTAAGAACGCCTCCTGGCGTTCCCAGGCTCCTTTACCTGTCGATTGTAGTCCTCGATAAGGGAGTGATCCATTATGTCTCTAGCAGGAACCCAACTTCTCTCCTCCGGACCGTAACCTTCCCAGTCCACCAAGTACTGAAATCCGCGTCCCCTCCGCCTAGAGTCCAGAATTCGATTAACCGAATAAGTGGTCCTCGGATTCCAGACTGGGAAAAATAGGTGGCTGGTAACCTACGCTACACTCAAACGGAGATAGGCCCGTGGCCGACACTGGTAACGTGTTGTGTGCGTACTCTACCATAGAAAGTTGTTGGCTCCATGAGGAAGGATTCTTGGATACCAAACATCGCAACACCCTCTCCAAATCCTGGTTGGCTCTCTCGGTCTGACCATTGCTCTGGGGGTGAAACCCAGAAGACAGACTGACCGTCGCCCCCAGTAGTCTACAAAACTCTCGCCAAAATTTGGACACAAACTGGGGACCCCTGTCGGAAACCACGTCAATCGGGAGGCCATGTAGACGAAAGACGTGATCTACAACTGCAACCGCCGTCTCCTTAGCTGAGGGTAATTTGGGTAAGGGAATGAAATGGGCTGCCTTCGAGAACCGGTCCACCACGGTCAAAACGGCCGTGTTTCCCTGAGAGGGTGGGAGGGCGGTAATAAAATCTAGAGCGATGTGGTGTCTCAAAGGAACCGACAGCGGCTGAAGTAACCCATCTGGAGGTCGATTGGAAGTCTTACCAATGGCACAAACCGAGCAAGCCAATACAAAATCGTGAACGTCGCGAGCCATGCGGGGCCACCAGAATCGTTGCCTGACTAAAAAACTAGTACGATTAACTCCTGGATGGCAAGCCACGCTGGAACCATGACCCCACTGGATGACGTCCGACCGTAATCCCTCCGGTACAAACAATCGATTCGGTGGACAACCGGGTGGAGGCGTTACCCCTTCTAGGGCCTTCACGACCCTCGATTCGACCTCCCATGAGAGTGTGGAAACGAATAGTGTTTCGGGCAAAATGCACTCGGGAGTAACCGGGCGTTCGGAAAAATCACATATGCGGGACAAGGCGACGGGTTTGATGTTCTTGGAACCCGGACGGTATGAAAGAGAAAAATCGAAACGACCGAAAAAAAAGTGCCCACCGAGCCTGCCTGGAGTTCAATCTTTTAGCAGTTCTGATGTATTCTAAGTTCTTGTGATCAGTCCAGACGATAAAAGGTACCCCCGACCCTTCTAACCAGTGGCGCCATTCCTCCAACGCTAACTTGACGGCCAACAACTCCCTGTTACCAATGTCGTAATTACGTTCCGCCGGGGACAACCGATGGGACAAAAACGCGCAAGGGTGCATCTTGTCGTCTGAAAGGGAACGTTGGGACAGCACTGCTCCTACTCCCACCTCTGACGCGTCGACCTCCACCACGAACTGACGTGAAGAATCAGGGGCTACGAGGATGGGGGCTGAAACAAAGCGGCCTTTCAGTTTGGTAAACACAGCCTCGGCTGTGTCAGACCACCTGAACGTAGTTCTGGGGGAGGTCAAGGCAGTCAGAGGTGCGACTAGTTGGCTGAAATTGCGAATAAAACACCGGTAGAAATTGGCGAACCCCAGGAATCTCTGCAGGGCCTTGCGAGAATCCGGGCTTGGCCAATCTACCACAGCCTTGATCTTCTCAGGGTCCATCCGCATCCCCTCAGACGAGACGATGTACCCTAGGAAAGGGACAGACTGTGCATGAAAATCGCATTTCTACGCCTTGACAAAAAGCCCATTCTCTAGCAACCTCAGAAGCACTCGCCGGACGTGCTGCACATGCTCCTGGAGACAAGAAGAAAATATCAATATGTCATCCAGGTAGACATATATGAACTGATCGATCATATCTCGCAACACGTCATTGACCAGTGCCTGGAAAACTGCCGGGGAGTTGGACAGCCCGAAAGGCATAACCAAATATTCAAAGTGCCCCCTGGGGGTGTTAAAGGCAGTTTTCCACTCATCCCCCTCCCTAATGCGAACCAAATGATAAGCGTTACGCAAATCCAATTTCGTGAAAATGGACGCTCCCTGCAGCCTCTCGAAGGCAGAAGACATCAACGGCAAAGGATAAGTATTCTTTACCGTGATGTTATTCAACCCTCGGTAATCAATGCAAGGTCGCAGAGAACCGTCCTTCTTACCCACAAAAAAGAACCCCGCCCCCGCTGGAGAAGAGGAAGGGCGAATGAACTTGGTTGCTAGAGAATCAGAAATATATTTCTCCATAGCCTCCCTCTCTGGAACAGAAAGTGAATATAACTTGCCTTTAGGCGGAGACTTACCTGGCAGTAAATCTATAGCACAGTCATAGGGACGATGCGGAGGAAGAGAAGCAGCACGAGACTTACTGAACACTTCCTTCAGGTCCAGGTACTCCGCGGGCACGTTAGACAGATCCCCTGTTTCCTCCTGAAACACAGAAACAGGTACAGACGAACATGCAGACACAAGACAGGACTTATGACATTCCTTGCTCCACTCCAGCACGGCTTTATGATGCCAGTCCACTCGAGGGTTGTGTTGGATGAGCCAGGGATGTCCAAGGACGACAGGTGCAAGGGGTGAGTCCATGATGTAAAATGAAATAGTCTCGGAATGGTTGCCAGAAGTGATAAGTGTTATGTCTTCAGTGGAGAGGGAAATGGTGGGGAGATCTTGTCCATTAAGAGCGTGAACTGCAATTCTGTGAGTGAGGGGTCTGAGGGGAATCTGAAATTTCTGTGCAAAATTGTGGTCCATGAAATTACCTTCCGCCCCAGAATCCAGGAGTGCTCGACAATCGTGCTGGTGGCCTGACCATCTAAGTCTTACCGGGAGGAGTGTGGAGGTAGATGAAATCGGGGATGAGGTCTTTCTGGCGGAGATCCCACCCGACAGTAGCCTCAAATTTACTATCGGGATGGACCTTTTACCGGGCAGCTGTAAGCAAAATGTCCCGCTCCTCCACAATACAGGCAAAGGCCCTGGGACCTCCGCCTCTCCCTCTCCTCACGGGAAAGCCGAGCTCGACCCACCTGCATGGGCTCGGGATCGTAGACGGGGCTGACCACGTCCCTGCCGCTGGATCTCGACTCGTTGTTACCTCTAAAGGAGCGAGTGGACGGGATTCGGCGCTCGACCCTGAACAACCGAGCGTCCACCCGCAGAGCCAGATCTATAAGTCCCGTGAGTGTGGTCGGAAGATCCAGGGCGTAGATCTCCCTCTGGACGTGGTCAGCCAACCCATGCAGGAACATGTCCCACTGCGCCTCCTCGTTCCATCCGCACTCCGCCGCCAGGGTCCGGAACTCAATTGAAAAATCGGAGACCGATCTCTCTCCCTGGCGGAGTTCTGTCAGTGTTCTGGCGGCCTCTCTTCCCGACACCGCCCGGTCGAACACCTTCCTCATCTCGTCTGCGAGAGTTTTGAACGAGGCACAGCATGGAATTTGATTTTCCCACACCGCCGTCCCCCAAAGCGCCGCCTTCCCGGTCAGTAAAGTGAGCATGAAAGCCACTCTGGATTGCTCGGTGCTGAAAGTGTTGGGCTGTAGTGCAAAGTGCATAGAACACCGGGTCAAAAATGCTCTACAAAAGGCTGGTTCCCCGGAATAGGGCTCAGGTACTGGTAGGCGGGGCTCAGACCGAGAGGGGCTCACTGGAGGTGGGGGGGAAACGGCTGGTGTGGGCGGCGCAGCGGGAATCTGTAGGCGTTGGATCTGCTGGGTGAGCTCGGACACCTGCTTCACCAAGGCTTGCACTGCGCGACCCGTGTTGCCAATCTCCTCTTGCTGCGAATCCATTCTCCGGATGCTGTGATGGACGAATTCCTCAAGCGATCCAGAAGATCCGCTCGCTGCTTCCATCTGTTGGTCAGATCGTTCCGTCATGCCAACTGGACTCAACACTGGAAGCAAGTGCGATAATAAATTTATTATAGTTTGAACAAAGATACAGTGCAAGCAGGTGGAATAGGTGACAGCAGGGACTTCGATGGCCAGAATCCATGGAAGACGTGCAGTGAGAGGTGACGGTGACAAACAGCAGACTCCAACGACGAGGAACAGGAACAAAAGGCAGGAACTGAACACCGGAACACCAACACAGACGACATCAAACAACGATCTGACAAGGATGAAGGAAAAGCGGTGAGTATATATGGAGTGATGAGATTGCAAGCAGCTGGTGAGGAGATGATGATCAGCTGGAGCGGATCAAGTGATGTCATACATTCACGCCCACAACCCACATGTGCTCACACCACAACATAAACACAAGACTAGAAGGAACAGAGAATGTGTCTACCGTGACACAATATGCACCTGCTGCTCAAGGAGTTTAATGTATACCAAAAGGAAGCTTTGCACATTTCTCAACAAATTTGTGGAGTTATTCACATATTTACATTTTGTGAATTTAATCAGAACAAATATCAGCTCTTGTTTAAAATGAAGTAAAATGTGTTGCTTCTGTTTTGATCATCCAGTATCAGGAGTGTCTGATCACACACAGCTTGTGTGGGGACGGATTCAACGTGATTCCCACTATGTGTTTAATTCCAAGTCTAATAATTATTTTCTCAAAACACTGGGAGCTTAGATTTGAGCATATCTGCAGAAAAGGGCATGAAAGCATCTCTCTTGACAAACTGGCCTTTCTCGTCAAGGAAGTGTTCTAGGTAAAAGCTGTTTGGTTTCTCCCATTCGCTTGGATCCTTCAAAACAGACATCAGCAGAGGAATGACAGAGGTACATGGTATCTTTTCTAGGCCGACATATTTATTCTTCTGACCTTTTTGATGAAGTATCCATTGAAGTGAACATCACAGCTGATCTTATGAAGGAGATTCATTGGCACTATGTTGGCCAGTCTCTGAGTTTCATGAATCACAGCGTCTGTATACGGTAAGTTCTTTCTGTCTTCCACCACTGGCTGACGTTCACCGATCACTCTGTCAATCTCGTCCTGAACCCGATCTGCATTATGGCATAGTTTTGTGTTTTGACTCAAATTAATTCTGCTGATGTGAAAAAAACCTCACAAATACACATTAGCATGGGAACAAATGCTTCACATTACTGTGTTTTTACCCTGTATATGAGGGTATTTGGCCATGAGCATCAAACCCCAGCGCAGAGTCGTTCCTGTCGTGTCAGTACCAGCAATTAACAGATTTCCCAATGTCACAAGAAGATTCTCCTGGTGAAAGTACGAATCCTTCCTGTCGGATTGCTGACAAATACAAAATGAAAGCACAAATTTATCCCATAAACTAAAATACTGAGAAAAATATTACAAGGTGCATCAGTGCTTAGGCTATAATACATTCAATATATGTTCAAAACTAAACTAGAAAATTAGAAAATTGAAATGATAAAATTCATGAATAATCCTTTTGCTGTTGAGGAGCAGACCCAACCATGGAAATATATTATTAAGCTACAAGTACAAATAGTGAGAATTTTTTTATTAATTAAAAAAAAAAAATGAAGCCACCAAAAATGTATCTTTAACATATAGTAAAACATACTTCCATACCGCCATAGTAGCCAATCCACTAACCCGAATATTTTCATTTGTCCTGGCAACCATTTCAGTGAATCGAGGGTCTGTGTATTCAAATCTGCTGCCGTACACAATAGATGAGATGATGTTTGACACAGCGTAGTTCACAGGCTCTGTTGTGTCAACGGGTTTTCCTGTGAAGAGCAAACAAATGTCTCTCAAGGGATCCTTTAAACTAAGAGCATGATTGCAGATGTCCATAAATGTATTTCAGCTTGTACCTTCAAACTTATCAAACTCTCCTTTCAGATACTGAATTTCCTTTATGATTTTCTCTTCACTTCCTCTCTTGCCCATCCCGAAGTCTCGCAGGTTGCTGAGAGCGAAGCGTAGCATCTCTTTCCAGTTCTCTCCATTGGAAATGAGGATTCCTGATCATCACAAAACCACCTTACTATGAGTCAAAATATTGCTAGCCGAGTTAAAAACATTGTTGGCTAAGCAACCCTTGAGAGAAAGTACTGGAAACATTACAAGCTTCATCTATTGGTAGTTATTAGTGAATCTGTTGTCACAGTGATTTGCGGTTTGTTTAAACAGTTTTATTTTTCTGCTTATCTCTGGCAAGATGTTTATAAGGACGGTGATTGTTTCGAGACACTGAAGGGAGCAAGCTGTAGTCAGCAATGCACATAATAAACTTGTAAAGAAGAATTGTCCAACCGATTCAGTTGAGTGAATCACTTACGCAAGAACTGCTCTTTTTGTTTTAAACTTATACTGATAATTTGTGGTTTCGATGAATCAGACAGATTTAAAAGAACTGTTGCAGTCCCAGGTCACTTGAAGAATTCCCTTAATGTGATTCAGTGCTATTTAAGTATAATTTACAATACTAAAATTATTGTAAATTTTTAAATTATTTATGTGTTACGTGACATGCAGGTCAGGGAATGACAATGACGGGGGTTAATAGAAATGTCCCTTTTACTGAGGAATCCAGGAATATAAGTACACCAAAAACATGTCATCACACGACTGATCACGGACAAAGAGTGAGGGAAACACAGGGTATAAATACAAACACTAATGACAGGGGCAAAGAAGGGAAACTGGATCACACGAGGATCATATGACAGGACAAACAGGCTGACAGGGAAACAAGAAACATGCAGAACTGTAACATTATGTTAGTTGCCAAGGGAAAACTTCTCATTTTCGTTCAAGTGTTTTGTCTGATTATATACTTTATTTCATCTTTAATGTATTTACAGAAGTTAATTAACAATAGCTGTAATGAAGAGTGCATGACAACGTGGGTGCAGATCCAAATGCAGGCTTTATTAAAGCACAAAAGGGTGTAACAGGCAGGGTCAACAGGTAGCAAACAGGGATGTAGGAGATAAGACAGAGACGTAAACAGTATACAGGCGGGTAGGTCGTAGGCAGGCGGCAGGCAAGCAATAGTCCAGTAATCCAGAGCAGTAAATCCAAAACGGTCGGCAGCTAACAATCAAGAAACTGAACAGACGAGCAGAAAACAAGATAGGGAATAAACGCTCAGAATTGAAAGGATAACCAAAATCAAAACTTTGCACGGGTGTGTTTGTGCAATGAGCTTAAATAGTGTGACTGATAAGAATGGGCTGAGTGATGTAATCAGTGATTGGGTAATGTGTTGCAGCTGGTGGAGTGATCAGAGATGGGTGCGGGGCTTCTGGGAAATGTAGTTTGCCTTGGTGGATGAGTGAGAGAGTTTGTTAGTGAGTGGGTGAGCGAGTCCATGGTGGAGTGCCCTCTGCTGGTTATAGCGGGCACTTGGGCTGACAAAAGGGTGTCAAAGGGTCTCTTGAGGTCAAGGGTCAGCAGGTTCCCCAGTAACGGCAGTGGTTTCGGTCCTGGTGGCTCTTTCCCCCCTTTCTGAGATCTGGATCCAGAGGAAAGCAAATACTATACCAGAAGCAAGAGTAAAGCACCCAGTAATGTACCTGTGCTGAGAAACTGCAGAAGTGACACGATTACAGCCATTTTACAATCCGAGCAGCTTAAATGATATCTGTCTACCAGATGTAATTATTAGCTTTTATATGGGAGGACTGTCAGGTGATTCTGCTGGAAATGATACTTTATATCAAAGTAACTAGAGGGCTGGTGTGGCTTTCCCAGTGGGGACCAAAGGTCTAAGAACATATTAAAAATGAACAGAATGTTCCCGAACAATTGCAAATTTACTTCAACAGTTAATCATTCTATAGCAAACATTGTGTTGTTGTAATCTGTTTAAATCCATTATTGGAACGTAACTAGATAATATATGATGTTTAATTAACTAAGTTCGGGAGGATCAGGTGCAGACAATTAACCTTAACAGCACAAGTGGAGAACATTCAGTTAATCAACTCAATCAATGACAAGAGGTATAAATACAGCAGACTTACCTCTGTTCGTCTGAGAGTTTACCAGCATCAGTTTCCTCCCCGGTTTCCTCCTATCGTTTGGCGGTGCCAACGATTCCGCCTTTCAGGAAGTGGACAGTTTTAAGTTTTGGTGTTCAGCCTTTGCACAGGATGAAGAAAGCGTTAAATAAAGTTATACATGCTTTACGTTACCTTGTAATTGGCAAACCTCACTCCTAAGTCCACCCTAGCATTCAAGGGGGTCAATAGGCAGACCAAATCCCGCGGGACCGCAAATTCTCCTCGCCCAACACCACCACTTTCCTCCCGCACAAGATCTGGCGCCTTTTTGCCGCGCCCCAAATTCCCCTGCCACAGGGACTCACGCGCCTCCTGCTTCAGTGCAGCCTTTTACCACGGCTTCTCCTGCCGCAGCACTATATGCAGCTCGGCCCGCTGGCCCACTCTTAACTTCTCAGTGTTTCCTCCCACTGTTTCTAACCCCTTTCTTTCACAGTGGCCTCCAGCTCCTGCAGCAGATAGCGTGAAGCTGCCTCCACTAGTGTCTCAGGCATTGCAGTTTCCTGCGACTACCGCTAATCCCCCTCCTTTTCAGTGGCCTGCAGCTCCTGCAGTGCTAGCAAGCTTGAGGCTGCCTCCCAATGCAACACAACCTTGCTCATTCCAGTCCTTCCCTCCATTTGCCTCTTACATGTCTGTCAGTCTCCCTCCTCAAGCCCCACAAGCCGACTCAAGCACAAGGCTGTCTACGCCATCAGTTGCAGCTCCAGCTTCTCTTCCTTTCTCTCTTTCTTTTCTTTCTTCCTTCCTTACTTAGCTCTCTTATGAATGTAAAGTCACAATATTCTCTCTTCACAGCAACTCCGATGCCCATCCCATCAAACGGAGTCGCCTCGGAACCACCTCCGGTGGCCCACAACATCCGAGCGCAAATTCTGGCAGGTGCGGCCGTAGACCTATCAAATTTACCGTCTCAGATTCCTGTGAATGATTGTAACCGCCAGATAGACTGCGGGGATTTTTCTGTTATGTTAAAAAACTGAAACACCCATTCTTCACGCTTAGTTTCCTTTTCGGAATTCACCATTGCTTTCAGCCGTAACACAGAAATGATCTGTGTAGCCTTCCCCCACAGGCGACGCAAGCTGAATGATTATCTAACACTCATAGCCGAGCTCGCGCTGTCTTATCGACTCCTGTGAATATTTCTCGTATTTCTTTGGAACTAGCTCACCACCCGGACATCGATTTCACTGATTATCTACTGTCTGGCCTCAAACATGGTTTTAGACCCGGCGTGGAATGCCCGCTCTCCGAAAACATCATCTGTAATAATCTCCAATCTGCTCATGCTGATCCTGATGTCGAAAACAACCTGACTACAAAAGTTGAGTCAGATTTCATGATCGACCCGTTTGACGACCCCCCATTCAAAGTTTTTCGCATCAGCCTCATTGGAGTGGCTACGAGAAAATTCTTGGGCAAGAAACGCCTCATGATTTGATCTGTCAGCTCCGCATAATTCCCTGTTCCCAAGCATAAACTGCTTGATTCCACTCGATGAATTCTCTCTCAAATACCATGACATAGATCAGGCAATCGAAATGATTAAAATCATGGGGTGGGGTGCGTGGCTTGCCAAAATCAACATCACGTCTGCCTTCAAAGTGATGCCCATTCACCCAGGTTCTTGCCACCTGTTTGGGGTGCGCTGGCACGAGAAATTCTATTTTGCCGTTCGTCTAACATTCGGATGCAAAAGCAGCCCCAAAATTTTTGTCGAACAATTACGCTATTCCTCACCTCATTCACTTGGTAGATGATTTTCCAATCATCTCGCCACCCGACGCCATCCCAGCCGCTCATCTCCTCACAGTTCAAAAAGTTTTTTCAGATCTCGGAATCCCTATCGCACAGGGAAAAAACCATTGGTCCCGCCACATCCATCAAATTCCTTGGAATTAATTTGGATTCAGTAAAATACAAGGCTTCCCTGCCCAAGGAAAAAATCGACAGGATATCCTCTTCCCTCCTAGACAGTTCAAGCTGTTCTAAACGCAAACTTCTGTCCCTGCTCGGCCACTTAAATTTCGCAATGCGCATAATTTCACAAGGCCGCCCTTTCATCGCGCATCTCGTCTCACTCGCCTCTTCGGTTCACGTGCTAGAGGACCTAATTTCCATTACTCAGGCATGGCGCGATAAACTTAGGTTATGGATAACATTCCTCAAACAATAGAACGGCTTATCATTTTTCTATAACAATCTTGTCTCGTCCCCTGTGGATATCCAGCTGTTTATAGACACAGCCCCTTCAACAGGCTTCAGTGTTTTTTACCAAGGACACTGGTTCGTGTCTCCATGGCCCTCCGAACTCCAAGACTCACCTCAGGCCTCAATGCGATTCAAGCTCTACCCTCTCGTAGTAGCAGCCTTTCTGTGGGGGAAAGAATGGACCACTAGCAGTATTTTAGTGCATTGCGACAACGAAGCAACTGTCCAGTGCATTAATAAAGGCCGGTCCAACTCACTTGCTCTAATGCCCTTTTTAAGACGCCTAATTTGGATCTCAGCATGTGATCAATTCATCATAATTGTTAAACATGCTTCAGTTTCCGAAAACCAAATAGCTGACTCTCTGTCTCAGTTTCTGTTTCAGAAATTCAGGATGTTGGCTCCAGAGGCAGACAAATTCCCGACTCCTGTACCTCACTTTTCAGAATTAATATTCCCCTAACCCACCCATTAAAACCCTTCCTCAACGCGTCACTCGACTCCATTCTCCAAGCCTTTTCTCCTAGAACACTCCAATCATATATAACTGCGTGGAGATGTTTTAAAAAAAAAACGTCCAGCGAGTATTGATCTCCCAGCGGACATAACAACAGCCCTCCCTGTCGGGCATCTATATTTTCTCATTTTCCGTACAGCGAGTATTGATCTCCCCGCGGACACAGAGACCGCTCTCACTGTCGGTTATCTATATTTTCTCATTTTCTGTCCAGCGAGTATTGATCTCCCAGTAGACGCAGTGACAGCTCTCACTGTCGGGCATCTATATTTTCTTTCTCTATCCGGCGAGGCTCACCCGTCCGATGTCGTGAGCCTTGGTCTCCAGTCAGACACAGTGAGAGCCCTCCCTGTTGAGCATATGTTTTCTCCTTCTCCATCCAGCGAGTATTGATCTCTCAGAGGATGCAGTGTTAGCCTTCCTTATCAGGCATCTATGTCTTTTCCTCCTTTGTTTGAGAAGATGTCAGATATGGTGAGCATTGGTCTCCCGGAGCATTGGTCTCCCATCGGTCACCACAAGTGCTCCCCTGGCAGGGCGTTCTAATTCCTTTGCACCGCCAGTGGCCAATAGAACCCACTCATCCGTCACCGGGAGTTACTCCCGTCAGAAGCTGAGAGAGCCCCTTCGGTCAGATGTTCCTGAACTACGCCAGCCCTCATCCTTCGGTCGGTAGGGCTCAACCTTTCGACACTGTGAGCATTGGTCTCCTGTTGGATGTTGCCAGAGCCCTCCCAATCGGGTGCTCCAAATCACGCACTCCCCGTCAATTGGCCGGCAGGGCCTGTCTGCCTGGCGATGTATGATCCTGTCAGAGACCGGTAGGGCTTTACCCGTCTGATGCGGTGAGCATTGGTCTCCCGGAGCATTGGTCTCCCATCAGACGCTGCGAGAGCTTTACCGATCGGTCATTCCAAACATTTTGCTGCTCCTCATTTGCCAGCCAGTAGGTTCCGTCCACCCTGGCACCGTGAGCTGCTCCCGCCAGAGGCAACATAGGTTTGATCCAACCAGGATCCAACCAGGCTCCCTGAAATGCCAGCCTGCCAATTCTCGGCGTCTTTTGGGGGTTTTCAGTCTGGCGGCTGTCCTTTGCTTTCCTGCTTTTTGGGGGAGTAATTCAGGGGCCAAAATTCTGAGCTCGGAGCCTTCCCCCTGGACAGCATGCCAAATACGCTTAAACCTCTACTCTTCTTAATTATATGTAAATGTGAACTCATGAATTAGCACTTACTTGCTCTCTGTTTTCTGTAAAGCTAATTTGAAATGATATGTATACTGCATTTGACTGGCTGCATGCCACCAAATTTCTTATGTATGCACAAATACATCAATGAAAGCCGAAGCAATGAACATTTTGTTGGCAGTGATGTTCTTGAATTTCCTCAAGCCCTCCTGATCAGTGTGAAAAATGTCACTACAGTTCTGTTGGTGTGTTAGTATTGTGTATATATTTTGTTCTTGTTTTTTTCTTATTGATTTGGTTTTCCTCTCCCGAGGGTAAGCTCCGCCCCTTTACACCTGTGGCATGTTTGTTGATTGCGCTCTTGGCTGAATATAGAACGGGAGAGAGTGGACACGAGGTGCAGATAATGTGTTGTGTTGCCTTCTTGTCTTCAGCCGCCTGACCGCCACAGTTACTGTTTTATGTTCAACGAATGAGCTCAGCCTTGGCATGCACTTGAGTGCTGGATGTCTCCTACTTTTCAGCAAGGGCTGAGGATTGGCGTCCATGCTTTGTGAGCATCCGGATGACTAGCCAGTCGATGACAGACTCTTTGTGTGGTTCTTGATGATTTTGTTGGTCTGTGTTTTTGTTTGTTTGCTTGATTTGATTGTTGTCAGTACGTTAACTCAATTCACTAAACTACTACTCGTTTGCTGATTTAGGTGACACGTGAATGCTGCAGTATTAATAGATAATCTGCCTCTTTTGTCTCGCGTGTCTTGCTATGTTGCTTACCCCCTTCCCTATTGAGAATTTCTAAAAGTGGCGTCCGTAACACCATATATCTGCTTGATTCGTTAACCAAGTCTAACATATCTGTATACAAACTAACAAGTGCTTCTTTAACAGTTTTAAATTGTACCCAATTTGGACCGCAACTTTTTTGGGACCCAAAGGTGCTCTGACAGCCGCATGCTCAGTATCATTCTCATCAGTTCTCTCTGTCTATTCTCTCTGTTTGTGTGTTTGAGTTAAAAAGGTGAATCTGTTGGCCAATAGAACTGACACATTCATACTTGCCTCACATAGGCTCATGTGTGGTTTGTTGACATCCAACATTAGCAGATTTCCCAAGAGTGGCAACGGTTTTGGCACTGGAGGTTCATTTTTGTCTCTCTGAGAGCTGAAGAATAGGAGATAAACAACCAAGAGCAGAAGCAAGCAACCGAAAAATGTTCCTGTGCTGGAAAGCTGAAAAAATGATTCCATGAAAGCCAGATTGACAGAATAATACCCATGAGACCTTCAGGTTTGTACAGGTTTCAACTGTACATAGATATAGTGGGAGTGGCTACAATTGGTCTTGGAGGTGAAGACTGTCAAAAACTAGGACACATGTTGTTGTTGTAGATGAACAGTAGATTACAGTAGATTAAAGCAACAGTTAAATTTTTCAAGAATACCACTTTAAAAGATTAACTGACATTGTACCGTACTAAAATGGATTTTTATTAAACTTACAGGTCCAGAAAAAAATAATAATTGAAGAGGCATTTGTACATCAAATAGGTTTTCATTAATGTAGAATAATAGCATAAAATCTGTCAAATTGCAAAGATTAAAAGAACATTTTATCTCTTAAGACATTTTTTTTTTCCAGCAAATCCAAAACAATTTGATAAATATTTATCCATTAGTAAATGGACAAGTTTACAGCAGGCTGATAAGCATGGCTCAGTTAGTAGGCGTCACAATCACAAGTTTCTGCATAAATGAAAATATACTTGAGAAACAAAATTATATTAAGCAAAAAGTTTGTTTTCAGAAAATATATATTGAGGTTTATCCTTTTTTATTTTCACATTTCAATGTTTTATTTAAAATCGCATTATCTTACATAGTCGTGCTTCTTACCTAATTTTATTAAAGGAGGTTCATTTTTCTGTGAAAATAACATACATGTTTTTTATTAGAAAATTTAACATAAAAAAATGAACAAACGCAATATGCATCTGCTGCTCAAGGAGTTTTATGCTATCAAAAGTCAGAAGTTTTGCATTTTTCATCAAATTTCTATCCCATCAAATTTAACTCTTATTTAAAATGAAGTAAAATGTCCAGTATCAGGAGCGTATGATCGCACACAGCTTGTGTGGGGACGGATTCAACGTGACTCCGACTATTCCTTTGAGATCCAGATCATCTCCAGACACTCCAGGTGGAGTTGTGAAGCGGTAGCTCTGAAGGAGGGAAGTGAAGAACAGGAAGAGCTCCATCCTGGCCAAACTCTCTCCCAAACAAACCCTTCTGCCTGAGAGAGAGCGAGAGAAACAGAGGGACAAACTGTTTAATTCCAAAATATTTCTTAAAAATACTGGGTTTTTAGATTTGAGCATACCTGCAGAAAAGGGCATGAAAGCATCTCTCTTGACAAACTGGCCTTTCTCGTCAAGGAAGTGTTCTGGGTAAAAGCTGTTCGGTTTCTCCCATTCGCTTGGATCTTTCAAAACAGACGTCAGCAGAGGAATGACAGAGGTACCCTAGAAAATGGAGAAAAGATGATGTTCAAGATGCACATGGTATCTTTTATAGACCGACATATTTATTCTTCAGACCTTTTTGATGAAGTATCCATTGAAGTGAACGTCACAGCTGGTCTTATGAGGGAGATTCATTGGCACTATGTTGGCCAGTCTCTGAGTTTCATGAATCACAGCGTCTGTATACGGTAAGTTCTTTCTGTCTTCCACCACTGGCTGACGTCCACCGATCACTCTGTCAATCTCGTCCTGAACCCGATCTGCATTATGGCATAGTTTTGTGTTTTATGACTAATTAATTCTGCTGATGTGAAAAAAACTTTGATAAATACACATCAGCATGGGAACAAATACTTCACATTACTGTGTTTTTACCCTGTATATGAGGGTATTTGGCCATGAGCATCAAACCCCATCGCAGAGTCGTTCCTGTCGTGTCAGTACCAGCAGTAAACAGATTTCCCAATGTCGCAAGTAGATTCTCCTGGTGAAAGTACGAATCCTTCTTGTCGGATTGCTGACAAATACAATAATCATTATTACCCAGATAGCAAGAAACCATTGAAATAATGTTAAATGAAGGTTAATGTGTTAAAGTTAACCACACTAAATCAATATAACAGTTTTTGTTGTAAAAAATGTTGAAATTTCAACAACAAAAAAAATCAATGGCAATGACATTGAATCAACTTCTGCTAGAAAGACTTGGGATGTAAGATTAGTGAAATGAGGTAAGATAAAGTGCATTGGAGTAGGCCCCGTCCATAGCTTACATCCTGAGGGATGCGGACTCTGCATTTCCTGCCTAAAGATGAAGGCAGGGGCGTAGCCGACCCCCCGAAATGGTAAAGGAGATTTATCCTGTTGAGACAGAGCCTAGTATATTGTTTATAGAAGTAGTGAATCTTGCGGTTCCTAAAGCGAAAAAAAAATGTATTGTCTTGTAAAGGACTTGTGCTTATCAGTGGAAAAGGCGATTTCACCATGGCGTGAGAAAAAGGCTAGAGCAGAAAGAATACAACATGAGACATGATAAGAGAGAAAAAAAAGAGAAAAGACAGAGAGAGTAGCAACAGCAACCAAGACAAAGCCACATGAGGCCATATAGACACAAAGCCTTGAACAGCAACAAAGGCCACATTAGGCCACATAGACACGAAAGCCTTGAACTGCGACAAAGGCCACATAGACAAAAAAAGCCTTGAACGGTGACAAAGGCCACATTAGTCCACATACACACAAAGCCTTGAACAGCGACAAAGGCCACATTAGGCCACATAGACACAAAAGCCTTGAACGGCGACAAAGGCCACATTAGGCCACATAGACACGAAAGCCTTGAACGGCGACAAAGGCCACATTAGGCTACATAGACACGAAGCCTTGAACAGCGACAAAGGCCACATTAGGCCACATAGACACAAAAGCCTTGATCGGCGATATGAAGACAAAGCCACGTTAGGCCATATAGACGCGGAGCCTTGAACAGCGACAAAGGCCACATTAGGCCACATAGACACGAAAGCCTTGAACGGCGACAAAGGCCACATTAGGCCACATAGACACGAAAGCCTTGAACGGCGACAAAGGCCACATTAGGCTACATAGACACGAAGCCTTGAACAGCGACAAAGGCCACATTAGGCCACATAGACACAAAAGCCTTGATCGGCGATATGAAGACAAAGCCACGTTAGGCCATATAGACGCGGAGCCTTGAACAGCGACAAAGGCCACATTAGGCCACATAGACACGAAAGCCTTTAACTGCGACAAAGGCCACATAGACAAAAAAAACTTGAACGGCGACAAAGGCCACATTAGTTCACATAGACACGAAGCCTTGAAGCCTTTAGAAAAGACTCAGAGAATTAGGGTTAAAATACTTTGCATAAAAAAAACAGTCGTGATCAAGATGGGAAATAATGAGTTCTGAAAGAAAAAGGAAAACATTACAAAGGAAGACCAAGCTCAAGTGTAAGCGTTGAGTGAGGAGGGAACCAAGCCTTTTGACATATGTTTAGCTGAATTATTATTATATGTTTAGCAACAGATTGCCAAATTAAACATCTCAAAAATGGCATGATAGTGAGAGAAGAAGATCTAGCTTTGTTGATAATAGCGACTGTGGCTTTGTTATCACAAAACATCAAGATACGTTTCTTTGACCATGCCGATGCCCAAAGAACACTAGCTACAGCTAAAGGATAGATTAACCATTTTTCTGCAAACCATTGGCCTTGAAATATTCCCCCGAAGCCACATGATAGTTTAGTCTTCACTATGTCCTATTAGTTATCACCTGTTGTCACTTTGTCTAATCACCAGCAGCTGTGTCTCATGTTCTTCCGTGTATTTAAGTTCCTGTCTGTCCATTAGTCTTTGTCGGTTGTTGTTTGCGCGTAGCGCACTCTGTTTCATGTGTAATCCTGGAGTTAAACCTGCCTGTTATTTGTATCCCGTCTCCTGTCGTCCGAGTGTCCACTCGAGCGTTACACATGAAGGGTCAGTGAATAATTGCAATTCTTCAGACGATTCGGGAACGCCATTGTAGAAATGAAAAAGGAAATGTTGTTCCAATTGTTTAGCAAGTCCAAAATCTGAGATCAGACAGACACCCTTCATCTAGCTGAACCGGGTCGCTCAAATTTTGCACGGAGAGAGCCAGCGTTAACAAGCAAGAAATAAATGCCCCGCCTTGAGGAATGATGCTCATCACGAAATTATGGTGACTGAGCAGAGAAAGCATTTCGTGCTTAGATACAAAGTGTAGTGAGAAAAAGGATTCCAAAAAAACCTAATTCAGACAAACTTTTCATTTGGAAGAGAAGCTTGCATGTTGACAGTATTGAGTAAAATGCCTAAAAATTCTAGTGAGGGACCCAGGGGTTTCTCCTCCAAGAGGGGAAAGCCAATGTCACCAAAAATCTGTTTAAGCGTGTCAAAAATAGAATTTTGGGAAGAAGGAAAATCGACCAGCAAAAAGTCATCGAGCAAATGTAACACAAAAGGAAGTTTACGGACGTTCAGCAGGATCCAACACAATGCTTCAGAAAGGCAATTGAAAACATGGGGACTACTTCTACACCCAAACGTGAGCCTCATTGTGAAATAGAAATTAGAATTCCATTTGACGCCAAAGATTGGCCAATCGAATATGAGACGTTTTTTACCAGAACATTTGCGGGTTGCAACGCCAATAGAATTAATACAATAAGGAGAGAAAGAACCAAACGGGCCAATGACATATCCTTTATTAACTTCTTTCTCTAGCAGAGAAGACTCATCAGGCTCTGATGAGGCTGATTGCAAGTTTTTAGCAACGAAGGAAGTAGTAAGATGGGAAAGGATGCCCACCCGAAACTCTTGAGACAAGCACAAATCAAACGATTACGTAATCGAAAAAAGTCTGATCAGGGTGAGAAGAGATAAAGTGAGAGAGTACTGGAACATTAATAGGGGTTGATGGGTGTCCATTCAGAATTTCTTCCGAATTGGAGCCTTCCCACGGGTTGCAGGCCTGTACTGGCGTGGGCAGACTGATTTCGGGTGCGGATCCTTGAAAAAGCTACAAACATGAGCAAATTTACATTAAGGATAGGAACAAACAGATTCATTAAAATTATTGCATAAGGGAATGCCATTGAAATCAGAAATAGGACAACCTCTACCGTCAAGAGATCTTACATTTTCAGCACTGTGGACAGCAGGCGGAACTTGGCTAGCGAATGCTTTAGGGCAGAATGATGCATGTCCGTTAGAGCTACATACAGCACAGGCCAAAATATTTTGACTGCCAAAATGATGGACAAGCAGTTCAGTGTCAGTAACGGACTAGTCTATCCTTGTGTTAAAAAGGGAACATAAGGAAGCAGATTTTGCTGAGAAGGATTTCTGGTATTCATAAAATAACGTACCCTCTTATCATTGGTTAATGTCCGCCATCATTATTAAGTAAAGATCTAACTCTTCCCTTCGATCTAGAAAAACTTGACATAATGTTACATAGTTTAGACACAAAATGCCTCTGCAAATACTAAAAGCAATTAGGAATTTGGCGAATGAGGCGAATGAGAGGTTTCGATGCAATCTGGGATCAGATGATTTGAGGAAAACTGCAGGCGATGGAAGCAGTAATGTCGCCAAGTTTAAGTCCTTACCTTGGATAATGTTAGTTCCTAGTTGGGGTGACACCGTCACTGCAGCAGGTGAGACAAAATGCCTACCGAACTCTTGAGCTGATAAGGCAGTGGAGAGGCTAAAATTTGACGTTGTAGGTAGAGTGGAGACATCTTGAAATGGCGTCTGGATTGCGTGATGAGAAGCTGGCAGAGTAGATTAGGTGGAAGCCACACATAGGTGATTGCTTGACCCGAGAGGACTAGGAAAAACTGGTGGAATTCCTAAAACATGTGTGGAGATGAAATCCATACCGGCTGCGTGGACCTTTTGGCTGGACGAGGTGACGACAACTTGGCCGTTCTCTTCCTGACGGCTTGTTTGGTCTGGCCTGATGACGCTGAAGTTGGAGTAGTGTCCGCAGTGACAAGTGGACTACCAAGGGTGTTTTGGACCAGGAGAAGTAGATCTTCTCTTGACAATCCATGGCTGATAGGTATACCAGTGGCTGAAAAGTGCTGGCAATTTTCTCAGAAGACCACTGAGCCTATGAAGAGTCGCAGCACTGAATGCGCATGCTACGACGCACAGGAAGAGGAGATGGTGGGACAAAGTCTTCATCAGAATATGAATAGTCCCAAACAGGGCTGTCAACTAAAGGTTGGCATCAGCATCTGCGAACTCAGACAAGGACCGATCTTATATACTCCAAGTGTTAGATATTATTTGGTTAAAACTAAACTAATAATGACGTAACATTTGAGTCCTGGCAGAACTTGCGCTAGAGCTTTCATATTATAAGATGTTGATTCAGCATCATGTTTGCACTCTCAGACAATGAAACAACAACAACAACTACAACTGACTTAAGAGAGCAAAAACTCCAAACTGACTCCAAAGAGAGCAGCGTCACTGTCATGAATCTGGTCCGTTGTCCTCCATCTACTTGCCACCAGAGGTCACCCTCCCATATCATGGACTCTATGCACCATACTACATTTCCCAGAAGTCCCGTACCTTGGTGCTGATCACTACCCAGCTGCAGTCAGTCTAGTGGACTATTTAAGTGAACTTTCTAACATATGTTATTTGCGAGGCCTTGTTTATCCCAGTGTGACATTTCCTAGCGTTTATTCCCGTCTTGTTTACCTGTGTCTGATCCTGCCTGTTACCATTGTCTATTTAAGTTTATTCTGCCAGCCCTTTGGAATTATTGCATGTATCTTTGGATTGTGTATCTTGCTGCCTGCCTTTCAGATCATTTGCCTGGATTATCACCACGAGCCTGCCTGTTCCCTGCCAATACTGTTTGCTGTGTTCTTGACCATTGCCTGTTTGACTACGTATTTGACTAAAGCCTGCATTTGAATCCCATCCTGCTGTCTCCTTCATTACAGCCACTTATTACTAACTCATTTTACATTATTTCTGTCATTCATCTACAGAAGTTTTTTGGGAATTAACGGAGGTTTAGTTGTTAATGATTAGATGGCATGTTTTATTGAAAATGTTTGGTCACCATTATGATGATCAGGCTTTCCTTTAGTTAGGCAGTTTGACAAGCTTCATGCCACAATGCATGATGGGAGTCATGAGTTTTAAACTATGGTGCCTCCCAGCATACATTGCCGCATAAAGCATGCCACCATTGATGAGATTCAAATGCTGATTCTTGATGTCTGTGTGTGTCTAAATATCTATTTTTTCTTGCATAATGTATTTTAAAAGTCAAAATTCATAATGTCTGATATATGGCAAGAATGTATTGTTGGTGAAACTAATATTATCTATAACAAATAACCACTTTTGGTCAGTTTAGTAAATTATTTTACTTTATGATAATGAAAACTGTATCAGCTATTTTGTTTCTGGCTTTACATTTAATCATTTGGCAGACACTTTTATCCAAGTGACAGGTTGCCCTAGGGGGGGATTGAGGCCGGGTGTTTGGTGCGTTGGAGGTGAGTGGTTATTCATTGAGCTAACTCCCTCCCTGTTTCTCTCCAAAAAAAACAATAAAGTCAAGCCAAGAGTCAAACTCCACAACTGAAATACCGATCACCATAATGATGACCAAATATTTTCAATAAAACATCAACATCTAAACCTCTGTTGTTTCTGAAAAATAACTTCTGTTGATGAATTACAGAAATAAAGTCGGTCTGCATAATAATAAGTGAAGCTGGTCTTTTTGGAGTTTAAGTGCTGATATCATGGATTTATTGTCTTATTTTATTTTCAGTTGATTTCAGGCTGTGTGGAATTAAGTCAGTTGTAGTTCTTTTAATTTTAGCGTATTTAGTGCATATTTCGTTTTAATTTAATGACTAACTCCACTAATAAAAAAAAGTTTAAATAAACGAGTTGATGATTACATTTTACTTCCTGCTGTAAATGTAACAGGGTGATTTCTGTACCTCGTCACTCTGTTTGTGGATGAGAAAGGAGTCGACAAACCCTCTGCGGTCCTGTGGATTCAGAGTCTCCAGCAGCCCATTGATCAACCTCGTCATCTCCACTCTATTTTTCACCACATTTCTTACAATAATTCTTTTGCTGTTGAGGAGCGGACCCAACCATGGAAATATATTGTAAAGCTACAAGTACAAATATAGAAAATTATGGACGTATTCATGATTAAAAAAAAATAGAGTCAAACTTTCTCTTTCACATTTAGTAAAACATACTTCCATACCATCATAGAAGCCGATCCAATAACCCGAACATTTTCATTTGCCCTGTCAACCATTTCTGTGAATCGAGGGTCTGTGTATTCAAATCTGCTGCCGTACACAATAGATGAGATGATGTTTGACACAGCGTAGTTCACAGGCTGAGTTGTGTCGAAGGGTTTTCCTGTGAAGAGCAAACAAATGTCTCTCAAGGGATCCTTGAATCTAAGAGCATGATTGCAGATGTCCATAAATGTGTTTCAGCTTGTACCTTCAAACTTATCAAACTCTCCTTTCAGATACTGAATTTCCTCTATGATTTTCTCTTCACTTCCTCTCTTGCCCATCCCGAAGTCCCGCAGGTTGCTGAGAGCAAATCGTCGCATCTCTTTCCAGTTCTCTCCATTGGAAAAGAGGATCCCTGATCAACACAGACAGAACCATCTGATCATAAGTCTAGAAATAAGAAAGTCTGGGACATTTTCAAACCTTTCCCAATCAGATATAATCTTACTAAGGAGTGGGCAGCAATAAACTCCAATGGCAGAAGAGCAATAATAAGCAGAAAACTATCCAACATAATAAGATGCCTGCACAGCTTTAATTTTTGCTCCATAACAAACTATATATGAGTCATCACATTTGGATGGTAAATTAAGAACTGTAAACTAAATAAATGAAGAAGAATTTAAATGCAAACACAGCAATCAGTTATTCTTACCATGACCGTCGGCAACTATCCTGAAACCAGGTGTAATATCTCGCTCCCCAAACTCATCTGCATAGTTCACAAGAGCCTCTTTAACGGTTTTGTGTCCAACTAGTACCACAACTTTTTTAGGACCCAAAAACACTTGGTAAACATTCCCATAGGTTCTGGACATCTGGAGTACACAAACAAAAACAACTGTTAAAATGTACTACAATAGTTTAAATGCATGCGTGTCAAGTTCTCACCTCACAAAGGGCGTCAAAGGGTCTCTTGAGATCAAGGGTCAGCAAGTTCCCCAGCAGTGGCAGAGGTTTGGGTCCCGGTGGCTCCAATTTCCCCTCTTTCTGAGATTTGGAGTCAAAGGTAAGTCGATATAAAACCATTAACAAAAGAAAAGCACCCAGTAATGTAACTGTGCTGGAAAAATTCAGCACTGATTCAACAAAAGCCATTTTTTAAGGCTGCTCAAATGTTCTGCTGTATCCAAACCCTTGTAAAGCATACATATGGGAGGAACCTCAATTAAATCCATGGAGAATTTATCATTCAAAACAGAACAAGGTAGCCGTGACGAAGCAGAGCTGTTATGGTTGCCACAGCATCCAATTACATGAGTCATGATTCTCAAGTACTTTAAGTAATTCAAGTACTTGAATACAGAACCAGCAAGTTAAAGAATAATATACATAATGCAGAACACTTGTCTTTAACATCGGAGGTATAATTCAAATGACCTTTTGTTTACAAAGGTATTGGGATGTATTGGGCTAGGCATACACTTGCATGATTATTTATTCTGTTATTGGTAAGAAGTTTTAACCGTAACTTGCTGCCTTTTTTTCCCTTCCCCCCAAAGACCTGGCAACTAATCCGATGTAAGCAAACCAGTTTCGGATTTACAAAAAATCTGGGCCACACCCTGACTATGTCTTTTCTTGGGCTGTCCCAGACACAAGTTTTAGAGATATTTCTATGGTTTTGAATGAGAATTTTTTTTATAAATTATAACCTTACAATACATGCAAGTACTGAATTATTAGCTTAAGATCCAAGCAAGACTGAATTACGAGGAACAGAACTGACAAACTGATCTACAGTAAACAAAACGTGTCATGGTATGTCACGATTCAGATATATAAACGGCTGATAATGCTTCAGTCAGATTTTCATTCAGGGCATTAGCAATGGTATAGTTTACAGCAGGTCATCCGTCAGTCAATTTCAGTTCAGTATTTCATAAGGCAAAATTTCAAAATTCATATCAAAATAACAAGTTTTTACAAACATCAGCGAAGTCATTAAATTATTTGCTCTTAGTTTCAATTGAGTGCATTTGCTCAAGGCATACAATTTGTGCAACAACGATGCCAGTTTTCTTCTAAGCATGAATGATATTTTCTTGGATCCGGAGTGTCTGATCACACACACTTTGTGCAGGGACAGATTAAACGTGATTCCCACTATTCCTTTGAGATCCAGATGATCTCCAGACACTCCAGGTGGAGTTGTGAAGCGGTAGCTCTGAAGGAGAGAAGTGAAGAACAGGAAGAGCTCCATCCTGGTCAAACTCTCTCCCAAACAAACCCTTCTGCCTGAGAGAGAAAACATTTATAATCAACATTTATCTTTTTTGTAGTTGAGCTTGTTGCAATACATTAATGAAATTGTTGATCCTTTCAATTACCTTTTATTTTTATGTCCAAGTATTGGGTCACTTTTCTGTCATACATTTGGTAAAAAACAGACATTGTTTCATATGCTTTTCCATCTTTCTTTGCAAAGCTAATCTACAAATACTGTGAGAAGCAACTTATGTTATAAATGATGACTTTTTCTGCTGTCAAGGTCAGTTAGCTGGGAAGAAGTTAGGGAGTTAGAGAAGATATTTCCAATTAAATTATTTACAGACATCAGGTGGACAGCTATTATGGGATGTTGTTGATTATTATGGGGTGTCGATGAACCGGTGTTACGGTCCGTGGCTTGGTCTATCTTGTTTTGCTACTCCCTTGCTTTTCTTGGCGCTCTTTCTCTCTTTTTAGAGGACGCACCTGTTCGTGCTCGAGAATGGCTAATTTCTTGAGCTGACTTAAAGACGCCAACGAGGAGGGAAAAGGAGAGATGACAGATTTTGTGGGCTAGCCTGCAAACCAGTGTCTTTATTTTGTTTTTGTAATGTTTTTTCCCCTTAGTTGTTGTCCGTTCTGTTAAATTTGTTATTTGTTCGTTATTATCGTGATATGTTGGTTGTGAGTGAGTAATTAAAAGGATTTGCTTGATTAGGTCATTTATTTATTCTTGTTTATGTTACGTAATCTCTCTTCCCTTTGATTTTTATGAGGTTGTAACACCCGGAAATTGTACTTGTATGATAAAAGGGAGTAGGATGGCTTTATGATAATTTACTCAATTGTTTACACAATCAAATTTGAAAGTCTTTGTTTGCTGAAAAATTTATATGTATGGTTTGACTGAATAAATACTCTGTTTTGTTTGGAACTCATCGTAGCTCTCTGAGGTATGTTTTGGTTGTCAGAGAGACTATATAGCCTATATTTGCTTACCTGGTCTAATAATGTGAAATGCCATCTCTGTCGAGTCAAAGTTTATCGTAAACTCTTGCCATCTCGGAAATGCCGCGCCGATATTGATCCTCGTTTTATTTCTCCTTTCGTCCCTAATTGGCTTGCCATGGTTCATAATGTTTGAACGAAACAACAGCATGCCGCTAGACGTTATTCAGCTGTCCGTGTCTGTTGCCATGGTTACTGTGCAGTACAAGCGGAAACCAGAGATAGCACAGATATTACATCATTGACAGGCAACAAGTGACAAAGGAGGGACGGGCATAAAATGATGAATAGCTCTGAATTTACAATTTCGTGGAAACATTTAGGACAATGCAAGTACACAGCTGAACAGAATTTAAAACCATGCAAGTGGTTTTTGGATATTTTAATATAAAAATCTTACATATTGTGCCTTTAAATACTAGTGATTTATTATTCAAATAACATTGATTTTTTTGATTAAATAGCTGTAACAATGTTAAATTTTTCTCACAATATTTCAGTAATACAGTATTACTGGCTGTTTCAAATTAGAACTGCTATTAAAGTCAGATTCAGGAATAAACGACTCTTGAGTGGGTATGAATTGGTCGATCTGATCTAAAATGTTGACGTCAAAACTTATCAGCTTGAGCGAACACATATTGAGGCAGTATATCATGTATGTTTGTGTATATCTTGACAATTTATCTCCTCAACATATGGACATGCATGGACATTATTGTCCCCGATAGGGAAATTTGGAGTAGACTCAAAACCAACATTCCAACATCACCTGGTACACCTAAAAATATTGTCAGTATTATACATACAATAAACATACACATCCATAGACACCATCACAGATATCAGTTAAAAAAAAAAGGTAACACTTTATTTTATAGTGCCATAGTTACACATTACTACATGTACTTACTATTGTAATAACAGTAAATTATTCATAATTACAAGTAACTAACCCTAAACCAAATCCTAACCCTGTGACTCTGTAGTAAGTACATGTAGTTAATTATTAGTACTCAGTACTTATTTGAGTAATTAAAATGTAACTACTGCACTGTAAAATAAAGTGTAACCCCCCCCCCCCCCCCCCCCAAAAAAAAGGGGGGGGGGGGTTGTCACTGCTCCAGACAACCTAATAGATATCAGCACAAACAAATTTTTTTTCAAAACCTGTACCTTCTCCCATAGGGTAATAGTTCATAGTGGGAATGTAATACATGGGACACTTAAAATCCTTTTGGCCTCTTTCAATTTGCATTGTTCAAAAAGAAACTGTCTTTGTCCTGTCAATTTCACAGCAGTTTGCACAATACCTTGTATCTTTGTTTTGGATTTTACATTGAGGTTTCCGTACCAGGTAGGTACGTTGCATCTACCAGATGCAACCATTAGCTTTTATATGGGGGGGCTGTCATGTGATTCTGCTGGAAATTGTTTTAAATAACAGAATTCAGTTGTTCACATTGTTCACATCTTACCATGTCCTTTGGATGCTATCATGAACAGGTGTAATATCCTAGTCCTTAAACTATTCTGCATAGTAGTGCTTGTTTAACGGTTTTTCTTTCCAAATAGTACCAAAACTTTCTTGGAACACATTTCCATATTTTGGACAGCTGAAGGACACAGAAAGACAAACCTCAGAATGTTACTATTACTGTTTAAATTCGTTCAAGTTCTCACCTCACTAAAGGTGGCTCCCAGTGGCTCTTTCCCTTCTTTCTGAGATCTGGATCCAGAGGAAAATCAAATACAAAACCAGAAGCAAGAGTAAAGCGCCCAGTAATGTACCTGTGCTGAGAAACTGCAGAAGAGACTCCATTACAGCCATTTTACAATCCGAGCAGCTAAAATGATATGCATCTACCAGATGCAACCATTAGCTTTTATATGGGGGGGCTGTCATGTGATTCTGCTGGAAATTATACTTTATATCAAAGTAACTAGAGGGCTAGTATGGTTTTTCCAGTGGGGTCTAAAGGTCTAAGAACATGGTGAAAATGAACAGAACATTCTCTAGCATTGCCATTTTTTAACAGTTAATCATTGTATTGCAAACATTGTGTTGTAGTAATATCTTGAACTAGTTCTGTTTTCCCCATTTTGTTTTAAAAGACAAATCGGGTTGTTACCATATATCTGCTTGATTCGTAAACCTTGTGTAACATCTCTGTAAACAAAATAACAAGTGCTTCTTTAACAGTTTAAAATTGTACCAAATAGGACCACAACTTTTTTGGGGATCCAAAGGTGCTCTGACAGCCACAAGACCAGTTAGAAATTAGGAATGGTGAGAAAACATTGAACTTTGTCAGCTGAAGACCCAAGTTTGGTTTGAAAAACGTGCCATGCCGTATGGCTGGGTCTTTTGTGGCTGTTCGAACACATTCAACCACGAGTGTTTACACTACGAAAGCAATATGGTTGAAAAACCAATGGGTCTCTGTAAGACTCGTCCTGCAATGACTCTCCCTGCCACTAGGGAGTGCGGTCTGCTCACTCATACAATGACCCTCCCAGCCATTGGTGGCCACCCCTTTTTTACTATCAAGACTCTCACAGCCTCTAAGCAGCACCACCTACTGTGAACGCTTTAGTTTAGTCTGCTGATCAAGTCAATTTGGTCCACGTGCATTTTGTCCTATTTAAGTTGGGCGGTTTCATTGAGCTGCAGTCAGTCTTGAGCCAACCCAGTACGGCTTACCTGGGTTCTAGATGATGAAGTTAAGTGATGTTTTTCTGATGCCATTTGGCCCATATTATGTTTTGTAAAGATATGACCGCTCTTTTGTTTGTATTTGAAATCTGAGATGAAGTAAAGACTGCCTGCTTTTGAGTGATCCAAGCCTCCTAGTTTGCCTTTCGATGTACATATGGGTCTTCAAAACACATCTTTCCCAATAGACCAGAGGTAGGGAAGTTGCTTACCCTGACTGGGAGACCCAGGTTCAAAACCCACCTCAGACACCTTAGGTTGGTCCATGTACAGTTTCACCAAGCGTGCATTTGTGTGTGAAACTTATGTAGGGATGATTTTAATAACAAATCACGATTCACCCAAAAAATGTTGTACTAAAATTCATTCTAAACTCACGACAAAAATATAGGAACAGCTGAAAGCACTTAATTGACACTTTGCAAAACCCACCCTCTGTTGCTATGGCCGACAAGCCATGCGCTCTCACAGCACACATCATGTTCTCCCGCAGTGAAAAATACATCGCGGAGCAAAGAGGACACTGACAACATATGAAACAGTTTATCAGTTTAAACATTAAATACCATATGGTGGCTCCTTAATGTGTCGAGTCATATCCTTTAAACGGCTCGTGAACCAACCTTCTCTTCATACTAGTTCATTTATAGCATAATAAACATGAATAGACATTAGAAGGAATGTTGTTTCAAGCACGGAAAGACGCGAGTACACACAATATTTAAAGTTAACCAACGTTAATCTACTATAGACTACTCCCTGACTCCCTGATCCCTGGCGGATCCGGTGTTACGATTGGTTAGATCACCTGTCAATCAAACGGTTTGCGAAGGGTCAATTGCCTTATAATTGTGTTTTTATATAAACTTCATGACTATAATATTAAACCGTTACATAAAATTATATAGTACATACATAAAATGGATTAAAAACATTTTAATCTTTAATACAGATCATATTCAGCGATTATGTTCAGTTGCTAAGTTTCTCCAAATAATGCAGATATATACATGTGTATGTAACGCTGGCTCAGGAGAGGTCTGTACGACAGGTGTTCATTTTGAGAATGGCACGCTTGGATTTGGACCGACACCTGTTCCAGACAGAAACAGAGATATCAAAAAAGAGTTGAACATATCAATTCATAAATTAAACAAATAAAATAATTAAATACATTTTAAAAAATTATTTTACTTGTTAAAGTGTCTCGTGATCATTCTCACCTTGTTGCTGTTGCACAAACTGTCTTTGCTTCTGCTACTGAAAACAAAAAGTCGATTTTTTTTTACAGTAATGAATCCTTTGAAGCATCTTTTGTCACAAGTGACTTATTGAATCACTGGCTCAACTGGTTCAGCGAAAACAGTGTGTCATTCAGCAGTAAGCGAACAAAAACTGCAGTATAATATAGTAACCTAAGCTATATTTATAAAGTTAACCTCTTTAAAAGTGCACCCTCTTTTTAAGAAGGGGGACCAGAGGGTGTGTTCCAACTACAGAGGGATCACACTCCTCAGCTTCCCCGGGAAAGTGTATGCCAGGGTACTGGAGAGGAGAATAAGGCCGATAGTTGAACCTCGCAGATTCCCTGTCGTGGAACACTGGACCAGCTCTATACCCTCTCCAGGGTGCTGGAAGGTTTATGGGAGTTTGCCCAACCAGTCCATATGTGTTTTGTGGATCTGGAGAAGGCTTTTGACCATGTCTCTCGTGGCACCCTGTGGGTGGTGCTCTGGGAGAATGGAGTCTGGGGCCCTTTGCTAAGGGCTGTCGGTCGCTGTACGACCGGAGTAGGAGCTTGGTTCGCATTGCTGGGAGTAAGTCAGACCTGTTCCCGGTGCATGCTGGACTCAGGGCTGCCCTTTATCACTGGTCCTGTAGGTAATCTTTATGGACCGGATTTCTAGGGGCAGTCAGGGGCCAGAGGGAGGTTTGGGAACCACAGGATCTCGTCTCTGCTCTTTGCAGATGATGTTGTCCTGTTGGCTCCATCAGGCCAGGACCTCCAATGTGCATTGGGATGGTTTGCAGCTGAGTGTGAAGCAGCTGGGATGAGGATCAACACCTCCAAGTCTGAGACCATGGTTCTCAGTCAGAAAAGGGTGTCTTGCCCTCTTCAGGTTGGTGGAGAGCTATGTATCTTGGGGTCTTGTTCACGAGTGAGGGAAGGAAGGAGCGTGAGGTTGACAGATGGATCGGTGCAGCTTCTACAGTGATGCGGTCGATGTACCAGTCTGTCGTGGTAAAGGAGTAGTTGAGCTTTGGGTTATGACTGAAAGAATGAGATCCTGGATACAGGCTGCCGAAATGAGCTTCCTCCGCAGAGTGGCAGGGCGCTCCCTTAGAGATAGGGTAAGTAGCTTGGTCACTCGGGAGAAGCTCAAAGTAGAGCCGTTGCTCCTTCACATCGAGAGGAGTCAGCTGAGGTGCCTCGGGCATCTGTTTCGCATGCCTCCTGGAAGCCTCCCTAGGGAGGTGTTCCAGGCATGTCCCACCGGGAGAAGGCACCGGGGAAGACCTAGGACACGCTGGAGAGATTATGTCTCTCGGCTGCCCTGGGAACACCTTGGTGTCCCCTCGGAAGAGCTGGTGGAAGAGTCCGGAGAGAGGGAAGTCTGGGCATCTCTGCTTGGACTGCTGCTCCCGCGACCCAGCCCCGAATAAGCGGTAGAAGACGGATGGATGGATGGAGGAAATAACGCTCAAAAATGCACCAACAGAAAATAAGATCTCGCAATGTATGAATGAGTGAGAGTCTCTTACATAGTCCAAACAAATGCCTACAGCTGGTGAGACAATTAGTGCCAAGGTTCGGGGCTTGTAGTGACTGTAATGGTAACGAGTGCATGTGCAATGCGGAGTTCGTCTCTGTGACAATGGGTAATTTGGCACAAAAAAGAACATTATTTGAAAGTGATTGTCCTTAAAACTAACTAATATATCTGCCATTGCCAATAGACCTTGACAGGCTCAGACAACAGATTATGGACGGCTATTTAAAACAGCAATTCCAATAAAGGTTACTCACTACAATATTGTCACACCCATGGACTGTTGTGTCTAGTCTTGTGATGTCATTCCCAGTTCATTTGCCCTCTCTGTGTTTACCTGATTAGTTAATTACCTGCACCTGTTTCTGTTCTCCTTGATTAGTTTGTCCCTCGTTATCTCCCTTATATATTCTCCCAGTTATGTTCAGTCCTTGTCGGTTCTTGTTAATGTCTATGCTGTGTGTTCCTGCCCGTCTGATGTACCTAGCCTGTCTGGATTAAAACCCTTTTGATATACCTTCTTCGTCTTCGTTTGTTTACCTAAACTTCAGCGTGACAAATATAGTGCAAACACATGTATATCAAAAACAATTTTAGGATGTTTTTGATATTAAGTTTTGCTCTTTAGCTTTTTCCTTGACAGTGTAAGATGACCTACAATCTAAAACACGAAATGTCTCCTTGTTTTGTTCAAAAGAAGCAATGGTAAATTAAATACTAGGGAATTTTAAATTCTAGCAAATTTTTTGTCCAGCAGCATTTGAGAGACCTTGAATGATAAATCGCATTCTGCAATGAACGTGTACACGTATTATCAAGTCACAAACACCATACCTGCAAACCTAATCGGTGAAAAAGGTGTTTTAAGTAAAAACAAACATTTATTGACAATAGACAAATTTTACAATTGGATTCGATTTTTTCTGAAGCTTGCGATTTGATTTTGGTTTATTCAGTATTAATTCATTTGGGGCCTATCAGGTACAGTACATGGCAAATTTCCTCTACAGGTTAAAATTAATTGATTTGTAAGCTGCATATAAATTACACATAAGGAAGTTCTAAAAAAAATCCCACTGTCAGATAAAACATGACAAAAGATGGGAATAAATAGAAAACAACATTAATAAGTGATCAACCATCAGGAACATCACACTATAGAGAACATACTCTTCATATAGGACATGGTTTCAATCAGAAAAAACAACTTAAATCAAGCTATCATCAGCTATTAAATCATGTCTTGATTTAATATTTTGTGTCAAATGCAGAGATATTCAGATTTTATAAGTGTGACTTAAATGTCCAAAAGTGTCCAAAAACTGTAACTCATATGTAAGCTAATTAGTACAAAGAAACATGCTCTTGCCATGTTGTTTTTTTCTGAATATGTTAAACAGATGAAAAAAAAAAGTCATATGGGTGTGAAGCAACATGAGGGTAAGTAAATGACAGAATTGTCGAAAAACAGAATAGTTCTTTGTAAAAACTCACCAGGCCAGTTTGTCAACACTTCGAGGTTTTCAACTGATGAACCAAAAGAAACAAAGCTGTACCTGTTGGCCAATAGTACTAATATCATTCACCACTCACCTTACATAGGCTCAAGTGTGGTTTGTTGACATCCAACATAAGCAGATCTACATTTATTCATTTGGCAGGCACTTTTAAAAAGCAACTTGCAAGTGAGAAGTTGCCCTTGGTGGGGATTGCGAAATGGTGGGAAATGGATCCCACCATTTTTAGATTTCCCAAGAGTGGTAACGGTTTTGGCCCTGGAGGTTCATTTTCATCTCTCTGAGAAATGAAGAATAGGAGATAAACAACCAAGAGCAGAAGCAAGCAACAGACAAATGTTCCTGTGCTGGAGCGCTGTAAAAATGATTCCATGAAAGCCAGATTGACAGAATAATACCCATGAGACCTTCAGGTTTGCACAGGTTTCAACTGTTCATAGATATAGTAGGAGTGGCTACAATTGGTCTTGGAGGTGAAGACTGTCAAAATCTAGGACGCATTTTGTTGTTGTAGATGTGCAGTAGATACAGTTAAAGTAACAGTTACATTTTTCAAGAATACCCCTTTAAAAGATTAACTGACATTGTACTGTACTAAAATGTGTTTTTATTAAACTGACAAGTGCAGAAAAAAAGAATCATTGACGAGGCATTTGTACATCAAATAGGTTTTCATTAATGTAGAATAATAGCATAAAATCTGGCAAATTGCAAAGATTAAAAGAGCATTTTATCTTTTAAGACATTTTTGTTTTTTCCAGCAAATCCAAAACAATTTGATAAATATTTATCCACTACTAAATGGACAAGTTTACAGCAGGCTGATAAGCATGGCTCAGTTAGTAGGTGTCATGATCTGGTCTTTTGTTTATCTGTTTCTTTCTTCCCCTGTCCTGTCAGTTGTCACATGTTCCTTGTTTTGAGTCTAGTTCTGTCATGTGATCTTTGTTTTGTTTCCCCATGTGCTTGTCCATCATTAGTTCAGTTCAGTCAGCGGTGTCTCGTTAGTCATTATGTCCGTCACCTGTGCCTTGCTTGTTATCCTCCTGTGTTTCTGTGTTTATATTCCCTCTGTGTCAGTCCAGTCCTTGTCCGTTGTTAAAGTGTTGTGATGGTGCTTATTCCTGTGTCCTGTCAGTTTCTCTGTTTAAATCATTAAAGCATTTAAAAGTGACTTCTATCGTCGAGCCTGTTTCCTGCCTACACCAACGTTACAGTAGGTGTCACAACCATAGACATAATAAAATACATAGACGCCCCATTGGTCTCTGGCTCGTACGTCAACGCGCCGCCATATTGTGCAGGTCAACGTTCCCATAACGCTCATAACTGGAATAGAGAAAAATGCCTTTTCATGTGCTGCTTGAGGCTGTATAAATCACCACACAATTGAATACAGGTCTCGGGGAATAAGCTTTCACAGGTAAGGCTGACCCTTTGTTTCGGGTTGTATTTGGTCATTATATAATTATGTTGGTAGTAGTTGATTGACCACTGGAGTCAGTCAGAAAATAGCTAGCGATGTCGCTAATTAGCTGTGAAAGTTTAGACATGAGTTTACATTATAGTTTTAGTGTCTATTATCTTATTTTATAAACTAAAATAAAAATACATCTTTATTTTCTTAAAACCGACTTTTAAGACAAGCACTCGTTTCGGTTTGGTGACTGATATTTTGTGAATTATTGTAATGTTAGTTAGTTGGCTAGCTTATTTTTCTCACACATTGAAGGTTTCTTAGAGACAAAGAGTTGAGGAGACAGTGCGAAGTAGCAATAAGAAGGGAAGGTGTTTGATTTGTATTTGACGATTTGCTTCATTTTCACAATGGTGGTCAATTCTAAACACCAGAAAAAGACAGAAAATGCCTTTCTGATAAGAAGATAAGAAATCTTTTTTTTTCATTTCATGTGAAAATTTAAATGATCTCATTCTGGGCGTCTTCACAGTTCTTATCCAAGAATAAAGCAGCCAAATACGGGACAAGTCTGAGCTTTGACTATTAAAATAAATATTTTTTTAAAGTCTGCTATCGAGGTTTTAAGTAACTCGGGATATAACTTTTCGTACACCACGTACTTCATAAAACACTGAAATCGGTTGATAAATGTAAACGCTGGTTTCGTTTTTTTCAGAAAAAAAACGCAGCTCGCTAGTTCACATTGCATTTTTTACACAGTTTCTTGCCCTCAGCATATGGGGGACGACGCGTGCCGTATCGATGCAACGTTCCAAAGCGGCGAATGGGGCGTCTATGTATTTATTATGTCTATGGTCACAACCACAAATTTTCCGCATAAATGAGAATATAAGTGAGAAATAAAATTATTAAGCAAAAATTCAGAAAAATATCAGAAAATATATATTGAGGTTTATCCTTTTTATTTTCACATTTCAATGTTTTATTATTTAAAAACATTATCTTACATAGTCGTGCTTCTTATGTAATTTTATTAAAGGAGGTTCATTTTTGTGTGAAAATAACATACATTTTTACATTTTTTCATCTTTTTTATTATAAAGTTTAACATAAAAAAATGAACAAACGCAATATGCATCTGCTGCTCAAGGAGTTTTGTGCTATAAAAAGTTTTGCGCATTTCTGATCAAATTTCTATCTCATCAAATGTCAGCTCTTATTTAAAATGAAGTAAAATGTGTTGCTTCTGTTTTGATCTTCCAGTATCAGGAGCGTCTGATCGCACACAGCTTGTGTGGGGACGGATTCAACGTGACTCCGACTATTCCTTTGAGATCCAGATCATCTCCAGACACTCCAGGTGGAGTTGTGAAGCGGTAGCTCTGAAGGAGGGAAGTGAAGAACAGGAAGAGCTCCATCCTGGCCAAACTCTCTCCCAAACAAACCCTTCTGCCTAAGAGAGAGAGAAACAGAGAGACAAACTGTGTTTAATTTCAAATCAAATGTGTATTTCTTCAATACTGGGTTTTTAGATTTGAGCGTACCTGCAGAAAAGGGCATGAAAGCATCTCTCTTGACAAACTGGCCCTTCTCGTCAAGGAAGTGTTCTGGGTAAAAGCTGTTCGGTTTCTCCCATTCGCTTGGATCTTTCAAAACAGACGTCAGCAGAGGAATGACAGAGGTACCCTAGAAAATGGAGAAAAGATGATGTTCAAGATGCACATGGTATCTTTTATAGACCGACATATTTATTCTTCTGACCTTTTTGATGAAGTATCCATTGAAGTGAACGTCACAGCTGGTCTTATGAGGGAGATTCATTGGCACTATGTTGGCCAGTCTCTGAGTTTCATGAATCACAGCGTCTGTATACGGTAAGTTCTTTCTGTCTTCCACCACTGGCTGACGTCCACCGATCACTCTGTCAATCTCGTCCTGGACCCGATCTGCATTATGGCATAGTTTTGTGTTTTATGACTAATTAATTCTGCTGATGTGAAAAAAACTTTGATAAATACACATCAGCATGGGAACAAATACTTCACATTACTGTGTTTTTACCCTGTATATGAGGGTATTTGGCCATGAGCATCAAACCCCAGCGCAGAGTCGTTCCTGTCGTGTCAGTACCAGCAGCAAACAGATTTCCCAATGTCGCAAGAAGATTCTCCTGGTGAAAGTACGAATCCTTCTTGCCGGATTGCTGCCAAAGACAATTATCATTATTACCCAGATAGCAAGAAACCATTGAAATAATGTTAAATCATGTTTAATGTGTTAAAGTTAACCACACTGAATCAATATAATTTTTTTGTTGAAAAAAAATGTTGAAATTTCAACAACAACAAAAAAATCAAAAGTATTGACATTGAATCAATTTCTGCATTTCCTGCCTAAAGATGAAGGCAGGGGCGTAGCCGACCCCCCGAAATGGTGAAGGAGATTTATCCTGTTGAGACAAAGCCTACAAAAAATGTATTGTCTTGTAAAGGACTTGTGCTTATCAGTCGCAAACAGCAAGCTTATTCAGAGACATTATTTGGTTTGCAGCTCAGCGCTGTTAACTAAAGGTTGGCATCAGCATCTGCGAACTCAGACATGTGTAAGGACCGATCTTATATACTCCAAATGTTAGATATTTATTGGTTAAAACTAAACTAATAATGACGTAGCATTTGAGTCCCGGCAGAACTTGTGCTAGAGATTATCATATTATTGATTCAACATCATGTTTACACTCTCAGACAATGAAACAACAACAACAACTACAACTGACTTAAGAGAGCAAAAACTAAAAAAACTGACTCCAAAGACAATATTTCATATATTTTCTTATATTTCATATATTTATTATCATAATATCTTGAAATAACGAGATATCATGTTTAAATAACAAGATATTATGTTGAAATAAGGACTTAAAATCTTGAAATAATGAGACGATATTATGTTGAAATAACAACCTAATATCTTGAAATAACGAGATATTATATTGTAATAACGAGATATTATGTTGAAATAACGACTTAATAATCTTGAAATAATGAGATATTATGTGGTAATAACGAGATATTATGTTGCAATAACGAGATAGTATGTTGCAATAATGAGATATTATGTTGTAATAACGAGATATTATGTTGAAAAACCGACTTAATAATCTTGAAATAATGAGATATTATGTGGTAATAACGAGATATTATGTTGAAATAACGACCTAATATCTTGAAATATTGAGATATGATGTTGTAATGACGAGATATTATGAAATAACGTGATATGTTGAAATAATGACTTCATATCTTGAAATAACGACTTAATATCTTGAAATAACGAGATATTATGTTGCAATAACGAGATAGTATGTTGAAATAACGAGATAGTATGTTGCAATAATGAGATAGTATGTTGAAATAACGAGATAGTATGTTGAAATAACGAGATATTATGTTGTAATAACGAGATATGTTGTAATAACGAGATATTATGTTGTAATAATGAGATATTATGTTGTAATAACGAGATATTATGTTGCAATAATGAGATAGTATGTTGAAATAACGAGATAGTATGTTGCAATAATGAGATAGTATGTTGAAATAACGAGATAGTATGTTGAAATAACGAGATATTATGTTGTAATAACGAGATATGTTGTAATAACGAGATATTATGTTGTAATAATGAGATATTATGTTGTAATAACGAGATAGTATGTTGCAATAATGAGATATTATGTTGTAATAACGAGATAGTATGTTGAAATAATGAGATATTATGTTGTAATAACGAGATAGTATGTTGTAATAACAAGATATTATGTTGAAATAACGAGATAGTATGTTGCAATAATGAGATATTATGTTGAAATAACGAGATAGTATGTTGAAATAACGAGATATTATGTTGTAATAACGAGATAGTATGTTGAAATAACGAGATATTATGTTGTAATAATGACTTAATATCGTGAAATAATTAGATATTATATTGTAATAACGAGATGGCATGTAGAAATAATGAGATAGTATGTTGTATTAACAAGATATAATGTTGAAATAATGACTTAATATCTTGAAATAAAGAGATATTATGTTGTAATAACGACATAGTATGTTGAAATAATGAGATATTATGTTGTAATAACGAGATATGTTGTAATAACGAGATATTATGTTGTAATAATGAGATATTATGTTGTAATAACGAGATAGTATGTTGAAATAACGAGATATTATGTTGTAATAATGACTTAATATCTTGAAATAATTAGATATTATATTGTAATAACGAGATGGCATGTAGAAATAATGAGATAGTATGTTGTATTAACAAGATATAATGTTGAAATAATGACTTAATATCTTGAAATAAAGAGATATTATGTTGTAATAACGACATAGTATGTTGAAATAATGAGATAGTATGTTGAAATAACAAGATGTGTTGAAATATCGACTTAATATCTTGAAATAATGAGATATTATGTTGTCATAACGAGATATGTTGTAATAACGAGATATGATGTTGAAATAACGAGATATGTTGAAATAACGACTTAATAATCTTGAAATAATGAGATATTATGTGGTAATAACGAGATAGTATGTTGAAATAACGAGATATTATGTTGTAATAACGAGATATTATGTTGAAATAACGACTTAATAATCTTGAAATAATGAGATATTATGTGGTAATAACGAGATATTATGTTGAAATAACGACCTAATATCTTGAAATATTGAGATATGATGTTGTAATGACGAGATATATATTGAAATAACGTGATATGTTGAAATAATAACTTCATATCTTGAAATAACGAGATATTATGTTGCAATAACGAGATAGTATGTTGCAATAATGAGATAGTATGTTGAAATAACGAGATAGTATGTTGAAATAACGAGATATTATGTTGTAATAACGAGATAGTATGTTGAAATAACGAGATATTATGTTGTAATAACGAGATAGTATGTTGAAATAACGAGATATTATGTTGTAATAACGAGATAGTATGTTGAAATAACGAGATATTATGTTGTAATAACGAGATATTATGTGGTAATAACGAGATATTATGTTGAAATAACGACCTAATATCTTGAAATATTGAGATATTATGTTGAAATAACGAGATATTATGTTGTAATAATGAGATATTATGTTGTAATAACGAGATAGTATGTTGAAATAACGAGATATTATGTTGTAATAATGACTTAATATCTTGAAATAATTAGATATTATATTGTAATAACGAGATGGCATGTAGAAATAATGAGATAGTATGTTGTATTAACAAGATATAATGTTGAAATAATGACTTAATATCTTGAAATAAAGAGATATTATGTTGTAATAACGACATAGTATGTTGAAATAATGAGATAGTATGTTGAAATAACAAGATGTGTTGAAATATCGACTTAATATCTTGAAATAATGAGATATTATGTTGTCATAACGAGATATGTTGTAATAACGAGATATGATGTTGAAATAACGAGATATGTTGAAATAACGACTTAATAATCTTGAAATAATGAGATATTATGTGGTAATAACGAGATAGTATGTTGAAATAACGAGATATTATGTTGTAATAACGAGATATTATGTTGAAATAACGACTTAATAATCTTGAAATAATGAGATATTATGTGGTAATAACGAGATATTATGTTGAAATAACGACCTAATATCTTGAAATATTGAGATATGATGTTGTAATGACGAGATATATTGAAATAACGTGATATGTTGAAATAATAACTTCATATCTTGAAATAACGAGATATTATGTTGCAATAACGAGATAGTATGTTGCAATAATGAGATAGTATGTTGAAATAACGAGATAGTATGTTGAAATAACGAGATATTATGTTGTAATAACGAGATAGTATGTTGAAATAACGAGATATTATGTTGTAATAACGAGATAGTATGTTGAAATAACGAGATATTATGTTGTAATAACGAGATAGTATGTTGAAATAACGAGATATTATGTTGTAATAACGAGATAGTATGTTGAAATAACGAGATATTATGTTGTAATAACGAGATATGTTGTAATAACGAGATATTATGTTGTAATAATGAGATATTATGTTGAAATAACGAGATAGTATGTTGAAATAACGAGATATTATGTTGTAATAATGACTTAATATCTTGAAATAATTAGATATTATATTGTAATAACGAGATGGCATGTAGAAATAATGAGATAGTATGTTGTATTAACAAGATATAATGTTGAAATAATGACTTAATATCTTGAAATAACGAGATATTATGTTGTAATAACGACATAGTATGTTGAAATAATGAGATAGTATGTTGAAATAACAAGATGTGTTGAAATATCGACTTAATATCTTGAAATAATGAGATATTATGTTGTCATAACGAGATATGTTGTAATAACGAGATATGATGTTGTGATGTTGAAATAACGAGATATGTTGAAATAACAACTTAATATCTTGAAATAACAAGAAAGGGTTTTTTTTTTTTTTTTTCCCACACCTAGTTTTTTTTTTTCCTTCCACCATGTGGTTCAGGGCTTCCGAATATAAACCTCTGTTGTTTCTCAAAAATAACTTCAGTAAATGAATGACAGAAATGAAGTCAGTTTGCATAATAATAGGTGAAGCTGGTCTTTTTGGAGCTTAAGTGCTGAGATCATGAGAGATTTATTGTATTATTTTATTTTCAGTTGATTTCAGGCTGTGTGGATTTAAGTCAGTAGTAGAATGTTTTAATTTTAGCATATTTAGTGCATATTTCATTTTAATTTAATGACAAAATCCACTAATAAAAAATAAAAAAAGTTTAAATAAACGAGCTGATGATTACATTTTACTTCCTGCTGTAAATGTAACAGGGTGATTTCTGTACCTCGTCACTCTGTTTGCGGATGAGAAAGGAGTCGACAAACCCTCTGGGGTCCTGTGGATTCAGAGTCTCCAGCAGCCCATTGATCAACTTTGTCATCTCCACTCTATTTGTCAACACATGTCTTACAATAATCCTTTTTCTGTTGAGGAGCGGACCCAACCATGGAAATATATTGTAAAGCTACAAGTACAAATATAGAAAATTATGGACGTATTCATGATTTAAAAAAAAATAGAGTCAGACTTTCTCTTTCACATAAAGTAGAACATACTTCCATACCATCACAGAAGCCGATCCAGCAACCCGAATATTTTCATTTGCCCTGTCAACCATTTCAGTGAATTGAGGGTCTGTGTATTCAAATCTGCTGCCGTACACAATAGATGAGATGATGTTTGACACAGCGTAGTTCACAGGCTCTGTTGTGTCGAAGGGTTTTCCTGTGAAGAGCAAACAAATGTCTCTCAAGGGATCCTTGAAACTAAGAGCATGATTGCAGATGTCCATAAATGTGTTTCAGCTTGTACCTTCAAACTTATCAAACTCTCCTTTCAGATACTGAATTTCCTCTATGATTTTCTCTTCACTTCCTCTCTTGCCCATCCCGAAGTCCCGCAGGTTGCTGAGAGCGAAGCGTCGCATCTCTTTCCAGGATTCACCATTGGAAAAGAGGATTCCTGATCAACAAAAACCACCTTACTATGAGTCAAAATATTGCTAGCCGAGTTAAAAACATTGTTGGCTAAGCGACCCTTGAGAGAAAGTACTGGAAACATTACAAGCTTCATCTATTGGTAGTTATTAGTGAATCTGTTGTCACAGTGATTTGCGGTCTGTTTAAACCGTTTTATTTTTCTGTTTATTTCTGGAAAGATGTTTATAAGGACGGTGATTGTTTCGAGGCACTGAAGGGAGCAAGCTGTAGTCAGCAATGCACATAATAAACCTGTAAAGAAGAACAGTTTCAGTTCGATTCAGTTGAGTGAATCATTTATGCAGGAACTGCTCTTTTTGTTTTAAACTTATACTGATAATTTGTGGTTTTGATGAATCAGACAGATTTAAAAGAACTGTTGCAGTCCCAAATCATTTGAAGAATTCACTTAATGTGATTCAGTGCTATTTTAGTATAATTTATTATACTGAAATTATTGTATATTATTAAATTATTTGTGTTAGATGCCAAGGGGAGATTTCTCATTTTTGTTCAAGTTTTTTGTCTGATTATATACTTTATTTCAGCTTTGATTTAATTACAGAAGTTAATTAACAATAACACTTTATTGTTTAAATACCACAGCTTTTTATTGTTGAAATAACATTGATTTTATTGATTAACTTTTATCAACAATATTTCAGTAATACAGTATTATCGGCTGTTTCGAATTAAAACTGCTATTGAAGTCAGATTCAGGAATAAATGACTCTTGAATGGGTTCTTTTGAATGAATTGGTCGATCTGATCTAAAATGTTGACGTCAAAACTTATCAGCTTGAGCTTGTTCGTGCCTATATCGACAATTTATCTCAACATATGGACAAGCAAAATGAAATTAATTTCTGTACCAGGTAGACAAACCACCTAATGACTTTCAAAACAATTGACAATATAATGTTTATGCATAGTTTTAAATAACAGAATTCAGTGGATCTTACCATGTCCTTTCCATATGTTAATGAAAACAGGCATGATATCCCGGTCCTTAAACTCTTCTGCATAGTTCACAAGTGCTTGTTTAACTGTTTTGTGTCCAACTAGTACCAAAACTTTCTTAGGACCAAAAAACACTTGGAACACATTTCCATATGTTTTGGACAGCTGAAGGACACAGAGAAGGACAAATCTCAGAATGTTACTATTACTGTTTAAATGTGTCTATGCCAAGTTCTCACCTCACAAAGGGTTTCAAAGGGTCTCTTGAGGTCAAGGGTCAGCAGGTTCCCCAATAACGGCAGTGGTTTGGGTCCAGGTGGCTCTTTCTCTTCTTTCTGAGATCTGGATCCAGAGGAAAGCAAACACAAAACCAGAAGCAAGAGTAAAGCGCTCAGTAATGTACCTGTGCTGAGAAACTGCAGAAGTGACACAATTACAGCCATTGTACAATCCGAGCAGCTTAAATGATATGCATCTACCAGATGCAACCATTAGCTTTTATATGGGAGGACTGTCATGTGATTCTGCTGGAAACTATACTTTATATCAAAGTAACTAGAGGGCTAGTATGGTTTGTCTAAAGGTCTAAGAACATATTGAAAATTAACAATGTTACCTAACCACTGCCAATTTACTTCAACAGTTAATCATTGTATTGCAAACATTGTGTTGTTGTAATCTGTTTAAGTGCATTACTGAACGTAGCTAGATAATATTTAGCACATGCTTGCTCTTGCTTCTGTAAAGCTAATTTGAAATGATATGTGTGACTGGCTGCATGCCACCAAATTTCTTATGTATGCACAAATACACCAATGAAATCAAGGGGGAAAAGCCAAAGCATGTAATAATAATAAGTAGAGAACAATGAACATTTGATGTTCAAGAATTTCCTCAGCTGTGTGTTAGACTAGGAATAAATTAGGAATGGGGAGAGAACATTAAACTTGGCACGTTTTTCAAACCAAACTTGGGTCTTCAGCCTACAAAGTCGTATGGATAATGTTTTTCCCCTAATCTTTACACATTAGGTCAGTAGGCGGAAACTGGGCAGTCATTATTAGCTGTTCAAACACATTCAACCACATGAGTTTCTACACTATGAAAGAAATATGGTAAAAAAAAAAAACAATGTATTGGTGGAAAAACATTGTTTGCCTTAAAATGTTTGTGAGGTGAAATTTGAGGGAGTTTTCAGAAAATGCCATAATGTGCAGAAAAAAGCAGCAAAGCACAATTTACACCAACAATAGTGAACAAAAATTCATGGACAGACATCAAATATGGCAAACATCCAGTAGTTACAGAGAAGTCTATAGGCTAAATATTTCAACAAAGTCAGTTGACCCTTCGCAAAACCCTGTTGCGATGCCCGACAAACCATGCGCTCTTACACCACACATCATGTTCCCACGCAGAGGAGTTTAAACACTAAATACCATATAGTGACTCCTTAATGTGTCATGACAGAGCCTTAATCTACTATAGGCAACTCCCTGACGGCTTTGTCGGATAAGATGGTGGATTCTGCATTATGATTGGTCAGATCGCCTGTCAATCAAACTGTTTGCGAAGGGTCAATTGTTCAACTTTCACAAAATAATGTTCTGATTATTCTAAGACTGTTCACAGACTGTATAATTATGATATTAAAAGATGAAATCATGAGATGAAACAAACATTACATAAACATAACATAAAAAGAAACTATGACAAAAACTCATAATTATGACATAAAAATGCTTTTAATTTCTCCAAACAAAGTGAAATTTCTGTGTTATATTCTAAGGAGAGAGAGAGTAGTCTGTTTAAAATCCTGTCTAGGTAGGAGTGAGGATCCATCTGCAGCTTTAATAGTTTACTCAGGGTCAGAAAATGCAGGGTCGATGCACGGCAGTAACAACAGAGGAGGCAAAACAAGAACAGGAACAGGGACAGGCTTAAGTCGAGGCAGGCGGAAAACGTACACAATCCAGTAAACAGGCAAAGGTCAGAATAAGCAGCAAGGGATCAATAAACAAGATAATAGTCCACAAAAAAAAAACGCTCAGAAATGACCACCATAGTAAATCAAGACTCCGCAGTGAGAAGGTGTGTGTCAGACACAGACAAGGGATATAAGGTTAAATATGGTGTTTTATTGAACAAGCAGACACAACGAACAGGTAAATGGGTGGGTATGGCAAGTTTACAGATCCAGGAAGTAAACAGGTGACTTAGCTTAAATAGTAACAGTCCTTTCCTTGCTTTGCAGTGATGATGGGAATAGTCCAGCAGTTCACGCTCACGCTGGATGGAATCCGGAAGATGAGGGAGAAGGTTCGGAAGACGGCAGGTAAGAAAGGCAGGTGAGTCTGTGCGGTCCATTAGAGACGAGATCAGACGTGGAACTGAAGTATGAGGGAGTTTATATAGGGCACAGTGGTGATTACAGACAGGTGAGGGTGATTAGAATTCTGGGGATAGTGAGCGTGTGGGTGGAGCTGGTCGTTGACTCTGTGACAGTGTGTGTAGTGTTTAAATAGTGTGATGGAAATGCATGGCAGGAGTAGGTGTAATCTGTCCCAGGTATGAGGGCTTATGGGAAATGGAGTCCGAACAGGTCAATATTCTGGTGAGGGCTCCCTCTGCTGATCTGGAGGAAACGGAGAGAGAGCCTCACTTGTAACAGCGGGCAGGACACTAGGTTTTGAAACAGAACCAGTGGGAGCTAAAGCACTGATTCATTACATTACCAAGATTTCATATGTGATCACTAGGAATGGTATGACACTTGACCCGTCTCAGACAGGTTAGACGCCATGTTGAATTTAATGTGGATGAAAACAACATTATAAAGAATAGACTCACAGTCTTTACAATGGCACTCACTGTATATAGGTCCTTTATCGTGTAGTTTTCACAACTCACAACCTTTAAAACTTGTTTTGGGGTTTTTTGCCTACTGGTAGATTTTTTTGTAAAGACATTTCATCTGCTGAACAATCGTGTGTTGTTAAACAACAGTATAATTGAACACACTCTAATTCTACCCCACAGCCTCGTTTCATTCCTGTCAAAAATGAAAAATTGTGCTACCCTCACTAAGATCTATAGGGAATTAACGGGAAATATGGGCAAAAATATGAAAATACAGAGAATTTCGGAGGTACAATCCACAAATCAGCCAACATGGAAACAAAAAGCACAGAGCAATGAAGGGGTTAAACTCAAAAAAAAAAAAAAAAGAGATAAAGTGGCATATGGCCAAGTATGGTGTCCCATAGTCAGAATTTGTGCTCTGCATTTCACCCGTCTAAGTGCACACACATTGTACACATATGAACACACACCCGGAGCAGAACACCCCCCTAACCTTAACCCTTATACTGTACAACCTGTATATTGTATTCCCTAACTCTAAATCTACTCCGTGACAGAAAATATTATTCATTTTTACATTTAAAAAAATATATAATAAAATTGGATGTTTATTACTCCATTTCCCTTGTGGGGACTGGACTATCCTTGTGGGGGAATTTTGTTCTTATTTTCTTACTCTAGTAACATGCAATACCCTTAAAATAAAAAAAATAAAAAAATAAAAAAAACTGAACTATAATACAATGCCTACATATATTTATTTATTTGAAAGAAAAAGTTATTGGTCTAACAACACTCGTAAATGTCAAAATGATTGAAGAAGTCAATCAAATAAAGGAAGGTGGACTTTGCTGTTGTCAGAAGAAGCTGAGGGCAAACAGTGAAATAGTGAGGTAAGTAGATGCAAACATTCAACAACTGTTTCATGATTGAAAAATAAAATTTTTGTTACATCATGCAGTGAATAAAACTGCTAGAGTTTTAGTTGGTCATATTATGCCGATCTTAATTATAAGTGTCTGAATATAATTCATATTTTAATGCTGAGACAAAAACAAATAATTGAGCAATTTTCAAAGAAAGCGAAGTAAGCTATAGGCTGCGAATAAGACTGGAATACATTACACGATCTTTGAAAAGACTATGGTTCGATCCAGCCAGAGGATATCAAATATATTGATTTTTTAAAGCGGGTTTTAAAACACATTTGTTCTCCCAATGCATGTTATTGTGTGATGTTAAAGTCTGGTGATCCTCAGTCATTTAGTGGTGAACGTGATTTTTTCATATTATAGAAGTCCATAATAGGGTCCATCAACATGTTTGGTTACCAACATTCCTCAAAATGTCTTCTTCTCTGTTCAGCAGAAGAAAGAAATTCATACAGGATTGGAACTTGAGGGTGAGTAAATGATGACAGAATTTTCATTTTTTGGTGAACTATCCCTTTAACAATCATGAAAGCATCAAAAGAACATATGACAAATATGGCGCTCTGGAAAGAGAGAGAAAAACAGACTAAAAGTGGACAGGAAATTTCCACTCTGGTAAACAATAACCAGCTAGGAATCACTACTATCTCTCTTCTAGAGAGGGCATGGTTGAATTTCTTGTAGAGAATCCTTTGCCACTCAAGGGAAGCACAGTTTTTGATACTCTAACAGTCTCAAAAGTCTAACAGAGGATGGGAGACAACTTTCCCCTCATTATTTGAAAACACTCTTCGCAAAGACCCAGCGCTTAGGAATGTTGTAAAGACAATACCAAACAATGAAACATGTGGTTCTCACGATATTCAAAATTACATTATTGCCATTTGGTGACTGAAGAAATTGATCGAGAGGTAGATGGGACACGTGTCCCAACCAGAATAAAAAATATTTCCATCATAGTTCGCTTTGAGGACAATTATCAAGTCACAGAATGACTTCTTTCTATGACAACAACTGAAAAAGGGAATGTCAAAACCCTGACCATCAAAATGATTGCAGAACTTAAAAAGACTGGGTTCAGTACTTCTAAAATATTGAGCCAGCTGTAATGTATGATAGTGCATCCCTTATGTGAAGGGAAATTGGAGGACAGCAGAAAATTTTGCAGGGCAAATTAGGAAGAGTGATTCCGTACGAGCATTATTACTGAATTATTTTCAAGACATTACTGAGCTATTAGCACAGATCAATGGCAATTTGCAGGTATGAGACGGAGGTGCGCATGGAATCAGTTGGCCTGATTAGCTAAGTGATTCCAAATGGTTGTGAAATTGCGCTGTGAATCTGACTTAGAGCTGAGGGAGAAGGTTGACGACACTGAAATGCCAAGACTTTCCAAACAGAAATGCACCACTAACAAAGGTCTACAAGAATATCAGCTGGAGGAGAGCATTGACCAGATTAAACATGATTTTTTATTTGAATCTATTTATTGTCATTGTTTGCTGTCTACTTTATCTTCACTATATATCTGATATTGTCTTATATTGCCTATCACATTAATCTGACATCGCTAGTTTTTAATCTTTTAATCTAAATCACCGTCACAACGCGTTAGTACTACGCTAGTTTGTGTTATCCGTGCCCACTGTCATTTCTGTCGCGCTCTCCTTTTTCTTCAAGTTCATCAAACATCTGGTAAGTCGGATCGGTCTACAAACACGGTAAGCTATGTCATCTTCTCCTTTCATTGTTACTTGCACTGCCTGTCACATGCATAGTTTAGCTTTTTCTGTCAGCGATGAAGGATTCACATGTCATAAATGTAGGGAAATAGTCAGGCTGACAGAGAAAATCTTAGAATTAGAGACACGCATCCAAACTTTAATTGAGGATAGTAAGAATGCAAGGGCTTCAGATACTGTTTTGGATGCGACTAGCCTAGCGAACTCCGTACATTGTTCGGTTCCGGCTGTAGAGCCCGTGCAGCAGGGCAACTGGGTGACCGTGAGGCGGCCTAGTCGTGTTAAAAAACACCACTCTTCTGTTCCGATTAGAACATCAAACAGGTTCTCCCCACTCAGTGACGCACCCACTGAGAATCCTGTTGAAAGTGCCCTAGTTATTGGCGATTCTATTACACGGAACGTGAAAATAGAGACACCAGCCACCATAGTCACATGTTTGCCGGGAGCCAGAGCGCCTGACATCAAAGCAAATTTAAAAGTGCTGGCTAATGCTAATCGTAAATATTCTAAGATTGTTATTCACGTCGGCGCTAATGATGTCCGACTTTGCCAGTCGGAGATCACCAAAATTAACATTAAAGAGGTGTGTGAAATCGCACGTATGATGTCAGACACTGTAATTTTTTCTGGACCCCTTCCTGCTCGTAGGAGTGATGAGATAATTAGCAGACTATCAGCACTCAATGGCTGGGTGTCTAAGTGGTGTCCACAGAATAATATAGGTTTGGAAAAGTTTTTGGGGCAGACCTGACCTGTTGAAAAGAGATGGTATTCATCCCTCCTGGGGTGGTGCTGCTCTTCTCTCTAGTAATATGGCACATAGTCTTAGAGCTCAACCTTGACTAACTGGGGCCCAGGTCAGGAAGCAGACAGACTGGCTAAACCGACCGTCTGCTAGCTGTCTCATGTCACAGAATTCAGATAAATCCCAACACATAGAGACTCTTTCACCTAGATATCATCAGATAGAGACTGTGTCTGTACCCCGAATTAATAAATACAGAAAACTTCCAAACCCATTTACGGGTGATAATGTTCAACAAGTAGTAAACAGAGATCATAAAGATAATAAAATGATAAAGCTTGGGTTGCTGAATATTCGATCCCTTTCTTCAAAAGCACTTATTGTAAATGATATTATCACAGAAAATAACCTAGATGTGCTGTGTTTGACAGAAACCTGGCTAAAACCAGACGATTACATTACTTTCAATGAGTCTAGCCCTCAAGGTTACTATTATCGACATGAACCTCGTCGGAAAGGTAAAGGGGGAGGTGTTGCTGTAATCTATAGTAATATCTTCAGTATTACTCAAAAGTCTTTCAAATATATCTCTTTTGAAGTGATGGTGCTCTATGTAATGTTATATAATGTAAGTGACAAATCTCATTTGAAATTTGTGTTGGCTACTGTATATAGGCCACCAGGGCACCATACAGATTTTATCAGAGAATTTTCTGATTTTCTATCGGAGTTAGTACTGGCTGTGGATAAAGTCCTTATTGTTGGTGATTTTAATATACATGTAGATAATGAAAAAGACGCTTTGGGATTGGCATTAACAGAAATTCTAAGCTCTATTGGAGTTGGACAACACGTGTCAGGACCAACTCATTGTCATAATCATACTCTAGATCTAATATTGTCACATGGAATCGATATTGATGCCGTTGAAATTCTGCAGCAGAGCGATGACGTCTCAGATCATTATCTAGTCTCATGCGTGCTACATTTATCCAAGGCTGGAAAACCGCCTGTCTGCCATAAAAATGTTAGAACCATAACTTCTACCACTAAAAATTGCTTTATAAATAATCTTCCTGATCAGTTTCATCAACTTAGCAAACCAGACAGCTTAGAAGAACTCGATGTTGCAACAGAAACTATTGACGCTCTCTTTTCAAACACTCTAGACTCTGTCGCTCCTTTGCGCTTAAAAAAGATTAAGGATATTAGTCCAACGCCATGGTATAACGAGCACACTCGGGCCCTTAAGAGAGAAGCCAGAAAACTGGAGCGCAGCTGGAAGAATTCAAAACTAGAAGTTTTTCGGATTTCATGGAGAGAGAAAATGATGGAGTACAGAAAGGCTGTAAAAACCGCTAGATCTGCTTATTTTTCAAATCTTTTAGAAGAAAATAAACACAATCCTAAGTATTTATTTAATACAGTGGCTAAATTAACAAGAAATACAGCCTCAACTTCTGATGTTTCAAAACACCACAGCAGTAATGACTTTATGAACTTCTTTACTTGCAAGATTGACAACATTAGAGAGAAAATTATAGCCATGCAACTGTCTACTACTGTATCACATCAGACAGTGGATTGTTGTATCCCTGAGGAAAAATTCCATTCATTTGCTGCTATAGGAAAGGAAGAATTGTCTAAACTTGTGAAATCATCAAAATCAACAACATGCATGTTAGACCCTATACCGACTAAGCTATTGAAAGAGATGCTTCCAGAGGTCATAGATCCTCTTCTTAAGATCATTAATTCATCTTTATCACTAGGTTACGTACCGAAAAAATTTTAAGCAGGCTATTATCAAACCTCTTATTAAAAAACCACAACTTGATCCTGGTGAATTAGTCAATTACAGACCGATTTCCAATCTACCTTTTCTGTCAAAAATACTAGAAAAGGCAGTATCATCTCAACTTAGTTCCTACCTGGAAAGAAATGGTATCTGTGAGGATTTCCAGTCAGGATTTAGACCGTACCATAGTACTGAGACTGCTCTCATTAGAGTTACGAATGATTTGCTCTTATCATTAGATCATGGTTGTATCTCTCTTACTCTCATACTTATCTGACCGTTATCAGTTTGTAGTAGTAAACGAAGAGATGTCATTTCGATCACAAGTTAAATATGGAGTACCACAAGGCTCAGTTCTAGGACCGTTGCTTTTCACTCTGTACATGCTACCCTTGGGAGATGTCATTAGGAAGCATGGCATTAGCTTTCACTGTTACGCTGATGATATTCAGCTCTATATTTCCTCGCGCCCTGACGAAACCTACCAATTCTCAAAACTAACAGAATACGTAGCTGATATAAAAAATTGGATGACTAGTAATTTCCTGCTACTAAATTCAGAAAAAACAGAGATTCTAATTATTGGACCAAAAACTTCAGCACATAAAAACCTAGAATACTGTCTAACACTTGATGGCTGCTCTGTTAAGTCGTCTTCGTCAGTTAGGAACCTGGGTGTGCTCTTTGATACCAATCTTTCATTTGAAAGCCACATTTCTAGCATATGTAAAACCGCATTCTTCCATCTTAAAAATATATCTAAATTGCGACATATGCTCTCAATGACAAATGCAGAACAGCTAGTTCATGCGTTTATGACCTCGAGACTAGATTACTGTAACGCTCTATTGGGTGGTTGCCCTGCTCGCGTGATAAACAAACTACAGCTGGTCCAAAACGCAGCAGCTAGAGTCCTTACTAGAACCAGGAAGTATGACCATATTAGCCCGGTTCTATCAAAACTGCACTGGCTCCCTATTAAACATCGTATAGATTTTAAAATCTTGCTAATTGCTTACAAAGCACTAAATGGCTTAGCTCCCCAGTACCTTAGTGAGCTCTTAATGCATTATAGTCCTTCGCGTCTATTACGATCTCAGAATTCTGGCCAGTTGTTAATACCTAGAATATCAAAATCAACCGCAGGCGGTAGATCCTTTTCCTATTTGGCACCTAAACTCTGGAACAATCTTCCTAGCATTGTTCGGGAAGCAGACACAATCTGTCAGTTTAAATCTAGACTAAAAACGCATCTATTTAACCTGGCATACACATGACACACAATCAATTTATGTCTTCATATCCGTTAAAGGATTGTTAGGCTGCATAGATCAGGTCAGCCGGAACCGGGAACACTTCCTAAAACACCAGATGTACTCGTTACATCAGAAGAAGAATGGCGTCTACGCTTTTTTGTCTCTCTGCTTATCCCGAGGTTTACCAATTAACGTGATTGGCTGGATCTGGGCCGTGTCCGGGTCGGACGGGGAACCTGCGCCTGTGTGCGGCAGCAATGTGGCCCTGTGGTGTCGGCGGAGACTGTGTGAACTAGCTCATCCTTTGTTAAGACCTTACCGACTCATCAGCCAGTGGCACATATCCAAACAAACCGTCCCATACCGGTGTGATCATAAGATCTTAAACTAGATGGAACTAGATTAAATATTTTGACTGTTGCGATTCCAAATTGGTTTAATAACCCATAACTCTGCCTGAGTATCGGACAAGTGTTCACTGTTGGCCAGAGGACAACTGGCCCCCCGACTAAGCCTGGTTTCTCCCGAGGTTTTTTTCTCCATTTGTTGGAGTTTTGGTTCCTTGCCGCTGTTGCCTTTGGCTTGCTTACGTTGGGGACACTTGCTTGATATTCAGCAGTGTTTTTGATATGCCTGCATTGGCGCCGTTGTATGCGAACTGAGCTGAGCCGGACGATTACGTCACTGTTTTCTGCAGTGCTGATATACATAAATTAACTAGACTAATAACTACTGATATTTGGAACGGAATGAATCAATAATATATAGAATAAGCTGCACAATAAGACCATTTTCTTATTAATGTAAAGCTGCTTTGCCACAATCTGCATTGTAAAAAGCGCTATATAAATAAAGATGACTTGACTTGATTTGACAATTGTACTGCAATATTTTGGATGTGGTGTTTGCAGAAATCTCTGAGTGTTTCGGCGAACGAAACGGCAAGTTAATTTAAAATCTACTGCATAGTTCACAAGTACCAAAACATTCTTATGACCATAAAACAAACCTCAGAATGTTACTATTACTGTTTAAATGTGTCCATGTCAAGTTCTCACCTCACAAAGGGTGTCAAAGGGTCTCTTGAGGTCAAGGGTCAGCGGGTTCCCCAGTAACGGCAGTGGTTTGGGTCCCGGTGGCTCTTTCCCCTCTTTCTGAGATCTGGATCCAGATGAAAGCAAATACAAAACCAGAAGCAACTTTTAAAGTATCCAGTAACGTACCCATTCTTGGAAATAGCAGAATGACTGGATTACAGCCATTTTACAATCCGAGCATCTAAGATTCTACCAGATGCAACCTTAGGCTTTTATATGGGAGTGCTGTCATGTGATTCTTCTGGAAATTAAACTTTATATCAGAGTAACTATTAATGAATAGAAGGCTAGGTTTTGCCATAAACCATTCCAGCCCTCTAATCATTAATAATTTAAACCTAGAAATTAACAGAAATTTCCCTATCCACTGACAATTTTCTTTAACAGTTAAAAATTGTATTGCTAACATTGTGTTCTCTGTTTAAAAATATTAAATCCAGCTCATTTTGATGGTTCTAGATTTTCCTTAAGCCCTCAGTGTGGAAAAAATGTCTCAACTTTATATTCTACAGTTTTACAATAAGCAGAAAACAAAGACAAAATAGAGTGCACATTCAATTCTGTTAATCACATTTTACAACATGTTTTAAAATACACACAGAGAATTTAGTTATTCTTCAGTTAGTCTGTTTAACATTTTAAACCATGCCTAATATATCTGTCTCTGACATAAGTGTTTCTTTAACGGTTTTAAATCGTACCCAACTATGACCACAAGGTTTTTTGGACCCATAAACACTTTGATGTGACATTATTGAAGTAGATCAGAAAAAAAAAATCACAAAAAGAATCAAAATATGGATAGCCAACATTCATGAAATTCATGGAATTACACCTTAGATGATTCATAGCCACCAGAAAAAAAGCAATGTTTGCCTTAAAACATATTTTATTTATGAGGTGAAATGTGAGGACGTTTTCAGAAAATGTGCAGGATAAAGCAGCAAGCCACAATTTCCACCAACAAAAGTGAATGAATTCATGGACAAACTGCACAGACTCACCGGCCAGCTGGTGTCTTTGGCGAAACAGAAAACGGTGCACGAGCACACTCTGTGGGGCCACAAAGTGTGTGGTCAGGAGTTTCACGGCTGTGTCATAATTGCTTGTGGAGCCTTGACTCTAAGCACATGCTGACCCTCGGCTCCAAACAATGCAGTAACAGCACCTTTTTGGGGGCTGCACTCATGTCAGTCAGCCCCACTGTCAAGATGAAAATCTTGAAGGACTGTAACCAGTGAGTCCAGGTAATCGGAGGCTCACCAGGTAGAGCAAGGAATGGAGCAGGAGGTGGTAGTCCGATATCAGCCATCCTCGTCGCCAAGTGTTATATTTGGTAAGAATCACACGACACAAAGAGTAGAATCAACTTATCGTATCTTTTCACTTAGTCTCTCTGTTATCAGATCCCAGTAAACAAACCCATAGGCATAACGAAATGCTTTCGTCACTGAACACTAACTCCATGCATTATCAAACAATTCTTGAGGGAGAACACAACACAGACATCAAATAAGGCAAACATCTAGTAGTTATCAACAGAGTGTAGAATGCTAAATATTTCATCAAAGTCAATTGTTAGACTTTCACAAAATAATGCTCTGATTATTCTAAGACTGCTCACAGACTGTATAAAAGTCATAATTATGACATTAAAAGATTAAATTATGAGCAAAAACATCAATAATGACATTAAACAAACATTTATAACAAAGTAGAAATCATGACAAAAACTCATTATGACATTAAAAATGCTTTTAATAAAACAATCAATATCAATATTCTATATTGATTTATAATCAAGAAACTAAATGTTTCATTCTTATTAAAGCTTTTTTTTCTACAAAAAGACAGAAGTGGTTTGACACATTGCTCATTATTTACATACACATATACATTTAGTCAGAAAAATGAGTAAAATAAGTGTAGAAATCATCCAATTTATTCTGAAATGGAGTGAAATTTCTGTGTTTTCTTCTAAGGACTGATGATATTTTATTGGATCAGGAGCGTCTGATCGCACACAGCTTGTGTGGGGATGGATTCAACGTGATTCCCACTATTCCTTTGAGATCCAGATCATCTCCAGACACTCCAGGTGGAGTTGTGAAGCGGTAGCTCTGAAGGAGGGAAGTGAAAAACAGGAAGAGCTCCATCCTGGCCAAACTCTCTCCCAAACAAACCCGTCGGCCTGAGAGAGAGAGAGAAAGAGAGAGACAGAGAGGAGTTGAATAGTCTGTTTAAAATGCTGACTAAGTAGGGAGGACACTAGGTTTTGAAACAGAGCCAATGGGAGCTAAAGCAGAGCCGTAACCACAATATACAGTGGGTACGGAAAGTATTCTGACCCCCTTAAATTTTTCACTCTTTGTTATATTGCAGCCATTTGATAAAATCATTTAAGTTATTTTTTTTTCTTCATTAATGTACACACAGCACCCCATATTGACAGAAAAACACAGAATTGTTGACATATTTGCAGATTTCTTAAAAAAGAAAAACTGAAATATCACATGGTCCTAAGTATCCAGACCCTTTGCTCAGTATTCAGTAGAAGCACCCTTTTGATCTAATACAGCCATGAGTCTTTTTGCAAAAGATGCAACAAGTTTTTCACACCTGGATTTGCGGATCCTCTGCCATTCCTCCTTGCTGATCCACTCCAGTTCTATTAGGTTGGATGGTAAACGTTGGTGGACAGCCATTTTTAGGTCTCTCCAGAGATGCTCAATTGGGTTTAAGTCAGGGCTCTGGTTGGCCCATTCAAGAACAGTCACAGAGTTGTTGGAAAGCCACTCCTTCGCTATTTTAGCTGTGTGCATAGGGTCATTGTCTTGTTGGAAGGTAAACCTTCGGCCCAGTCTGATGTCCTGAGCACTCTGGAGAAGGTTTTCATCCAGGCTATCCCTGTACTTGGCCGCATTCATCTTTCCCTCGATTGCAACCAGTCCTCCTGTCCCTGCAGCTGAAAAATACCCCCACAGCATGATGCTGCCACCACCATGCTTCACTGTTGGGACAGTATTGGACAGGTAATGAGCAGTGTCTGGTTTTCTCCACATGTACCCCTTAGAATTAAGGCCAAAAAGTTCTATCTTGGTCTCATTAGACCAGAGAATCTTATTTCTCACCATCTTGGAGTCCTTCAGGTGTTTTTTAGCAAACTTCATGCGGGCTTTCATGTGTCTTGCACTGAGGAGAGGCTTCAGTCAGGCCACTCTGCCATAAAGCCCCGACTGGTGGAGGGCTGTAGTGATAGTTGACTTTCTACAACTTTCACCCATCTCCTGACTGCATCTCTGGAGCTCAGCCACAGTGATCTTTGGGTTCTTCTTTACCTCTCTCACCAAGGCTCTTCTCCCCCGATAGCTCAGTTTGGCCGGACGGACAGCTCTAGGAAGGGTTCTGGTCGTCCCAAACGTCTTCCATTTAAGGATTATGAAGGTCACTGTGGAACTCTTAGGAACCTTAAGTGCAGCAGAAATTTTTTTGTAACCTTGGCCAGATCTGTGCCTTGCCACAATTCTGTCTCTGAGCTCTTCAGGCAGTTCCTTTGACCTCATGATTCTCATTTGCTCTGACATGCACTGTGAGCTGTAAGGTCTTATATAGACAGGTGTGGGGCTTTCCTAATCAAGTCCAATCAGTATAATCAAATACAACTGGACTCAAATGAAGGTGTAGAACTATCTCAAGGATGAACAGCACCTGAGTTAAATATATGAGTGTCACAGCAAAGGGTCTGAATACTTAGGACAGGTGACATTTCAGTTTTTCTTTTTTAATAAATCTGCAAAATTGTCAACAATTCTGTGTTTTTCTGTCAATATGGGGTCTTGTGTGTACATTATTGAGGAAAAAATTAACTTAAATGATTTTAGAAAATGGCTGCAATATAACAAAGTGAAAAATTTAAGGGGGTCTGAATACTTTCCGTACCAACTGTACATTAACAAGATTTCCTATGTGCTCACTGGGAATGGTATGAAAATTGACCCCTCAGAGACCTTAGTCACATTAGACGCCATATTGAATTTAATGCAAATGAAAACAAGGTTATGAAGGATAGACTTACATTCTTTACAATGGCACTCTCTGTATAAAGGTCCTTTATCATGTAGTTTTCACAACTCACAACTTTTAAAACTTGTTTATAGATTTTTTGCCCACTGAACGTGTTAGGAGTGTTGTAAAGACAATACCAGGCAAAGAAACGTACGGTTCTCACGATATTCAAAATTACATTATTTCAGTTTGGTGACTGAAGAAATTGATATAGAAGTTGCAGACTCATGGTACACAATCAAAGTAGATGGGACTTGTGTCCCAACCAGAATTGAAATTATTTCCATCATAGTTCGCTTTGTTAAGTCAAGTCAAGTCAAGTCATCTTTATTTATATAGCGCTTTTTACAATGCAAATTGTGGCAAAGCAGCTTTACATTAATAAGAAAATGGTGTCATTGTGCAGCTTATTCTCTATATTATTGATTCATTACGTTGCAAATATCAATAGTTATTAGTCTAGTTAATTTAGGTATATCACCACTGCAGAAAACAGTGACGTAATTGTCCGGCTCAGCTCAGTTCGTATACAACGGCGCCAATGCAGGCATATCAAAAACACTGCTGAATATCAAGCAAGTGTCCCCAACTTAAGCAAGCCAAAGGCAACAGCGGCAAGGAACCAAAACTCCAACAAATGGAGAAAAAAAACCTCGGGAGAAACCAGGCTTAAGGCTGTTAAGGACAATTATCAAGTCACAGAGCGACTTCTTTCTATGACAACATCTAAAAAAGGAATGTCCAAACCCTGACCAACAAAACGATTGCAGAACTTAAAAGGACTGGGTTCAGTACTTCTAAAATATTGAGCGAGGTGTACTGTATGATAGTGCCTCCCTTATGTGAAGGGAAAATGGAGGACTGTTTTAGACTTGATTGTGGATTACCCTCTTTATAAATACTGCATTTGAATCCTCAACCTTCAAGTCTCAGAGCAGTTCATTACAATGACAGAAATTTCATTTTTTGGATGAACCAACACTTTAAATGAAATCATTAGTGACTAGTCACTAGTCACCTGACTTGTCTTTAATCACATATGTTGACATAAAACATTTTTTTTTCACTATAAAAATAGGGAAATATACTTTATAAATAGTTTTCTGATTTTTTTTTTCCATTTTAATTTTATACAGTGTTTATTTATTTAAATCCCTTTAAATTCTTTAATCATTTAATTACTTGAAATAAAAATAGGTTTGGTTTCCCCAATTTTCAAGATATTGAAGCTTTTACTGCACCTGCAGAAAAGGGTATGAAAGCATCTCTCCTGACAAACTGGCCCTTCTCATCAAGGAAGTGTTCTGGGTGAAAGCTGTTTGGTTTCTCCCATTCGCTTGGATCTTTCAAAACAGATGTCAGCAGAGGAACTACAGTGGTACCCTAGAAAATGGAGAAAAGATGATGTTCAAGATGCACACGGTATCTTTTCTAGGCCTAATACTGATTAATTTTTCTGACAGACCTTTTTGATGAAGTATCCATTGAAGTGAACGTCGCAGCTGGTTACATGCGGCAGACTCAAAGGTACTATATTAGCCAGTCTCTGAGTTTCATGAATCACAGCGTCAGTATATGGTAATTTCTTTCTATCTTCCACCACTGGCTGACGTCCACCGATCACATGGTCAATCTCCTCTTGAACTCGATCTGCACACAAATGTAACATTTTTGTTCCTTTGGACACCATTCAGTGTTGAGGAAAAACTTCTGGCATTACTGTGTTTTTACCCTGTATATGAGGGTATTTGGCCATGAGCATCAAACCCCAGCGCAGAGTCGTTCCTGTCGTGTCAGTACCAGCGACAAACAGATTTGTCACACTCATCATTAGATTCTCATCATGAAAGTATGAGTCTTTCTTGCCAGATTTCTGTCAAATGCAATCCACAAAATCCACAAAACTTTACCAAAACCATAAACTTAACATAAACGTAAAAAAGACCTGTTCAGGTCTTGTGCAAACTTCTGATTAGCATCTTCCACATCATTGTCGGATTATTTCAGTAAAGGGCATCATCATTAAAATGGTGTGAGCAAAAAATGATATAAATTAATGTTACATAGTAATTTCTGTACCTCTTCACTTTGTTTGCGGATGAGAAAGGAGTCGACAAACCCTCTGGGGTCCTGTGGATTCAGAGTCTCCAGCAGCCCATTGATCAACCTCATCATCTCTGCTCTACTTTTGATAATATTTTTTACAACAATCCTTTTGTTTTTCAGAAATGGGCCCAACCATGGAAATACATCGTAAATCTAGAAATGCACATTCAGAGAAACTGAGTGACAGATAGAGATACTCTTTCAAAAGTATCTGTTGTAGATTTTGGGTCTGTGGACAAACTACAGCCAATTTCAGCAAAAGTTCTGGTTAACTTATAGATTATACTTACCCACATAGAAATCGATCCAGCAACCCGAACATTTTCGTTTGCCCTGTCAACCATTTGTGTGAATCGAGGGTCTGTGTATTCAAATCTACTGCCGTACACAATAGATGAGATGATGTTTGACACAGCGTAGTTCACAGGCTCTGTTGTGTCGAAGGGTTTCCCTGTGAAGAGCAAACAAATGTCTCTCAAGGGATCCTTTAAACTAAGAGCATGATTGCAGATGTCCATAAATGTGTTTCAGCTTGTACCTTCAAACTTATCAAACTCTCCTTTCAGATACTGAATTTCCTCTATGATTTTCTCTTCACTTCCTCTCTTGCCCATCCCGAAGTCCCGCAGGTTACTGAGAGCGAAGCGTCGCATCTCTTTCCAGTTCTCTCCATTGGAAAAGAGGATTCCTGATCAACACAAAACCACCTTACTATGAGTCTCAGCAAAAACACAAGCAGAAAATTATTACTTACTGAGTTAGACATACATTAACCTTAGACTTTTGTGACTTATAGTGTCAGCTTGCTTATAAGCTTTATATGTCAGGTTAATAAGCAACTAGTCATTTCACAAATGACCAGTCACCTACTGCAACTTATATAGGGCAATCTATTTGTTCAGATCACTAGTCATTTCCCAAAAGTAAAAACTAAATTCGTCACCAAATATTGCTGGGATTGCATGAATACTCCTTGATTAAAGACATTTTTAAGTCCAAAGGCAAAGTCAAAGGCAATTTTGATTATGCATTTTTCAAATGCATGTTTATAATGAGCTCACATTTGTGCCAAATTGAATGAAAATTTGTTTTTCTTTAAGTAGTTTTACCCATTTGAGTACATTTCATTAGCCTGCAGAGAACACAAGAAACTAAAAGCTTGAGCAATTTTGTTTTGTAAAATGTCTAGCATTTATGGTTTATACGTTCATTTTAGGCAGAAAAGAATAAAAATCCTACCATGATCGTCGTTCATTATCCTGAAACCAGGTCCAATATTTCTGTCGCCGAACTCTTCTGCATAGTTCACAAGTGCTTCTTTGACGGTTTTGTAACCGACTAAGACCACAGTTTTTCTGGGACCCAAAAACACTTGGAATATGTTTCCGTAGGTTTTGGACAGCTGGAGGACACAGAGAAAGACATTTACAAACAAATATAAAAATATTAGTCTATTATTCATTTTAATCATATGAAGTTCTCACCTCACAGAAGGTGTCAAAAGGTCTCTTGAGGTCAAGGGTCAGCAGGTTCCCCAGTAACGGCAGTGGTTTGGGTCCCGGTGGCTCTTTCCCTTCTTCTTGAGATCTGGATCCAGAGGACAGCAAATACAAAACCAGAAGCAAAAGCAAAGTACCCAGTAATGTACCTGTGCTGAGAAACTGCAGAAGTGACTCGATTACAGCCATTTTCTCTCTAAGCTTCTGAACTGATGCACTCACATTTATAGCAGCTATGAAAGGGAGGAACCTCGAGTGATCCTAAACAAACCATAAAAAATCCATAAAATAGAGGGTTGGTATAGATACATTGGCAAGGATGTGACACCCTTTGGGGAATCATTAACTTTCTTCAGCCTGCTAAAACAAGACAGGAATATTATTCAAGCAATAAAGCCATGATATCAAAAAAGGCTATCATGGCTTTATTGCTTTAATGCAGGTTTAACACAATCTTTGGTCCAATATTTTTTAATTTACAGGATTAAAACATGATTTATGGTTTATATATGCACAAAATATTGTAATATTGTCTACTTGCCCAGCAATGTACAGCAAAGCAGGTCTGAACTGTGACACACAGAGATATGGTGACCTTTATCAAACTTCAAACTAGTGCAATCTCTCACCTACTGCAACTTATATTGGGCAATCTATGTGTTCAATAAGTTTATAACTTTTAGAATTAAACATATATATATATATACAAATATGTATACTGTCAACCAAACAAGTGTTACTACACCATTTAATATGTTAACATTATCAAACAATCTTTGCTAAACTTATTTTTTCATGAGGAACTGAAATGAAAATTCTTTATTATACTTATTCAATTTTGACACCAAAATAAAACACATATTTCAACACGTCATTTATTAATTTGACTTTAAAATTGTATGCACCGTCATATATTTTATATGATAAAAGCTTTACAATTACTCATGAGTTCATCATTCACCTCTGTCACAGTTCAACCTGGAGTGATTTCAGACCTGATGAGGCAATGCAACATTTCATCAGAGGTTTTAGGATGCAAAACCACGTGTCATGTACACTAACTGAGCCTGTCCATCAAATCAGCTCTCAAAAATGATCTAGGGGGACACAGAGGTCACAGATCTGGGGGGAGAGGGTGTCTGAGGGTGTTAAATGCAACCAAATTTTTCTTAAAAATAACGTTTCTTTAATGGCTCCATGAAGAACCCTTAATATTCACAAAATTTTTTCATTCCACAAAAGGTTCTTTAGAATGGAAAAAGTTTCTTCACAGTAGGAAAAATGGTTCTATTCACTGAATGGTTCTTTAGGGAATCAAAACTTGTTCTTCTGAGGCATCACTGTGAAAATCCTAACCGTAACATTTATTTTTAAGAGTGTATATTACTTGTGCACAATTAGGATAACTTGACTTCTTATCAGAAACACTTCCAATATATTTCAAAGTTCATTCTGTCTTTTCACGCTCTCACTGCACAAACTGTGTGGGTGGAGGAGACATTAAAACTGCTGTTCCCTCAAGGATGAAACCCAGACAAGTAATCAGAGCTGTCCTGCCATGATGAAGGCAGAACCCTGGACCAATTCAGTAAACACACTTTTCACTTTGATTATCTCATTTGCACCAGGAGATCTAAACTATTTACCAGCCCTCTCTGTCAAATCAACCCATTGATTCCCTGGCTGCAGGAGCATAACCCACAAATTTCATGGTGTGAGAAACCACACCTATGATGTGTATGAAACCCCACCTACTCGTCCAAGTGTTTAAAGACAATCACTCCTATGTCTGTGAGAACCACTATTGTGACTAACGAGTACAACGGAGCACCACAAGCTTTCAGTAAAGCCAAAGTCTCACAACTACCACCGCTTCGATCTAGTGACTGCACCATTGATTTTTTTACGCGGTACCATGCCATCTAGAAGCAGAATCTTTCTCCTTTCAGAACCTAAAGGAATAAAAAGTCTAAAGCAATAAAAACATTGAAGAACAGCTGACCAAGGATTTCATTCATACATCAAATTAACCAGCCGCAGTAAAGGAACAACAACGATTCTTAGGATTTGCTCATTTTTACAGAAGAATTATCAGAAATTTCAGCACTGTCACCACTCCACTGACCTCCATGGTAAAGGGGAAGAATCACCAAGCTTCACTGGTCAGCTGATGCCATTGAAGCCTGCAACAAATTGAAGAATCACTTCACCTCTGTGTCAATTCTGCATCATCCTCCTGACCCCAATGTATCTTTCGTGGAAGAAGTAGACACATCAAACACTGGCATTGGCGTTATCCTCAATGCCAAGGTAATACTATTAAGCTTTCCCCGATGTGCTTACTAGTCCCGTAAGCTCTCCTCTGCTGAATAGAATTATGATGTGGGCAATAGTGAACTGTTAGCCATGATAGTGGCATTTGAAAAATTATTACAATGGTATTAACCATTTACCATTTCTTGCAACCTTGAATACTTACACTCAGCCAAAAGACTAAACTCCAGACAAGCCAGATAGGCACTGTTTTTCATTCAATTTAACTTTTCAATCTACTATGCTACTATGATCTTCCTGAAGACATCATCTCTGACTGGCCCCTCAATTTACATCAAGGGTTTGGACAGATTTCTTTTGATTACTTTACATCAATATATGTCTCACTTCAGGTTACCATGATCAGTCTAATGTCCAGACTTAACATTTATTTTAAGAACTCACCAAATACCTTCACATATACTGTCAACAGAACCAATCCAACTAGAGACGCTTTCTTCCCTAGGATGTAAAAAAGTGCAAAACTCAATCCTCAAACCTTCCACAAAATTAACACCCTTTCAGTGTGTTCTGAGGTTCCAATGTCCTCTATTCCCATGGTCTGGTAAACCGCCCGAAGTAACTGCTGCGGACAACGAAGTGAAGCTGTTTGGAACCAAGCATATGTCCATCTACAGCGTGCCATAAATGAGGGAAAGAGCACGCTGACTGCTTTTGTCACAAACGCCGGTGAAGATTCCTCAATCAGCCATCAGAGGTCTCACTCGCCTGAAAATTAACATTGGACTACATTTCCCAAGAGCTGATTACTGCACACCTGTTCCACATTACTTAGACTATTTAAGACTATTGTATGTGTGTTCACTCTTTGCAAAGTCTTTTTTGCCCCAGCTACATTTCCGAGTATTATTTCCTGTGTTGTTATGCCGTGTTTAACACTGCCTTGGATTACCTTTGTAAGAATCTTTGCTGCTTGCCTTTCACTTGTGTTTCCCTGAACTATTTCTACTGCTGCTTGCTGCCTGCCCTGATATCTCGATCCAGAGGAAAGCAAATACAAAAACAGAAGCAACAGCAGAGCACCCAGTAATGTACCTGTGCTGAGAAACTGAAGAAGTGATGCGATTACAGCCATTTTCTCTCTAAGCTTCTAGATTGATGCACTCACGTTTATAGTTGCTCTGTAAGGGATGGACCTCATGTTATCCTAAACAAACCGTGAGAATAGACGGTTGGTATGGTTACATCAGCATGTGGATCAAAGACCTAAAAGGGTTTTCAAGTATCAAAACGATAAGTTTAATACAGCTTTGAATGTTGCTGTTTTTCCAATACATCAAAATAGGAATTTGCAGAAAACACCCACTGAAATGTCATTGTGTAACAATCTTGTCAAAGATCAATCTACTTTTTTTTTTTTTTTGCAGGGGACGGCACATTTGGCAATGGGCAGACTGAGGGTGGCCAACGAGGAACTCAAATGGTTTTCCAGGGGAAGCATTTTTCATTTTTTCATCATTTAGCAGACACTTTTATCCAAAGCAACTTACAAGGGGAGCAATTAGGGGTTAGGTGTCTTGCTCAAGGGCACTTTAGTCATGGTATCGAAGGTGGAGAGAGTGCTGTTTATTCACAATCCCCACTTTCAATTCCTGCCTGGCAGCCTTCAGATTACAAACCCGACGCCCTCACCACTAGGCCACGACTACTCTGAAGCTCCTTAGTCTGCCACTAACAGCTGAGAACTGCTGGCCTCAGTCCCCCAAAGTGTCACCCAAAAAGACCACCTTGTGAGAGGGGTCGAATGCATAGCTTGACAACCTCTTGCACCTCTGCAAGGTAAGCCAGGGGGCGCTTCTCGACCGCTGAGGTGGACATCATCTTGCCGAGTTCCTGCACCATGACTTTGACCACGGTTAGTCAACAAGTGCAGCTCAACCCCAGCTCAGAATTACCCTCATGAATTAAGAGTGCCTCACATGCAGTGTGGGTGTGGTCTGCCAAACAGCCCCCCTACCATTGAGCATAATGAGAGAAGAAAAAAAAAAAACATTTTGTGCAGATTTTGCCACTTTTGACGTTCCATATTTTTGGCACCAACATAATTCCATACTGCCAAGTTTTCCATGCACATCTAGCAAGACCCGGGAATGTGAACTCAGCATAAGCACACACCTTTACAGTACAAAGCTCAGAGTCAGGAAACAAGACTCTGAAAGAAAATCCAGAAACATACGGGTGGAATGTCATCTTTGGAAGACGCAACTCACACCCATGTAAGCTCTTTTATGAGATTCACTCTCTCTGTGCTGAAGCACAAGGGGGAAAGACCGCACATGGGACTTTTATTCATTTTCAGGATATGAACTTGTGATATCAACAATTACATTTTCACTAGTTAAAATGTTAATTCTTGATATCAGGAATTAGATTTCCACTAGTAACAATGGCAATTTTTGATGTCAAGAATTACATTTCCACTTGTAACAATGTTAATTCTTGATATAAACAATTCCGCCATAGGCTGCCATTCAAATTCAATTGTTGATATCAACAATTGAATTGCTAATAGTAAAAATGTTCATTTCTGATATCTAAAAATGATTTCCTGATATCAATATTGTGACGAGCAGGGCGGGCGAGAGCCGTGAGGGAATGGCGCGAGGCCGGTGACGCGAGTGTTAACGAGCTTCAGGTGCTCGGCGCACTGGTCTCGAGTCCTTCACGGAGGAGCTCCGGAAGCATAAAAGAGGAGCGACGACAGTGAAGGACGAGAGAGGACCAGGCCTGGGATTTTATGTTGAGTGTTATTTGGTTTGTGTGGGCGGCAGTCGCCGTGAGGAACTGCCGCCCTTATACTTTTTGGTTCATTGTTTGTTTATTTGTTATTAAATATGTTGAATGTTCGCCGGTTCCCGCCTCCTTCTTCCCATATTTACGAACTTTGTTACAAATATAATTTCTGATATCTAAAATGGTTTTCTTACTAGTAACAATCACATTCACGACATCAGAAATTAACATTTTTACTAGTAGAAATTCAATTGTTGATATCAAGAGACATTTGCACTAGTAACAATGTAATTGTTGATATCAGAAATTTGCATTTTTACTAGAAAGAATTGTATTCCTGATGTGTGAAACTGGAATTTCAACTAGTAAGAAATGAATTCTTGATATCAACAATTGAATTTGAATGGCAGCCTATGGTGAGATTTCACTAGTGAAAATGCAATTCTTGATATCAAGAATGATAATTTATACTAGTAGAAATTGAATTGTTGATATCAAGAATGAACTTTGTTACTAGTGGAAATATAATTCTTGATATCAAAAATTGCCATTACTAGTGGAAATCTCATTCCTGATATCAAGAATTAACATTTTAACTAGTGAAAGCTCATATCCTGAAAATGAATAAAAGTCAAAATGGCTTGCCATAATTCTTGATATCAAGAATTATAGTTTATACTAGTGGAAATTGAATTGTTGAAATCAAGAACTAACGTTGTTACTTGTGGAAATCTAATTCCTGATATTTGAAGAATTAACATTTGAACTAGTGAAAATGTAGTTGTTGATATCACAAGTTCCTATCCTGAAAATAAATAAAAGTCAAACCGGCTTGCCATATGAAGTGTGCGTTCACTCTCGTTGAAGGCACAGATCTTACAGCAGTCTAGCGCTCACATACAAACGAGAGGACTCCAGAAGACTCATCACCGAAAAGCAAACACCAATGAAGAGAAAGAAAGCCTCTTCCTAGAAAAACTCTTTTTAGAAACACTGCTATTAACCCTTGTGCGCTGTTAGATTTCTGTGTACACTCTTTATGGGTAGGGTCAAATTGACCCTAATTGGATTCAATACAATTCCTCAAAAATCACACTATGAAAAACAACAAAGATTCAGGTACAAACTGTAAACTTTTAATATCAACATTTGTCAAATATTTAAAAAAACATATATCTGAAGATATGATTAAATGAAAATGTTTTTTAACCATTTTTTAAAACTGTTTTGTTTTGACAAAATTTGAAAATAAACAACATGCTGACTTGTTTTGCATATACTTTTTTTTAAACATTTTTTTATTTTATTTTATTCTTAGAACATCATTACTGAACAATTAAATATAGCTATATAATTTTGTAAACTCATTTCATAGTAAAGAAGTAAAGTAAAGAAGTTATTTCTGGCATGATGAGCACACAGCAAGTGTGTGCTTTCTACATACAAATTTTTTGCACTTCACACACACGGTGCTGGTTTTGCTGTCGCGCTTGCATGGGCACAACTCACATCTCTTCCGTTTTTTCCTATCATCTGTGTTCACTCCTTAATTTTCTGTGGGTCTGACTCCAGATTCACCTGCTTGCACTGACTCAAATTACTTCTTTTGCTGTAAATCTTTGGGAGCTCATTTTTCCTGCTGTCTATGTCAAAATCTCGTGTCACACTGAGCAAAAGTGATAATACATAATAATAGATAATAAAAGTGATAACATAACATAAATATACATCAAATAAATGTTTTTTATTTATTTTTTTGGCTCTGTGAAGCTGCCTTTGAAAATCCTACATAAAGGTTTGGTTAAAAGCTAGGTATTTCAGATATCTTGAATATATAAATGAGAGCTTATTTTAGTATCTGTGTCTGTCAAAGATTTTCATTTGTAATTTGCCATTAATTCTGAACACCATGATTTAGCTTTTTGAAGTGTGTTTGGTTAGGGTTTGAGCAGGGTTGATGCCCTGAAATACATAAAATAAATGTTTTTTATTTTTTGTGTCTGTACAGTTGCTTTTCAATAGCTGCCTATGAGGGTCAAATTGACCCGCGAACATCACGAACGTAACAGTAATTTTGTTTGTATATGTCAAAAAACACCAGCATGTTGAAACTTTGCATGCATGTTCATGATGATAAATGAGAAAAAGTCACAAAATATCAAGAAAAAAAAAACAAAGGTTTAATATTATATCAGGTAGCTTGAAAAAAATAAATGATCGGTAATTTTTACCATCTGTGGCTGACAAAATATTTTTCTATATTAAAATAAGTGAGGAAAACCTAATTTTTTAGCTTCATAAGGTAGTAAAGAAATAAAATAACAAAATATAACTAAGAAATTTTATTATTTTGGGTCAGTACAGTTGCCTTAGAGCGTAAAAATATGCGGGTCAAATTGACCCGCGAACATCACGAACGTAACATTAATTTTGTTTGTATGTGTCAAAAAACACCAGCATGTTGAAACTTTGCATGCGTGTTCATGATGATAAATGAGAAAAAGTCACAAAATATCAAGAGAAAAAACATAGGTTAACCAGTATTTTAAACAACTAGAAAATCGAAACGGTCAAATTGACCCGTAACATAACACAAGGGTTAAAGATCCTGTCTTTAACAAAACCAACCGCTCGGCTCCAAAGTCCGAAACGAAAAGCTGAAGAGACAACCCACCTGCAGCCGGTGTAAATGATTACATGACAATGTGCAATGGCTCATTTTAGTTACACTCGATATTCTACCAAAACTTAAAAGTTGACGTTTTACTTTCATAGAGAGACACAGAGATACTGAAACCTTTATTAATCTTCAAACTAGTGCAATCTGCAACTTTATGTTGGGTCATCTATGTGTTCAGATGAGTAACACTAATATTGTCACAATTACAGTTGTGTTCAAAATTATTCAACCCCCACTGAAATTGATTGTTTTGGCCGGTTTGACATTGATTTTGATCATTCAGTCATCCTGCTTACAATTAAATCAAAGAGGCACGTGTAGGTCAGACAAATATAACATAACATTTATAATGAAATAACCACAAATGTCTTTTCTCTGCTCACATCATTATCAGTTTTATTCAACCCCCAAGTGACATTCAATCTTAATACTTAGTACAACATCCTTTTACAGTTATAACAGCTTTTAAACGTGAAGCATAGCTTGACACAAGTGTCTTGCAGCGAGCTACGGGTATCTTCGCCCATTCATCATGGGCAAAAGCCTCCAGTTCAGTCACATTCTTAGGCTTGCGCACTGCAACTGCTTTCTTTAAGTCCCACCAGAGGTTCTCAATCGGATTTAAGTCTGGTGACTGCGATGGCCATTTCAAAATGTTCCAGCCTTTAATCTGCAACCATGCTCTAGTGGACTTGGAGGTATGCTTGGGATCATTGTCCTGTTGAAAGGTCCAACGTCTCCCAAGCCTCAGGTTTGTGACGGACTGCATCACATTGTCCTCCAATATCTCCTGGTACTGAAGAGAATTCATGGTACCTTGCACACGCTGAAGCTTCCCAGTACCTGCAGAAGCAAAACAGCCCCAAAGCATGATTGACCCCCCGCCATGCTTCACAGTAGGCAAGGTGTTCTTTTCTTCATAGGCCTTGTTCTTCCTCCTCCAAACATAGCGTTGATCCATGGGCCCAAACAGTTCTAATTTTGTTTCATCAGTCCACAGAACACTATCCCAAAACTTCTGTGGTTTGTCCACATGACTTTTGGCATACTGCAGTCGACTCTTCTTATTCTTTGGAGACAGCAAGGGGGTGCGCCTGGGAGTTCTGGCATGGAGGCCTTCATTACGCAGGGTGCGCCGTATTGTCTGAGCAGAAACTTCAGTACCTACATCTGACAAATCTTTTCTCAGTTCCTCAGCAGTCACACGGGGACTTTTCTCCACTCTACGCTTCAGGTAGTGCACAGCAGTCGAAGTCAGCATCTTCTTTCTGCCACGACCAGGTAGCGTTTCAACAGTGCCCTTTGCCTTGAATTTGCGAATGATGCTTCCTATGGTGTCTCTTGGTATGTTTAACATCTTTGCAATCTTCTTATAGTCATTGCCCTTCCTGTGAAGAGTAATCACCTCTTCTCTTGTCTTCCTGGACCATTCTCTTGACTTCACCATGTTTGTAACCACACCAGTAAATGTCTAGAAGGAGCTGAGTATCATAGTCATTTTAAAGCTGCCTAATTGGTGCTTATTAGGCTTTATTGCTGCTCCCTGACATCCACAGGTGCTTTCAATACCTGATTGAAAACACTTCAATGGACCTCTGTTCTTCAGAGTGGTAGTCTTTAAGGGGTTGAATAATTGTGTCAATGAAGAATTCACAAAAGAAACATTTACTACTGTATTACAAAACCAATTGATGTCATTTTAGTTGCATATGCTTCTTTAAGAAGTCCTTGTAGGATTTCATTCTGAATTCAATTACAAATGTACTCTAAATTCTCTAAAACCATTTACACCATTGGGGGGTTGAATAATTTTGAACACAACTGTATTAATATTTCAATACTTTACAAACAAGCTTTACTAAACAATCAAATCGACTTTTTTTCATAACCGAAATTCTCTTTTAAATGGTTATTTAAAGTTGACACCAAAATAAAACAAATATTTGATTTTATTTGTTCGACTTTAACATGCTATTATAACACTCTTATTTATCTTTAAAGTGGCATAAGGTTTACAATAAATCAAGCAGAGCACATAGTTTTCTCACCTCTGTTACAATGACCTAAAACCTGCTTTCACATACACAATTAGGCAGTGTAAAGTGTCGTCAGAGTTTAGGATGTAAAACCATGTGTCATGCACTCCAATTGGTCCTCTCAATCAAATCAGCAAATGTAATCATACGCTTCACAATAAAGGTTCTTTATTGGCATTGATGGTTCCATGCGAGCCTTTAACATCCATTCCACAAAAGCCTCTTTAGAGAGGAAAACTATTTTTAAAATGGTTCTGTTCTCTGAAAGGTTCTTTGAGGGGCCAAAAATTGTTCTTCTATGGCATCACTGTTAAACCCCATTTTGGAACCTTTATTTTAATAATTGTGCACAGTTAGGATGAATCAACTTCTAAGCAGAAAACACAATCATTGAGAGACAGTTCTGTCTCGTGGGTGTTTGGTTGCACGTCGTTGCGTTTTTTAAGCACATTTTTAGAATTTATGCACATCTTGACACTACTGGGGTAAGAAACTTCCCTGACTAAACGTTTACAGAATGTATAAATGATTCATATATATTCGTATATACATACACACTCACCTAAAAGATTATTAGGAACACCACACTAATACTGTGTTTGACCCCCTTTCGCCTTCAGAACTGCCTTAATTCTACGTGGCATTGATTCAACAAGGTGCTGAAAGCATTCTTTAGAAATGTTGGCCCATATTGATCGGATAGCATCTTGCAGTTGATGAAGATTGTGGGATCCACATCCAGGGCACGAAGCTCCCGTTCCACCACATCCCAAAGATGCTCTATTGGGTTGAGAGCTGGTGACTCTGGGGGCCATTTTAGTACAGTGAAGTCATTGTCATGTTCAAGAAACAAATTTGAAATGATTCGAGCTTTGTGACATGGTGCATTATCCTGCTGGAAGTAGCCATCAGAGGATGTGTACATGGTGGTCATAAAGGGATGGACGTGGTCAGAAACAATGCTCAGGTAGGCCGTGGCATTTAAATGATGCCCAGTTGGCACTAAGGGGCCTAAAGTGCGCCAAGAAAACATCCCCCACACCATTACACCACCACCACCAGCATGTCTTGACCAGGACCACACCCCTAAATGCATTGAAGCAACTTCCATGTGATTGGTTGATTAGATAATTGCATTAATGAGAAATTGAACAGGTGATCTTAATAATCCTTTAGGTGAGTGTATATATCAATGTCAATGTAAAATACTAAATCAACTAGCAATCAAAAGGTATTTAAAACTTAATTTTACAATGTAGTTGAACAATTAAATATCCAATGTCAGACAAAGCAGAAACCCAATAAAAGAGATTCATCTGAAATTTAAAATTATTCTGTGACTGAATATTTACATATTTAATTGCCCATATTTTAATTGAAGAAAAATCATAATAGCAACACTATGAATGCAAATTTAATTATTTCACTCCACTAACCTATATACGGTGGCCCAGTAGTGCACAACGCAACAAAATTTAAAAAGCAAACCTAATTTCACAACACAACAGAAATACTCCCGACCAGTGGGCTCTCAGGGCTCAGTAAAGTTAGATTTCCTTGCCTCTGTTCTAGAGTCGACAGTGCTATCAATACCATGATTAGCTTTGACAGTATGTAAACATTGTATATCGACATGCAATATTAATTCAATATCACCTATGTGCACAATAGCTTCATATTTATACCTGGGAATGATTTGACGCGCATGAATGAGGAACATCTGCTAATTCCACCAAGTGGTTAAAACGTATAATTTGTACTCATTACAATGACTTTTAACACTTAAAAACAGATATGTTCAAATTCCAAAGCTTGTAGGTTTCTATTGGTAAGACTGACTTACTACAGGTGACATTTTGTCAATACATACAGGGTATAATTTCACCTGTAGTAAGTCAGTCTTACCAATAAAGAACAACTAAAAGCTTCGTAACATGAAAAATCCTTTAAGTGAATTACAGTTTAAAAAAAAAAATGGTAACACTTTATTTTACGGAGTAGTTGTTACATGTGTTAAATGTATTTGTTATGTAGAAATTATGCATAATTACATGCGATTAACTCAAGAACAGAGGCAAGGAAATATAACTTTACCGAGCTCTGAGAGCCCCCTAGTGGTCAGGAGCATTTCCGTTGTCATGTGGCTAGATTTCGTTGTGTTGTGGCTTTATTTATTTATTTTGTGCACTTCTGGGCCATCATACCTATGGGTTTAATGAAAGCGAAGATATCTGAAATACATCTAATTCATTGGAAATACTGAATAATAACCCCATTAATCACAATAATTATTACATTTAAAAATAAGTTAAACACAAATCAAACAGCTGAGTGATGTTAAGGTAATGGGTTCAATTCCGAGGAAATGAATTAGCCAATAAATATCAACGCAGAGAACCTGCGCATGTAAAGTGCACCCGAGTTACATGTCATCAACTCTTTTGTCTGAAAGAGATGCTCAGGCAAGCCTGGGGTGTTGGCACCAAAAAGCAGCTTCTTGTTCCCCTTCTCACGAAACGGGTGCATATGCAACCTGAGACATTCCCTTTTAAAGTGGAACTTTGACGTTGGGTCTTGGTGTTGATGCTGTGGGAAACCAATACCAACAGTGCACTAAATGACTCTACAAGTCTAGGCTGGAGTCAAGAGTTCATCAACCCTAATTATGTGAGTGCTATAGTGACACTAATCCCTAAAGTCCCTAAAATAAATCCCTGATATACTTACAGCGAAATTCTTTTCATTCTTGCTCTAGAGCTAAAACAAAGTTCAAAAAGATATTCTGTTATCGAACATCTGACGCCGCCCACACTGCTGAGAGCAGGGTTGCCAGGTTTTCACAACAAAAACCCACCCAACTGCTACCCAAAACTAGCCCAAATGTTTTTTGAATTATTTTCACCAGAAAAAGCATCTTATCTCGACAGACTCAACAGATGTCAGAGAACAGTTCTGCGTGAAAGAAGGCGGAGCCTCGGCGCACACCTCCGGTTACGTTATCGTTACGGAGCAATGGTAGTACGAAGGTGTTTTGGAGCCGAACCAAACTTTGTCTGAGCGTTCAATTCAGAAAGCATTTCAAATTCCCAAAATGAACACAAAACGACCTTTGAAATGACGTCACATCAGTTCGATTTCATTTGAAGTATATCGGGGCCTTAAGGCACAGGTGATAGGGAAAACCTTTCTTCCTGTTTCTTGCTGGACAGGCCTCAGCCTAGTACCCCAAGAGAAGAGCTGAAAGGGAATACACAACATAGCCTCGGCTATGCTCTGGTACGCATCACTGGTGCCTCAGCAATATTACCTGAGAAGTTCTTCTCTTCGGACCAGTCTACTAAAGGGAGCATGTGAGGTCTTGAAAACCTCAGTACTGAAATACTGAGAAAGGCCCCAGATGAGGAGTTTATAGCTACTACTCTGCCAAGCCACAACCATTAGTATTGCCAACCGTTCATTTTTTTTTCCAACAAACTCTATCAGACAGCTATGATAAACTGATAAAACAAAGGAGTCACATCATTTCACTGACTACTCATCTCAATACAGACAACAAGGTACCCTCAGGTATACTGGACAAACATTATCTGTAGTCATAGCTGCCGAAACCTAGAGTTGTAAATAGTGAAGTCAACTGAACATCATCACCACGACTATAGTCATCCTCTCAGCCATGCTCCACATCAAGAGTTGCTCTGGACCATATCAAGATGGTGGGTCACTGTTTCGTCATGACACGCCACTTATATCATCAGTTTGGCTTCTGAGTGGTGCAATTCACTGACCACTTCAGGAGACAATCCCTGCTCTTGATCCAAATCTCTCAGCAGGTCAGCCTTATATGCCTGCAAAACAGCCACAGACACCACCAGCCTGACCCACTGCCGCATACACCTTGCCAATCATCCGAGAGGTGATCTGTGACACCTTAGACAACAAGATTTACATTTATTCATTTGGAAGACGCTTTTATCCAAAGCGACTTACAAGGAGAGCAATTAGGGGTTAGGTGTCCTGCTCAAGGGCACCTTAGTCATGGTATCGAAGATGGAGAGAGTGCTGTTCATTCACAATCCCCACCTTCAATTCCTGCAGGAGTGGGAATCGAACCAGCAACCTTCAGGTTACAAGCCCGACTCTCATTTACAGGAGACGTTTTTACATATCCTCACACACACAAATCCTCCACATTTACGTAATTTGAATGTGGGAAAGGAAATATGCAAAACGAATATGGCTTCTTCCAGGACCTCTTCACCTCGGTGTGAAGATCCGGACGCGAGGTGATCATGATGATCATGGCCTGCCAGAAAATTGCTTGTAAAGTCTACTATGAGCGACTTCCTGTTTCTCACGCGACCAGGTTACGTTAAGCCTGACTGTGGCGAGGGGCCATTACATCCAATGATTCCCCGTAAGCATGGCTGATGAAAGGAGAGGACTCAACAGATTCTCCCTCGTCAAACATGTCAAGCTTCTCTAAAGAACAGGCTCTAGCAGATCACACGAGCCTGTAAAGGAGGATTGAGAAAGCGAAACCTGTTTACCACATTCCTCCACCAGCCCAACCTGCAAGACCCACGATTGGATCCACCATGCTGCCTCAGTAGCCACCGGATCTGACCCGTGGAATGCGGGTGCTTGTCCCTTCTCCCTCAAGAAAAGGGCCAAGTGTGAGCAGAGCTTTTTCACCATGAACTTGTCACCGTGGATGAATCTAGCCCCCTCGAGGGCTGAACGTACATGCTCCAGTCCCAGGCAGAGAACACAAATGTCAGAGAACCCAGAGGTCATGGGTATCATAAATTGAGGACAGAGGCATACGCTTTCTGAAACCTTTGCTGCTGAACATGATTTGCCTTTTCGACACGCACTACAAACAAACGGCTCCTGAAGGCCAAAAAAAAAAAAACTGATGTCGTGTAACTGGTGCCTCTTTAGATGGTGATGTCATGAATTGTCATATGCCAATGAACATGCCAATTGTCATATGCCAACGTTCCACTGCTTAAATGAGAACATAAGAAGCACAATATTAACCAAAAAAGATTATTTTTTAGAAAATGGTTATTTGCATGATTTATTTTATAAAATTGAATTGTATCTTATGTATAAGGAGGCTATACTTTTGTGAAAACAACATACATTTTTTAATGATCTTTTTACTACAAAATTAAAAGAAAAAATAAACAAAATTCACCTGCTGCTCAAGATGTTTTATGCAAAAATAGTCAGAAGTAGTAAAATAATGCTAGTTCTTATTTAAAATGAAGTAAATTGTGTTGCTTCTGTTTTGATCGTCCAGTATCAGGAGCGTCTGATCGCACACAGCTTGTGTGGGGACGGATTCAACGTGACTCCGACAATTCCTTTGAGATCCAGATCATCTCCTGACACTCCAGGTGGAGTTGTGAAGCGGTAGCTCTGAAGGAGGGAAGTGAAGAACAGGAAGAGCTCCATCCTGGCCAAACTCTCTCCCAAACAAACCCTTCGTCCTGAGTGAGCGTGTGAGTGAGTGAGTGAGAGAGAGAGAGAGAGAGAGAGAGAGACCATTTAATCCCAAGTCAAATGATTATTTCTTCGAAATACTGGGTTTTTAGATTTGAGCATACCTGCAGAAAAGGGCATGAAAGCATCTCTCTTGATAAACCGGCCTTTCTCATCTAAGAAGTGTTCTGGGTAAAAGCTGTTCGGTTTCTCCCATTCGCTTGGATCCTTCAAAACAGACGTCAGCAGAGGAATGACAGCCGTACCCTAGAAAATGGAGAAATGATGTTCAAGATGCACACGGTATCTTTTCTAGGCCTTATATTGACTAATTTTTCTGACAGACCTTTTTGATGAAGTATCCATTGAAGTGAACGTCGCAGCTGGTAATATGCGGCAGACTCAAAGGTACTATATTACCCAGTCTCTGAGTTTCATGAATCACAGCGTCTGTATACGGTAATTTCTTTCTGTCTTCCACCACTGGCTGACGTCCACCGATCACATGGTCAATCTCCTCTTGAACTCGATCTGCACAAAACATGTTTGTTCCTGTGAACGCCATTGGAGTAAGGATTGAGGAAAAACTCTTGGCATTACTGTGTTTTTACCCTGTATATGAGGGTATTTGGCCATGAGCATCAAACCCCAGCGCAGAGTCGTTCCTGTCGTGTCAGTACCAGCAGCAAACAGATTTGCCACTGTCACAAGAAGATTCTCCTGGTGAAAGTGTGTGTCCTTCTTGCAGGATTGCTGACAAGTACAAAAAGCACAAATGTAATCTTTTTTCTAAAGTAATGAGTAAACCAGAATGTTGCCAGTTGCTGAACTGATCATAATAGATTCAAAATGCACATGCAAACAGAATTTTTTTCCCATTTTTCAACAGTTCTAACTGTTAATATATAGATAGATTTTGTTCAAAATGATGTCACATCAGTTTGTTCTTTTATTTCACTTGAAGTAAATTGGGGCAAAAAATATATTTAGTTTTAGCATCTTTTGTGCAAATTTCATTTTCATTTAATAACCATGCATAATAATTAAATAAATAATTGTGTTTACTAATCAAAGCTGATGATTACATTTTACTTCCTGCTGTATATGTAACAGGGTGATTTCTGTACCTCGTCACTCTGTTTGCGGATGAGAAAGGAGTCGACAAACCCTTTGGGGTCCTGTGGATTCAGAGTCTCCAGCAGCCCATTGATCAACCTCGTCATCTCCGCTCTATTTTTCAACGCATTTCTTACAATAACCTTTTTGCTGTTGAGGAGCGGACCCAACCATGGAAACATATTGTAAAGCTACAAGTACACATAGAGAAAAAATGCATGCATTAATAATAATAAAAAAATGAAGCCACCAAAAATTTCTCATTAACAAATTAAAACATACTTCCATACCATCATAGTAGCTGACCCACCAACCCGAATATTTTCATTTGCCCTGTCAACCATTTCAGTGAATCGAGGGTCTGTGTATTCAAATCTGCTGCCGTACACAATAGATGAGATGATGTTTGACACAGCGTAGTTCACAGGCTCTGTTGTGTCGAAGGGTTTCCCTGTGAAGAGCAAACAAATGTCTCTCAAGGGATCCTTTAAACTAAGACCATGATTGCAGATGTCCATAAATGTGTTTCAGCTTGTACCTTCAAACTTATCAAACTCTCCTTTCAGATACTGAATTTCCTCTATGATTTTCTCTTCACTTCCTCTCTTGCCCATCCCAAAGTCCCGCAGGTTACTGAGAGCGAAGCGTCGCATCTCTTTCCAGTTCTCTCCATTGGAAAAGAGGATTCCTGATCAACACAAAACCACTTTTCTATGAGTCTCAGCAACAACGCAAGCAGAAAATTATTACCTACTGAGTTAGACATACATTATACACCATGTCAGTTTGCTTATAAGCTTTATATATCAGGTTAATAAGTGACTAGTCATTTCACAAATTCATGAATTTATATGTTACTTTAAAAAAAAATTGTCATTGCTGGGAATCCACATATTACTGCGTCTAAACCAACAACATGTTTATTAGATCCAATACCCACTAAACTACTGAAATAACTGTTACATGTAGCAGAAAAACCTCCTTCTCAATATAATCAACTCGTCCTTATCTCTAGGACACGTCCCACAACCGTTCAAGCTAACAGTTATTTAGCCTCTCATTAAAAAACCACAATTAGATCCAAATGTATTGGCAAATTACCTAGGTAGGTAGGTCATACCTATCAGACCGACACAATTTTGTCTATTTAAACGGGGAAAAATCTAAGATAACAATAGTAAACTATGGAGTGCCACAAGGTTCTGTGTTAGGCCCTCTGCTATTTTCAATATACATGCTGCCACTCTGCAATATTGTAAGAAAACATGGAATTACTTTCCACTGCTATGCCGATAATACTCAGTTATATATTTCATCACATACCAGATGAAATTTCTAAATTATCCAAACTGACAGAGTGTGTTAAAGAAGTAAAACATTGGATGACTAGTAATTTTCTTCTATTAAATTCAGATAAGACTGAAGTAGTATTTATTGGACCAAAGACCAGTACACAGAATCTCTCAGACTACAGTCTGCATTTAGAAGGATGTACTGTTACTCCATCCTCGACAGTTAAAAACCTGGGTGTTATATTAGACAGTAACTTGTCTTTTGAAAATCATTTTTCATATGTTACGAAAACAGCCTTTTTCCACCTCAGAAACATTGCCAAGATACAGAATCTGTTATCTATTTCTGAACCAGAAAAGTTAGTTCTTGCTTTCATGACGTCTTGACTAGATTACTGTAATGCATTATTGGCTGGTCCTCCTGCTTCCTCAATAAACAAGCTACAATTAGTACAAAATGCAGCTGCTAGAGTTCTTGCCAGGTCAAGACAATATAATCATAACACCAATTTCATTATCTCTACACTAGTTACCCATTAAGTTCCGTATCGATTATAAAGTATTGCTAACAACCTATAAGGCTCTAAATGGTTTAACTCCTGTGTACTTAACCGATCTTCTATTGCCCTTCAATCCGTCACGCTCTTTAAGATCACAAAACTCTGGATTTCTGGTTGTACCTAGGATAGCTAAGTCCACTAAAGGAGGGAGAGCGTTTTCACATTTGGCTCCGAAACTCTGGAATAGCCTTCCTGATAATGTTAGGGGCTCAGACTCAATCACCCAGTTTAAATCTAGATTAAAGACACATCTCTTTAGCCAAGCATTCACATAATGCATCTCATGTCAGATCAAAAGCTCATTATGACTATCTTTTCTTAAAGTTATGAACAGCCGCTACGCTAATTATTCTCCTTTCGCTTTTCTGTTTTACCTCGGGACACCCCGAACTTAAAGTTTATGCAACATGTTTCCAGTTTGTTCTGTAGGATAGATTTCTGTACATTAATTGGAGTTGGAAAAAAGAGACAAAGCATCATACCATGTTTGTTGTTTAATATCCTGAATCTAGGTTCAATATTTCGGTCGCCGAACTCTTCTGCATAGTTCACAAGTGCTTCTTTGACGGTTTTGTAACCGACTAAGACCACAGTTTTTCTGGGACCCAAAAACACTTGGAATATGTTTCCGTAGGTTTTGGACAGCTGGAGGACACAGAGAAAGACATTTACAAACAAATCTAAAAATGTTAGTCTACTATTCATATTAATCATATGAAGTTCTCACCTCACAGAAGGTGTCAAAAGGTCTCTTGAGGTCAAGGGTCAGCAGGTTCCCCAGTAACGGCAGTGGTTTGGGTCCCGGTGGCTCTTTCCCTTCTTCTTGAGATCTGGATCCAGAGGAAAGCAAATACAAAACCAGAAGCAAAAGCAAAGTACCCAGTAATGTACCTGTGCTGAGAAACTGCAGAAGTGACTCGATTACAGCCATCTTCTCTCTAAGCTTCTGAACTGATGCACTCACATTTATAGCAGCTATGAAAGGGAGGAACCTCGAGTGATCCTAAACAAACCATAAAAAAATCCATAAGATGATAGGTTGGTATAGCTGCATCAGCATGTTTGTGACCCTTTGAGGAATCATTAATTTTCTTCAGTCTGTTAAAACTATACAGGAACATTAAGCAGTAAAGGCTCAAAGCATAAAAAATGGTTTAACAGTCTTTGCTTCAAAATTATTGCATTCACATGATTAAAATATGATGTTTGGTTTTGTGTGCACTAAATATTATTATATGATCTACTTTCCCAACGCACAGCAAAGGAGGTCAAATGTGACACAGAGATACTGCAACCTTTATTAAACTTCAAACCAGCACAACATAAATTACAACACTTCTAAAACATTAGCTCAGTTATTTTTTTTAATATATTTTAACCTTTACAATAACTCAATCAGATGCACACAAAAATCACCTATGTGTTTAGATGAGTATTAAAATAACAAAGTTAGCCTTTTCACCTAAATGTGAAAATCAGATCAGTCACAGCTTTGAGATGCGCTGCTTTGCAGTCAGGCAATGAGTGTAATAATGTACATTTTTATTGAAAAACATTTGTACATACTTGAACTTTATTAAAATTGAACTATGTTGTTATACCGTAGGAACTGTGCAAAAACTGAATCGCTTCCCAGCACATGAGAAAAGGAATGAAATCTCAATTAAACTGGAATATGTTGGTGATAACGTGGGCTACAACGATCACTTTTTACAAACATCATTTTATTGCAAGTTTTTTAGTAAGATGTTTTGTTTTAGAATTAAACATACTGTAAATAGGCTTTTACATCAGTTTGATTATCTCTCACGTCACATTCAGTGGTATTAAAATGAAAATGGAAAACAAAAAAAAGTCTCGGCGTTAAAGAGCCCCCCAAAAACTGAAATGGAAAATTCTGTCATCATTTACTCACCCTCATGTTATTCCAAAAATATTTTTCTTCTGAGGCACACAAAAGAAGATATTTTGAAGGAATTCATGCTGCTCTTTTCCATGCAGTTACAATTGTAGTGAACAGCAAACAAGATGGTCCCAGAGGTCCACACATGCTCAGGAGTCCCTTTCATCTACTGTGATGAAGAGACTAAAGGGTGTGATAAGACCCTCAACAAAGGAATACCATAAACAAGTGACAATTGTAATCAGGGCTGCCAGAGGTGGAGGGCAAGAAAGACAACATCAACAGGCCATTGATCACAGGCTAATCTCATTACGAGTTGCCTTTGTTCACCTCAACCGCCTGAGACCAAGGTGTGAACGGTCATTGACTCCCCAAAGCCACAAAAACAGTCCTGGCTAGAGCACAGCAAGAACAAAGAAATAAAAAGACATTCTCAATATCTCACCCACTGACAGAAATGGACATCTGGGTGATACCTCAAACAATTTACATGAAGTTTGGACTCTTCGAGTTCAGAACACTGCCACAAGGGCTTTGAGAAAGGTTTGGAAAAGAAATGAGGCATTTCCAAAGTTCTAAAGACACTGTTTTAACATGTATTTCTGGACAATGCAACAAGCTCAACAGGGTGGAAAGGTGGGACCTGATGGACAGACACTTGAAATGCTACAACCCAATGACACCACCACTCTAGGAAAGGCAGGAATTAGCCCAATCGCTGCTGCAGAGACTGACCTGCACGACTCTTGCCGTTGTAACCTCCAGTCTGCAAAGGATCCTGTGGATCGACATTGTATGATTTTTAAGTAATTAATTTGCACTTTATTGCATGACATAAGTATTTGATCACCAACCAACCAGTAAGAAATCCGGTTCTCACAGACCAGTTAGTTTTTCTTTCAGAAGCCCTCCTGCTCTCCACTCATTACCTGTATTAACTGCACCTGTTTGAATTTGTTACCTGTATAAAAGACATCTGTCCACACACTCAATCAAACAGACTCCAACCTCTCCACAATGGCCAAGACCAGAGAGCTGTGTAAGGACATCAGGGATAAAATTGTAGACCTGCACAAGGCTGGGATGGGATGGGCTACAGGAAAATAGGCAAGCAGCTTGGTGAGAAAGCTACAAATGTTGGCTCCCTCGGTCTGTGCTCAGTCTCAGCTATGTTTCCATCCAAAGTTAAATGAATTTAACTTAAGCACAAAATTGGAATATTGTATAAAAAAAAGGGGGGGGGGCGAATAAAGCAGTTTCTTTTCCAGTCACTTCCTGGGAAATTGGTGCAAAATATCAGTAATAAAAATAGAAGCTGCAGCAATAGGGGAAGCCTCTGTAGCTCAGAGCGTGGAGACGAAACTCAATAAACACTGTCATGTCATAGGCGGATGCTGGGGTTTGGGAATACAATCATTGAGAGACAGTTCTGGAAGGTCATTATACCAAATCATTTTGATGACAGACTTTGGCTAAGGCATTTCCAATGACCAAACCAACATTTGAGGTTCTGTGCAAAGAGATTGGATAACTGGAGGGAAAAACATGAATTGTTTTTGTGTTTCTATTGCAGTTTATGCATATGTCTTCTTATTAGAGAAAAAAATGATCAGTTTTTTCAATGCTCATTTTTAGAATTTATACGCATAGTCATGTTTCCATTCAGCTTTTTTTTATATCCCAAAATTTGCATGAAAATAGGTGGATGGAAAAGTCTATTGTAAGACTTTTCCTATTCAGCCTGCACTGGTCTGATGTTCAGCTATTGACCAATAAAACAGTGACCTTAGGTATGATATAATTGGCAATAAAATGGCAATAAACAAACTACTATAAATGGTTCATCCTCAGCAGGGTGAGCAAAATCTTCCTCTGTTCAGTTTCACTGTTTATTTGGCCTGATTTATTGACGGCCAACTGTGTCAAGAGTAAAGCTGCACTACTATATTACACAGCTGTTTTAACACACCTGCAATAGATCAGATCAGACCGAAGAGATTAAACACTGTGCAATATATACTTTTATACCCGAGCGGCATATCTGTACTGCAATTTCAAAACAATAATGGATCATGTTGATAGTTAATGTGATGAACTCTACTGTGTGAACTTGAGAAGAACAGACTACATACATCCACTAAGACACCAGGTGATTCAAAAGACAATGAGCAAAAATTATGGCACAATTACGCAACAATGGTGTCGCTGTACAGAAAGACTGTTGACATTCATCCTTCTTTCCCATGGCTGAACCTTCACCCGTCTGAGGATGATTAGCTTTTACTGTGAACTGTGTCAGGGGTTAATGGGAACACGGAGGCTATAAGAAGTCATGTTGAGATTCTTGAGCACTAGTGCTTACAGGTCAGAAATTTTCAGTTCAAGATATGGTATATGTCTTTATCTTCAACTCATATAATAATAATAATAATAATAATAATAATAATAATAACAACAACAACAATGTTACGGTGCGTGGTAAAGGACCACTCCAGAATGAGTAGCATACGGAAATGCAGACTTTAATGATCACAGATAGGGATTAAGGAACACACTCTTCAACATAACTGAGAACCGACAAGGACTGAGGGAGAACACAACGAATATATACAAACAAAGGTAGAAACAAAGTAATGACAAGCCACAGCTGATGATGATGATGATGCATAATGAGTGGTGGGAAAAACCAAAACAAAAAGCACATGTGACAAATTGAAACCAAACAGAGTCCAGAACAGCTATACACGTAACAAATAGTAATCAACATTTATTTTTATAGCACTTTTCATCCACAGAAATACTGGCAATATAACTTCATGCAATAATTAATATAAAAAATATTTGAAAGCAACTATAAAAGGATCACAAAGTAAAATAAAAACATTACAAACAATTTTGCACAATATTGTTATTCTCATAAGAAACTTTAAAAGGATATGTCTTAAACCACCTTTTTAAAAAATATGAACGCTAGTATATTCTTTCACTTCATTTGGTAGACAATTCCAAATTTTGGGAGCATCGTGGCTAAAAGAAGTACCACCGGATCACTTAAGATTTACAGTAAAATGTGCCAAAGGGAGCATGCATGATGAAAATAAAAGTGGTCCAAGAATAGATCCTTGAGGAACTCCATATTTTTGAGCCAATTTAAACAAGCCTTTCCAGCCTGCATTAAATCTCTGATCATTTACTACCTTTAATAATGCTGTTTCAGTGTTATAACCTTGTCTAAAACCGGACGTATAGGTCTCCTGAATATTATGTTCATCTACAAATTGAATGAAGCTGTTGCAATACAACTTTTTCTAAAATCTTACTTAAAAATAAAATGTTAGAAATTGGTCTAAATTATTCAAGTGAGAGCAATCCAGGTTTCTTTTCTTTAGAAGTGACTTCACAACAGCACATTTAAAAGCATTAAGAACAATGCCTGTCTCTAAGGAACAATTAACTATGTCAAGGACGAAGTCTATTAAACAGTGCAAAACCTCGTAAAAACTGTTGGTATGGGGTCAAAATAGCTGAAGGAGAAATTTAGCTGAGCAATAACAAAACAAAACTCTTTATCAACTGTCCTGAACATTTCTATTTTATGGCGCGGATAACGTCCCAAATCATCAATGGAAAATTCTATCCATTTCCAATCTGTATTATCTTATTTTATTTTTTTAAATGTAGAAAAGTGTTGTTAGAGCCATAACAACTCTAATAATATTGCAATATTTTTTCCTTAAGATGAGTATGATTATGTTCTTTTTGAAAAATTTGTATTTTGTGTTAATTGTATTGATCACGTGACTTTGACCAGTTTATTACGCATTACGTATGCGTAAGAAAGAAAAAAAAAAGAAAAAGGAGGATTATGGAAACAAGGAAGGGTTGGAATTAGACAGTCTTTTGACCGTGACAATTTCTTGTGTTTGAAACTGGGCTAAGTGCAAGAAAGTTTTGAATTTGTTGTTTTGTAATGTAACAAAAGAAGAAGTAAAGATTTAAAAGACAAGTTTTGATTCACGCGTCAAATCCTTTGTGCCACACCCTTAATGGAAATGGTGAAAAACATGGTTCGGATCGCCATTACAAGTGTTCTGGGATTTTTACTATTTTCATTAATAATTTGGAATAATATAGTTACAAAACACACTTTTTTTGTGTTTTCTGAAATGTTAGTCAGTAGATTCTCACAGTGAATAGTTAATTTTGTTCTCCGACTTACAGCATTCCCTCTTAAGCTGATAGACGTGTTTTTTTTTTTAATGGCATATCTTTTTTCAAAATTTTCTCTGGAGTCACTGTCTAGAATTAATTTTAAAGAGGCATTAAAACTATCAGCCTTATCTTGTAAGCATGGCACTCAAAGATAAAATCGTTAATCTTTTATATACTTGCAAAAGTCTACGAAATGAACTCTAGCCAATTTGATGGTTCCGTGAAGAATCTTTAACTTCCATGGAACCTTTCCATTGAAAAAAAAAAAAAAAATTTTGGGATTATAAAATTAACCATTAACTCGCCCTGATGTTGTCACCCCTGGATTTCTTCTGTGTAATATAAAAGGAGATAATTTGAAAAAATTGTGACCCAAACAACACCAAAGCCAATTGAGTTTCACTGAATGGACAAAAAACACTGATATTTTCTGTTCTGTTATGCAGAAGAAAGTCATACAATTCTACACACTCTCGAACTGAAAGTCATCTATTGACCGGTGACAGCTAGTTTATCTTAATTGGTTACTTAATTGACCCTTTTCACATTTCCATGTTTTGAGCAGAAAAGAAAACTATAGAAGTTCTGCTAGATTTAGATGTTAATTATTGCAGAAACACGTCGTCAAACCGTAAGAGAGTAAATAGGATAGCAAACCATAGAAAGAAACTATAGATATATTATAGAAAGAAAATGACTTCTGAACCCAATTCTTTTGCATAAGGCAGGTTTATTAAAAAAGAAAAAAGAAAAAATGGCAATACTTACATTTCTCACAAGGTTAATTTAGTGATACAGTACACAAGATTACAATTATGTAAATTCCCTTTTTGCATTATGGTATACATATATATTTTCTTTACCATTTTTAAATCAACATTGTCATCATTAACATTCTCAAGTTTGCTTTCTCGATTCTCAAAATGCAGTATTTCAGTTTCAAACAAGCAGTTCAGACACAACAGCCAGAGCACTGTGCAAAACAGACCAATAAACGACACAAAACATAGTAAAGAAACTATTTGTGGTCAGTCACCTTCGAGTCGTATCTATAGTATGTCAGTGTGTACGAGGTTAAGGTGACGGATGAGCCCGTGTTTTCTTCATTCGCTATGAAAGTACATTCAGTTAACATGAATCTGGACGGAAACGAGGACCTACGCAGGTTAAACTGATGTCAGTATGGTCTGCTTTACTAGAATCACATTGAACAAAGACTCTCTGACGTCCTTCGAGAGCAGAACAATGTGCAAAGCATTGGAGAAATGAGCTTAGCAGCACGAAAGACTAGCAGAACAAATTTCTCGTAGTTTAGTAAAAACATTCAATACAATAAAAAATGTACATAAGAATGATTTTTACAAACAAATTGAACCAAATGAATCTTACATTTACCCCTCTGGTTTGGGATACTTGTGAGCTCTTTTATGGATCTTTCTGACACCGAATGAATTGGTCCACATGAGTAGTGCAAAAAAAAAACACAGCAGGATGAATCCAAACCACAGTAACAAACAAAAGTTTCCGAAAATGTTGTGGTTTTTGCTCTGAGACAGACTCTCATCATACAAGCAAACATTTAGTGTATGTAAAGACATTCAGTTAAAAAAAGTGCACTCTATGCCCTCTAGTGCTCATCTGTGGAACTACATACAGCATATGTTGCACTATTTAAGAAAAAAAATCCTCTATTCATCACAATATAGTAAAAATCATAACTGGAAATGTGAAGAGAAAAAGCTTTAAAACATATGTGGTCTCTTTCAAAACATGTTTTGATTGAAAAATTAAGGAGTTACTTTTAGCAGCGAAAAAAATTAAAAGTGACTTTTATTTTGACATACATAACACAAACTGTCTATTACTCAGAATGATTTCCTCTTTATATAAATCACAAATAACTGACTATAAATGGACAGATAAGGGGAATAAAGCTATTGTATAAATTCTATAAATGACCTAAAGCTATTCTATAAAATGTTAAATTTTATATTCACTACCTTTTCTTGTAAGTTTTATATTCTTTAACATCGCAAATCCAAAGAAGCAGCATTTTGTGTGTAGACTTTCATATTATGTTTTGGACATTGCATTTGTCAATATTTCCGCCCTTTTTTTGCGTAGAAAGGGGGCGAAGTGTATGTACCTTTAGCCTTAAGACCTCAATAGAAACCAGGTGAAGGGAAACAAACAAAAAAAGTCATTCATAAATAACAGTAATCATACACGAGACATCTCATCGGTCACACTTACAAATGATGAACAAACACCACTTCCTTTCAGGCGAGCGGTGCGAGACCCGCCGATTAAAATTCAAAGAGCGTTTCAGAGTGACGAACTTCTCGTTGAACTGCTCGCAGACGCACAGACAGACTTTAAATAAACACCGCAGACGGTTACCCTACTGGCCAAGATCTTGCGTTAGTGGTCCTGCCTCCGTGCGCCACAGTGTTCGAGTCCGGAAGTGTGTGTTATGCATGTATGATCATGTCAGAAATGTGGAAGTGAAGAGAGACACCTGAGCAATGTCCACTGCCTGACGGAGAGTCAGTCGACCCAGGATGTACCTCCACCTCAGAAGATCAACTCAAGGAGCGCCGCCCCCTCTATGCTTCAGCGTGTCATTTCCTGCAGTGCTGGAATTGGGCGAAGCCGAGAAACACCTGCTCCAGTGAGATCTGGCTGACACAGTAGTCGTCAATTCTGTACTTCTCTTTGGCCGTTTCTAGGACCCCGAACACCTGAGACAAAGAAAATGAGTCATATAAGCGTGTCAAACATACAGTGCGAACTTGTCAATCGAGCGTTTATTTTGCAGGGACACTATTTGCACCACTACTTTTATATAGTGTAAATAGCATCTGTTATAATTTACTCAGAGTAAATAACCTCAATCGCTATAGTTTTAAATTTTGCATTAAAAAAATGTGTTTTTGAGTGAAAACAAAATATACTTTTGGACCAACCAAAATAATGAGTCAAGAAAGAGATGTTTTTGTGTAAATACTGGTTAAGTTTGTAAAGGACAACTAGCATACAACCCACTATGACACAGTCCTACATAGTTTCCCAGTAGCAAGCAACCATTGAAACAAGGTTAAATCAATGTTAATTCGAATCAACAGATGGATGGATGTTCTGACTTTATTTCTGCCATTCATCTACAGACGTTCTTTTTGAGAATATAATTAACAGATTTATAAGTGTTATTGACAATGTGTGATCGCCATTATTGTGATTAGTGTTTCGTTTCAGTAAGGGAGTTTGAATTTTGGCTTTTTATGTGAGTTTGTGTTCTTTGTAACAGTGCTTACAAGCGTTTATGAAGCCATAAACTGAATTTTGTACTAGGAAACATTTAAAATTATGTTGCAATCTTTGTTAAATGTAAATTGAGTTATTTTTATTTATTTTTTTTTTTTTTTAAATCAGCTGAGATCAAACTTGAAATGGAAGGTCAGTACTGCATTGTGGGAAACTGCACATTTTGGCAAGACTGGGTAAGAAGTGAGACGTACCTGTGCCCAGGTAAGGGTTTTGTCAGTCAGGTGATAGTGGACCATCCCCTGGTGTTCATCCTTCAGTGAACTTCCTATATAAGCCATCAGGTGAAAGATTACAAACTGTCCAACTGTCCAGCAGAAACGCAAAGAATGTCATTTAAATACCTGGAAAGGTGGATTCAATAAAGTCTTTGAAAAGCTGAAGGTCCATCTCCGCAAACTCCGTCTCAACACGGACTTTCGCTAGCAGCGTGTAACCACTCCCAAACTTGCTCTTCAGATGCTGTGGGCTACCCAGACATTTGAACTGGCCGTTCACCATGACAGCCAGCCGAGTACACAACGCCTCGCACTCCTCCATACTGCAGAGACAAAATGAGACTTGGTTCATTTAATTTCATGCTTTTTTCATTCTTTTTCTTTCTCTTTTTTTAATGCCATTTCAGCTTCTATGGCTATATTCATGGTGAGAGAGGTTTAGTTAAAAAATAAAAATAAATAAGATGTCTCTTCATTTCCCATTCATATCTGTGTTAGTCATGTGATGTGTGACTCACCTGTGTGAGGTTATAATGATGGCTTTGCCAGACTCTCTTGTCCTTGTGATTGCGTCCCAAAGCAACCGTCTGGCCACGGGGTCCATGCCAGTGGACGGCTCGTCCAGAAAGATCACAGGTGGTCCACCAATCAGAGCCATGCCTGCACTCAACTTCCTCTTATTGCCGCCACTGTGCAGAGGAACCAACAGACAATTTAGTTTACATATCGCATCTTTTGCGCGCATATTCATTATTTCCTATGTAGGTGCGTGGCAAGCGCACTCAAAATGGAAGCAACGCGGTCGCGGCGTGCATGCGGTGCGGGGCGCTCGTTTTTTCCAGGCGCGCCTGTGCCGTGGCGAGATGAAAACACTTCAACTTTTCAGAATGTCTCAGGCGCACCACAGGTCATGTGACAAGGCTTTCCTTTTCCCTAACAGTCGCCTAATCACCTCAGACGAACGCAGAGTCGTTGTGCAGGAGAGATGGTTTCACGGCAGAAGCTCTGTTTGGTGATGCTTTGGCTAATTTTTCTTAAAAGATTATCAAACTGGTTTTTGTCAACTCTGAAACAGGTTTTGAATCTCTCATCGTCCAGAAGGAGCTCTTGGATGAGTTTGTGAAATCCTCCGTGGTGCACCCAAACACTGCGGCAGATTTTTATTTCTTCTTCTTAAATAAATCTTGTACTAGAGCTTCTGCAAGGGCTTTTCGGTGATGGAAATCCATTGAAATTACCGCGTAGTTGTGGAGAAAGCTGTTCATGGTTGCATAGCAACGACAGACTCGCGAACACTTGCAAAAGCAGGAGGAAGCGACGCGGTCGCGCTTTCCACTCCTTTTTAGGCGTGATATATGAACGGCCCCTTAGAGTACAACATTTCGAAAACAAATGATTTTACTTCTGTTATTCAGAGTCTTTCTGTTGCATCTTTTTTTCTCTACACTTCAATCTTCATCCTTATAACATATCTAATCATCCATTCATCACATCAATCCAACACATCGAACATCCATCCATCCACCACATATAAACATCATCACATCTAACATCATTCAACACATCTAACCACCCATTGCATTTAACCCACTATATCACATCCATCACATCTAGCCACCTATCCATCACATTTAAGTATCTGTCCATTTTATCTAACCATACATTCAGAATATCTAACCATCATCAATCATATCGAACCATCCATCCATCAATCCATCCATCTATAATATCTAATCATTCATATCATATGTAATCATCTAATCATAATCTAACCATCAAACGTAATCATACATCATATCTAATCTTCCATGTATCCTATGTAACCACCCATCCATCATATCTAACCATCCATCCTCTTTCTCTGAAATCTCATGCTCATACCTGTAGCTGCGGATGAGTTTGTCGGCGTGAGGTTCGAGCAGCAGCGAGCGCAGGACGTTTTCTACACAGGCCGTGATATACTTCTCTGGGATGCCCCTCAGTCTGGCATACATGCTCAGGGTTTCCCGCCCCGTCATGTGATCCAGCACCGCATCAAACTGGGGACAGTAGCCGATTCTCTGTTGCACCTGAAGCGAAGTCATATTTAACAATGTGTTGAATCATATTCACTTATGCCAACTATGATTTTTTTTTTAAATATCAAAAGTAAACCTCCTGTGTTCAGGAACTGTGTATTTTGAAACGTCACATTTGAGATAACAAAATGCTCAACCTTTTTCACATCTCGGAGGATGCTGTAGCCATCAATAAATGCATCTCCTGAAGTAACGCTTTCATCTCCCGTCAGCATTTTGAATGTCGTAGTCTTCCCTGCTCCATTAAATCCAAGCAAACCAAAGCACTCTCCCTTCCCAACGGCCAGGGACAAACGGTCCACTGCTAACAGCGATGGACCACCTGAATATACCTAGTAAAACACATCCAGAAATCTTAGGAAAAATGAACAAAAACAGCAAACTAAATAATTATCAGATTAATTTGCCTGGTGACCGATTTTATTTGGTTATAGAACATAAGATTTTTATATGTAAGATGATGCTCTGTTCAAATTAACATGGTATTTTCAGGGCATTGATAATTGTTTTGTGAAAATATGCAAAACAATACATCATTTCCTGTTTAGTATATTTAACAACTTGATTATTTCTTGAGAATGCTGTTGTACATAAGTATCCCATTTAATGGCTTTTTTTGAGGATTCCTTTGAATACGACAAAAGCCAATCTTGGACATGACTGGACGAATTTGGCAGAAAGCCACAGAAAAGACCTTGAAAAAGAAGCATGACCTTAGGCCACATTATTCCCAAACGATTTTAAGATTCATGGTTATTCGGCATGTTTTATTGCACTTTGGTAAATTTTTGGTGGCAGAAAATATTTACACTCGGGGAATCACAATGATGAAATCTGTAGGAGACTTCCATCAACAAATCTTGAAATGGCAAAAAATATAGACCAGTGGAAATTGAAACCTTGTGGTAAACACATTAACATACGGTAGATTGGAGTCAAAGAACACAATGTGAAAGCATACCTTGCTGAGCTCCTGTAGAATGAGCGGGCTGCCCACCATAGACTCAACTACCGGCTGACACTCCAAAACTCTCTTCCTCTCCTCCGCAACGTCTCTGTCCTCAGGTTGAAGAGCTTCTTGTGCCAGCACCAGAGCCTGACAAAAACACAAAGACCCCCATGACTGTGATTGTCAGCATCCAAACCAGTAATATGGCAGCACGTCTTATTTTTCCCTCCTCTCCCACCTTCTTGCGTCTCCTGCAGAGGTTGAGTAGCGTGCAGATGCACCGGTGCTCGATGAGGAAGAGCAGGGCGATGAAGACGACACCCTGCAGGGACATGGCCACCAGGAAGCGGCCCACTCCAGGCTCGTCCATGGAAAAGTAGTTCACTTGATACGTGATGTCTGCAAACAACCAGCAAAAATAACAATGAGATTGACAGCACAGTCCCCCATTAAGTGAGCCAGATGATCACTCATGCTAGCACTGCGTCTCAATGGCACGATAACATGGGTGGTGCATATTACAGAAAAGAGGCAGAAGAGAAAATTCCATCATATCTAGCCATCCATTCATTCATTCATTCATTGATTCATCATATCTATAATCCATCATATATAACCATCCATCCATTCATTCATTCATCATATCTATAATCCATCATATAACTATCCATTCATTCATTCATTCATTCATCATATCTATCATCCATCATATATAACCATCCATTCATTCATTCGTTATATCTATCATCCATCATATATAACCATCCATTCATTCATCATATCTATCATCCATCATATATAACCATCCATTAATTCATTCATCATATCTATCATCCATCATATCTAACCATCCATTCATTCATTCGTTCATCATATCTATCATCCATCATATATAACCATCCATTCATTCATTCATCATATCTATCATCCATCATATCTAACTATCCATTCATTCATTCGTTATATCTATCATCCATCATATATAACCATCCATTCATTCATTCATCATATCTATCATCCATCCATTCATTCGTTATATCTATCATCCATCATATATAACCATCCATTCATTCATTATATCTATCATCCATCATATATAACCATCCATTCATTCATTCATCATATCTATCATCCATCATATCTAACTATCCATTCATTCATTCGTTATATCTAACATCATCCATCATATATAACCATCCATTCATTCATTCATCATATCTATCATCCATCATATATAACCATCCATTCATTCATCTTATCTATCATCCATCATATCTAACCATTCATCCATGCATTCATCCATAACATCTAACACCCTCCATAATATCTATCCATCCATGAATTCATCTATCCATCATATCTAACCATTCATTCATTCATTTATTCATTATATCTAAAAGCATTCATCCATAACATCTAACCATCCATCCATCATATCTAACCATCCATTCATTCATCCATTTATCATATCTAACATCATCCATCACATCTAACCATCCATCTGTCATATATAACCATCAATTCATAATATCTAACATCATCCACCATATCCAACCACCCACCCACCCATCATATCTAACCATCCATTAATTCATTCATCCATCCATCATATCAAACCATCCATTCACTCATCTAACGATTCATTCAATCATTAGATCTAACATTATCCATCATATCTAACCATCCATCACATCTAACACCAACCATATCTAACCATCCATCCATCATATCTATCATCCATCATATCCAACCATCCATCCATTTATCCATGCATAACATCTAACATCCTCCATAATATCTATCCATCCATGCATTTATCTATCCATCCATCATATCTAACCATGCATTCATTCATTCATTCACCATATCTAACATCATCCACCACATCTAACATCATCCATATATCCATCATATCTAACCATCCATCCATCCCATTCATCCATCATATCGAACATCATTCATTGTATCTGACCATGCGTCCATCCATCACATCTAACATCATCCAAATGTTTTGGTAATCATATTAAAAATAACACTTAAATTGTATAATATTCAGACTTTTGTGCTTTGAAGAGCTGGAAAAAGTTGTGTGAAGAAAGTGGGACTATCACGTCAAGGGAGTAAGATTGGATGACGTCATCAGGGTCTGCCATACCCTGGCTTTTGGTATCAGCATGATACAGCACAATCACAGCTAACCAGAACATATTATATGTTCAATCTGCAGCTTCTTTGAGTGGGATTTTGGACAATTCACTGTGGGCAGGGTTATCCAATGCAATGCCAGAAACAGAATCGATCACTCACTGTAGCGTTTGCAGAACCAGTCAGCAAAGATGTTGGAGGTGCAGAAGGCCGTGATCTCATAGTTCTGGTAGAACTCGCTGAAGGACATGCCCAGGCAGTAGTTTGGGAAGATCAGGAAGACTTTATCCAAAATATAGGAGAGGTCTAGCAGATTCAGATCTGGATTATAAGAAAACTAGGTGAGTGAATGCAAGTTCTCGCAGGAAATGAAAAGCATTCAGAGTGTGGACAGGCGTTTCTCACCAGGTATGGTCATGATGGTGACCGCGAGGAAGGTTGCTGTGCCGCTGATGATGTTGAAGATGGTGAGGCGTGTGTAGGCTGTGGCTGCTGTGGAGAACAGGAAGCTGAGCAGGTACATGAGGGGAATCACCGCCCAGCCATACAGAAGCAGCAACAGCAGAACATCCACCAGGTGGTTTTCGGCCACAAACGCTTTTACTGAAAACGCTCTGAAGATCACCTGAGAAAAAAAATAAGCCTGTTGAACTTAGTTGAACATAGACATTCAGTCAGAGCAGATGGGGTAATTGAGAACCTGTTCCAATTCAATCCCAGAACAGAATGATGTTCAGTTCCATTAACGGTTCCACAAGACTATAGTTTTGTCCCTCACAGGCTCGTTTTCAATGCGTCTACTGGGACTAAGTTCTATGAAGTTCTGGGACAATATGTACTTCTTGCAAGTCAAATTTTAATGTTTGGTACATCTGCTATAAAAACAAAGCAGCTCATTTATATATATATATAAAGTATTTGCAGAAACCAGGAGTTGCAAAATAAACTGAATTTAGCATTAAAATATTTATATAAATATTATAATTTATATTTATAATAATATTTACTTTATTATTCTAATTAAATAAAATAATTATAAATAATAAAATTCCATAATTTCAATAACTGAATGATCTTCAGTTCACACTTTTTTATTATCATAAATTTACAGAGCTCATTTATCATTTATTCGTATAATATTATAAATTCTGCAAAGTTTATATTATAAATTACATTAAAAATATAATATTATTTCCTTACGATAATTAAATTCAATAATTATAAATAATTAATATATTAAAATTATGTAATTTGTTTGTGGATTTCCAGTCATTTCTGATCATTGGGTTTTTATTAGTTGTTTAATTTATTGTACATTGTACAAGGTTCACATCATAAACTATATTTAGAATGATATTTACTTAAAATAAATATAAATAATATAAATATTAAAATTGCCTAATTTCAACAATTGAATGATTTTCACTGTTCACACCTTTTATTATCAATGAATTTATATGAGTAGAAAAGCCCATGATTTTTAAGATTTTATTACTTTTCCACTTTACTTTTTTTTAATGACTTTTCCAGGTCTAGAAAGAACACTTAAAATTTCTATGTTTTCGAACCTTGGTTCATAAATAAAAACTAAATCAAATTAAAATAAGAACATAAGCTTACATTTCAGCAGTTTTAGTGTATTTTAAATAACAGTGTCTTATTTTAAACCATTTTGAGGCATCTTGTAACCCCGTTGCAACTGTGACGACGTCCCCAGATAAAGAACTACTGTCTTAGACGGTACGTTCATACTGACCAGCATGAGCAGGCAGGGCAACAGGAAGTTGATGAGGTCCCACAGCAGGGCGGAGAACCAGAAGTTGGAGAGGTAGACCCCGCTGACCTGCTGCAAGTGCTTGGACTTCACAGACCGTTCGGAGACGAGGAGCAGGGCAAAGGTACTGGCTAATGACGCCATGCCGTACATGAGGTTTATGGCGATGGCGAAGCCTGTCTGACCCCTGTAGAGACAAAAATTGAAGACCGATGAGACTACTAAACAGCTAAAAATCCCAGGTTAACTCCAAATTCAAAATATGGACTAGAGTCTGTGAATATTAAAAAGACTACTATTTAAATATGAACTCTGCATGTTATGTCACACGTTTCATCTACACATTGTCTATTACTTTGATATTTCCCGACGTATCGCGATTCTCTCTCGAATCGATTCTGAGCAGATGGCACTTCGTGCTTTAGAAACACCCGTACTCTGCTTGCTTCCAGTTCCTTTACACATACCACTTAAACCTAAAATAATCTTTCATAAAGTTTGAAAGTGGGATGTTTACATTAATCTCACATCATAAAAGCATTCTTAGCCGAGGTGTAAGTGGATTTAACCAAACGCACGAGCGCTCTCCAGCACTCTTCTTTATGAGCATTTGAGCGTGCAGTTAAAAACTAGCCTAGCACGCCATCTGCTGTTAAAACTGAACTCAGAATCGATTCGAGAGAGAAAATATCAGAGTATATCTGGAATCATTGTATCCTTCAATAAAGTTTTATGAATTAAACTTATTTTTTGAATATTAAAATGTACTTAAACCATTCAAATGGAATCCAGAAAAACAATGAATTTTGGAAAAGATCAAATGGAATTCAGTAAAACATGAAAAGGATTTCATAGGGCATATTCCAAAAGCTGATACGTACTCAGTAAGCTGGCTCTGCGCCATCTCGGACACGTTGCGGGGCATTGGGTAATTTCCAGTGCGGATGGAGGCGTTGGGTCCTGCTAGTAGCTTGTACAGAGCGTTGTCAACCAGCATGAGTGCTGTAGCGGGGGTGTGATAGCCCTGGTTGTTAAAGTAGCCGATGACGTCAGCATACTTCCTGGATCTACCTCTGAAAGCCGCGCCCACCACACAATGCTCGTTGAAAGCTCCGCCCTCCCTTCTGGCGTTATATAGTACGTACTCTGACAGATCTGAACAGACAAACATTAGGATGTTGTAGAGGCAGATATCATGCATCACACTAGCAAATGAAGAGCAGTGTTACCTGTTATATTAGTGGCAGGCATGGCTTTCTGGGAAGGCAGCTGTGCGGCATAGATCTCAGCCAGAGCTGCAGCCAACGGCCCAGCGTTGGCATGTAGGGCCACGGGTACGTGGGTAGGGCCGTACTGATTTAGTGCCAGACGGAGCTGGGGCGAGTTATGGCTGCTAGGGACGGTGCGGGCCACCACCAGAGCCACCACAGTGAAAATGAGCGGCACCAGAAACTGAGCCACCATCACTTTCCAGTTGCGCCAACTGTAGAGCGCCCTCTTCAGGAACATAGCGTAGAACTGCTGCATATAGAGTCTGGCCTGAGGATAAAATATGCAGAAAATAATATTATATAAAAAAATCTGTCAGTGCATCCATCCATCCATCCATCCATATATATATCCATCCTCATATCCATCTATCCATCCATCCATCCATCCATCCATCCATCTTTAGATCTATCAATCCATCTGTCTATCTATCTATCTACTCATCCATTTATCCATCCATCTATCCATCTAAACATCCATTTATCATTCATCCATCTGTACATCCATCTATCTATCCAACTATCCACGTTTATCCATCTATCTATCCATCTATGAATCCAACTGTCTATACATGTATTCATCCATCAATCAATCCATCCATCTGTCTATGCATCTATCTATCTATTTATCCATCCATCTGTCTATCCATCCATCTATATATGTATCTATCCAACCATCCATCCGTCTATCCATCTATTCATTCATCTGTGTATCAATCTATCCACCTATTAATCTATTCATCCATCCATCTATTCATCCATCTGTCTATCCATCATTTCATCCATCTATTCATCTATCCATCCATCCGTCTATCCATCTATTCATCCGTCTATCCATCTATGCATCCATCCATCCATCCATCTTTAGATCTATCAATCCATCTGTCTATCTATCTATCTACTCATCCATTTATCCATCCATCTATCCATCCATTTATCATTCATCCATCTGTACATCCATCTATCTATCCATCCATCCATGTTTATCCATCTATCCATCCATCCATGTTTATCCATCCATCCATGTTTATCCATCCATCCATCATCTATCAATCCATCTATGAATCCAACTGTCTATCCATGTATTCATCCATCAATCTATCAATCCATCTGTCTATGCATCTATCTATTTATTTATCTATCCATCTATATATGTATCTATCCATCCATCCGTCTATCCATCTATTCATTCATCTGTGTATCCATCTATTAATCTATTCATCCATCCATCTATTCATCTATCCATCCATCTATGCATCCATCTATGCATCCATCTATGCATCCATCTATGCATCCATCTATGCATCCATCTATGCATCCATCTATGCATCCATCTATGCATCCATCTATGCATCCATCCATCCGGTTATTTAGTTAGTCTCGTTTTCGTCTGTGAAAAAATGTTGTAGACTAAAATAAAGACAAAAATTCTTTGTGAACAAAATTTTAAAAAAAAAGTTTATCAATAAACACAATCCAGCTAATCCCTACTGAGAAATCTCGTATTTAGACTAAATCTGCAACCAAGTTACTAGCAACCCTGTTACCTATACTAGCTTTTCTTTCTTTATTTACAATGTTTACAATAATCAAGTCATTTTGGTGATCAAAGGTGAGTTTTAAGGGATAAATTGACTACAGTGGGACTTTAATAGGATTAATGTCTGCTTTAGAAAAGTAATATCACCTCATTTATAAAAGCACAGCTATTTTTCTAAGCGCTAAAAACACTGACCCCCGGTGTTGAGTTTGATATTCGAGCAGTCCTCTGAGATCATAGTGCCGCTGTCAGTGAAATCCGTCACGTCGGTCATGCCGCTGATGCTGCTGGAGTCGTCCATGGTCCAGTCATTGGACCGCCGTTCATGCTGGTACTGCAGAGCCGGAAGCTGGATGGCCTGAATATCCAGACTGGAGTCCACAAGCTTCCCGACCCTGAGAGTTTGAGCGCACACAAACACACACGGTTACATAAAAAGATGAAACAAACATGAGGATCTGCATGAAAGTGGCTTTTAGTGGGATGCAGCTGGCCAGCCATTGAATGTGCCTACACAACAGTGATTATATAAAACGCAGAAGGGCTCAGAGAATTGATGCTGAAGGAGAGGAAGCACTGATGTCACGGTAACCCTGTCCTACAGCTAATGGCCGTTTAAAATAGGACAGAAGATTGAGGGCTGCATTTAAGCTCTTCAAAACCATCGTGACAAATGTTTTCAGGTTGAACAAATGTGAAGAAGCATTGGGTAAAAAAAATCTTCTCTCAGCAGGGTGTTTTCAGAGGTCTGTAAGAAGTCCTGAAAATCAATTCAAGTTTAAGTTGAAGTTCTAAAATGACTAAAACAGAAATTAAAATAAATTAATTAAAATATTTTAAAATAAACTAATAGACCAAAAGCACATAATGTGTTATTATAAAAAATTTTTTTGTAATTTTATTAAGAAAATGTAGAATTATATAAATTAATTCAGTGAATTTTACAGTAAATTTATAACAGCTAAAGGATATCGATACAACTTTCATAAAGTAAAATCAAAATGAGCCTCCTTCCGCTGGAAAAAATAGTCCCTGACCGTGAACGGCAACAGAATGCGTCATCACATGGAGATCAACTAAAAACAGCCTAGAAAAAGTCAGTTACATTATTACGCCACTAGATGGTGTTCAATTGTAGAAATGGAACAAATGAGCAATAAAATACAGCATAGGCAACTTTACCAAGAAAAACACTGGTCTTTACATTGAAGATAGAAGTTAAAGAAAACGACACAAAAATAACATATATATAAAAAATACATTTTAAATAGTTTCATAATTATTGATTTCTAACAGGTGACTGGAAAGAGGTCTCCAAGAAGCTTAAAATTTAGCTATATTTCCAGAAATACTATATTTCAACATGCAGAGTGGAAGAAAGTTCTGACAACCAGATCTTGAACAGTGGCTTCGACTTTTCCTTCCACACACAGAGTATAGTTTTTTTGGCAATCATCATACCATACTGTATAGGCAATCGGCAAGAAAGCGGAGCAGCCAAGAACAGCAGTAGCAGGATCTACTGCAAGCTCACATGCACAGGCTTCGGAAAGAAATTGAAAAACTTCTGACCAGAATTCACCAAGTTTGGGGCATGACCAGAAAAGATGGCCAAGAGAATCCCCTCCGCAGATTCACACTTATTGCAGAGAGGGGAGGTAGTAGGATAGAAAGTATTAAGTTTAACCCTAGAGTAATGCAATCTGTGCAACACCTTACACTGAAGAAGTTGGTGCCTAGAATTAAAGGGCAAGTTCACCCAAAAATTATTCCTCACCCTCCTGTCGTTCTACACCCGTAAGACCTTCGTTCATCTTCAGAACACAAATTAAGAACACTTTCAATGCCCAAAAAGCTACTAAAGAAATATTTTAAACAGTTCATGTGAGTACAGTGGTTTAACCTTAACATTATAAAGTGACGAGAATACTTTTTGTGCACCAAAAAAAAACAAAATAACTTTTCAACAATATCTAGTGATGGCTGATTTCAAAACACTGCTTCATGAAGCTTTACGAATCTTTTGATTGGTTTGGCGCGCCAAACTCACGTGATTTCAGTAAATGAGGCTTCTTTACTTCATAAGTGATTATAAATTTCAATAGTTCACGTGACTTCGGCAGTTTGATACGTGAACCGAATCACTGATTCGAAACAAAAGATTCGTAACAAAAGATTCGTAAAGCTTCATGAAACAGTGTTTTGAAATCGCCCATGACTTGCCATCAATAGAGACTCACTGAATCATCAAAAATATCTTAATTCATAGCATCCTTCATCTTAGAAGATGAAGGTGTTACGGGTGTAGACCGACATGAGGGTGAGGAATTCATGATTTTTGGGTGAATTAACCCTTTAATAGAACAGGTACACATATTTTTAAGACATTTTCCCCAGTCCTCCTCAAAGACCTGAATATCTATTTCTTCTTCCCAATCATTTTTCAGACGAATAGTAACTGGTGAAAAAGTCAACAAATTTTGTAACAAACTTTGGAGTGTTGGGAGCGCAAGTAAGCAGAATTCAAGAGAGTCAGACTCAGAATCCTCTATTTTGAGAGGATTGAAGCTGTTGTGAACACTAGCGATGACAGTTTCAGGCACAGGAAAACCCCTTTACTGTTAAACAAGATATTGCAGCGGTCATTCAAACAGATTTTTTTGTTGTGAATGTAAGACTGACCTAAAGGACAATGGGTAACACTTTGTTTTACATGTATTTATTATAGTAATAACTATAAATTATGCATAAGTACATGCAACTAACCCTAAACCAAACCCTCATTATAACCCTACAGTAAGTACATGTAGCTAATTGTTATTACCCAGTACTTAAATGTATAATTACACTGTAATACTGACACCTTAAAATAAAGTGTAACCTGAAAATGTTATATCTAGATGCAGGTAATACAAGCTTCAATGAACAGTATCAAACATATGTTTACGTTGCTAAGGTTGTTGTGCAGTGATACACAGAACCAGTTACTGACCAATCATAATCAACGACTGGAATAAACAGTTTTATAATACTAAAATAATGAGCAGCTAGGGAAAAAAAAATGTTCAAGAGTGGGAGGGAAAATCAGTTTCTCGAAAACCACTAATTCAGTGAGGAAAAGCGGTAAAGAATATGAAATGAAACAACAGGGTTCACCATTTTGTACACACATGATGTCTGCCACAACATCAGCTGGATACTCAATAAAATAAGAGCGCTCAAGTTTTTGCTGCAGAGATTTTATCAACATGGAGACTCCTCAGTTAGTGTAAAAAAATCATGATAGAGATTCTTTATCATCTGTGGGGGTCTTGTGGCCAAATACCTGAGAAAAACCTCCTCCATGGTGGTAACGGACGCCCCATAGCTGGCAATGCCCAGCTCGTCTCGATTCATCTCCAGCTCAGCGAACAGGAGCTCAAACCTGCGGAGAAACAGCAGATCTGAAACTCAAACCTCAACAAACATGATGACAATCGATAACTGCTGAAAAACTCACTATTCTGCTTCAATAAACTCGTCATTTATTGCTTATTAACAGTTGTTTCTGTAATGTTTAAATTTAAGTATGGGGTAAGATTAAGGGTGTAGAATATGGTCATGCAGAATAAGGCATTAATATGTGCATTATAAGTACTAATAAACAGCCAATATGTAAGTTAATAAGCACCTAGTTAAAAGTGAGAATTGTTCCCCATACTTAATTTTTACCGAAATAACTTCAGTGAAATCGATCCATTTCCATATATAATGAAATTTATGCAGTTACTTTTATGTGCTCAATTACTGCTTGAAGCTGCTGGTTATCATCCAAATTCTGTATTAATTTATTTTATTTCTTTTAGTGTAATTGAGGTGCTATTTTTGTGAATACTTTGAATTATTTTTCATATTTTATGTTTAATTACCTATTTTTGTATTTATAAATTAAATGAAAATGAGAAGTATTGCCTTGGCAGCTAGCTAAAATGTATAATTTTATTTTAAGTAATGAAATCTTTTTTTTTTTTTTTAAGGTTTCAGCTTTTATTTAACCCTTATGTGCTGTTCGGGATGTTTTCATCCACTATGGGGAATTTTTGAGTCTTAATTTGGCCATAACTTTCTCCGTGTTTCAGCAAATGGAATGTTTTTTGGTGACAAATCTTATTTTGACACATATTTTGGGAAAATGCTTTGAAAATTTTAAAAAACTCAACAGTACTCTGCCCTTTCGATATGTTCGTTATTTTAACTGCTTTAAAAATGTATCAGATAGATTTTTTTTTCAAATTTTTTTGCTTAAATCTATTAATCAACCTCAGTCCTGACCAAAACTACTAAATTAAAAAAAAAAAAAAAAAAAAATCAGGATTTTGACTCTTTAATTGCCCAATTCACAAATGATGTCACTGATTTGGGAAAAAACGTGTCAAAGATTAGAAACAACATTGGCTTTGATGCGTAGTTAGTTTTTGTGCAGCATCAGATTTGAACGTTTTAAAGAGTTAAAATCCTGAATTTTTAAAAAAAAAAATTTAGTAGTTTTGATCAGGACTGAGGTTGAGTAATAGATTTAAGCAAAAAAATTTGAAAAAAATATTTATCTGATACATTTTTAAAGCAGTAAAACATAACGAAAGGGTCGTGAATTTGAACAATGCACAAGGGTTAAAATAATAACCCTGGTTTAATTAAAAAATATATTTTGTACATTCAGGAACATTGAGGATAATTGAAAATTATATAATTTTCCTTTGGAGGTGAGCCATTTCATTTACAAAAGTGCTTTAAGGATGCGTTTTCTCTTATTGGAGATGGTTTAGAGAGTTGCTGAGGAGAAAGATGCGTGTCTGATGAACAGAGAACACTGTTGTTTCGAGACCTTCACTAAAAACAGACAGGTAAATTTAGTCCATCTGTTGCTACGGCAGTTCACAAGAACCAAGACTGAAGCCTCATACGCATCAAACATCTGTATACATCGCTTTACTTTTTTCACTGTTTCCTATAAGCACCAACTGAATCTGTGCAATGAAGGTTATTGATTAAAAGGCAAACCTTGATGTTTGCATTCCTGTTAAATAACTCAAACTCTTAAGATTTCAGCAAGATTCAAACAGTGCATTTGCAACAGCATACTAACACACTGCTCATATTATTTTTTTGAAAATGTGTAGTCCACAACCAGAGCACACCGCATGAAATATATCATATCCCACAATTCAATGTACTCGACTCATTCACAAAAAATTTGATTAAAAATGCAAATTAACGATGGCAAAATAATCCTGTGAAGAAAAACGAGTGTGTGAAATGCATTGCAACACTACTTTGAAAAATAGGGCACAGTATGCAGTGCAGTATGCAGCAGACATCTGATATCTGCCGGGTCTGAGTGTTGTCTTACCGGCTGGTGCTCTCTTTGGGCAGTATGTATGAGAGTTCAGCACCCGAGCTGCTCTCTAGAGTGGCGTCGGGCACATACATGCGGACTAGACGGGTGATCTCAGACACGTTACAAAACGCGTCTTTTACGATAACCATGTGGTAACCAGCACCTGTGAGAAACACAAGAGGAACAGTTTAGATGAAACAAAACTTCATTAGATAGAAAGTTGGTTCGTGTGACCACCATCTTGAAAACAAGATCACCATTTTTGTCAATAAGCACAAACAACCTCTTTTCGTTGCTCTCATGATCTTGCCACGGCCTCACCGTATTTGTTCTTGAGGAAGAGCGGCGAGCCGCAGCACTGGAGCTCCCCGCTGGCCATGATGGCGATACGATCTCCCAGCAGGTCGGCCTCGTCCATGAAGTGCGTGGTGAGCAGGATGGTGCGGCCGCGTTTCTCGCCCTGCAGCAGGTCCCAGGTGGCCCGTCGGGCTGAGGGGTCCATTCCTGAGGTGGGCTCGTCCAACATCACCACCTTCAGGGAAACAGTGGGTTTTGTTAGCATTTGAGTGGCTGACTTTAATGAGAAACCTTGAAAATACTGATGGGTCTTCGTTTAGGGGTCACACTTTACTCCTTTGGGGTCAAAAAGCGGCAGAAGGATTAAAATGGAACTTGTTTTTTCCTTCAGGAAAACTGGTGTAATATATTATTTGTTCAATATATAATATATATATATATAATATATTTTTTAAAATTTTGATGGTACTGCAATATTTATACAATTTTATTAGCCATTGCTCCCCATTGAAAATAATACGTTTTTGTGTCTATTTTGCACTCTTTTAGGGTCACCCTTTCAATGCTGTGCACTTTTTTTCTGCACAGCGGCTGAATTGTAGTTTGTAGCACCAAAAGATTCTCAGAGTTTCTGTATTTTTTCATATTTTCCATTCATTTCCTGTGTCGGTTGTTTTTGACTGCGAAGGAGCCAAGTATGACTGTTTTTCTCGACCCTTTAACGTATCCGAATCATGTCCATGATGTTTTAGCTAATGCGACAAAAGTCACCAAGTGTCATCCCATTCCGATGAAGCAAAAAAAAAAATTTTCAGTGATTTTTGACCGAAGAGGACCAGAGGTTTAAGTGCTGATGGGAAACCAGCATAGATCGCTTTATCTCACTTACACAATCAGCATAACCATGATAACCAGCATAAACCAACCTGGATAAATATGGACTGTGACATACAACTGCAGTGGTTTAAACAAAGTTTCCATTGTCTGACCTTTGAGTCTCCAATTAAAGCAATGCCGATGGAAAGCTTCCTCTTCATCCCTCCAGAGAGAGTCTTGGATCGCGCATTACGCTTATCCTCCAAATTAAGGATCCGAAGGATGCGGTCGACCTCATCGGGGATCTTTTCGCGAGGGTAACCCTTCAGCTGAAGAGAAGAATCAAGGCATGTAACGATCCATTTTAATGCTCAATAGACTGCAACAGTCGGTTCCAGATGTAAAAATCCCATTGATTTTCTCCAAATGGAAATGGATGTTTAACGATCATTTATAAACCATTAAAAATAGATCTACTAAAAGGTTAAAACAATCAATCCTTTTGCCTAAGCCATCCACCATCAGCTTTATTTAAAAAAAAAAAAATTTAACAGCAGAATTGCTGGCGAAAACTACATGATTCTGTAAAGAAATCCACCAATCAGAGAATCACTACTAGCAAAATCACTATTTATATACACACACACACATATATATATATATATATACACACATACATACATACATTCATATATATATATATACATACATATATTATATATATATATATATACATACATATATAAACACACACATACATATATATATATATACATACATATATATACACACACACACACATATATATATATATACACTCTTCTGAAAACATAATCAACATCTTTTAATTGATAGCTGTATTGCTTTTGGTTTGGTTCTTGACTTATAAGTAACAAAATCACTTTAAATCCCCATTGGAAAAATGAATGGAACAAATGCTTTCGGAAACAACGCTGCTGAAAATGTGGATGGGCACTGCTGCACTAAGATAATCGGATATCTTATAGACCTCCTTTACCTGTGTGTAGAAGAGTAGGTGTTCTCGGACGGTGAGGTTGTCGAAAAGCACATCGTGCTGCGGACAAAGACCCAGGCTGCGGCGGATCAGAGCCATATCCTGACATATGTCATAACCGTTAATGTACGCACGGCCGCTGCTGGGCGGGAAAAGGCCTGGGAATGAAGAGACAGAGAATTTGAATGGTGAATAGAAACAGTTAACTATGACTGACCACAGTTTTTCACTGTTCACAGGTTCAGGATCAATGGTGCAGCTGCCAGCTATAAAAGCTAACACTTAGCTTGACAATGAATGTGTGCGATCAAGGGTTGTATTTAACAACTTGTTAACAAACAACTAAACTAAGAAGCTTTTTAAGTGGGCAATATATTTTTAAAAAATATAACTTGTATGCAGTGATGTGAAGCAACTTTCAAACTAGCTAGAAGCTAATCATAACATCAGAGTAATTTAAAGCTATTTGAATAGCTATATAAGCTGCTAACAAAGAGTAGCTAAAATGCAAAGCTTTAAAATAGGGCAATATCTTTAAAAATATATAACTATAATTAGCTTATAAACAGTGTTATGAGGATACTTTCAAACTAGCTACAAGCTAATCATAATTTCAAGGTAAATTAAAAGCTAGACCAACATGTAGCTATACAAGCAGCTAACAAAAAGTACCTAAAATGAAATATTTAAAGGGGGATATCTTTTTAAAATTAAGCCAAGTCAAGCTACTATTTTGAAAAATCTTTAATTTAGTTAGCTAATTTTTGTTAGTAGCTTGGTAATGTGAAGAGGACGAAATCATTCAAACTATTAGCATTATAAGATTCGGTTGAAATCACCTGTCAACATTGATAGTGTAGTGGTCTTGCCCGCGCCGTTGTGACCCAGCAGGACAGTGATCTGGCTTTCGAACATGTTGAGCGTTAAATCCCTCACCGCCTCCTTGGTCTTATTGCCCACTTTGAACACCTGTGACAGAATGATCCACATGTTTACCTTCTCCAACCGTTTCAAGAGGAATTCCATGTCTCTGTCACACTGACCTTGAACACACACAGAGTCTACCATCTGTCCCCTGTGAGTCTGATAATATTAATGCAAAACACGGTGCGTCGGATACCTTAGCCAAATGTTTGATCTTGACCCCCGAGACCAGTCCAGCTGGCTCCTCTTCGATAAATTCCCCCTTCATCGCCTTCTCAGCATCCTCCTCATCCTCCTTTTCCTTCAGAAAGGCCACACGAGGGCTGCTGCACCAGTATGAGGGCTGAGGGCAGATGATGAAATATTAGACAACCATTAAAAATATTTAAGATTTCGTTTTTATTTCACAAGTGATTTTTTTTTTTTTTTTAACTTAAGGACCCACTGGAATTTATTCACGCATATGCTCCTAAATACATTGTACACACACACTATTTTTACACATCTACTTTTAGTTGCAAATTACAAGTTTTCTCTCATAAATGAGTGATAATGTCAACATTATCATATGTCCAGAGATGCAGTCATATTAGCGACATTTTGGCTAGATGCAGAAAATTCACGTTGTGAAATTTGCATGGGAAACTCTCTTGCCTTCATGTGAAATACCAGATTACCTGTATGCAAACTGAAATTACTAGATTTCATCCATGAAAATTCACTGAACAATGGTAAATGTGACCAATTTTTTTCTCCCATTTTATATAAAATAAAATAAATAAAATTGTAAATCTGCCTCGCTGAAAAACATGCTAGTTTGCTGGTCTTAACTGATTTAAGATGTGCTCCTAGCCAGTTTAAAAGTGCCCAAAACTCATTTAAACCAGTGGTACTAGTTTTACTTGATCTCAGTGCTGCTGAGATACTATAGATCATAAAATACTCTTACAGGCATGAAAACAGGTCAGGGATGAAAAAGGTAAGAAGGATATTACTCCTCTAGGGGGGTCCGGGGGCATGCTCCCCCGGAAGAAAAATTTAAATATTCCATATTTTAAAGCATCAATCTGATGCATTTTGAGATGCTTTTTTGCCAACCTGGGGAGAGCTGGAGAAACTTAACTTCAGCCATGAGTCAAAAATTATTATGGCCTCCTTACTAAGTATTATGCAAGCCATTTCATGCCAGCCCGTCACTGGGTCTAACATTTACAGTATATGAGGCACAATGTGGAAGGGGCACCACAAATGGCTTAATGCATAACCCCCACAAGAGATGGTGGACATGCTGTAACTTAACTCTTCCATCATGATTGACAGCCAATACAATGTTATGTAATTCAGATTAATACGTTTTCATAATCACTGAGCCATAGCGATTTCAAATTTATTAAGATTTATTGTTCAACATTACTTAAGCATTTTATAATTTGCATGGCTTGTTGATGTCTTCCTCTTATCTGAGGAAACATAAATGACGGAGTATTTTAAGATAATCCATGCGATCCGTGTGATCATCGAATCCAGAGGATTAAGTTAACTCAAAACAATATTTCACCTTTCCACATCGAACCCAGGCCGTTTACCTTCAGGAGTCAGAAGTGCCGCGATTACTGTCGCCTACTGTTCGTCAATGAAAAGGCGCGAGTGGAAGGGGGATCGAGCGGGAATCTTTATTGGTGTCGATTTTCAGTCTCTTTTTAATGATAGGCTTTACGCATCTGTCAATCATCCCTCACTTGCTATTTGGGGGAAGAACCTAGTTCGCAATTCACTGAAAAGGTGAGGGATTTTCATGCCTGTCTTAGATCGACTTAAGGTGGTTTAGATTGAACCTATCAGACGGTTACCATTTTGTCTATTTACGGGGAAAAATCTAAGATAACGTCAGTAAATTATGGAGTGCAGCAAGGGCCTCTGTTAGGCCCTGCGTTGTTTTCAATATACAGGGAGTGCAGAATTATTAGGCAAATGAGAATTTTGACCACATCATCCTCGTTATGCATGTTGTCTTACTCCAAGCTGTATAGGCTGGAAAGCCTACTACCAATTAAGCATATTAGGTGATGTGCATCTCTGTAATGAGAAGGGGTGTGGTCTAATGACATCAACATCCTATATCAGGTGTGCATAATTATTAGGCAACTTCCTTTCCTTTGGCAAAATGGGTCAAAAGAAGGACTTGACAGGCTCAGAAAAGTCAAAAATAGTGAGATATATTGCAGAGGGATGCAGAAGTCTTAAAATAGCCAAGCTTCTGAAGCGTGATCATCGAACAATCAAGCGTTTCATTCAAAATAGTCAACAGGGTCACAAGAAGCGTGTGGAAAAACCAAGGCGCAAAATAACTGCCTGTGAACTGAGAAAAGTCAAGCGTGCAGCTGCCAAGATGCCACTTGCCACTAGTTTGGCCATATTTCAGAGCTGCAACATCACTGGAGTGCCCAAAAGCACAAGGTGTGCAATACTCAGAGACATGGCCAAGGTAAGAAAGGCAGAAAGTCGACCACCACTGAACAAGACACACAAGCTGAAACGTCAAGACTGGGCCAAGAAATATCTCAAGACTGATTTTTCTAAGGTTTTATAGACTGATGAAATGAGAGTGAGTCTTGATGGGCCAGGTGGATGGGCCCGTGGCTGGATTGGTAAAGGGCAGAGAGCTCCAGTCCGACTCAGACGCCAGCAAGGTGGAGGTGGAGTACTGGTTTGGGCTGGTATCATCAAAGATGAGCTTGTGGGGCCTTTTCGGGTTGAGGATGGAGTCAAGCTCAACTCCCAGTCCTACTGCCAGTTTCTGGAAGACACCTTCTTCAAGCAGTGGTACAGGAAGAAGTCTACATCCTTCAAGAAAAACATGATTTTCATGCAGGACAATGCTCCATCACATGCGTCCAAGTACTCCACAGCGTGGCTGGGAAGAAAGGGTATAAAAGAAGAAAATCTAATGATATGGCCTCCTTGTTCACCTGATCTGAACCCCATTGAGAACCTGTGGTCCATCATCAAATGTGCGATTTACAAGGAGGGAAAACAGTACACCTCTCTGAACAGTGTCTGGGAGGCTGTGGTTGCTGCTGCACGCAATGTTGATGGTGAACAGATCAAAACACTGACAGAATCCATGGATGGCAGGCTTTTGAGTGTCCTTGCAAAGAAAGGTGGCTATATTGGTCACTGATTTGTTTTTGTTTGGTTTTTGTATGTCAGAAATGTATATTTGTGAATGTTGAGATGTTATATTGGTTTCACTGGTGAAAATAAATAATTGAAATGGGTATAAATTTGTTTTTTGTTAAGGTGCCTAATAATTATGCACAGTAATAGTCACCTGCACACACAGATATCCCCCTAAAATAGCTAAAACTAAAAACTAAAAACTAAAACTTCCAAAAATATTCAGCTTTGATATTAATGAGTTTTTTGTGTTCATTGAGAACATGGTTGTTGTTCAATAATAAAATTAATCCTCAAAAATACAACTTGCCTAATAATTCTGCACTCCCTGTATATGCAGCACTTGGAAATATTATAAGAAAACATGGAATTAGTTTCCACTGTTATACTGAAGATACCCGGAAGAAATCTCCAAATTATCCAAGTTGGCAGAGAGTGTTCAAGATATAAAATATAGGGTGACCAGTAATTTTCTTCTATTAAAATCAGATAAGACTGAGGAATTAATAAAACAAAACTAGTCTTTTAGACTACAATCTGCAATTTAGAAGGATGTACTGTTACTTCATCCTCTACAGTTAAAGACCTGGATGTTATACTAGACAGAAACTTCAAAAATAATATTTCACATGTTACAAAAACAGCCTTCTTCCACCTCAGAAACATCTCTAAGCAACAGAACATGTTACCTGTTTCTGATGCAGAAAAGTTAGTTCATGCATTCATGACATCTAGACTAGATTACTGTAATGCATAACTAGCTGTTTGTCCTGCATCCTCAATAATCAAACTACAGTTAGTCCAAAATTCAGCTGCTGGAGTTCTTCATATGACATCAATTTGATTATCTCTACACTAGTTACCAATTAAGTTCTGTATTGATTATAAAGCATTGCTAACGACCTATAAGGCCCCAAATGGTTTAACTCCTGTGTATTTAACTGCTCACCCTACAATCATTCATGCTCTAAAGCAGAGAGCGTTTTCACATTTGGCCCCTAATCTTTGGAATAGCCTTCCTCATAATGTTCAGGGCTCAGATTCAATCTCCCAGTTTAAATCTAGATTAAAGACTCATTTCTTTCACCAAGCATTCACATAATGCATCTCATATCCTTGTACTCCAGTTATATCAGATCAAATGCGCATGATTATCTTTAGTTAATGTTATGAACAGCAGCTACGCTAATTATTCCCCAATTGCTTTTCCGTTTTATCTCGTGATGCCCATCTCGAGGTAACTACAGAGTACATCAGCTCCAGTTTGGATCCAGCCTCTTATGAAGACTTAAGATGCCTTAACACCAGTGCAGAGTTGACCCCAACGCCCCAACTCAAACTCTGGATCAACATGCACCAATGTTAAATTTTTCTACATATCCTAATCATTGTTAACATGTATTCATTACTTCAATGAGCTCATTGTTCCGGCCTTAAATTAATACATCGTTACCTAAGTGTGTGACTTGTATATGTGAATTTCTGAAATTACATAACATAACACAGTCACCTAAATTGTAATGTTGACATGCATCTTTTGTAAAGCTGCTTTGAAACGATGTGTATTGTGAAAAGCGCTATACAAATATGTGAATTGAATTGGTTTTTCAACCTTTTTAGACTCCAAGGACCACCATAAACAATATTCAAAAACTCTGTGATTTTTTGTGATTTACTGGATAAGGATTTTTCCCCTCACGAATTATACCTAATAAAATACACAAATGGTTTGGCTAGAAAAATATATAAAAATGCTCAGAGTCATATTTATTAAATTAGGCTTCCTCATATATCCAGGTTTTCCTAGTCTATGAAAACTCTGATATAAGAAAATTAAAATGACTAAAAACAAGAAATATCTTGATTTTTAGTCGTTTTATCTTTTTTTTTTTTTGTCTTATATTAAATCATTTGGAAATTTGCTAAGGCTTGTACCAGGCCTTCATTTATGTGTGAAAATTTTTCAGATTCATGCAGGATTTATTTATTTTTTGACAAATGAAAAATAAAAAAAACTTTCCCATTCATTTTCAATGTTTTCAGAGTGTGACTTTTTTTAACATGCCTTTAGAACAACTGAATCAAGGTTTTTGTGTGTGTACAGACAGGTAATGTAGAAAAAGTTACAAAATTTCATGCGATGAAAGAAACCATGTTTTCTAACAAAGGAAAAGCCAAATGGGGTCATATAGATCCTAAAAATGCACATCTCTTCAAAAAACTGCAAAATTGAGGGTGACATTTATCATGTCTGTTGAATGAACTGTGTAGGATTTCAAAAGTGCCAAAGTTCAAATCCCTTACGTGATCAACGATAATAGAGACGCTTACCTTAGAAAACACAACTAAAAACCTATCAAGTAACTAATTAAGTTCAAGAAATTCTTGTAAGCCCATAAATCTGTGAAAACATTTACAGAATTCCTCAAAATTTGGGTCACCGAAAATCTACGCTGGTTTCTGACAGCAACTGCGTTACATGAATGCATTTGAGTATAAACGTGCTAGACATCCAGACACCACCGAGTCAAAGGTGTGACCCAGGAGGCCATTGTTCCATATCACTTTCACTCCTTCAGGGTCTTTATTTCCAGCCCGTTGATAAGCCAGTCTGCAAACACAAGCAATGACGCAGTGGATGACCTACATAAAAAATAGATATAGAGTCGCTGTTCTTCATAACCTCCTTCTTCACACCCTACACTTGAACATCAGGAGATAAGGTTGTGTTCGCACTTCCTGGCCGCCTTGATGACATAAGCAAGGTTTTCCTGCTGAGACGAAATGCTTCCTGTCTTTCAAGGGCCTATTGGTCAGGAAGAAGTTGCATACAGGCAGGTTCTCACTCTCTCATACTTTAAAGACTTCCCATGGGCGAACTGCTAATCTCTGCAAGTACACAAGACCAAAATAAGCTTGTTTTGACCACAGTTTCGCAAGAACGCCAACACATGTGATGCGCACGAGGAAGTTTGTGGATAGTGGAAATAATCAATCCACTCAAAACTAAATGCTGTAATGGTCAAAAACACTGAGCATAGCAACACTTTTGACTATTAATCTATCTATTAGCATTTCAGTCGGCACTTTCGACTATACTGTTAAAAAGTTTTTTCTGGCATTGATGGCCCCAATGAAGAACTTTTAAAGGGGTGGATGATTATAATTTCACTTTTTTTTAACTTTAGTTAGTGTGTAATGTTGCTGAGTATAAACAACATATGCAAAGTTACCACACTCAAAGTTCAATGCAAAGGGAGAGATTTTCTTTAACAAAATTCACTGTTTAAAGACTACAACAAGCTTCTTTCCATGTTAGAGACATCACAAACCCTAAAATTGAGATAAACCCTGCCTCGGGAACACATAACAAAGGGGGTGAGGCCATGTTGGGCCGCTTTAGAGAAGAGGAAGAGTTGTTGTAGTAGAGTGTTGTTAACATGCCGTCATTTTACGCCGGACTGCTTCACAAACGAGAGTCTATTCAACTCTGGATTTGCACAAACGATTAACATGACGGCACATGCTAGATGATGAGTTGAATCAACTCCACAGCAACTACAGAAATTCATCCATTAACCGTTCAGAAACATCCAGTTTCATTCTAAAACTTCTTCCTGAGTCTCTCCATCAGTGTCGAATCCAGTTTGAACAATGTAAGGCTGAACATGTTACTGACAATCCTCATTTTGGCTGCGTGAGATTCTCCAGCTTTGTTGTTGTTGAGCAACTGAAGCGTGAGCTGTTAAAGCTCCGCCCTCTTCTGGAAAAGGGGCCGGGAGCAGCAGCTCATTTACATTTAAAGAGACATACGCACAAACTGTGTTTTTCCTCAAACCCAAATGGGGCAAATTTGACAAGCTATAATAAATGACTGTGGGGTATTTTGAGCTGAAACTTCACAGACACATTCTGGAGACACCTTATATTAGATCTAGTAAATGGGGCATTATAGATCCCCTTTAACATCAACCTTTCCAATGTAGGGAATACGTACCAGTATGAAGAAGTACCATGGACGAGGGACTCCATATTCTCCCGGAAACACTGTTTCCACGTACCAGGCGACAAGACCGTACAGAACAGCGTCCAGCAGCAGCAGTCCAAGCACCTGGGCCAGGGAGAAGTCATCGTCCACCGTTACTGGATCAAACATGTTATTCCACTGGATGCCCGTCCCTGAGGACAACATAGGATCAGTTTTAGATGCATAACAGCATGATTAGAGCAACAATAGAGTGAGGTTTAGTTCAACTCCCTGACCTTTGCCCTCAAACATGCCAATCAGCTGGGCTCCCATAGCCATGGCCACATTGGAGATGAGGCAGGCGGAGACTTTCTGGGCGTGTGATAGCAGGTCATAGCGAGGCCACAGGAAGATGTACGGCAGGTAGCTCAGGAAATAGATGAAGCCACCTGCTGCTGCAGCCACATTCGCTACGGGAGAGAATTACACTGACAATTAGGTTTTGCTTAGAATTAAATGAAAACATCACAAGAATGAATTTATAATAATTTATTAATAATTTATATTTTACTGTAAGATTACTTTTTAAGATCTTTAAAATGTTTAGCATTGTGTTTTATAACAATTAACCACCACATCTCACACTGTAAAATATGGAAGCTTGTTTCCGCCATGAAATAAAAAATGCAATTGTTAGATAAAAAGTCGCAATTACCTCTTATTTAGTGGCGGAAACAAGCTTCCATAGTAAACTGAATAATTTTTTTTTTCTTTTTTCTGTTTTTCCAGTTAGTTATTCACGACGCTGACTCTCTAAATGACTGTAAATGTAATAATTTATAGTGATTTAAATAAAGGCAACAAAGCAAATACTACCATAACCATTTTAGAATTTATTATTATTATTTAATATTATTCTTTTTTTTTATTTAATTTATTTTTAAATGAATTTCATAATTTCTTTCACATTATATTAATGTGATTTTGAAGGGAAATGTATGGAAGCCTATACAAAATAAACCAATATCACCAAAACAAATGATCAATTATCGTACTTGTCTTTATTAGAAATAACTCAAATATGCTGATTCGATGCTGAAGATACATTTATTATTTTATCAATGATGAAAACAGTTTCGTATTTTTGTGGAAACCATTAAACTTTTTTTTTTCCAGGATTCTTTGATGAATAGAAAGTTTAAAAGAATAGATTTTCTTTTAAATAACATCTTTACTGTGACTTTTGATCAATATAATGCATCCTTGCTGAATACAAGTATTAATTTCTTTCAAAAGAAAAATCTTACTGACCCCAAACCTTTGAAAAGTAGTAGTGTCAATTTAAATACATTTCTATGGAAGGTGAATGTGACTTGGTCATCTTTGTGACATTCTCCCTCATACGTGAGTTTCAGCGTGTGAGATTGAAGGATGGATGTGATGTGAATGAGTTCAAAACCCGGCACTCGGCCTTGAACATCCTTCCCCCCGACCCTCAACCAGCCACAAAAGAGCGAAAGAGAGTGAGTTGATGGAAGAAAAGAGTGGCACTGCTGTTCATCAAATGGAAGAAAATGACATACTGGGCTATTTTTACATTCATATCTCAAAGGGACGCATAGATGCGGAGAGCCTCTTCAGACTCAACAATATGTCATTTGGGGTTTGAATGGGTTGTACAGGCAGAGCAGGACGTGTTGATTAAGGTCCATTTTCAGCCTCTCTAAACCCAAAAGAGTACAAAGCTCTATGGGCTTTTGAATAAAGGAGGTCGTTGAACCGCAGAGAATCGATTTCAGACACGTGGCCTCATCGTGCTTTAAGAATAAAACAGCCAACCTTGTTCTACATTCACAAATCAACTGTATAAATTCACAGCAATAAAACAATCTCAAATAGCGACGTGCATGATACTGTAAAAACGAAATATTATAATGTCGATAAAATGTTGCAGTCTTTAAAAATAACAAGACATTGTCATGAAAATAATGTAAAAACTCCTTTGAGCCGCATACAATTGGCATTTACGAAAAAGGGAAGAAAAAAAGAGATCAGGGGTCATATGATGCTAGAGTATTTTAAAAGTAACAGAAGAGGTTAAAATTATTTTTCACATGCTGTACATTATTGCAGCTCCTCTATTACCAGTCTGTCTGAAACGCGCCGATTTTGACAAAGCCCCGCCTTCTGAAGAGCTCGGAGTGATGTGATTGGCCAGCTGACCCTGTGCATTACGACTGGCCAATCACCTCAAGCTTTGCATGAACTCGGTGTCTGCACTTGTTATTTGTTTGGATTTCCAAAAACCCAATTTTTACATGCGTGAACGAAGCAAAAAAACCTATTCTAGTCAAAAACAAAAAGTGCAGAACAAATCCCCTTTAATGCAAAAACTCTCCATCAAGCGACACATAACAGCGTTTTTAAGTAAAAAGACCTATTCTCAAAATCACTGAAGTTTCCATGAATAAGTAGTGAACTAATCAACACCTTAAAATTGTTTAAAACAGCAGACCAACGGCCGTTTGATTTTATATTCTTTCTTCTCATTGGGATGAACAGCTGAAGCTTGATGAACCTCTATGGATCTCCTCTTAAAGCAGGTATACACATCTTATTATTAGCCCTCTTGATGGCTGCCGCGCACATAAGCGCCAATCAAACGCAATAAAGTCCAGCCACGAGTTCTGCTTTTACTCACTAAAAGCATTTCAAGCAGCAAAAACAGTCAATAAATGCAACTTGAACATTTTCCCCCAGCTGGTTACCTGCTTTTACACACAGTTTGTGGTTTTGTTTTGCAGAGAAAAGAAAGAACTAGAGCCGGTTATGGACAATGCAGAGCTGATTTTCAAAAGCTTTTTGCACTCAAAGTGTAAATGTAACAATCAGTAACTTGACAAAGATATACCAAATAAGTCCTATTTTGCCCCTTCATTCCATCGGTCAGCTTTTCTTGCTCTGCGTTCATGTTCACCCCTCTACTTTCTTTTATAATGAGGCTGTCACTCACGGAAATAAGCCTGTTCGATTAAAAAACACGGCGTGAGTGCAGATGAGAGCTATAAATGTACAATATCACGGTCCTACAGAGAATACCGCGTAATGACTATTATGTTCGGAGATAGAAAGAGAAGATGGAGGAATAACCTCTGGAGAAGAACACGCTGACCATGAAGTTGAAGTTAATGGTAGTTACAGCAAACACCAGCAGGAAGAAAAACACCAGCGTGGGGTCGCTGTAGGTCAACACCGCTCCGTTAGGACTCACCTAAAAGAAAACAAAAAATAACTTCTGTACATATGATTGTTTGGCAAAACTAGCAAATAGTGTGGAATTCGAATCAATTCTGATTCCCGTTATACTTGATTCATCTATTAACGATTCACTGAACTCCAGTTATGATTCATTGAGTTCAAGACATTTTTGCTGCTGTGGAAATTAATATGATGGTCAAATTTCATATAATACATGCGAATTACTAATTAAAAGAAAACTTAATAGTTTTGTTTAAGTTTTATACAAGTATTTATTTGAATTACAATAACGCTGTTAAACGATTAATCGTGATTAATCACCATTAATCGCCTTGAAACTAATAGGACCCTTTTTGTAAAGTGATTTCATTAGCGATTCTTGTTATATTTTTGAGGACACAATTAATTTGTCTTAACTTTATACTACAACAATACCTTCAAATAAGGTAAATCTACATTTCTGAAGGCAAAACTGAATGCATACTGTATCTTTAAGAACATGATGTCATAAACCAGTCAGCACCAGCGAAATCAGCGGAAAAAAAAAAAAACGTAGATGTTCAAGAAACGTTAACAGAACTAAATATCACGAAAAACTGTTCTGAATATAAACTGGTTCTCAATTCTCAACCTTAAAGTTTGGTCATCATTTTTTTTTTAAACATTATAGTGGTATTTCTAGAAGCCAAAGGTACTTAAAGAACAGATTATATCACCAAAGTGCCTCTATTTACCTGGACGCAGATAAGTACTGTGACAAAGAAGATGGAGATAGAAAGGAAGAGGAAAAACATGAGGAACCAGGCGCTCCAGTGCAACCAGTTACTGAGACCCATCATGCGCATGTACTCCTGCAACAGACACAAGACCATTATAAATGTTACGTTTCCTCACTTCAAAACCAACATAATTCAGTTCCTTTCAACCCAACAAGTTCTTCACCTTCAGTTTCCTCTCCTTCTCTTGGACCACGGCGCGGACGATATTCAGAGACGTGTAGGTGAAGCTGAGCACTAGCAGCAGGGGCAGCTGGTTCTGGATGGCCAGGATGAAGACGTCGTAGATGAACGCTGGGTAAGGGAAGCGGGAAAGCTGCACTTGCGTTTGCTTGAAGAGTGCAGTCGCCTTTGTACTGTTGTAGGCCTTCATGATGGCTCGGTCAACCGCGTGCTGCACCTGCAAGAAACCCTCGCGGTAATATCCTGTCAAGAGATGTCGGAGACACAGATATAGGTTACTTATAAGGTTCCACTGAATTAAACTTATAAGGTTGTAATTTAATAAAATGAAAGGAGGAGCTTTCTGTTAAAGCATTAGTTCTCTTCAGAATTCAAATTTCCTGATAATTTATTCACCCCCATGTCATCCAACATGTTCATGTCTGTCTTTCTTCAGTCGAAAAGAAATTATGGTTGTTGAGGAAAATATTCCAGGATTTTTCTCCATATAGTTGAACTGGGGTTTAATTTGTTGAAGGTCCAAATTGTTTTAGTGCAGATTTAAAGCGCTCTACATGATCCAGCTGAGGAATAAGGGTCTTATCTAGAGAAACAATCAGTCATTTTATTTATATATAAAAAAAATAAAAATAAATATATATATATATAACAATAATAATAATAATAATAATAATAATTACAATATATATATATATATATATATATATATATATACATACATATATAAAAAAATTATAATTAAATAAATAAATATATAATAATAATAATAATATATATATATATATATTTATTTAATTATTATATATATATATATATATTTATTTAATTATTATATATATATATATATATATATATATATATATATATATATATATTTTTTTTTTTTTTTTTTTTTTTTTTTTTTTTTTTTAATTATATCTCTTTTTAACAACAAATGCTCATCTTGCACTGCAATGCACCACACATTACGTTGAAAGGTCATGCGTGACGTAGGCAGAAGTACCTTGGTAGGGCAATTTTCTCCTTCAACTTCAAAATCGTCGAACAATGTTGCTGTACCTTTTTTTTTGTAAAGGCTGTTTGACTTGAGATTACGTAATACAGGGCGCATCGCAGAGCAGTGCAAGATGAGCATTTGTGGTTAAAAAGTATATAAATTTTTTATTTATTTTTTAGAGAATGACTGTTTCTCTAGATAAGACTCTTATTCCTCGTCTGGGATCATGTAGAGTCCTTTGAAGCTGCATTGAAACTGCAATTTGGTCCTTACACTTGTTGGTAACTAATAATTCTCAAATGTTTTCCTCGAAAACCTTCATTTCTTTTTGACAAAAGAAAGACATAAACATGTTGGATGACATGGGGGTGAATAAATGATCAGGAAATTTGAATTCTGAAGTGAACTAACCTAAGGTTGCTACGCAAACACACACACACACACGTCTGTATTGCTATCTTAGTGAGGACATTACATAGACTTCCATTGATTTTATATCAGGTCAATGATATTTTCTAGCACCTAACCCAACCCCTACTCCTAAACCTACCCATCACAGAAACATGTGCAAAACTTTACATTTAAATAAAAACCTATTTTGGCTGATTTATAAGCCTTTTAAAATAGTGAGGACCAGTCACATGTCCTCACTAGTGGGTTGAGAAAGTATTTCACAGTATGAGTGAGAAAATTTGGTCCCCACAAGTATAGCCAAAACGAGTACACACACACAAACACACGTACACAAACACAAGAACCTGATTAAAAAAATGCTAAATGGTCTTAAAAAAATAGGAAATTAGTGGAAACATGAAAAGACAGACCTATTTATTGGGGTACAAGTCTACAAATCTGCCACTATGCAGAACAAAAGCACAAAGTGGTTAAGGATTAGTGGACTTTAAAATGAAAATTACCCTAAGCTTTACTCACCCTCAAGCCATCCTAGGTGTATCTGACTTTCTTCTTTCTGACAAACACAATCTGAGTTATATTAGAAAATATCCTGATGCATCCAAGCTTTACACTGGCAGTGAACGGGACCAAAGAGTATGAAGCTGAAGAAAGTGCATCCATCTATCATAAACGTTCTCCACACGGCTCCGGGGGTTAATGACGCGTCGTGTCAGTTACGCTTGCTTAGTACAGTGTTTCTCAAACTTTTTCAGCCCATGGACCACTTTAACAGAATCCAACTCTAACACCCCCCCCCCCCCCCCAAAACAAAATAGGAAGGATAAACTAAATTTAAGTTTAATATGCAACTGTTTCAAGTCAAAAACTAATTATTCAAACACAAATGCAATGATATGACCAGAAATTGATATATGAATTTTATTTCATTTGAAAAAATAAATGTGAAATGTGCTGCAGCTTAATATGAACAACAAATTGCAATTAAACAGTAACAGCCTAGGACCCACTTAATGTCATTCCAAAGAGCCATTAGTTTAAAACTGAGGTGGTGGGTATAGGAAGTCTATGGTAACAATAAAATGCTGAAAAAACGTTCCTCTTAATGTCCAATATCACTAAAATGACTGGGATTTTACACATAAAACAAAAACTAGTACATTACAAAACTAATAGATCTGTGGATTTTATACTTTGAGATTTCCATCTAAAACTTAAGGTGAATATTAATGAGACGAGTGGTTTAGGTCATCTTTTCGCAGACCACTAGGGGGCGATGGCGGACAACACTTTAAGAATTACCGGTTTAGTAAGTTGACAACGGAAGGCGTAGGACAGAGCGTAAGGTTTTTGACCTGCGAGAGGCGTTACACTTTCTTTGTAAGTTCAATACGGAAGGTGGTCTGGCGGAAGCTAGTTATTTTACTTCATAACTTGTTGAATATGGATATTTTTCTTACACAAACACGTCGCTTTGCTTCAGAAGGCTTTTATTAACTCCCCAGAGCTTTATGCAGTACTTTTATGATGGAAGAATGAATGCACTTTCTTGAGCTTCATACTCTTTGGTTCCGTACTGCAATTATAAAGCTTGGATGTATCAGGATATTTATTAAGATAAGTGTTCATCAGAAGTCACATACACCTATGGCTTGAGGGTGAGTAAATCTTGGGTTAATTTTCATTTGAAAGTGAACTAATTCTTTAAAACACCTATAATATTTCTTTTGAGCTTCAGGAAGTTACTATTTCTCAAAGTGTAGACAGCCATTCAAAACTCCTCGCTGCTCCCTATGGCTTTTCAAACCGCAATGAGCCTTGAAGATCAAAACACTCGCTCTGTGGACTTTTACACTTCCAGTATAAAGCAACTCAATGCAATTAAATGCAGATGAAAGGACGACGTTGAAGCGTCAAGAGTCATGGAAAGCAGAGATCAAGCTGTAATTTGTAGCACTGTGCCTAAAATAGAGGTTGACAGTCATCAAAGATCAGACAGGACACAAACGCAGTGCTCATGATTAATAACGGACATGCTGCAGGCGTTTTGAAGCTGTCGGCAGCACTGTAGGCTGTCGGGCAAAGGGAATTCTAAGTAATCCAAATCTCTTCCTAATCAATAGCTTGCGCCGTCACGGGAAGCCTCCGATACAGGAAGAGATCGTTAAAGAAGCAGAGATGAGAGAACAGGCTGGTTTATCTCATCTGCTGATGGTAACTGACAGTAAAGATGTCAGTCTGTTCAAGGAAAAAATGGATCATAAAGATGTTACCACGTCTTGTAGTTTTGTGTAGTTTAACAAGAAATTGATGACCTGTACGTGGCTGGGTTCACTGTTACCTTACCATCAACATTTCCCATAATGCATCAGTGCTGACTGACCTGGCGTGCCGCCGTTTGGCTCGTGTTGTTCTCTGGGCCCGGGCAGCTGGAACAGCGGGAACAGGCTGAGCGTGTGCCAGTCCATATCATAGTTGGGGTTGAGCTCGGACTTGTCGCGAAACGGAGCGTTTCTGGGGCTGTACGTGAAGCGCAGATGATAGCTGACCTGCCATATCAAACCATATCAGATCAAGGGTTATTTATTTTTGTACAACATGGCTTAAGAAGTCATCTATCATCTAGAACATGAGAGTCTTGATTAATAGCACATCGATCAACTCTTATGGGGTTTGAACCTACAACCTTATGGTTACCACATCAGATAATATTGAGTATCCCTCAATTTTCACTTCAGTGCACATTTAATTTGGCAAAACAAATCTGTGAGGAGTTGAAGTTTGTACTTCAATGAAATTTTTGCTGATTTAGGGGGGAAAAGTATGGAATGTCATAAGTACATCATGTAATGTTTTGCATGTTTCATTCATACTCGTGACTACATTACATTACGTGTGTACTCACTAATGCTAAAAAAAATAATACTTCTCTCTAAAGAAATTTGAAGTAAATATGCAAAACATCCAGTGTAGAGAAGTGTACAGGTATGGAAGCTTGTTTCCACCACTAAATAAAAAAGGTAATTGTGACTTTACATCTCCCGCAATTGTGACTTTACATCTTCCGCAATTGTGACTTTACATCTCCCGCAATTGTGACTTTACATCTCCCGCAATTGTGACTTTACATCTCCCGCAATTGTGACTTTACATCTCCCGCAATTGTGACTTTACATCTTCCGCAATTGTGACTTTACATCTCCCGCAATTGTGACTTTACATCTCCCCCAATTCTGACTTTACATCTCTCGCAATTGTGACTTTACATCTCCCGCAATTGTGACTTTACATCTCCCGCAATTGTGACTTTACATCTCTCGCAATTGTGACTTTACATCTTCCGCAATTGTGACTTTACATCTCCCGCAATTGTGACTTTACATCTCCCGCAATTGTGACTTTACATCTCCCGCAATTGTGACTTTACATCTCCCGCAATTGTGACTTTACATCTCCCGCAATTGTGACTTTACATCTCCCGCAATTGTGACTTTACATCTTCCGCAATTGTGACTTTACATCTCTCCCAATTGTGACTTTACATCTCCCAATTGTGACTTTACATCTTCCGCAATTGTGACTTTACATCTCCCGCAATTGTGACTTTACATCTCCCGCAATTGTGACTTTACATCTCCCGCAATTGTGACTTTACATCTCCCGCAATTGTGACTTTACATCTTCCGCAATTGTGACTTTACATCTCTCCCAATTGTGACTTTACATCTCCCAATTGTGACTTTACATCTTCCGCAATTGTGACTTTACATCTCCCGCAATTGTGACTTTACATCTTCCGCAATTGTGACTTTACATCTCCCGCAATTCTGACTTTACATCTCTCGCAATTGTGACTTTACATCTTTCGCAATTGTGACTTTACATCTTCCGCAATTGTGACTTTACATCTTCCGCAATTGTGACTTTACATCTCCCGCAATTGTGACTTTACATCTCCCGCAATTGTGACTTTACATCTTCCGCAATTGTGACTTTACATCTCCCGCAATTGTGACTTTACATCTCTCGCAATTGTGACTTTACATCTCCCGCAATTGTGACTTTACATCTTCCGCAATTGTGACTTTACATCTCCCAATTGTGACTTTACATCTCCCAATTGTGACTTTACATCTCCGCAATTCTGACTTTACATCTCTCGCAATTCTGACTTTACATCTCTCGCAATTCTGACTTTACATCTCTCGCAATTCTGACTTTACATCTCTCGCAATTCTGACTTTACATCTCTCGCAATTCTGACTTTACATCTCTCCCAATTGTGACTTTACATCTCTCGCAATTGTGACTTTACATCTCGCAATTGTGACTTTACATCTCGCAATTGTGACTTTACATCTCTTGCAATTGTGACTTTACATCTCGCAATTCTGACTTTACATCTCTCGCAATTCTGACTTTACATCTCTCGCAATTCTGACTTTACATCTCTCGCAATTCTGACTTTATATCTCGCAATTGTGAGAAAAAGATAAAAAGTACCAATTATGCCTTTTTTTATTCATTGGAGGAAACAAGCTTATTTTTTTCTCTCAATAAGATTTCCAGACAAAAATTAAGAGGTTACCATCACAGATTTTTATCTGAAAATAACTTTGTTTTTATCTGAATAAAATTCAATTTGGCATCTACTCCCAGGTGAGTGTCAACTGTTGCACCTTTCTGTTTACTGGAAAAAGAAGCAAATCCGTAACTTTGGTAGAATATTTCATACACAACAATGTGACATCTTGTGCCTTATTTAACAAATGAAGAAAACAAATTTCTGTGTAAATCATTCATAAAACCATTCTTAAGTTAAATGTTATTAAAAAACAAATTATGAACATTTTACACAGAAATGTGCTCACCATCGAGGCTGATGCAGGACTTACACTGAAGCTGCGGTAAACTCATTAAACCCTCGGCCAAGCACTAGCTGCCTGTAGCCGAGGAACGAGAGCTTTCATCATTGAGAGATGATGATTCACTCATGTCCTTATGAGATGAGTTCAGACCAGACCTCATCTCTCCATTAGACACTTACAGAAACCTCAACAAGAGCATCACAAAATGGCTGAAACGTCTTCAGCTGGAAGCATCAGTGGTTAATAAACACAAGCAGGCGTCTGAGACATGAACCCAATATGGTTTGAGGGTATTTGTTGCTAGAGCAGTAATGGCCTGATTCCTCCGGCTAGATATGGCTCTGTACTTTCCACTTCTAGAAAACAGGTTATTTTGTTTTCAAATGCTCAGAAAAGAACATTTCCTTCAGGAACACTTGCTTTAAGTAACGGTAATCAACATGAAAGACACATAAATGGGCGACTCTCACAATAACTGACAAGAACGTGCTGTTTCACACCCAAAATCAAAAGAAAGTGGAGGAAATGGCTTTGCATATGCAAAACTAATCACATTTTTTGGATCATTTTCACCCACTTTTTACTTCTGAAACCTTGTTAAAAAAAATTAATTAGACAAAAATAAAAAATAATGATGTAAATGAAATGAAATTACAATTTGTGCTGTTTTCAATTTTAAAAAGAAAAACTTTTTTAAATATATTCCATTACTTGGAATATATTATGAATAAATAGCATGGAGGTTTTAATGAGAATATGAAAATGTGTTTATTCATGCCAATAATTCAATATACATAATTTAGAATTAAATTCATTTATTTAAATACTAATAAATTTGGTCATGTTTTGTGTTGATATAAACTACAAGAACATTTCTTCAAGAGATTCATCCACACAATGATTCAAAGCGTTTAGTATGCAGTTGTTACAGGTTGATCTTGGCCAACAGCAGGTGGTAAACAGAAAGACTGTGATTGGTTGTAAGCTCAGAGGAATGCTAATGCGTTAAAACACATGTCTGTCTGGTTTAAGAGTCTCACCTGCAGAGGAAGAGGCTCATCATCGTGGCTGAAAGGATGCTCAAACACAATAGCTGCCAAGATCTTGCCTGATTGTGGGTCAGTTTTCACAAACTCCTCAAACTGCTCCTCTGTTTCAAAGCCACGGACTGGAAAACAAGACGACACATCGTTAGTGCCACATACATCACTTTTACTGTTATCCATTATAACTCGAACTTAAACATTGAAGACTGGAGTGGGGACCCTTTTCATGTCACAGAAAAAAAAAAACCTAGCAACCACCCAGATGACCTTAGCAACGCCCTGACAACCACCCATGATACTTTAGCCAACAAAAAAAAAACTTCAGACAAATGCTAGTTACAATCCAGTACGCAAAAAGTTTAAAATGCGTTTTATCATCATGCAATTTTAATATGATATGTTTAAATGAGTTAATTAATAACTCTAATACTTTTATTTTAATAATAATAATAATAATAATAATAATTTATAAATATAGCTGCAAGCAACAATTAAGGAGCCAAGCACAAATAAGGAAAGACAAGTCATTCCATCATGGCTAAGAGCATCAGACCAACTGCAACAATGAACAATTAAAAGACACATTAAGATCATTTTTGTAAAATGGCTGAAAAATCAAATACAGTCACTAGTAATTTGATTTAATGGGTTATCACTTCCGACCAATAGGTGGTCAGAATATGGTGGGAATGACACATGCAATGTTTGGTGCCAATATGCCAAAGCATTTCAGAGTGCAGCCTTAGAGTTGTTTCGGCATCATGCAATCAAATTTGTTGATGTGGTATATGAAAAGGGTTTCGTCTATCAGCACGAAATCCATACACTTTTGCTGGCTTAAAAATAAAAGAATTCTTTAGCAAAGGAAACATATTCTTTAAAGAAATGCAAATTGTTCATATAGCTATATGTGATCAATTCAGTGCACAGAAAGTTTGAGGGTCAAACTTATAAAAATAGATTAATCGATGTGAAATTGAACCAATTAAGCCATCATGCGAAACCATGTGACCTTTAAATGAGCTGTACGGACACTGGCTCATCATTTGACCTTTGAAATAATTGATTTTAGGATTTGTCAGTCTACTGTAAACATACGTTAATGATATCATGACCACTAGGTTTATTCCCCCCCCCCCCCGCCCCCCCCCCAAAGAAAATAATGCTAAAAGGAAAAGCTAATGAGACACTCGGCAAAGCTGGGAATTCAGCCAGGTCACGACTGGGATTTACGACCTAAATCCAATTACACACACACACACAAATCAGCAAGTAAGCAAGGTTCTTTAAAAGGAATATTTGACCAAAAATGAAAATTGACATTATCTACTTGTAATAAACTCATAATTGTGAACAAAAAAGTGATATTTTCAAGAAGCTTTTTTGGGTAAGGTCTCATGATTTTGCAAAGCAACATGTTGCTAGATCAATATCTTTTGTTGACCCTGGTTCAACATTCCTGTCTGAAAATTTAGTCTTAACCTTGTCCCTTCACCTAAACCTAACCCTACCCATATACTATCCCTAAAGGTCCCGGGTTTCCATTACAGATGTACGTAAAACTTTTGCGATATTTCAATAAATGTCGATAAAAACTGATGTTATGCGAAGTAAAACATAATTTTTTCCTCTTGCAATAAGTCATTCCAAAAAATCAAGGCAATGGATGTTAGGTTTAAGTATATCGCAGCCATGGCACTAGCCATTATTTTTAATTGAAGGAGACAAAGGCATGTTATCCAAGCATTAATGACAAGGAAAACCCCTTATACTTGGGAGCAGCCCCGTATGAGGTGCTTCTGGGTGTTTCTCCTTCCTATCTGCTTCGTGGTCTTGCTAAAGTGTGGCTTTTCTTTGTTGCTCAGAATCCAGTAGTCCGTCTTTTATGAGTTTAATCAAGAATTCGGTCTCGTCTTCTGTCCAAACACACAAATAATGACTTTTACGTACATCAGGCGACCTGTAAATGTAAATGTTTCCATTGCAGTTTTGCAAAATATTCATTTTTTTCCAAATTGCCTAAAAAACCAACTCATATGCAAGCATAACAACTTTTTTGCATATATTATTATATATTTTTGCAACATTTTGCACAGATAATGAGCCATTTTACCGTGCAATTTTCTCAAACGTGCAATATTTCTTTTGTATATTCCATTTTGGAAATTTATTTTAGCTTCTGTTTTTATCTTAGTGTGTACTACTTTTTACCATGTACCCCTGCTGTTGCTAAATGCAATTTCCCCACTGCGGGACAAATAATGGTTTTACTTACATACTTATATAGTTTTTTGCGACATTGACATTCCAATCGCAAATTCAATTTACGCAATTTGAAGGGTCACAAATGCAGCTGCTGTTGTAGAAGCACCTAACCTTGGTTCTAAGCTTGTAAACTTGACACAAACTGTACTCAAATCACTGTGCACAAACTTGTCCCTCAAATCTGATTGGTTGGCTGAAAAATAGTTCCAGAATAAACAAAGATGTTGATCCAGGAACTTGTCGCACTCCATAAAAATCACATTCACCTTAGTTTTGTCAAAAGTATCGACCAAGTCGATACTGAAATTTAAAAATGGACGCTGATGAGTGGATTCGTAAACATCTCCGATTGGCCTTTGTGTTCAAGTGCTCATCAAATATGTCTACGATTTGCTACAATGATCAACACTTCCAAAACTTGTTGTAAACAGACATTAATGACGTTCTTCATCGAGTGCTTACACAGATCTGCTCTGTACCTTCTCTCACTCAGTGTGATTTTTTAAAAAGCGCGGTATCTCCTATCATTTTTATGTAGACGATTGCCAAATATACCTGCCACTGACAAAAATTGCCCACGCACCTGACACCCCTACTGGAGTGTTTAAGTGACGTCAAGGCTTGGTTGGCTCAGAATATTTTAATTCTAAATGAGGGGAAGACAGAAATCATGCTCCCATTAGAACTTTGGTCGACTTGGGCCCCCTCAAAAACCATGTGTATCCCACTGCCACCAGCCTTGGCGTCACTATAGACAGTGATTTTAAACTGGATAAACAAATTAATACTGTCGTAAAATCAAAGCGCGAACACATCACCCCCATCCTCGCCTCGCTGCACTGGCTTCCTGTCCGATTTAGAATTGATTTTAAGATTTTATTGTTTGTTTTTAAAGCTCTGAATGGACGGGCCCCAAAGTACATCACGGACCTCATCCAAATTTACACACTGGCGCGTTCGCTGAGGTCTGAGGGCCAGTTCCAGCTCGTGGTTCCTAAGACCAGACTTAAAACCAGGGGGGACCAGGCCTTCTCTGTGGTCGGCCCCAGACTGTGGAACAGTTGAATGTTTTGAGTCTCTTTTATTCCTTGGCTTTTAACTCCGCGTGAGTTGTGTGGTCCAGTGTCTTTTATTGGTTTGTTTTATTTATTTTATTGATTTATTTATGTGCCTTTTTATTGTATTGCTCTCAGTTTTATCGTTTTTTTTTTGTTTTTTTTAATTTTGTGCAGCACTTTGGAGACTGTTTTTTGTTGATAAAATGCACTATAGAAATAAAATGGATTGGATTAGACAGATACACACGGGGGGGTCTATCAATGGATCCGTCTAACAGCGACTATATTACGGATCCGCTGATAGACGCTTGCTTTTAAACGCTCCTCCTCCCACTTTCAAATTCGATCTTTCAAATTTCCAATCACAGATGTTTACGCTCAACGGCGCTCAAAGCATCATATTTTTAAAATTTCAGTATCGACTTGGTTCTCGGTACTTTTGACGACACTAGTTCACCTTATGAGTAAAATAAGGCCTGTGGTAAACATGACTTGAAGATACTCTACAACGTAAATTACACACACCTATAATCGAAAACATGCATTTTGAAGCGGTTATTTTTATTTGGTTAAAAAAAGTATGTTTCTAAGTAACTAGATATGAACATCTATGGTGTGGGTGTGTGAAATTTACATTGTAAAACAAAACAAAGTACCATCAAGTTATGGTTACCACAGATCTTACTTTACGCATTAATTGAAAAACCCAATTATAAAACCCCATAGGAAAATCTTTAGGGATCCAGGGGCGAATTAGTCTTTCGAGTTTTGACGTCACACCTGCACCACTCTATTAAATGGTACTTTATATTGTCCTTTTCGGAGCTTGAAAGACATGTTCTCTAGAAATAGTTCTGAATGATGATTTGTCTCTTTTATTGTTCCAGAGAAACACACAACACCATATTGGTTATTCATTTGGTGTGAATCATGGCAGTTTTTGTTTCTCGATCAAACGTGTACATGTAATCAAATGCCCTCACATGACTTCTCATTGCGAGGTATAGTATCTGCCTCTGTAAATACAGGAGGAGTCGGTTGAACTGGTTAAACTCCTGTGAGGCTTGGAGCGCTCGGATCTGTGCTGATCAACAAGAAAATCCAGACAACATACCAGGAAGCCTCTGCACTACATGCACCAATGTAAACAACAGCCAGCAAAATGGTGGCACTTCACAACAAGATCCCAGTAGTTAATGTTAATGGATAACTAATATTAAATAACAATGAGTAACTCATGTTACAGTATTTTTAAATCATTGTTAAAGTTCATTATTAAAATACACTTGTTCAATGTTAGTTCATGTTAGCTCAGGCCCATTAAATAATATCAAGAGATAATAGTTTTGATTTTAATAATGTGTTAGCAAATGTAGAAATTAACATTAACTAAAATTAATGAATGCTTTAGAAGTGTTTCTCATTTTTACTAATGTAATTAACAAATGTTAATGCTTACTGTAAGGTTTCCAGCAAAATGATTAAAGATGGACGAGAAATAAAGTCCCTTTTGAAGTCTGCTGAAATTCATTACAGTTGGGAGACGAAAACCGGTTCTAATTCTGAACCAGTTGCATTTTTTTTTAAAAACTACCAAAACAAATGAATCAGTTCCATTAGTTCTTGGTTTTTTTATTGTTAACTAAAACTACAACAAACAAAAAAAAAAACATTTTTGTTCACTGAAATAACGCTGAAATAAAATGAAATATAAATATTAAATGAAAAAATTAAAACTTAAAAGACAAGCAACTAACTGTAATTTTTTTAAACATTTCTAGTTAACTGTAATTTTTTCAGTTTTAGTAATCTAGAACTTATTTAATAAGCACTAAATTACTAAAACTGAAAAAAAAATTAAAGTTAAATAGAAATGTTTAAAAAAAAATTACAAAAGCACATAAAAATTACTATACCTTAAACTAAAATTAAAATGCAAACTGAAAACATAAAATTAAAAGAGTATTCAAAATAGCATTGTCAAAAGTACCAAACACTGAAATGTTAGAAATGTGACACTGTTGAGTGGATTCGTAAACATTTGTAAAGAGTTTTGAAAGCAGGACCGCTCCGCTGACAGACGCCTGCTTTCAAACGTGTGTATCTGCAAGCGCTTGGTGAAGAGCATCATTGATGTCTATTTACATGCTTTTGAAGTGTTGATCACTGTAGCCAATCACAGACATACATGTTGAGTGCGTGAACACAACAGCCAATCAGGGGTGTTTACGAACCCACTCGACAGCGCTCAAAGCGTCACATTTTTAAAATTGCAGTATCGACTTGAACACTAATTCAAAATATTAAGTGTAAAAATAATACTATAAAATACTATATTTAAAATTTTATACTGATTATATATAATATATATATATATATAAAAAAAATTTTTTTAATATTTTAAATATATTTGACACTACAAGACTATAAAAAACAATACTAAAATAACACTGGTCACTGGTTCTGGAATGTCTGAATTATTTCTGTGATAAAATACTCCTGTAACACCACTGAATCTACAGCGTCAAGGTGAAATGTTTTATCGAATTTCAAAGTTTGTCATTTCACTCGCCGGCCATCTTTGAAACGCCTCTCGGGCATGCAAGTGCAGCTCCTCTCTCTTTAGATGGGGAAACATCAAATTGTCAAAACTGTCAAGTTTATGATTAAAATTTCATATTTGAAATCACCAATGAAATCTGACAACAACTGCCTTATAAATATTGCTTCTAAACGCTCAAATCATGACAAAAAACTGATTTTTTCAGGCTGGACCAAACTAATGGGCATGCACAGTGTTCCTCAGAACCCTGACTGGAACCGGAGCTTCTAACGTCTGCTGCAATGATGGGACAACTTTACCAATTGGTGATTGGCTATTTTATTTAGAAGGCGGGAGTTTTTTCCACCATATTGCGTTTTGCACTCTCTCCCGTTCACAGTAATGCATGTGTACCGTTTTTCTAAATATAAAGTCTTTGATAAAAATATAAAGACAATAGATGAAATAGATTTCTATTGTGTCATCTTTGATGGTTGCACACAACAGCAAACATACAGTCCAATACTGCTAATGAACAAATAACTGTTATTTTAAATGAAAGACTCACAAATCAGTTGAAATGATTGCGTCAAATGACTGCAATAACCCGTGACTCACTTGTTTATCCTCAAGTCATCACTTTCATCATGTCCATAAACAAGTAAACCCCCCACTTACAGCTCTGCAATTTCAGATAAATCATGCATTTGCCTGAAACTTCCTCTTCTCAGTAATCCCAAAACATGTCAAAATCACAGACTTTGATTACATGAGCACTGCTGCAGACTCTTTTAAACCTGTATGTTCAGTCAGTGAGTCAGTTGTGAATATTACACAGCACTTTAATGCCATCAAAGCAGCTCATTTTACAGTCAAAACTGAGGCATCATAATATGGATCTCCTCCATGACTCTCATTATCAGGACGCAGGCCAGAGAAACATTATGTGACTCACCAGCTGCAGGACTTTATGAGAGCTTATAAGCACCAGGAGAACTCAAGGGTCGGACAAAAGCCAGAAAAACCTGCCATTAATGTTTTGGGTGTGCTCACGCTGCCATTCATTCACAAAATTTGCATTTTAACTGTAACCTCGCTCATATTTTAGAGACTAAATGACAGGGTTCACACACTTTTGGACCAATGAACTTCCATGACGTTTTTAGTCACGCATGATTTCCGGATAGACGTGCAATTACAATAAAAATATTTAATAGATATTGCCCTCATTAGATGCGATACCAAACGTGAAACTCCCATGATTTTTTTCTTAAAAAGTATTTTTAAAGCTTTCATGAATTTAAAAACATTTGCCATCATGTGGAGCAATATACATTTATACATTTTATAAATTAGCATTTATTAAAACAGAGACTATGGAAATTTCTAAAACTTGTTAAAAGTTGTAAAATTTAATGCTATTTCTAGTTTTTGCATGACTATGAAAACCCTAATTTCTTGCATAAGCTTTCTGTATGTATTTTTTCTTTTTGTAATTATTTTTAACATCAGTATTAATAAAATTAAAGCTAATAATAAAATTCTCTGTATATATGTATATGTATTTTTTGAGAGTATAAATTTAAATATTTATATTAAATAAAAAGCCCTGCTATTAACAGGTTTTTAATGTAACAAAATTATTGTATTAATGTACTTTATGTGTTATTATTATATTTTTTGGCAGTATAAAGTAAAGTAAATTAAGGTAAAGTAAAATAAACAAAAAACAATATAAGTTTTCCTATTTATTGCATAAGTTCGATGTATATATTGGGAACGAGATTAGCCAATGAAGTCAAACTTGCCCAAAAAGCTCTTACCGGTTCTGATGCAGCCTCCCAGGCTCTGCCGCACGTCCTCCGTGATCTGCCGCACCACACTGGCGTTCGCGGGCACGTAGGCCAGCTCCAGGTTCTCGTAGCACAGTATGGACGGCAGTTCCCTCAAATCGAAGCTGCCGTAGTGCGTTGCATTAGGGTAGTTGGTGACTGACACATTCTGCCGCAGGACGATCAGGATGGCTGAGAAGAGCAGCGGCAGTGCGAGCTCCACCACCATCACCAGGATCTGACGCTTCTGGAGATGGAGAGAAGGATGGTTAGTCAGTTAATTAGTAAGATATGCAAGTGTATGGATCGTGGAAGACCGTGGTTAGATAAGGGTGGATGGCTATAAAATAGAATAAAATAAATAGAACATTGTGGAAACAAGCTTGCTTTCAAAAAGCTTGACTGAGTCTATGAAACATAATAATTAGACTTTATTTTTTAGTGTCATTTCAAATTTTACAGTCATGATACTTTCATAAAAACATAAAAATATTATATCAGCTTCCCGTTTGTGTTAACTTACAAGTGAATTCTCATACTCGTGTTCTAGTGTTTAGAGTATTATCAATGTGTGAATGTGTAAGTAAACAGGAACCCACACAGCACCTGAGGCTTGATCTAGATCGATAAGGAACTTTAGACCTCTGATCTGGGTCAGAAAGGCAGTGCTGTCTGCCATAATGAGGCATGAAGGGGCCAGTGTTTACTGCCTCCGCTGGCTTCGGTTTCCTAGCAACAGCTGGAGCCCAATAGTGTGCAAACAGCCCTCTATCAGGAGGGAATTGGGACGCTTCTTGCAGCCCTCTGATCGAGCTCAACTGATTGTTTAGAAAGTTCATTTCTGATAGACTTCACCTGCACCTAATCTGAGCAAATCTCCACAAGCATGCAGAGCAAAGGTCTGACATAACAAGAGCGAAAAATACATACGAACACTCATGCAGTGATCAAAGCGGTGTATATCTGCGTTAAACAGAACAGCTGTTGTCTCGAGTTTATGAAAGAGAGCCTCAAATCTAATCTATGAGGCCAAATACGGGAAAGAACATAAAAGTTATTCAGAGCAAAAGAACCGCCGCGTTAAATCATTACATCAAAAAAGGTGAATGGAGGTAATGATTACATTTGAACACCAAGCCTTTGTTGCGCTTGTCTGTTTTTATCCACTGCAAACCAGTTGAAACATTTCCTTGTTTCTTTAAGATGAATAAAATAGATTTAATTCTGCGTCTTGCTGTGAAGTCTTAACTAAATTCTCTGATTTCTTAATAGACTTATTCTGACAATTTTCAAACTCACTCTATTGGGCTTTAAATAACAAACCTAGGGTCATTTTTAACCCTGGGTTATGTTTCATATTGTCATATTTTATCCTGAAATAATTAACCTAGGATCATTTTTAACCCTGGGTTATGTTTCATATTGTCATATTTTATCCTGAAATAATTAACCTAGGGTCATTTTTAACCCTGTGTTATGTTTCACATTGTTATACTTTACCCTGAAATAATTAACCTAGGGTCATTTTGTACATCGGGTTAACATTTGAATGGTTATGTTTCAAATTGTCATACTTTACCCTGAGATAATTAACCTCATGACATTTTTTACATCGGGTTAACGTTATCTTGGGTTATGTCATACTTTACCATGAAATAATTAACCTAGGGTCATTTTTAACCCTGGGTTATGTTTCATATTGTCATATTTTATCCTGAAATAATTAACCTAGGGTCATTTTTAACCCTGGGTTATGTTTCATATTGTCATATTTTATCCTGAAATAATTAACCTAGGGTCATTTTTAACCCTGGGTTATGTTTCATATTGTCATACTATACCCTGAAATAATTAACCTAGGGTCATTTAGTACATCGGGTTAACGTTATCTTGGGTTATGTCATACTTTACTCTGAAATAATTAACCTAGGGTCATTTTTAACCCTGGGTTATGTTTCATATTGTCATATTTTATCCTGAAATAATTAACCTAGGGTCATTTTTAACCCTGGGTTATGTTTCATATTGTCATATTTTATCCTGAAATAATTAACCTAGGGTCATTTTTAACCCTGGGTTATGTTTCATATTGTCATATTTTATCCTGAAACAATTAACCTAGGGTCATTTTTAACCCTGTGTTATGTTTCACATTGTTATACTTTACCCTGAAATAATTAACCTAGGGTCATTTTGTACATCGGGTTAACATTTGAATGGTTATGTTTCAAATTGTCATACTTTACCCTGAGATAATTAACCTCATGACATTTTTTACATCGGGTTAACGTTATCTTGGGTTATGTCATACTTTACCATGAAATAATTAACCTAGGGTCATTTTTAACCCTGGGTTATGTTTCATATTGTCATATTTTATCCTGAAATAATTAACCTAGGGTCATTTTTAACCCTGGGTTATGTTTCATATTGTCATATTTTATCCTGAAATAATTAACCTAGGGTCATTTTTAACCCTGGGTTATGTTTCATATTGTCATATTTTATCCTGAAATAATTAACCTAGGGTCATTTTTAACCCTGGGTTATGTTTCATATTGTCATATTTTATCCTGAAATAATTAACCTAGGGTCATTTTTAACCCTGGGTTATGTTTCATATTGTCATATTTTATCCTGAAATAATTAACCTAGGGTCATTTTTAACCCTGTGTTATGTTTCACATTGTCATACTATACCCTGAAATAATTAACCTAGGGTCATTTAGTACATCGGGTTAACGTTATCTTGGGTTATGTCATACTTTACTCTGAAATAATTAACCTAGGGTCATTTTTAACCCTGGGTTATGTTTCATATTGTCATATTTTATCCTGAAATAATTAACCTAGGGTCATTTTTAACCCTGGGTTATGTTTCACATTGTCATACTATACCCTGAAATAATTAACCTAGGGTCATTTTTAACCCTGGGTTATGTTTCATATTGTCATATTTTATCCTGAAATAATTAACCTAGGGTCATTTTTAACCCTGGGTTATGTTTCATATTGTCATATTTTATCCTGAAATAATTAACCTAGGGTCATTTTTAACCCTGGGTTATGTTTCATATTGTCATATTTTATCCTGAAACAATTAACCTAGGGTCATTTTTAACCCTGTGTTATGTTTCACATTGTTATACTTTACCCTGAAATAATTAACCTAGGGTCATTTTGTACATCGGGTTAACATTTGAATGGTTATGTTTCAAATTGTCATACTTTACCCTGAGATAATTAACCTCATGACATTTTTTACATCGGGTTAACGTTATCTTGGGTTATGTCATACTTTACCATGAAATAATTAACCTAGGGTCATTTTTAACCCTGGGTTATGTTTCATATTGTCATATTTTATCCTGAAATAATTAACCTAGGGTCATTTTTAACCCTGGGTTATGTTTCATATTGTCATATTTTATCCTGAAATAATTAACCTAGGGTCATTTTTAACCCTGGGTTATGTTTCATATTGTCATATTTTATCCTGAAATAATTAACCTAGGGTCATTTTTAACCCTGTGTTATGTTTCACATTGTCATACTATACCCTGAAATAATTAACCTAGGGTCATTTAGTACATCGGGTTAACGTTATCTTGGGTTATGTCATACTTTACTCTGAAATAATTAACCTAGGGTCATTTTTAACCCTGGGTTATGTTTCATATTGTCATATTTTATCCTGAAATAATTAACCTAGGGTCATTTTTAACCCTGGGTTATGTTTCATATTGTCATATTTTATCCTGAAATAATTAACCTAGGGTCATTTTTAACCCTGGGTTATGTTTCATATTGTCATATTTTATCCTGAAATAATTAACCTAGGGTCATTTTTAACCCTGTGTTATGTTTCACATTGTCATACTATACCCTGAAATAATTAACCTAGGGTCATTTTGTACATCGGGTTAACATTTCAATGGTTATGTTTCACATTGTCATACTATACCCTGAGATAATTAACCTTGTGACATTTTTTACATCGGGTTAACGTTATCTTGGCTTATGTCATACTTTACCCTGAAATAATTAACCTAGGGTCATTTTTTACCTAGGGTTAATATTATCATTGGTTATGTTTCACATTATCATACTTTAACCTGAAGGATTAGATTTAGGTAGTTGAGATTTCACAATGTACATTTGTATAGCTGGGGTTTAACATTCTCATTTGCATATTTACAAGGTTAATAAGCAGAATGATGAGCAGAGTGTACAAAAAGCATGCAACGTATTTAACTAACGGCTTGTCCCTCTCTCAAAACGCTTTAGTTGTTTTAACTCTTCTGAAACATGATAGGAATGCGGAATCATAACGGTGTCAAAGTTTGTGATGGTACCTTACATGACTCTCCAGAACGGCATTTTATCACACAGTTAAAGATTATTTTAAATGTTTTTGACAGAAGTCTTCTGCTTCTTCATTTATTTAATTAAAAATACAGTAAAAACAGTAATACTGCAAAATATTTTTACAATTTAAAACAACTGTTTTCTATGTGACTATATTTTAAAACCTAATTCATTCATATGATCAAAGCTGAATTTTCAGCATCATTACTCCAATCCTCAGTCACACGATCCTTCAGAAATCTTTCCGATATGCCGATTTAATGCTGAAGAAACATTTCTGATTATGATCAATGCCGAAAACAAAGTGTTGCTTGATATTTTTGCATAAATCCGTGATACATTACATATTAAAAATCTTTTTTGAAACATTATACATGTCTTTTCTGAAACTTTTGGTCAAATTAATGCATCCTTGCAATATTTTCTTCCAAAAAAAAAAAAAAAAAATCTTACAGATGCCAAACATTTGAAAGGTAGTGTATATATCATTGTCACAAAATCTTATATCCAATATCCAGCTACAAAACAAAAGAAATTTCAGCACATACGTTATATTATAGGTCAAATACTCACTTGCTGAATATAGTTCTTCCACAGAAGCAATCCGAACTGTTGCCACACAGCCATTTTTAGATTTACAGACCTTCACAACCTGGACGAAGACAAAGTGAACATCAGGTCACCGCACACAAAACTTGAAGAAAAACCATATCAGATATTCCAGGAATTTTTCTTCAACTCTGAGTTTGCAAACAAGAGTGTTTCGCAACTACATTCTGAGATAACAACTATAATATTCATCTTTCAGTCAGATAAGAAACCAGAAGTTCAGCTGTGATTGCACAATGTGCGCCAGTCAAACGAGGACTCCTGAAAGTAACCAAGTCAACTGAACGAGTGTGACGATGTTCAACACTTTTAAACTCTGCCATGAAGGCCAATTTTACCATAATAGACACTGAGAGGACCTTCATCTCCCATCCCAATATTATGGAATAAAATATCACCTGATCTTGACTACTTCTTTGTATTTAAACGTGTCACTAAAGGTATTTTGATATGTAGGTGACTATTTAGCATATTGTGACACGTCAGTTTGCTTACATACAGCATTAATGACGCGGCAGTGACATCATACTGCATTTCGATGCTTGTTTGCCCGTCTCGTGAGTTTATTCAATTATATATTATAGCATTGAGTGCTTTCATTTTTGTTTTGTTTGCATTTTTCGTTGAAATTACATCAGTCTGGTTTATATCAATCATGCATTACGCTGTTTTTTTGTCTTATTCGTTCGATCTCTTTAGTCTGATCCTTGCACAGATCTTGCGATCGCTTCAAGAACTTGTTTATCAACCCCATTTGCCACAGCAAAACACAATAGAAAGCAGGCGGTCGCGCGCACAGCTCACCTTACACTCGTCTTATCTGTCCTGCATAGGGCTCGAATGTCGTCTCTTTCAGTCGGAAAGCATTGAATTGATGTCCGCGGTCAGCTCGGCTCGCTCACGGATGATTTCAGTCGGGAAATATCACTCATAAGGACGATAATAGGGATGAGGATGAAGATGATGACATTACATTGCAGCGCAGCGGCCGTGCGGTGCGGACACAACAAATGCGGTCACGTGACCTCCACCAGCTGGGCGGCTGCTTGCGGTCATGTGACCGACGAGTTTGTTTATGTCATGACAGACGCCAATTAATTACCGCGCGTTGAAATACCTCATAGCTCATTAAAAGGCACGATATTTAAGGTTTTTGGATTAAAATATCCAAAAACGAGTAGAACAGTGTTATATATTTTGTTGGTGTGTGTATTTACATAATCCCACATGTTTCCGAGAATGTTTAAATCCTGAGAAATAAGCAATTTTAACCAAGACACGGGCCGTGTTCGTGCGTCGCCTGTCAATGACGTCATGCGTTACCCTTGGTTTCTAGTTTTATTTTGTAGAAACCATGAAAACACCAAAGAGGCTTTAATATATTATGTTTTATTAGACAGGTGAGCAACTGTTGGGATGGATATACTCATAGACTGAAAACTAATCATGTTATATACCTCAACACAACGAGTACCATGTTTTGGCACGCCTAATATCGATCTAGCTTACTGCAGTGTGCATTAAGCGTCTCATAGCAGCAACTTTCAACACACAAATGTATTTAATATGATAAAACAGCGCTGCGTTACTCCACATACGCTCGACCGGAAAAATGGAAGCGACAATTGTGGCGTATTAAAAATTTATGCTGCTCAAGACGGGTCATGCTAGTCTCTCGTTAGCAAACGCTCTATCATCCTCGTTTCTGCTCGCACAACACTTAGCCCTGATCTGCTTCATACTACAGAAACTTTAATTATCTCATCCATATGATTTGTGCCCGAGTCCCATCCTGATTCTTTTCCACCGGCTATAGACTTAAAGACAACCCATCCCATGATTCCACAAATTCAAGGCGTCATCAAGCTATGCCTAAGCGACCTCTAGTGGCGAAAATGTACATATTGTTGCTTACTTGAAGGCACACTTTGCATAAAATACATTTGTATATTCTAACATAGTAACTCTGGCAATCATTTGATCAAGTTTTTTGTATTTTGTCTTTACTAGTTCACTTTTTTCTTTTAACCATGCAAATATTAACATTTAAAGGTGAAAGACATTAGAAGTATAATCTTTTGAGGTTTAATGTGATTGTTGAATTACAACTTTAATCTTTTAACAACTGTTTGACCCTCATCAAACCACTGTGTTAAAATCCTAAAGTGTGATATTTAGAAAGTAAAGTGTCAGTGTTAAATATGCAATGAAGTGCAATGACTGATTGAAAACCACAAGTTCCCATCTGTATGAAAAAGAAGCACTAGACATGCATATATAACTACTGCATTGTTTTATTGTGGTTTTCTGAATATAACAAACATGTGTCTGTTATCAAGTTCACATGGCCTTTCACAGCTTCATACATTTATTTATTTACACTTATAAACAAGCAATAATTATTTACAGTCGCAATCCTTCGTGACGTTCGACATACAGTACCAACAAGACCTGCACAAAAATAATAACTTAATGCTTTTAGTGTCATAACCTCAAACAGATGAACGCTCACAAATATATACGTGTGGTTGATTGTTCAAGCATATTAAAGATAAAACATCGAGACTCGTTACGAAGCATCATTTCGCTTTCCAGCATCTGTCATAAAAAAAGTGCTCGGTATCTCTCGAGGTCATTATGAAAAAGCATGTCAAACGATCACATTCATTGGCTGTTGCATTGGATTTGTCACATGGAAAAATTCATACAGACGTACTGTACGTTTACAGGTTTCACAGGTCAAAACATCAGTGGAAAAGCATTTTCGAAAACGGTATGAAAGTGGTAAGAACTTTGGCAGAAGATGTGGCGAACGCAAAGCAAGGCGCAAATATAAAAAACACTGGAGTTCAAGATAAATAATCAAGATACGTGGCGAGAAACATCCGCGTAAACAAACCAGTTTAGTTCAAACAGTGCATTAATCAGCATGAAACTTCAAGGATTGAGTCGGTTCCCTCTATAGCTGCATGTAACTTTGTAAAAAAAAACATTTGCACATTTGATAAATTATAATGGTCATTTCCTGTAAACAGTCCGGTTTTAAATACATACGAAGACACAACAACGTACACAAGACTTCAAAAAACAGACAGTTCCAGTGATTTCAACACACTTCAGGCATTAATCATGTTGCTTGTCAACAGCAACGGTTGAGCCAAGGCGCTCCTGCTGTCAGGAGCTGAAGCAAAATGCATTATGGGAAGAAAAAGACATGACCTTTGTTCTTACTTAAAGCTTAGAAAATGGACGTTTCGCCAGCTGGTGCGACTCATGCCTGTTGTCCCTCTCTGATAAAGACCACCCGTGAACGAAAGTGCTCTTGGCGGGTGGCCAGGAAATGATGCGTTAAGTCAATCACAGGCTGAGGAAGGCCACATTCGCAGTGTCATCTTCGTGCTCCGCCTCTCCTCCGCTGTGTGCGGCCGTGTTTTTCCTCTTCACCTGCCGGCGGGTCCTCTGCACGGGTGGCAGCAGGAGGCGGAAACCAGAGAGATTTTGGGGAGAGATCAAAGATGAAGAGACGGACGGACTGGGTCCACTTTGGATGGAGGAGTATCCCGAGCTGCAGTGATCTGTGCAAAAGGAGCACGAGGAAGAGGATATGTGGCGTATCCAGGGCCTGCTTCGACTGCTGCTCCCGCACGTCGCCACCTCCTCCTCGTTGGGGTCCTCACAAAGGCTGTCATCATTGCTGGAGAGCGCGCAACAATGCTGCTGGCCGTCACCGCACTCCACCGGCAGCTCCATCTGCACCTCCATCACCGAAACTGTGGCAAAAAGAGATACAGTTACTCGTCACATGACCTTTTCAAACTTTAATGAAGAGGCGGCTGGACAAATTCAAACGTCATTGCAAATGAAAAAGGAATAGCCATGAAAATCAACATTTTATTCCCTCCCCCATTCAAGATAGAGGCGGGTAGATTGGTGGGGATTGACGGAATCCAGTGGAGTTATGAGGTTTAGTTGCAAGCTCTTAATCCTTCTCATTGGTCAGATATTTGCAAAACCCACAGAAAGATGTGAGGAGTGACACGATTTATGGAGGTTTCTGCTCAACTTTGACATCTTACATTAAAACGGAACTAAAACTGAAGCTCTTGTTCAGAATCCATACGCCATGAATCTTAAGTTGATGAACATGAGATGTTGTGACACTAACGTGACTCACGCGTCAATAGAAATTGGTTTTGTGTTGAAGTTTGTGTGTAAGATGATTCAGAACATGATGTAGTTGATATATGAGCCATCTCCCCCCACTCACTTTCTCCATCCTTCTCGCCCTCACTCTCCCGGTCGCCTTCGTAGCCCGAACAGGAAGTGTCGAGGCTCCAGTCCAGGATGTCTCCCAGAAGCATCTCCTCTTGACTGGACAGCTCAGCTGTGGGCGTGGCCAGGAAGCTGCCTCTGTGCGCCTGCATGCTGTCCTCCCGTCTCCTGCTCGGAGTCAGAAGATAATTACCATCTTAATATTAACAAAGATAATCAACATTATAATATTTGACGGACAAATATCTGAATTGTTATGTTTTTTTAAATCCATAAAAAACTTCTGGACTAAAACACAAATATTAGGGAATATATGAAGATGTCGGATAAACCCCACTAAATATTAGATTTTTTTTTTTTTTTTAGATACATAATATAGATTCAAATACTTTTGCTTCAAATCCACTAAATCCCAGCGTCAGCCATTCAGAAATACCGGGTCGTTGGCAGAAGCTGCTAAACGGCACTTCCCTTTGTCAGCAAAGATTGGTTTCCGATTATATGATTTCAGGATGAATGATGGCGTGCGTATGGGCCACTTTCAACTGCAGAGCTGCAAGTTTTTAAATCATGTTTTGTCCATCGCTATAGTGGCAATGACAGGATTTCACAAATAGCAAGTAAAAACAACAGTTTTCCTTTTGCTGCTGTAAAACTGAGGTTTTACTCTGTCTTGTCCAAAGAGGTGGACTTTTGCAACAGAAAAAAGCACACACAGAATTACCTGATTTTACAACAAAAGACAGTCAAATTTGTTAAATAGCAAAGAATTGACTAAAGCGACATTTTTGAAAATGAGTCATTAACTGACTAATAGCCTTTTCATTGCCATTAAAGTGATATGAATTTTTTTTGCTCATTTAAAAGAAAAAATGTCAGACAGACTTGGAGGTATTTGCATCTGAATTCTTCCTATCATGCCTCTCTGTACTTTATTTAACCGCATGCATTTGATGTTTGGTTCACACCTCTTGCTGTTGCTGGCAGGAGAGCACAGGAAGGTGTGCATCTCTGTTAGCTGGCTGCTAGCGCTGGGCACCTCCACCTGCGGCTCCACCTCTGGGACCTCCAACACCTGACACAGCTCCTTAAAGCTCATCACCTGACAAACAATCATACTTCAGATGACATGCTTCACATAATGAAGTGAACGAGAGCAGACTCTGAGAGGGAAGACACTCACCACGTCTTTGCTTATCTGCTGGTATGTATCATCCTCGAACCTCTGTTTGACCCCTGTCAGAGACACATGTCTGTAGTCTTTGGGCACATCTTGACCAAAACTGTGAATGGAGTGAACGAGACTGGTGAGTGTCACAAATATAACCTCAGATATCAAAGCAAAATTTGTGCAGTTCACATCTGGCTTTAAAAAGGACCTATAATGCCTCTTTCACAAGATGTAATTTAAGTCTCTGGTGTCTCCAGAATGTGTCTGTGAAGTTTCAGCTCAAAATACACCACAGATTATTTATTGTTCCTTGTCAAATTTGCCTATTTGAGTGCGAACAAAAACACGCCGTTTTTGTGTGTGTCCCTTTAAATGCAAATGAGCTGCTGCTCCCGGCCCCCTTTCCAGAAGAGGGCGGAGCTTTAACAGCTCACGCTTAGGTTGCTCAACAATAACAAAGCTGGAGAATCTCACGCAGCCAAAATGAGGATTGTGAGTAACATGTTCAGCCTTACATTGTTCAAACCGCAGTCGACACTGATGGAGAGACTCAGGAAGAAGTTACAACTTTTAGAATGAAACTGGACATTTCTGAACGGTTAGTGGATAAATTTATGTAGTTTCTGTGGAGTTGATTCAACTCATCTTCTAGAATGTGCCGTCATGTTAAGCGGCGTAACTTTGCAGATGTTGTTCATACTCAAACAGCATAATTAAAATACAGTGAAGTCATAATCAACCACCCCTTTAAAGACAACATGAAATATATATGATAAATATTTTAATATAAATAATAATATTACAACCAATGTGTATTAGTTATCTGTATATGTAACTAATAATGATGACATCAATAAAGACATTCTATTTGTTATTCACAGTTCCACATTTCATGTGACAAGCAGTTATTTTTGTAAATCAAAAATAAATTTAGGGCCCAGAGAGACTGTTTTATTGAGACTGTAGAGGGCAGTTGAAAACAGGTCAGTATAACCCCACATGACGATTAATTTCCACCAAGACATAGGCGTGAGACCAGAGAGCTTCAATCTCACAACATCCTCAACCAAAATATATGAACTCCCTCCCCACACCTCAGGACCCCATCGAGCACAAAATAAATGTGACATCAGGTTATTATCAATGCGCCAAGATTAATCAGACAGAAATCTGTTGCTGAGAAAACGCTGTTTCTGTGCTATCTGAAGAGAATGGCAGAGCACTAAAGTCACCGCCTGAAACGATTCGAGATACTCGAGCAGCAAAGCTTTCTCCCACAAGTTGAGACAGCAGATTTAATAATAATTTAGAAAGCATTTTAAGGCATCAAAGTCTACTCCAACCTATAGGCAGGAAAGTTACAGCCTTATGTGGGAAAAGTCAAAGTCCTTTAATGTGTGCTTCATTTAGAAGGCAAATCTAGAACCTATTGTAACAAGCTCAATGAAAACATTCATTGAAGATGCAAGGAGGAAATAGGAAATGTCAAAAAATATATATTCAATTAGGAACTGAAAAGTACTGATACAAACAAAACAAAAAGCTGTGTTTTCTCCAAACACACCATTTCACCCAATTCCATTTTACACAATGCCTTTGTTTGCCAATAAGAGAATATTTCTTGCTAGGGAACATGTTAACACCAGACGCTATAGTAATAATATATATTAACAAATATTAAAACTACTAGTTTAATGATAAGGTAATGCTTTATAATAAGTTTCCATTAGTTAGCACTGCATTAACTAACATTAATGAATACTGTAACAAATCTATTGCTTATTGCTAATCTTCGTTAACATTAGTTAATAAAAATACAACTATTTATTGTTACAGTAGTTCATGTTAACTCAGGTCTATAACATAATATTAACAGATTTTCTTTAGATTTTAATCATGTACTAGTAAACATTGAAATGAACATTAACAATGAGAAAAACTTCTAAAAGCATTTATTACTCTTAGTTTATGTTAACTAATGCAGTTAACCAAGGCCGCATTTACATTATAAAGTTCAAGTGACCCAATTCAGATTTTGTCCTATGTGGCACAGACCGGATATGACCCATGAATGCGTAATCCGGATAAAAAGCAAGTGTATTCTGATATTCTCAGATTAGTTTGATATGAATCAGGTTTGTGCATTTGCGTTTTCCACGTAAGCAGACAGATCGGATATTCCCGCCAATGCGAGGTGTATGTCACTGAAAAAGCAACAGTGGCGATCACATGACTATGACTTTTCAATGGCACAATGGAGGATGAAGGCTCAACGCAATGTTTTGTTAACCATTAAAGATGGTGCAGAAGGCAAAAGTTTGTATTATTTCATCTGTGTCCATTGCAAATCACACCGTTTTTATTTCCTTTTCGGCCGGGTCAGTGCGTCTACCTTGGTTTGTTTCGTCAAGTGTTTAGTGTAAATGCAGATATCAGATATGGGTCACTTTTAAAAGATATTAAAGGGAAAGTTCACCCCAAAATGAAATGATCTCATGATTAACTCACCCAAGGTGTATATGACTTTAAGACGAATACAATTGGAGATATATTTAAAAATATCCTGGCTCTGCCAAGCTTTATAATTTGGTTACAAACAACGTATTATATACCAGAAGCACAAATCATCCACCAAATTCATCAGTTCTGGGTGTACCTCAAGGTTCTGTCTTGGGCCCTCTTCTTCTTTCACTATTTACGTGTTTCCAATTGGACAAAATAATAACACAAATAATCAAACGCTATGGCTTTAACTTCCACTGTTATGCTGATGATATTCAGTTTTATTTTAGCACCTCCCAAGTTATATTTAACTTGGATGGTGACTTGATAATGCCTTCTACGACAGTTCGAAATCTTGGTGTTCTCATTGATTCCACTCTTTCATTTAATGATCATTGGTAAATTGGTAAAGACAGCTTTTTTCCATCTACGTAATGTCTCTCATAAGCCGATCCTCTGTTATAAATGCCTTTGTCACATTTCATCTAGATTACTGTAGCTCACTTCTTTATGGCCTTTTAGCTAAAAATATCAAACTGTTACAATATGTTTAACACTCTGCAGGCAACTTGATCACTTACACAAGAAAGAATTAGCACATTACTCCAATCCTCCACCTTCATTGGCTTCCAGTTTTCTTGCGTATTAACTTCAAGGTACTAATTTTCACTTACAAAGCTCTCCATAACCTTGGTCCTTCATATTTATCTGACTTACTTAAGCCATGTGCTCCTGTTTGCTCCTTACATTCTTCTAGATTATTAGTCATCCCCAAGTTTAGTTTATCCTTCAAAAACCTTTTAAAAACACGTTTTTTCTCTGAATATTACTCTTCACCTCTCGATCTGTAAATTGTACTTTCTTATGGATATGTTATTTGTTGAATCCCTCTTTGTTTGTATCTCTAACCTAATTTAAGCCTAAGAATGTTTCATTTGAATCTTGTCTTTGTAAACCGGCCTTGGCTGTTGGAAAGACGCTATATGAATAAATTAGTGTTATTAGTATCATTATTATTATTATTATATTTGTCACATGAGGTTCTTTTCAGGTGGGATGCTGCAGCTTACTAGGGTTGAAAAAAAGCCACTGTGTTTCATCATTAGACACTGTGGGGCTGAAGCACAGTCTAACTAGAGCGTCAAGAACTCGATTCCTGAAGCCCAGAGGAACTGATCGTGCACCTCATAAAGGGCAAAAGTGACAGCCACAGATAACTCGTTAACACCTTGTTAACACAACGACTGTCTGACTGCACAACACTGGCTCCATGGAAACAATGAGGAGGAAAAGACAGCAGAGCAAAGCGGTGTGGATAACGCTCACCACTTGACGTAGAGCGATAAAGCGCAGGAGACCAGATCCTGCTTGGAGAAACCCGTGTTTTCCTCTAGCTGGATGGGCCACACAGGAGCTGTGGAAAAACAGACAAAGAAAACTTGAATAAGGTTCGTATAAGATAGTCAAATGGTTCAGCCCAGTTAACGGGTTTTAATCATTTTTACAGAAAAATGCTGGACTGCAAAGAAAGGGTTCTCCAACTGAAGAGCTACAACCAAAAATCAAAAGTTAATCTTGTCTGGAGAAAGGGTGCAACACTCTAGTGGAACATAATGAAAGTTTCAGACGTTCTCAAGGTCTTCAGACATCTTTTAACTAAAGGGCAATTTACACGATACAGTTTTCTACTAAACACTTATGGATTTTGGCTGTTCATTGACAAAGCGTTTTGGGGACCTGAAAACGTGAATTTTTGAAAACGTTTATCAAAGTGCAAGTTAACGATTCCGTCATTCTCTCCGTATATAAACTACAAAAATGCAAAAATTTAACTGGTGATGTGCATGTGCATTACATGTTCAGTCTCTAGGTGTGTAGTGTTTCTTTACAAAGTGACAAATACGGTCAAATATGTGGTTTTGCAAGTAAAAATGAAAAATTGACAATTTATTGTGGGGAGAAAAAAAAGACAAAAGTCCATGCATATGATTATATTTTGTATAAATTATAGTTTCTTTTTTTCTTGTTACATGTAATTAGAGTGTTCACTAGAGAGAAATTAAATGTTCTTTTATTTAGTTCGTGTTTATTGCATTATCTTAGTGTTGTGTGTTACCCTGATATGCATGACCTGAAAACAGCACAGACTATCAATCAAATCAATTCTTGGGATTTTCTCGGTTGAGTATCGATTAAAATCCAGAAATCATTATAGCAACCGTTTCCTATAAACCTGGAAACACTGCCACAGTATTTTTTACAGTGAATTTCTGGCAACCACATTTGCCAGCTTTTTACCATAAATTTAACAGGACATTTTTAGTGGAAGATCATACCGTAGTTGTGCAGCGTTCTGGTGAGCAGCAGGATGGCGCTGGCGAGTCGGGCCGGCCCGGGTATGGTGAGAGGCGAGCAGAGCAGAGAGAGTTCACAGATGTATTTGAAGAGGTGAGAACTGCGTCGCTCGACGGGGAGCAACGACAGCAACACTTCCCCATAATCAAGCACTGTGGCCGTCTGAAAGACAACATTAACACCGTAATCAATTAGTGAGCACAAAACCCAGCGCTCGACAATGAGGACTGCCTGATCGCTGCTTCAACGGACCAATACAAACAATTATAGCAAGTATCCTCATAAACATAGTCTGTTATTTTTAATGTAGAAATTGGATTTTTAAAAATCTAATTAATTACATGAAGATTAATCAAATTTGGCCGAGAATTACCCCAAAAAGTCATTATTGTGATAAATGCGAAAAGCGTGAAATTGACAATACAAAGAGAAGCTTTAGAAGGAAATACTTTGAATCAACAGAATTGAACTGTTAGGCTGCAAAGGCATTGATTTTCTTTTTTCAGAAGCTGCATCTGAACTGTATTTATATATGTTTACAGACTGTTGACTGCACCTCAGAGGTGGCATGAATGCATTAACACTGCAATTAGAATAGTATAAATAATGCCATCACATTAATGGGTTTTAAATGGGTATTCAGTTCACACAAACATGAACATTCTGTCATTTACTCTCCCTCATGTCATTTCAAACATGCATGACATTCTTTCTTCAGTGGAACAAAGATCATTTGAAAAATGAAGTGTAACATTTCACTGCTATCTAAAATTTGGGCGTTAGAATGAAAGGTTATGGGTCTCACAAAAACAACCATTTTATTTATTTATGATTTGGCTGAATTTGGAATATTTAAGTAAAAATTTGAATAGAAATTTTCACTGCTGAGAAAAGAAAAATTTCTTATACACATGCACAAATTCTATGATGTTATTTGTAAAATAACAATCGATAGACTAATTATAGAATTTAAATATTAAATATTTATATATAACTTTATCTAACTTAAATATTTTAGATCTGGGCAAAATAAATCAATATAAATAGACAATAGCACATCAAGACAATAAAATGTGTTTTTTTTTTTTTTTTAATTATTATGAGTATTGCAATGCCTTTTGGAATAACTTTGCACTGGCAGAAGAGCTCTTAAAATGCCATCTAGTTAGGCAGCTCACTCAGTTTTGGCATTGAGCTCTGAACCTCAGACTCAAGGATATGTTAATCTGGGCTGGCAGTCTATAATGAGGTTTTTGTGTGTTGGTTTGAAAGCATACAAGAGGGCGTTTATGTCCTTCAGTAACTGACCCGTATCTTCCCGTCCAGCACGGCGATGACCTCCCCCATCATGCGCACCAGGTCTTCATACTGATAGGTGTTGTCAGTGAGCCACACCGCCTCACGGATGGTCAGGATCTCTTTACTGATGTATCTGATTCAGAAGATTTAAAACATGTTCAGTCTAGCATAGAGCTGCTTGATTCTGGAGAAACTGAGAATCACAAGTGTTTTTGTTTTAAATATAGATGATGAATCATCACGATTCTGAATAGACAACTAAGCAAAATTACATGTGAATTTACTAAAGCTTCAGACAAATTGTTAATTGCTGCAGTCTATTTAAAAGATTAGCTTTTTTTTTTTTTGAGAAATTTGTTTGAATGAATGACTTAATGACTCACTCAAAAACTTTGCTTGCTTCATTCCTGTATGAATCAATGTTTTTTGAACAAATCACTTGAGTGAATGATTCTTTTTGAACAAATCACTTGAGTGAATGATTCAATGACTCACCAAAGACTTCACTTGTTTTATTATTGGATGAATCAATGTTTTTGAACAAATTTCTTAAGTGAATCATTCAATGACTCACTCTTAAGGACGATGGCTGCATCCGAAATACTGCGCTACAATTATAGTAGGTGAAAAACAGTGTGATAATGTGTTAAAAAAAACTGTCTAAGAGTCCAAAACCTATTCATGACAATTACCTGAATATCTAGTCATGTCAGCACCAATGAAGATTTGAATATCCACTGCGATCGTACTTGTCAAAGGTTTAATAGACATAGCCGAATCGCTGTTTCAGAATAAGATTGCGTTGAGTGGTTGAATTAACGGAGTGCATTGTTGGTGTGTCGTAGCTCACCGAGTGCAGATAACCATGCAGGCGATGCCTAGGAGCTGCAGCTGGGCCTTGGGCACCGAACACAGGCTCAGATAGCGGTCCACACAGCCGATGGTCACATGCAGCACTTGACTGGAGAAGTCCTTCATGGTGGTCACCTCCACCAGCCAGTCCACCAGAATATACCTGCAAAATCAAAGGGGAGATGAGGGTAAAACATAAACCCGAAAAGGATTTGTTTAATATGACCATTTTATCATCAAAAAATTAGTAATACCGCTTGAAGTAATTGCATTCAGGGGACAGTCTAGAGTTTGGTCTTGGAGAATATTTACAATATATTCACAATATATTCAAAAGGAATTTGCTGGCAATATAAAAGCATGCAACATACAGTGTTATTTTAATATTATAGTATAGTGTTGTCAAAAGAATCGCCAAGTTGATACTGAAATTTTAAAAATGTGATGCTGTCAAGTGGATTCTTCAACACCTCTGATTGGCCATTGTGCTCACACGCTCAACATATCTCTCCGATTGGCTCAATGTACATGAGCTTTCGAAAGCACATGGAAGTGTTTGAGTTTGAAAGCAGGCGTCTATCAGTGAACCGGTCTGCTGATAGATGGTTACGGGTATCTGAGTAAGCGCTGATCATTGTAGCCAATCGCAGATGTATCTGTTGAGCGCGTGAACACAACGGCCAATCAGGGGTGTTTACGAATCCGCTCAACAGCACTCAAAGCATCAGATTTTTAAAATTTTAGTACTGACATGGTATCGAAGTCAGTACTTTTGACAATACTATTATAGTATGCATTAATATTTTGAATTTACTTTTACATTTTTAATATTTTAACACAAATTTTATTTTTAGTAAATAAAACATAAAAATGACAAAAGCACATTTCTATATCTATAATGTATTTATTCAAAGCAAAGCAACATTTTTGAAAATAAACAAAAGTATATTTTTTCATCTAATATATATTTTTTTTCCATTTAAGCTTTATTTATGTCACTCAAAATGATTTTGTTTCATTTTCAGCATTAGTTAATATGAACTAACAATGAAAAATACTTTAAAGCATTTATTAATCTCAGTTATTGTTAATTTTAACATTTACTAATATTAACAGATACAACTTTTGATTTTAATAATGTATTTAATGAACCTGAACTAACACTGAAAAAGTTGTATAAGTAATATATAAGTGTATATTGTATAAGTTAGTCAATGCATTAATTATTAAGAGTTTTAGGGACTAAAACCATTTGCAACCCATGTTTAAGCATAATAATGATAATAAAATTTAAAACTATTTTAAATTAAATAAACAGAAAGAATTTTTTTTTTTTTAAAGTTAGGCAAAACAAAATTTATAAAAATTTATGCGACTATTTCTTGGCTTGAAAAAAGTCACAACAACTTTAAAATTCCCCGATATTCCATGATTGTGTACCGTGAAGCCTGTTGGGACTCTTTTGAGATGGGAATTTGTCAAAAACATTGATGTTGTACCTCTTAGTGGTGATGTCCTGTCCCTGCAGATTTTGAGGGTATCGCAGGGGTGATGGTCCGGAGTGGAAGAACTGGGCCACAAGTTCAGCGCAGGCCCGCGGCTCCAGACCCAGAGGGTTAACGGTGCCACATGACTTCGCAAACGCCAGCTGGGAGATCAGAACAGACAATTTAGACAAACTAGAAACCCAGAATGTGTGTGTGTGTGTGTGCGCGCGTGTTTAATATGGCATCACAAATGAGCAGATTTTAACATGAAAAGCATCACTCTTCATTTGAAGCCCCCGTCCAAGCCCATTTCCACACGTCAGAGTGGCTTTCATTCTGGCACAGCTGCTGATTATTACAAATCAATGTCAACAATAGCAGAGAAAGACTCCATATGAGATTACAGGAAATATGACGCAGCTTTCCCAGGGTGTGCACTTCCATTATGAGCGCACTCGCAGCAGTGACATTGTGAGGATAGAAGAATAATGGAGACGGATAACCAGCAATGACGTCTCCAAATCCATCACAGACGTAATTTTCAGACAACAAAGATCAAAGATTGAAAATAAACTGAAGGGTGAGGCATCAAAGAAAAATAAACTGATGAAATAAATTACTATATTTTTAAATATATTTTTCCCAGGTCAAGTGATTGTTTTCATCGTCAATGAAAGCTTCACAAAATTTCACTGCATGTAAAAATTACACATAAAAAGCTAAATTTGTTTACAGTTTCTTATGAGAGCTGCTTAAGAAGAAGAAGAAAAAATAGGAAGAGGTTAGGAAAAATTGACAAAATAATAAATATGAAAAACCTACTCAAAATAAAAATATTCATGATATTCACAAATAAAAATGTTATTATGCACAAGACTAGGAATGTGTATTAAAGAAATAAAACTCAATTTTGAATTTAAAGAGGACTTTTTTTTAATTCTATACCTGCAAATACATTGTGTTAGCTAATATTTGTAAATACAATTGATCGACGTTTTTATTTATATATATATATATATATATGAAAAAAAGCTTAAAATCTTTATCATATGAAGTGATCATTTCCATAGACTTTCAATGAATAAAAGAAATAATATAAAAAATATCATTATGACCGTATATGCAGCATTTTTTTCCCAGTGGTATCGAAAATGGTATCGAATATCGATACTTTTCAAGGTATCGTATCCAGTATCGTAACAACACTAGTACGCACTGATTTAGAGAAAAACTCCCTCTGGAGTGACTTTGTGCTTTGTAAATTTGCGGACACTAAAAAGACTTGAACATTTAAAAACAAAAATAAATAAATAAAAAATAATTTTTCTTGAATTTCCTATACACATTTCTCCAGTCACCTGAGCTTCCCAGCATCCTTTAGCAGCGTAGTCCCTGAGCGTACGCATGCACTGCAGATACCTGCCGGGGTCAGCCGTCTGCAGACAGAAAAACATCAAACCAGAGATCAGCAAACTATCAGCAGAGACACAGGCGTACAGTTATCACAAGCCCTGAAGAAGCTCTTACCGACGTGCCACGGTTCATTTCCCACAGCAGATACGAGCTCTGCACGCTCCCACAGCGCGCCGACTCCTTCAGCATGGATGTAGCCTCGTCACGCTTCTCCTCATCCTGATACACACACAGTCACAAATCGAGTTAACACCTGCCGCTCAATCAAAACCTCATTTGACTTCAATTCAGTCTGAGGAGCTGCTCTCATTAGCACAAGTGTTTCTCTGGGACACTTTGAGAGGCACAAATGATAAAATCACTACACAGAAAACAAAACGAGCAACCCAAACCCCACATGACCGCTTAACTATGAATATCTCGTGGATGTAGGAAATGAATAACACCATTTCATGTTCAATTCTTTGAGTATATGCTATGAATGAGACTCAATCTTTGAAATCTGTTAGACTTGTACATATTTTTAATATCACGTTAGAAGGCTAGAATTTCATAAAGCAAGTTTTAAGAAGAAAACCAACTCACATCGAAGAGCTGAAGGACTCTGGCCAGGCAGTAAAGTAGTGTCCCTCTCCGTCCCTATAAAGACACGAAGAAAGAAAGACATCAGGGTGTTTAGAACTAGATCGCATCTGTGTTATGATTAACAAATGTATATTTGTTAAATATAATTACTTTTCGGTCGATTTTTTTGAGAGAGGGGACAAAAAAAAAGAATATTTCTTTATAATAACAATATTTTGAGGAAGACATTTAAACCAAATAAGTTAAAATTAATAAATATTTGGAAGAAAAAAAAACAATTTAGAATTTTACATTCCAAATAAGAAAAAAAAAACACAAAAAAAATATTTTGTATTTTATTTATATATACACACACTACCATTAAATGTTTGGTGGCAGAATTTTTTTCATGTTTTTGAAAGCTTCTCATGCTCACCAAGACCGCATTTATTTGATCAAAAATAAATTGGGAAAATTTTAACTTTCAATTTGAATATATTTTTAAATGTATTCCTGTGATCAAAGCAGAACGTTCAGCATCAGTGTCACATGATCCTTCAGAAATCATGATGATCTTGAAGAAATCTTTTATAAACACTATAAGAGTGTGTGTGTAAAATATATATATATATATATATATATATATATATATATATATATATATATATATAGAGAGAGAGAGAGAGAGAGAGAGAGAGAGAGAGAGAAACCAGTACTGTATTAATAAACTGTGCAAAATATGACAAAAACATTCTTGCAGATGGTGTTTACAAGAACCAGTTCATAATAAAAAAATGTAACTTTTTTTTTTTAAATAAATCTAAATATTATATTAATCTAAATAAGTCTTTTTTTCAGTTCCCAATCCGAATTTGGTCTCATTAAATATCTTGGTTCCAGCCTTTTTTCTCAGAACTGATATTTTATAAATATCACTCAACTCAAAAGTCTGAGTTGTGAGATAAAAAGTCGCAAGTATTTTTTTCTCTTATTCATTGGCGGAAACAAGCCTCCATTCATTTCCCTCGAACATAAATAGGACTATTAGAACAAAAAGCTTAACTCATGCACCGTATAAAAATCTAACAAGAAAAAAAAATAAGAAACTGTATTGGGCCTGAAGGAGAACTGAATGCTGGGGTTTTCAGGAATGGCTCACCAGGTTGGTCTCACACTCCGCTTGGAGTCGGTCGTACACCACAGCCTTACAGCAGCCTCCAGACGTGGACCACGGCGGGCGGATGAAGAGCCAGATGAACGGGTCGGCCAGCGGGGACCTGAGGCTCTCGGCCAGACTGAAGTACCGAGACGCCATGTGGCCGCACAGATCGGCACGTCCCTCCTCACTGAGCGAGGCTGCAGAACATTCAAACATCATTACGGCTTTGATCGGTCAGACAGACAATCAAACTAGTCCTTAAATAAAACAATCAAAAACAAGACACAGGGAACGAGTGCGGAAACTTACGTCCTTCATTGTACAAATACGCAATTCCTAGTTTCACAGCAGCTTCAAAGTTTCCCTTCTCTGCAGCCCTGGATATTATAGAGGATGAGAAGGAATTCAATGAGAAAAATTATAATTAATTAAAATGAGCAACAAGAGAAACATGTACTAATCTGTTTTGAAAGCGAATAGTGTGGAATTATGGACATTAAACAGGAAATAGCAAGCACAATTTAGGCATTACCATGAAAACAGTGCCATGGAAAATCATGAAAAATGTGCTTTTCAAATTATTCAAATTAAATAGGGATGCACGATACGTCGGACACCATAAAGGTATCGGCCGATATGTTTTTAATGTTATCGTTATCAGCCTGATATTTTAAACCCAAAAAATGACTTCAGCTGAAACGCTTCAGAAGCGCACTGCTCGCCAAATATGATTTCAAGCTTCAAAAAGGAAAATACAGATACGTTACACTTGCACAGCACAAGTTCGTCATATAGGCTACATAAAATGATAATGAGAACATTGCAATTGTGTGAATGGGACATGGCTTTTAATGGTGAGATTTTTGTTTTTGTAGCTCAAGCGCTCTTATTTAAAAATGTGACTTTAGATTTAACGGCCAATATATCAGTTATGGGCTTTAAAATATTTAAAAAATTATTGGTGCATCCCTAAAATTAAATAATTTCTAGAGTGAATTCATCCATCTATAATATGTCCTTTTGAATCTCCAATTTTGAATAAATGGTTCACAAATTGATCTGAATCGAGAGCGAATCATTGTTTGCAATTCAGTCTGAATAAAAATCATAAAGGGTTAATTCACCTAAATATGAAAATTCTGTCATCAATTTTCATGTCGTTCTGTTTACCACATTTGAGCGCTATATGCATGTTCACATGTAAATAAAAGCCTAAATTAAATCTGTACACCGTCTCTTCTGAAGACTTGGATTAAACTGCTCGATGGATTGCTCACATGGATTATTATGATCTCCTCAAGGATTAGTTGACTTCAGAATTAAAGTTTCCTGATATTTTACTCACCCCCATGTCATCCGAGATATTTATGTTTTTCTTTCGTCAGTCAAAAAGAAATTATGTTTTTTGAGGAAAACAATCCAAGATTTCTCTCCACGTAATGGATTTCAATGGGGTTCAATGGGTTGAAAGCCCAAATTGCAGTTTTAGTGCAGCTTCAAAGAGCTCCACCTGATCCAAGACGAGGAATAAGGGTCTTATTTAGTGAAACGATCGTTTATTTTCAGAAAAAAAAAATGAATTTATAGACTTTTTAACCACAAATGCTCATCTTGCACTGCTTTGCGATCCGCCACGCATTACGTAATCATGTTGGAAATGTCACGTATAACGTATAAGTTAAAGTATATAAATTATTTTTGAAAATGAACGATCATTTCGCAAGATAAGACCCTTATTCCTCGTCTGGGATCAGGTTGAGCACTTTGAAGCTGCACTGAAACTGACATTTGGACCTTCAACCCGTTGGTCCCCATTCAAATCTACTAGATGGAGAAAAATTCTGGAATGTTTTCCTGAAAAACCTTAATTTCTTTTCGACTGAAGAAAGAAAGACATGAACATCTTGGATGACATGGGGGTGATTAAATTATCAGGAAATTTTAATTCTGAAGTGAATTAATTCTGTCATGAACGCTTTGAAGCATCAGAGTTTAGGGTGAATAGATTTTCAATGAAGCGACAGAAATCTCTCAAGATTTCATTTAAAACATCTTGATGAATGGGTTTCGGGTTTGGAACGACATAGGAGGGAGTAAAGACGACAGCCTTTTCTGTAGTCACAGCTGGACATGTGTGGAAAAAGTTGATATACCATACCTCTCAAAGAGCCAAACGGTATTGGGGGCCGGCCAGCATTCTTTGAAGCTCACTCGTGCCCAAACACTCGAGTTACTATCAATAATGTCACGAAGATGAGAATGAACCTGCGGGATCATATGATATTCAAAATCACAAAACCACTTTTTGTTAACAGAGAATTTATGAGGTTGTAAATGAGGTTTCCGTCTGGACGAACCGCTCGGACGGCGAGGAGGTCCTCAGCGGACAGGCACTGGAGGACATACAGGAGCAGCTCCTCAGGAAGAGACAGCAGCGTGATGGCAGACGCACGCTTTCGGATCCGCTTCCGTACAGGGAGAGAGAAACATTTGGCACATCGACAGTGGAGCACTAGAAATCAAGAAATTCACAATTAAACAACACTGAAGCACAGTTTCGAATATAACTGCAGACAATCAGAGCGTGGCCAAGAACTTCTTAAAAGAAATATCTACGAAATTGCAGATTATTGGCCTAGTCGATCAATTGGCCAATTTGAAATCATCACATTAGTAACGCTGATCACTGATTGGCCCATTGACAGATTTACTCAAGTGTCGAAATCTCCCCACATATTGTGTTCTTAAATGCTTTAGTTAATTAAACAGTAAATAGTGTGTAATATAAGTATTTTATAGACTTAAACTATATTTATTAAAGCATATCTACATTATATTGGCCACTCTGTCAGCTATATATATATATATATATATATATATATATATATATAAATATTTATGTAAATAAACAAAAACCTTTATTGGTTGTGCACTGGAAAAAAGTACTTTGGTGGTACTATGGTATAAAGATGGTAAAATTTGATATACACCAAGGAAACAGTATATTACTATATTCACATACCATGGTATATGTGATGCACCAATATATACCAAGTCACTTCAAAGAATAACACGGTAAAACATGGTATTACCATGTTTTTTTGTATACTAAGATATTGCTTTGCGAAATAGTGGTCACCCTTAATTCAAATAAACGCTTTTAAATGCTTAAAAACATATAAATATGAGAATAAAACATTTTATATTAGTTTTGTATCTCTGAAAAGGCAGTTTTGACATGCTAACAACAAGTAGCCAGTTTTCCCTCCTTATTCATAAACCAGTTATGGGACACAGGATAAATGACCCACCTTTAGGAGATATTATCTTTATATATTGATTAAGAAAACGTTATAACACAGCTATGAATTGTTAAAAGACTATTTATAGTATACTGAAAGTGTATTTCAGTTATATAGAGGTTTGTAACGGGTCTGTAACAACACGAAGTCTCAATTTTTTTGAGCATTTAAAAAAGCTTCAGCCCTGATTTTGGTGGTACAGAAATACAAATGTTTATCAATGAAATATGAACTGACGTATTTACAGGATAAGTTAGCTAAAAACTAATCATTTGATGAGATTAAAAGTTACTTACCGCCCGCTTTCATTTCAAGGAAGGATTAAAGAAGTCAGTTTAAAGCAATAACGCTGCACAGTGATCCGAAACTAATACTTAAACCTGTGATTATTAGATCTTAAATTAGTATAATCAGTTTTACTGATTAACCTCCTAAATTCCGGCTAACTAATAGTGTTGGACTGTTTAAAACACAACCCTCCTCAGAAGAAACCATGCAACTTCCATTAAGCCCCTCCCCCGAGCGCTTAGCCACGCCTGCGCGGACAGTTTAAACATCAACTCTGGGAGCTCACTGGCCAGAAGACGGATACGCCCATCACAGCTGCTGCTGCGTTCCGATTGGCCCTCGTGTAAACATCGAAGCACCATTGGTCCGTATTTTCTGAACGGATAAAAGGCATGGATGTATTGGCTGAAAAGATGCTATTTCGAATTACGCGCTTACAGCGTTGTGGGGTTAAGTTGTTTCGCTCCCTCGAAGAATTCTGGGAGAAGTAGTTCCTCATTACTAAATAAATAAATAAATAAATTAAAAAAAAAAAATATATATATATATATATAGTATAACATTAGTGATAGATATATATATAGTATAACATTAGTGATATATATATATAGTATAACATTAGTGATATGTATATATAGTACAACATTAGTGATATATATATACAGTATAACATTAGTGATATATATATATAGTATAACATTAGTGATATATATATAGTATAACATTAGTGATATATATACATATAGTATAACATTAGATATATATATATATATATATATATATATATATATATATATATAGTATAACATTAGTGATATATAGATATATTATAACATTAGTGATATATATATAGTATAACATTAGTGATATATATACAGTATAACATTAGTGATATATATATAGTATAACATTAGTGATATATATATATAGTATAACATTCGTGATATATATATAGTATAACATTAGTGATATATATAGTATAACATTAGTGATATATACATATATTATAACATTAGTGATATATATATATATATAGCATAACAGTGATATGTATAGTATAACATTAGTGATATATATAGTATAACATTAGTGACATATATACATATAGTATAGCATTAGTGATATATATATATAGTATAACATTAGTGATATATATATATATATATATAGTATAACATTAGTGATATATACATATAGTATAACATTAGTGATATATATATAGTATAACATTAGTGATATATATATAGTATAACATTAGTGATATATATATATATATAGTATAACATTAGTGATATATATATTATAACATTAGTGATATATATATATAGTATAACATTAGTGATATATATATATTATAACATTAGTGATATATACATATAGTATAACATTAGTGATATATATATATAGTATAACATTAGTGATATACATATAGTATAACATTAGTGATATATATATAGTATACATTAGTGATATATATATATATTATAACATTAGTGATATATACATATAGTATAACATTAGTGATATATATATAGTATAACATTAGTGATATACATATAGCATAACATTAGTGATATATATATAGTATAACATTAGTGATATATATATAGTATAACATTAGTGATATATACATATAGTATAACATTAGTGATATATACATATATTATAACATTAGTGATATATATATAGTATAACATTAGTGATATATATATATATAGTATAACATTAGTGATATATATATATTATAACATTAGTGATATATACATATAGTATAACATTAGTGATATATATATAGTATAACATTAGTGATATACATATAGTATAACATTAGTGATATATATATATTATAACATTAGTGATATATACATATAGTATAACATTAGTGATATATATATAGTATAACATTAGTGATATATATACATATAGTATAACATTAGTGATATATATATAGTATAACATTAGTGATATACATATAGCATAACATTAGTGATATATATATATATAGTATAACATTAGTGATATATATATATAGTATAACATTAGTGATATATACATATAGTATAACATTAGTGATATATACATATATTATAACATTAGTGATATATATATAGTATAACATTAGTGATATATTAGTGTATTTTGTTCATGAATCACATTTATTGTTAGACTTACATACGTTTTGCTAAAGCATATACTACAAAGAACCTTACCTCATGTCCTGTTGTGAAATAATAAATTATAATACATATATTTACGTGTTAAAATTGCTTTTAAAGCCTTTTAAATTATTTGTTTCATCATTTTTAAATCATTTTAAATAAAATAGCCTTAATTTAAAAAAAAAAAAACATATTTAATTAATATTTTTACCAAATAAATAAATGGAGATGAGGTGATTAGCGTTGAAAGGATTTTATTATGTGAGAAGAATGAGACAGCTATCGATTGAGTCATTTTACAAAATTATTGACAGCGTTAGACCTAATAATCAGAATCAAGCATCGACGGTTGAGTGTAATAAATGACATATGACTTTTACGCCATTTTGTCGATTTAAGACCTTAGACGCAACGTCTTTAAGTTTATCAGAGTCTGGACGGAAACTGTGTCCATAAATGTCAGATTTTGCCTGTTTATCTGCTCTGAACGCAAGATTCAACCACATGTCAGGTAATAATGAGACTTGTGTGTTCATGGTAACCGTCACAAAGTGCTGACGATTAGCTTTCATCAAGCCTGTCACTTCTGACAGAGTGATTATTAACGGCTTTCATCGTTAACAAAGAGAAGAGAGAAAACGCCACACATATAATGGAATAATTATTCAATGGAGTCATAATTCATGTCATTTTTGTACTGTTATATATGCGTTAATCAATAGGCTGGTGCATATGTATTGCTTACATCACTTAAAATTGAAGCAAAAAGCTAATGATAGCCTACTAACATAACAAAGGGTGAAACAATTGATTGAAGTGTATATCAAAAGCTTAATCTCGTGTAATCTAATAAAGTGACTTTGTGACGAGCAAGAGGTGCTTTGAGAATTAGATAATTGGCAGCAACAAGTAAATGAATATAAACAACTGCATTTAACCGAGTTTAAGCTTGCTTGCATACTTGCGCGTACCTTTATGTGATATGAAATTCTTCTGGTTATCATTTTTCTCTCTTCGCAAGACATTTTTTGTATTGACTTCACATAAACCTGAATGAAGATCTTAAGGTTTTTGAACCGGCACAGAGATAACAGCTTCAACTGTCAGCGTAAATTACATTTATACAAAGGCATGGAAATGTGCTTTCCAAATGACCAGCATTAAATGGGAGTGAATGCACCTGTTGAAGAATGAATGGGTCCAAATTGGTTCAAATGAGGTCTGAATTGACCCGGGATGTGTTTCCATGGCAACCTAAAACAATATTATAGTTGGACATTCAGGTGTTGCGGTTTGTGGCTCTCAGCGGTCTGGAAGATTCCAGTTGATTTTCAGTGTTTATTGGCTCTCGCCTGTGAACTCAGTGGAAAGAAATGTAAAATAAATGTGAAATATAGCCGCGCACTTAAAATTCTTCATCGGGTTCATTCACACAAGCCTGCTGAACTCTGGAACCCTTAGAGAAATAAGTATCCTTGAGTTGTAGTTTTAAGTATTTTTGTACTAAGCAGACTTTCAGAAATATGCTCTGGTCAAGATCAGGCACTTAAACTTTAGAAAAAATAACTTTGATTATTTACACAATTTTGAGAAAATGACCGGATTGGAAATAAATCAGCGAGGGGCTGATGGTTAGCTTTCATGAGGACGTCAGCTTGAAAATAATTGATGTTCAGTTTTAAAGGGATAGTTCTTCCAAAAATGAAAATCATCCCATGATTTCCTCACCCTCAAACCTTCCGAGATGTGCATGACTGTCTTCTTTCAGACAAACTGGAGATGTGTTTAAAAATATCCTGGCTCTTCCAAGCTTTATAATGGTAGTGAACGGAGGGCGTGATTTTGAAGCCTAATAAATGCATCCATCCATTATAAAAATAATCCGTATGGCTCCATGGGGATAATAAAGGCCTACTGAAGCAAAGCGATTGGTTTTTGTATAAATATATAATATATAATATCATTATTTTGATCAAAGAGTATGAGGGCATGCAAATAAAAAAGATTTTAAAAAAGATGTGCATGGATAAATCTGCAATAAAGGAGTGAATCCATAGAAATTCTATGAAATTTTGATTTCATGGTGACTTTAACATGACACAAACCCAATCTAACAACACAAAACATCACAGTATCAATCAAATCCGTTGCTAATACTCACTGGAGTTTGTACTGTTGATTTCCTTCCAAAATCGATGTAATTTCCTGGATGATATTATCAAGGAACTGTCTTTTGTTAAGGGATTTTTACAAAAGACAAGAAAAAAAACACGATAGAAAGTGATAGTAAATACACATGAGAAAAAAACTATAAACAACATTCTAAAAATATAGAAAGCAGTTATTTTACAAAATACAATCATATTTGACAATATTACTGATTTTACTGTATTTTTGATTAAATAAATGCAGCATTGGTGAGCAGAAGAGACTTCCTTCAAAAACAAAAACAAAACTTACCAACCCCGATCAGTAGTGTGTTTGTATTCTATATATTTATATATATAACGTCAAATTGATTGATCGCAATTAATCGACTAACAAAAGTTTGTTTACATAATGTGTGGGTGTCTGTGTGTGTGTATATATGTATGTATGTATGTGTGTGTGTGTGTGTGTGTGTGTGTATATATATATATGATGAATTAATGATTTATCTCTAAAAAAATACAGTGATAGTAATCTGTCACGTTTTCCCTGTGTTTAGTTTCCCTGACTAGTGCATTGCTATTTGCAAGCATTCAAGCATTTACTTCAGTTTGTGTACCTCCTGAGTTCTAACCCTTTTAAAAAATTATGTATTTCCATTGCATTTCCATCAGAATGGTGTTTTGTTATACTTATCAGCTCTCCTTTAATGGTTCAAAATTCTCTTTCTAATTACATTTTAGTAATCATGGATTGATCCAGCTGGTTATTTTAAGCTCACTGACCCGTATTAGTCCAAATATTTGTCTTGGTGAAACAGGAAACGGATCATCCTTATTTATTTTGACATTCCTGCCGTGCAAATCTCCCTGTGTGAGCTGAATCTGAGGATAATTGAAGAACCCCAAGCAGGCAATTTTCCAGGAAACTCTCGCTGCTTAATTGGTGGATAAATGCTGTGGAACATCTGGTAGAGTTCACCCTGCCATCTGATGCAACAGTCAATTTAGCACCTCCATTTACCCTGCTCAAGTTTTCCTCACAGAGATAATTCACCCCCCTCTTGGAAAAAGGCTGTTTGATGGCACAAAATGGGACGTCTAAAAGCCAAGCATGGATTTCTAAGATGCTGTAATTTCATTTGCTTTGAAAGATTATATCGAACTGCAGTTTGCCTCTGTGAGCTGTCACTGTGCGTTCAGGGACAGAGATGTTAAGTGTGACAGAGAGACACGGCTGTCAAATCAAACATTCTGCATGTCTTTATAGTCCTCTCAAACATTTTTAGCATAATCATTAATGAAATTATCACATGCACTTCAGCGGTGGGAAGAGTATTATGGGCTGTTTTCTATATTAAGTAAAATATGATGTATTTTTTGTTGGGTTTGGAAAAAAAATGACATTGAAGCAGGGACCAGAGCTATATCTAGAGAGCACCTTTTTTTTTTTACAGCTTTTTATGATGCTCAACACCCTAGCAACTTTTTAGACACCTTGGCAAACAGCCAAACACCCTAGAGATGCCGTAGCAACCACCCAGAATATAGATACCGCGTAGAAACCACATAGCAATCACTGGAAAGCAACCAGAAAACCCCAGCAAATAAACAAAACCTCCTTACAGCATAGCAACTATCTAGAAACACCATAGCAACACCCTGGCAAGCAGCCAAACACCCCAGAGATACCTTAGCAACCACCCAAAATATAGAAACAGTGTAGACAAAACCTAGAAACAACACTAGAAACCACATATCAAAGTCTGAAAACCACCCAGAAAACCCTAGCAACCAAACAAAACATCCTAACAGCATAGCAACCATCTAAGAACACCATAGTGATGCCTTGACAACCATCCATAATATAGAAATAGATTAAAAACAACCATGAAACCACATAGCAACGCCCTGGCAATCACCCAGAAAAGCCTAGCAACCAAACAAAATCTACTAACAGCATAGCAACACCCTAGATACTGCATATCATTCCCCTGGTTTATCAACCACCAACAACAATTTTAAAAAGTTACGTTATTTACATTGTTTAGCCAATAATAGCAGTATATTGGCCAATAAACTAAAATGCCAGTTTTTTCGTCATTGTATTTCACTGCCACTTGGAGAAAAAGAAGCTTGAGGGAATACTCTAAAAACAATTTTTTTAGAAAAAGAAACGGAAAGCAAAAAGCTTTGCCTTTTATCACTACTCAATTAACAACTTAAAGTTCAACGAAACGTGACCTATTTTTAAAGCCACCCACTTTTCTCAGCACACAGAGAGGAAGCAGGCGTGCTGAAGTTGCGCTGAATCCGTGTGCATGTGAGAAGGCAGGAAAGGGAGCTGGTGTAATTGATCAGAGAGTTCAGTCGAGCGGGAGAGGTCAGCGCCGGCCAGCTCTAAAGTCAAGACTGGGTGGAACGGGGAGGAAAAGCTTCACTGCCAGGATTCCTGTAATCTACCCTGACCATCACACGCCCAGAGTCGCCTCCTGTGGCCTTTTCCCCTTTTCCCTAAATCAACCTGTTTCCTGCTCAAACATTCACACGCTAACTAGAGTTTAGAGTCTCTGGTGGAAGGGCACGGACGTTTCACACGGCACGCTCGATTTGTGGGCAACAGCCTGTGGTTTGATAAGTGCCCAAGCCCATTTGAGAAGTGGAAAGCGAGGCCATGGAAAGAAAGTGTGTTGATGCGTTTCTCACACAGAATTGCAGAATAAGAAGAGCACTATATTGATCCTGAAGAGGGAAAAAAGTCTCGCTGACTATCCTCAGTGGTTCTCAACCCACGTCCCATCATGAATGCAAACGCGGCCCACGATATGCCGACCACATTCAAAAATAAATTCCAGTTTTACAATTTATTTTTGTTTTGAAATTAAATTAAATTGGATTATATGAATATAACTATAATGTTTTTGTCGTATAAAATCATTTTGGCGATCATTTATTATTTTCAGACATGCGCAGACCTACGATGAGTACTAAGTCAGCAAACATAAGCATGAAGTGAATTCCAATAGTAGTCATTATTTTGTAAATTTAGAGATCAAAATGGACAAATTTGTTATTTGAGGAGAAAAACGAAATGAGGAAGAGACCAATGAAGGAACACATTGCAAACAAGAAGACTCGTAGCATCAGCAGTGAAGGAAAGAAGAATGGAAGAATCAGTTTAGTGTCAATGAGCGAGATGGGCAGCCTTTGTTTGCTCTGTAGTAAAGTACTTGGCATACGCAAAACCTACAATGTCAAAAGACACGTGAATTCGATGTGTTTGTTTGATGTACTTGAATTTTAAATTGAATAAAAATCAATTTAGTGGCTGCTGGCGGATGCTTGATACCGTCAGAGATTGTAATTACAATGTGCTCAATGTTGAATATAAAGAGTATTTAACATTTGCTTCAGGCGTTTATGCCCTATACAACATTCTGCCATTGTTTGGTGACTGTTAACAATGCTGTTAAAGAGAATTTACATCCAAAGTTAAATAGTTACTTAAAGTGTTTGTATACATTTTGTTTATATTCATTATCTGATTACTGTAATGCTAATGTCAGTAAGTTAGTTAACATGAGTTTATTGAACAAGAGAGTTTCATTTTGATATGAAGAAATCACACTCACTGCCGGCGATTTCAACAAACTGTGAAACAATAACTAATTTCTTAGGTTATTTGTTGATTTTGCAGAGTGTGTATACTGTATGTGCCACCAGAAAACACCACCACTTGTGTGCAACACTTAGGTATTACAATAATAATATTATCTCTAATATAACCTTAAATCTGTTTGGTTTTCATTGGTGATGTAATATGTAAATGATATGCAGCCTGTGAGACTTGCACTTGGACCATCGTGATCAGAGGTGATTCTGCGTCCATGGAATGTCCATATATCCAAAGAGATGATACAAATCATGCAGTTAGCTAACATCATTTATTCTTTTTGGCAGAAACAATGATCTCATTAAAAGCCGTTATTACAAGATGTGATCATAATGATTACAATATATAGAAAATTTGGCAGTTGTGTATGTTGATTCAGAGTTTGCGTCATCTGAAGTCCTCGCAGGAGTTGGAATCATCTGCTCACAGATGTTGGGGCATCTGAAATCTTGGTAAGAGGCTACAGAAGAGCAAATGGAAAATAATTAGGTTAGTTGCTGTTCATACTTCATAACATTGCAAGAAAAAGATAATCATTTGCATTTCATCTGATATTACTGGAGTACAAGTTCATGAGATTATGTGAATGCTTGGCTAAAGAGATGCGTCTTTAATCTAGATTTAAACTGGGAGAGTGAGTCTGAGAGTGTCTGTACTATCAAAAGTCCAGAGTTTTGTGACCTTAAAGAGCGTGATGGATTGCAAATACACAGTAGCTAAACCATTGAGGGCCTTATAGGTCAGTAGCAATATTTTATAATTGATACAGAACTTAATGGGTAACTAGTGTAGAGATGATAAAATTGGTGTTATATGATCACATTTTCTTTACCAGGTAAGAACTCTAGCAGCTGCATTTTGGACTAATTGTAGCTTGATTATAGAGGATGCAGGACAATCGACTAGTAATGCATTACAGTAATCTAGTTTAGACATCATGAATGCTTTTCTGCATCAGAAACAGATAACAAGTTCCATAGTTTAACATTGTTTCTAAGGTGGAAGAAGGCTGTTTTTGTATCATGAAATATGATTTTCAAAACACAAGTTGTTGTCCAACACCCAGGTCTTTTACAGTAGGGGATGAAGTAATAATACATCCTTCTAGATCCAAACTGCATTCTAAGAGATTCTGTGTACAGGTTTTTGGTCCCATAAGTAATACATCAGTGTTATCCGAGTTTAATACAAGAAAATGATTGGAAATTCAATATTTTATATCTTTAACACATTCTATCAACTTGGATAATTTGTAGATTTTATCTGGCCGTGAGTGTCATCAACATAACAGCGAAAACTAATTCCATGTTTTTTAGTAACATTCCCAAGAGGCAGCATGTATATTGAAAATAGCTGAGGGCCTAACACAGGCCCTTGCTGTACTCCACAATTTACTGATGTTAACATGGATAATTCCTCATTTATATAAACAAAATGGTAATGGTCTGATAGGTATGATCTAAACCACCTTAAATGGTTAGTTCACCCAAAAATTAAAATTCTGTCATTAATTACTCACCCCCATGGCGTTCTACACTCGTAAGACCTTCGCTCATCTTCAGAACACAAAATTAAGATATATTTGATGAAATCCTCTAAAACTAACCCTTTCATGGCTGTCCCTAAATACTAGTGTAATTTTGTAGTCGATCTAAGAGTATTTTAAGATCTAGTGTCGAACACAGCATTGAGATCAAGTAAAACTAGTATTGAGCTATAGCTTGGAGGTCAGAAGCTAGAAGTAAATCATTGTAATTTTGAACTGTCTTGGGTTATGACCCAGAGATAGCGATGAGTAAATAATATTGAGAAGAGCCTCTTCTGCAACAGGTAACAACTCTTTCAGTAGTTTAATGGGTATTAGATCTAATAAACATGTTTTTGGTTGAGATGAAATGTTTATTTAACACTTCCTCTCCAAAAGCTGTAAAACACTGCGATAATCGAGGCTGAATCATAAAATGCTGTCAAATGTTGTACATTTACAATATCTGTTGTTTTTGATTTTCTCAGTGAAGAAATTCATGAAGTCATTACTACTAAACTGTCATGGTGGAATATTCATCTCTTTATTTGTTAATCAAGCCACTACTACATAAAAACCTTGGTTTGTTTTGGTTAGTTTCTACAAGTTTGTGGATATGCTAGGCCCTGGCTGTTTTTAGAGCCTTTTTATAGTCTTTCCATGAGATTCTAAAGACCTCTAAATGAGTTTGTTTCCAATTGCGCTTTAGATTATGAGTTACTCTCTATCACGTGAGTAATACTGTTGTACCATGGTGTAACACTTTTCTCTCTAACCTTGTTTAATCTGATGGGTCCAACGGTTTCTGAAGTACAAGATAGTGCCCTTCAGCTAATCATTTTATCAGGTCCATTTTTATAATCAAGTTCATAATGTAATGTAATACAATATATTTACTGTATCAAAGTTCCTGCAGTTACTATAAGAGATTTTCCATCTGGATACACATGCAACACATTCACCATATTATGTGCCCAGTAGATGGTGTCTCTTAACTGAAGCCCTTCAGCTGACTGGAGGAATTATTCGGTACATGCTTTCGGATTAACAAATTGAGATTGTTTTTCCATTGGCCGCGGCGGTGACGTCCAAATCCATTATCTCAGATTTAACACTTCTGGTCTGAGATGCCTACAGAAACCCGGCAACATTTCTGTCTGTTGATTGGTGCTAAATTCGACAGCAGCGTGTTTATGTTGGTCAAACATCTTCATCTGGAAAAAAAGAAGATGTCAGCTTGAATAATTCAAGCTTGTAAAAGCATTAAAATCATTTCCTCATGAAAAGCAAGCTTGCAGCGAAGCAAACACCAACAGCCAAACAAAAGAAAGTTCAAAGCTCAAATTTCATTAAGATTTGTCAAATAAATGCACACACATGCAGAGAGAGAGAGGGAGCAGGCAGCCTTTAAAGAGAAAATCCCTGTGACTCACTCACTTTCTCTCTCCCTCTCTCCCTTTCTGAAGATATTTATAGATCTGCCCGCAGGGACCGTGGTTCCATATAGATCTACTAGAATCAAAAGCCAGAGGGTGAAGCTATAACATTTTTTTCCACACAAACTTCCCACAGGGTTGAACATCCAGCCATTTTCTATATTTCTAGGAATTTCATTGTTTTTCTTCAACTAGTGTCTATTAAAACTGTAACTTAAGCTACTACTCACAGTACTTTAAAGCAGCCCATAAAAATATTAGCTATGCTAGAGTTAGTTACACTACTGGATATATAGATAGAACATTTTTAATAATCTAAAGAACCTTTTTCCACTGTAAAGAATCTTTTGTGGAAAGATTCCATGGATTTTTCAGGTTTTTCATGAAATCATCAATGAAAAATGACACGGTGATAAACTATTTCACATAACAGTTCTTTAATAGAATTTTTCAAAAGTCTTTTTAATATGAATATAAATGTAAAAATATAAATAACTAATATTTACATCACATAGTTTGACACAGAATACAGGTTTTGGCATTTGTTGCCTCCAGCTTGAGAGAAAAAGCATTCTGGAGAATGTAAGGATGGCGAAAACACGCTCTCAGAACTAGAGAGGTAGATTTACTCTTTCTCATTCCAAAATATGAAACGGTAGAACAGTTATCATTCACGACTCACTCATTCACAACAACTTTGCCACTTTCAACATGAAATAAGAGCAAGTTTAAAAAACAAAACTGCATGGACAAGGCTTCTCGTAAGCCTAAGTAGATCGTAGAACAATTGCCACCAATAATCTCTACAATCAGTTTAGTTCACAATGTTTTTGAGAAACACAGCCCAGGTCAGTACATTGGGGATACGGATGTGGATTTATGTACAATAGAAGATTGTAAGGCGATCAACGAAGCTAAGTATGTATACTTAATATATGGTCCCATTATGTTTGACTGTGCATTCCACACATGCAGCCGTGACATTCTGCTCACGTCTTTCCAATGAAATTGCACAACCCTGCAAATGTGTTCACCCTCTATAAATCTCCCTTCTTCCAGCTCTTGTAAAAGGGCTGAAGAAAATCTGAGAACTGGAGGAAATCATGCGAACAACTACTTCCAGATAAGCATGGAAACAATCACATGGGAAGGCCAAAATACTGTATTATAAAAAGAAAAAAACATTTTACGTTTGAGTATATCGAAACACAAACTGCACTGCACTTGTTTCGGCACTTTTGCAAAAGGATGTTTTGAAAGAGGATGATCAGATATTTTTTCCTGAAAAACGACGCAAAAAAAAATGCATTTCTATTATTTTGGGGGCGGGGGGGCAGTAACATGTTTTTCCGATGACTCAGATCTAAACGTCTGATCTTGATTTGATCATGTAAACAGATATCTTGGATTACTGGCTTTCCATGATACAATCAGACGCTCCATTAGGGTCAGTCACCGATATCCTAAGGGATCTCATCTGGTCTTCTTTTCCCACTTAAACACCAACTTCATCCCTGATTTAGCCTGATTCTAGTCTGCTTGCAGTTAAGAGCATTGTGAACAGTGTTTAAAATGCAGTTTGGAAACTCTAGTTGCACTCCCTTCACTGCGGAAAAAACACAATAAAGGCAATCTATTTTTGTAAAGGGACAAAAACCACATTCTGGTGTGAAGCAATAAAAGATGCTAAAGAAGGCAAAGGCAGCTTTAAAGCACGTACATCAGTCAATAAAAAGGCACTGTGTTTATCCTTAGCCATGTGGTCAGACGTCACTGTTAAAAATCAATTCCATCTGGACGCGCCCCAAGTGCAGAACCGCCGTGTTGCATGCCACTTCTGTTTCTAGTTACAATAACCATAACCTCAACCTTACATGTCTGTTTAATCACAGATGAGATCTCGTAAATATCTCAAAATGTCTTTAAAAATGAGATTATATGGAGGGAAAAAAACAATAATCTCACATTTTTTCAATGTCTCAAACTGTGCTCAGATTTGCAATAGTTCCCAACACGAATACAATCGTTTTTATGCAAGAACAATTTATGTTAATTTTATAGCTCTGTACTCCTCCTTTATGCGAACAATTGTCACAGTTTGTGTCCATTTTTATTTCTCTACTAAGTTGAACACGACCGAGGAATCCATTAACTCTCCTGAGAGCAATAAAATCGTCCCCTGGGCTCAAACAAGTCCGAGCTTAGCACGTGCTAACAGCCAAACGCTTTAAAAACTGCCTTTATCAAGTACCGAGGGTTGTTAATGATCTCAGTCTCTCGGTTTCTTTTCTTTCTCTTATGCACAAGGATTCTCAAATCCACTCCTCAACATGGTCAAAACATCTCAATCGATAAGCTTTCCGTGAAAGTAAAAGGGTATTAACCTCTGAATTGGTATGGATTTTTTTTTTTTTTTGTCTGTCTGTCTCCAAATGTTATTCTTCACACAGTGTTCACGTGATTTATAGGATTTTGAAGGCTAAACTTTTCCAAAAAGGAAAATTCTGTCATCATTTACTCAGCCTCATGTGGTTCCAAATCGGTATGACTTTCCTTCTGCTGAGTTTTTGTGTGTGTGTGTGTGTGTGTTTTCATTCGATGAGCATCAAAAGTGTTGTTTTGGACTCCATTGGGTTTCTTTCTGCCACAGAAGTAAATCTGTCATACAGGTTTAGAAGGACATGAGGAGTAAATGAAAGAGTTTATTTTTAATTGATTAGCTGTTACCCACATAGCAAAACGTCTTCCCTGATCAAGGCAGCGTAAATAAACGGCGTTCCCATTGTGAAAACGGATGTAAGCTCCAGCTTTTGTGGGCTCTGACCAGGTCAAGGTGACAACATATTCATGCGTGTTGTTTTTGAGGGTGCGGAGAACATTGCTAAAATAGCTGAGTTTGAGTTTTAAAACTGGCACTGGAAGAGGAAAAGAGAGACAGAGGGGTAAAACAGAGCTGTACCATGCTAAGTCCTAACGCTTGCTCAAGGCACTGGAACAGGAACAAAACTTTACAGACACTTTTCGTGTACCCTTGTGGCATCTTTTTCCCCCCCTAGTAATCCTGCTCATCTGTCTGACAGGAAATGAATTTTCTTTTCAGGCCGTCTCAGAACAAATTGCCCTTCGGCTTGCTTGCCTTTCTCTGAACCGTGTCGTTATAAAATACCTCTGCGGTTGTTTTTCCGAATACCGACTATATGAGGTCCATTAAGAGTCCTGAATTTGCCAAATAGTATCATACTCTCACACACACACACACAATCCAATGCAAAATTCCTTCAACATTGTACACTGTGTAAAAATTCCCAATAAATCAATCTCTTTGTGTCCTTAATATCAGGTGCTGCACCCTTGTCCTAAATCATTAGCGGCTACGTTTGACAGAGGGTTGACAGCGAAAGAGGCCGAGCAGGTGTCTTGTCTCTCTAGTCCATCCTGCGCACATATTCCACACACACACACACACACACACACACACACACACTCAGACGGATACATTCTCGACCCCTCCGGTCCACGCTCTCTTCCAATCCTGATCCGCAGCTGCCGGCTCTAGCCAGCAGACGCAGGTTCAAGTTCCACTCTGTAAAAAAGCTCACACATTGCTACGGTGTCACTGGACAGGCGAATGACGTGCGATGGTGACGGAGGTGAACTCCTCTTTCGTCGCGGTGTCCGGTTGCCACCGCTGGCCCGCTTCTTCGTTCGTCACAGGAATGCAGGAGGGCTGACGGCGGCGTTGACGGCAGCAGTGGCTCGCAGTTAGCGTTAAGTGTCCTGTGTGTGTGCATGCGGGGATGTGTGTCCTCTCCAGGCTTGTTTTGATACCAGACACCTGCTGAGCGACGGTAAACTGCGTGCATGACTCCGGCGAACCTTCATGCCGGCCTGCGCCGTATTTTCCATGGGATTCTCTGAGAGGGCCTGTCCTCGGCCACCTGAGCAGACAAAGATCTTGTTGAAAATAAAAAGAAGGGTCTATTTTCCGCCACTGTTTTCCGATGCTCTCACAAGGGACACTGTTCAGAGCTGAAGGAACCTCCTTCTTTCTTTTTCCTGCGCTTCTTCTTATGGGCCGTCCAGCAAGCGGTCGCCATCAGTACCAGGATCAGCCCCGCGATCAGAAGGAACACGGACACCACCTTGGTCTGCGGGAGATCGTTATACGTGTACGTCACCCCAGTTCCGGCAACTCCGATCACCAACGAGATGATCCCGAAGGGAAAGATGCAGCGGTACCAGGACTTCTCCATCCCTCCCGTGGCTTGCGAAAGCCTCTCTAGGGATGAAAGGACCTCAGGGACTTTTGGTCCTCCTTCTTGTGACTGCCCCTCCAGGGTTGGGGCTGCTGTTGTTGTCTGTGGTTGGCAGGTGAAGTGCCCTGTGGTACATCCCATCTTAAAGCCAGGATGTAGGAAACACAACAACAAAAGGATGCGCTGAAGAGAGGAAATGTAATTTATGGATGTGAAGATCCTCTCACAACGTCTGTGGGTTTGTCAGTGACACAGTGCTCTGCCTCTCGAGCCCACAGCAGCACGTTGAACACTCGAGCAGACAGAATGAGCACCGCTATATATGTGGCCAGAAGGTAGGGCGGAGTCAAGCCGCAGAGGGGGCAGCACAGAGATTCTGATTGGCTGCAGCTGCACTCTGACGTATAATGCCGTAGTATGAGACTGGGTAGTGGAGAGCAAACAGGAAGGAGGTGGGGGAGGAGGGGTGGAGTTAACCATTCAAACACTGCTCACTAAAATCCACCCACTCCTCCATTCTCTTGCTGTGACTTGCTTGTAAGAGAATATGAGTGCATGTATCCTATAGAGGGTGTAATAGGGTGGGAATGAGACTATTTAAGTGCTCATTAAATAAAGAGATTGCCAGATTATTTTATGCAGAAGCATGTGCTGCATTCATTCAACCCGACAGCATGCCGGCAAATATCTGATGAATCCAGAGACTCCGTTCGCGCACGTCCTGCTGCGCACCCACGCACTTTTGGCCTCCTACGCCGCACTAACACAAAACGCTGCCAAACGCTTGATAGGAGGACTCTGAACGGATGTCCATTTTTAATCCAACTGAGTCTTTTCCCTGTCACGGATTGTGCACTGGAGGAAAAATCAATTTGAAGAAGAGGGAGTGAGAGATATTGTACGCGCCCATGGCAATGCCAGTGCAATTTATTACCCATTCTCGTGTCTCACGTGAATTCATTTTGGCCATGTACTGGGAGGCAATACGGACAGACAATGAGGTGTGAAGATTTGTGCTGGTGTCTACAACAATGGGCGAACCGCACCGTCACACACCACTTGCTGGGTAATTTGCATTGGTTAACAAAAAAATCAATCTGCATGTCCTAATACCATGTCGTAACCAGAAAGGGATTTCGAAGGAGAATTAATTTATCATTCCACACCAAAAGGAGAATGTGATTCGCACTTATGCAGGATTTCGGATTCATTGAGGGTGCCAATACACAGAATCCACAGAAATCAAAACGAAGCTACTGAAAATATCCTTGTTATCAGATTACCATGGAAATGCTTCACTTATTTTATCTCATTGTGCTTGGTTAGTGTTCCTGTCACACAAACTGAAAAGCATGGTGTTATAAAAGCCATGGTCAAGTAAGTATATGAAGCTTTATTTATATAACACCTTTTAAAACATTTTACAAAGAAAACTGCTTTGAGAAAAAAAATCATATAGAAAGTGAAAATAAATTCAATAGAAATAAGATAATATAATGAAATACAGCAAAAATAATAAGTTCTGGGTCACGCACAATTTTATGCTTTCCATGCAGTCCAGTAGTGTGGAAATTGAATTGTGAGCTTCTGCTGCAAGTGAAAGATAGAGTTGTGTGTCATCTGTGTACTGATGAAATGTCTTCCAGTTTAATTACACCAGTTAAAGAAGCAGGTTAAGTAATAGAGGACCCGAAATTGAGCCTTGGGGAACACACTACAAGAAATGACATAATGCCTGGAGGTGTATGTACCCAGTGTAACACAGTATTCCCTGTTGCTTAAGTAGGATCTGAACCAGTCTAAGACAGGACTCGATAGACTGATCCACGTCTGAAGTCGGTCGAGTAGAATCTCATGATAAATGGTGTCAAAAGCAGCACTCAGATCTAAAAAAAGGGTTTGATGCTGTTTTAGCTTCAGATGATGCATTCTAGGAAATTAAGTGTTCTTCCACCCTGGTCCACAAAGATCAATTATATTACCTTTTACATTACCTATTATATATACCTTTGTGGATCTGTCTGTCTATACATTCATTCATCTATCCATCCTTCAAAATATATTCAAAACTTTCAAATAAGTCTTTGTCAAGCCATCATTCAAAGCATGTCTTGACTAACCCTTGCTTTTCTTGCTAATTCTACTTCGTTACGCTATTTTATACGTTATTTTTCATTCTAATTCATAGTTTTCAATTATATGACTGTCACGGAGACCATCCATGATGTTTAAAGCATTACAGGCCTGCCAATTTTCCATCTCAAAAGAAGAAAAACAAAAATATGTCAATAAAATGCAAGTTTCGGGCACCCACGATCCATATCCAGCACCTGCTGTAGTATTTCAATCACTAAAAACTACAAGACTCTAAAACGCTTAATGTGAAAAACACTTAAAACGGTGATATTAAAAGACCAAATTCAGTATACACCTTATTGAGGAAGAATACTATATACAGGCAAGATGAGCCCAGAATATGAATAAAATGTGTTAAATTTTCTTTTCTAATGTTAAGTTTTCTTTATAATGGATTTCTATGGAAAAACGCTTGATGTTCCATTTATAGTATGGGTTCATCAGCCTGTCCATGGCATGCATTAACAGGAAAGTGTATATAATATTACTTTTTGTACAAACCTGGTAAAAATCACTGGCGACCAGTGGAGAAAAGTCTTGTTTTGCCCTCCAGATGGGTGCTACCCTCAATTCAAATTCAGGAATGTATGTGGAAATTAGAATGCAACCCTGACAGAAACGAGTCGTAGCACACAAAGCATTTATTGTGTGGGCATTGTGTCTAAAAACACTCAACTTATTGATAAAATAACATTTAAAAGGATCAATCTCTGATCACCATGCCTGTGTTAGTCAGACATTATGGAAGCCGTCCACTGTGAAAACCATATTCAAAGTGCTCATGGCATCAATTAAGGACAACAAATCCTGAAATGACAAAAATGACCATTTATCAAAGCCTCTTTCAAATACACTCAAGATGAGATCACTAAACAATGAATGGATCCAAGCTTCTCCTCCATACACAGCCAAATATTATGTCTAATAAGACATTCGTAATGAGTGGTTCCCGCTAGGGTTTATCCCCCTGGCATCATGAGTGAGGTGAAAACTAATGAGGAGCATAAACACAGAGTTAACTGCTGTCTGGTGACTCAACACTCGCTGATGCAGCCCCACGCCAGCACGGACATACTGAGGGAGAAATCAAGATGTAGGAGAGAAAGAGAGAGACGGGGTGGGAAAGATGGATAATACAGAGAGGGGGTGGGGAATGAGTGAGACGAGCGCTCAGAAAGTGTGACCACTGAAGGATTGCACTAAATAATGCTCTGTTAATATTGATGGTTTATGTTTTTTCAGCTGCTTTGGATAAAATCATCGGCTAAATGTAAATATGCCACATATAATCATTTCAGATCATCAATCAGTTGTTAAAATGAAGGGGAAACACATTTACAGCAATATACTCACTGTGGTTCACGTCACACCTTTGCTATAATCGAGTTAGCACAGTCCTGTGCCAGCCGAATGTAACGGATGTAGGCCGATAAGAGCTGTGTGTGTAAACCTCACTCCCCAGATCTCAAGAGATGCGCTAGAGATTGTTAGAGCGCCCGACTCCCATTCCACGGACCCGGGTTCAAGTCCCGCTTCGAACAGGAGGGGTTACACGGACAAATGCCAGATATTGAGAATTACTTGTGAAAAACCATTAGTTCCTCCACCTAAAAGTACAAAAACAAACCTAGATCATGAATAATTAATGCAGGTTCAATAAAATGCAACCATAATAAACTGTCATAATAAGTGTATGTGCTGTTAATGTGCAATTTCGCACAATTTTCTTTGTAAATCAACAGTATATGCAATCTATATGTAGACTTTAACCCTCTGGTCCTCTTTGCGTGTTTTTTTTTTAAATCTCAATGAAATAAATGTACTTTATTTTAATTTGATAATGATTTTTATTTAATATTTTGTATTTTTATTGGATTTTCTGGTACTAAATAATATTTACGCTGTACTTTATAATCCATTTATTCACTTTTTCAGTATGGATTTCCATCCTGTTATAAATTGAATGCTTTAGTGAAATTTGTCTCTTTTTAAATACGACACTTGTGAAAAAAAAGTATTGAAATGTTAAATGTTAAGATTTTGTTTATTATGTAAAACGCACAAAAATACTATATTTTTATATGAAATATTTTCAAAAACACGTTTTGCTCTAAAACTGCAAGACAAATCAAAGCCATAAATCTCGTTGTGTTCCAAATTTGAGCTTGATATCACACAAAATGGGCTTTTCAGTAAGCTTTAGTTTGGCAGCAGTACCAACAGTTTTTGCTAGATGAAATTTGTCTCCCATTCATTTCCAATGCACTCATTTTTGACCGCAAGGAGCACGAGTGTGACTATTTTTTTCAGGACTATTTATCCTTTTTGAATCACGTCCATGATTTTTTGGTTTGTTCACATTGTAAATGCCAAAACCTTTACCATTCCGATGAAGTAAAAACGTTTTTGTTTTTTAGTTTTTCTCAAAAACCAAAGAGCACCAGAGGTTTAAATTGGAAATATTAATAGCATCGTCCACAAGATCCAGGAAAGACACATAAAAAGCACAAAAGCCTTTTGAATGTGTGATAACCTACTGTGTCTTCAGTTCCCAGCACATTTGTCTTTATGGGTGGACATGCAGTTTTAGGAATACTATGCTACTTCACATCTCCATTTCCTGTACACGATTATTTATTTTCCAGGAAGGGTTGATGATATTCATTGGAAGCTAGAAATGAATGTTATTGCTGGACTTACATGGAATAGATTCTGTAAACTTGAGAATTCGTGGTCCGACATTTCAATGATCCTAAATAGCTCACACACAACCTTTTCCCTTCTGACAACACAATTTCTGCTGTTCATTATTATTCCTTCCTTTCTCAAAGCATTGTACAATGAGGAAGACCCCTGGGGCTGAGTTGAATGAAGACTCATGTGAATGAGAAAGCAGCTGGATAAACTGCAGGGAGAAAAAAAGATTTTATTGACATGGTTTATTCAAGAACTGAGCCCTTTAAAGCTGTTGGTAAGGCAAATATAATACACACCGAATGCTTGTCAAGAGTCAAGAGTAGATAAGCCCTTCATTCTGCAATATGCCATACGGGTTCAAGAGCTGAAAGTGATGCTTTTGTAATACTTTTGGCTAATACGCTGCCAATAATATTCTGCACAGAAGGCAGCCCCTCTGTCAAAAATAATTCTGTCCTAATTTATTCATCCTCATGACGTTTCAAATCTGTATGACTTTCTTACTTCTGAAGAACACAAAAGATGTCAGGCTGAATGTCTGAGCCAGTCTTTTCCATTCAATGAAATCATGAAACAAAAAAAGCACCATATTAATGACACTGAATAACCACTTTTGTCACGGTTGGCTGCTAACGGAAAGTGCGCAACGAAGGGCAACTCAAGGAAATAGAGTTTTATCCAAAAAAAACCTACTGGAACACTCAGGGAAACAGAATAACAACCATTTAACACTGACGACACGAACAAAGAAATGAATGAAGACAGGACTTACACAGAGGAACAAAAGAGCTAATTAATTGGAAAACAGGTGAATTGAATCATTAATCAAGGGAACACATTGGCACACACTGAAACTGGGTCACACAGGCACAGGGAAAAACGGAACCAAAACACAATGAATTTCAACCAAATTAGCTCAAAGAGGAAATATTCATGAAACAGAGCAGATAAAACCAGGGTTTGACATTAAAGGGTCACCCCAAACCCCCACTTTGATGCTTCAAAAAGATCATTAAACGATCGTAAAACTAATCCATATGAATGGAACGGTGAAGTTCAAATTTTCTGAAGAGACTCGATCAATTTGAATGATTAACAGATTGAATTTAGGCTTTTACTCGCATGTAAACATTGATCAGCAGACATAAGCAGAAGCTGAACCGAACCTGAATGACACAAAAGAACAAACAAACCTCTTCCGGAAGCTCAAACATGCAGCGTTACCAATGAGGTTCATTCTCGTGTTTCCGCAAGAGGTTTGGTCTTGTGCGTTATTCAGGTTCAGTTGAGCCTCTGCTTATGTTCGCTGGTTTTATATCTTTTTGAAGCGTCAAAGATCATGTTGGAAAAGCAATCTATGGAGGGATGCAAAGTTCTCCCATTTCATCAAAAAGATCTTCATTTGTGTTCCGAATATGAATGAAAGTCTTATGGGTTTGGAACGACATAAGGGTACGTTTTTTTCATTTTGGGGTGAACTAACGTGTGACAAGCAGGGCGGGGCAAGAACCGTGAGGAACCGTGGTGCGAGTGATAATGAGCATCAGCTCTCTCATGGAGGAGCTCCGGGAGCATAAAAAGGGGGGCGACGACAGTGAGGGATGAGAGAGGACCAGCCCTGGAATTTTGTTTTATGTTTCCGTGGGCTTCCGTGAGGGACTACTGCAATTTTACTTTAGTTTTGTTGTTTACTTTATGATTATTAAAGTTGTTAAGCGTTCGCCGGTACCCGCCTCCTCCTTCCCATACTTACGTATTGTGTTTCATAACCTTTTAACACTCGCCAACCCGCCAATCATACAGGTGGACTTCAGCAGTGGCGTGTAACGCAGTCACTCCTACTACTACCTTTGGGGGGTTTGAATTTTGATATATAATTTTTTTTTATAGTCTTCTAAAAAAAAAATCTGAAAAAAAAAACTTTTGCAATGTAGTGTGTTGTCAATTTTTTTTTCCGATAAAAATCGAAAAACTGAAATAATGCATCCACTACTTCCACAGATAGATTACACGATACCTACCTGCTGCTCTTCTCTCTCTCTCTCTCCGATAGTGAGTTGACACACAAACCCCCCCCCCCCCCATATACTTTTCATTTTCATCCAGATTGAATTGACGTGTTGGTGTTGTGTTGCATGGCACATATTGCAATTTACTCATTCCCGCAAATTTTGTTCTCACACCCAAAATTCGCACACATAAAGTCGCCTCTCAATACTAAATCGAGTTCTTTTTCACTGCTTATTGTGCAGTTAAATTCGCACAAAAAAAGTCAAAATGTCAGTCTTGGTGAGTATTCGTGCAAACACAGTCAATTATGTTTTAAGTTGAATGTAAACTGAAAGAAAAACGCATGTGTAACATTATAATGGATCAGTGCATCAGGCCTTAAAGTGACAGCAGCCTAATATATCTGCTGCCAAATTATGAGATAATATTAAAAATATCTAAATTGCAGTTCTTCCCCCATGGAATTAACATGTTTAGTGGCTAGTAACTTTGGAAAACCACTAGCCACAGTGACTAGCTAGACTTTAAAACAGTGATGGGCATAAGTATTTTAAGTGTTGTACAATAATTGTAATAAACAATGTGCATGTGACTTGCTGATGAAAAACACTAGACATGATTAATCATTTATCACTTATGAGCAGGTGGTTCTGTCTCACAGGCTTTTGTGTTCTTTCCTTTTGTGTTCCACAGAAGAATGGAACATGGTGAGTATATGTTGACAGTTTGAGTGAACTTAAATTGACAGTTCACCCAAAAAGGAAAATTCTGTAATCATTCACTCACCCTCGCGTTGTTCCAAACCTGTATGAATTTCTTCTGCTGAACACAAAAGAAGATATTCTGAAGAATATGGGCAACACCCATTGACTTCCACAGTATGTGGAAAAAAACACGATGGAAGTCAAAGGGGTCCATAACTGTTTGGAATTTTGGGAACAAAATGAACGTGTCCTGGTTGCACTCATCTGTTGTTTTTCTACTTTCTTGTCTTTCTGTTTCCCGTGATGGAAGCATCAGTCCCTTGAACGTGTTCCCGGTTGAGTCAGTGACATCAGCGCGGAGTGGGCGGGGGCAGGAGGAGGACGCCCACCCACGGCCCGCTGCGTGAACCCAGCGCCACCTGTCTCCCAGTCTGGAACAGCTTGTGCCTCCTGTCTGTGGGCCACCGTCCCCTAACGGGCCCCATGAAACCTCTCGATCACTCATTTTCACACGCTCGGCGTGAATCTGACATAAATAAAATGTTTTTAGCACTCTAAAAATGAGATTCTTCGCTTGACATAAATAAACATCCCAAGCATACATACATACCGCAGGAGATCCTGGAGAGTTACACGTGGTGGGTTGCACGTAACATGACCGGCACGACCCCGTTCGATTTACCATTCCTATGATCTATTGATCGTCTCAGTAGGTTGGCAGCTTTGTGCTCCTCGGGCTGTGTGAAAACCAAGTGGGACTCTAAAAGTGAGATGAAATCAATGAGAAAGTACCTCCTTTGTTCTCCACTTCTGGTGACTAAGAGTTTGAACAGTCAGAGATACGAACAACCATCCCAACCACACAAACCATTGGCATTTGACATATAACCAACTTGCCAGGTGGAAAAGTGATACTCAGCTGTGACTAATGCACTGCTTTCTGAATTTAACGGGCAAAATTTCGAACATATACTGATATTCTTTTAGAGAACTAGTCACCATGAGTTTAAGAGGGCATTTGGCTTATTTATTTCATTCAACTTGATACTTACTTTGACTTTGTTCAGAAAAGCAGCCAAAATCTGATTTTATTTGCTATATCTGACTCAGTTTGGAGACCGGAAATGAAATGATAAAACAAATGGCATATGATTCTTACAAACATCTATATGTAGTTTCAGCTCACATTAAACAGACTTTTAAAATACATTTCAGTTTTTTTCTTGTCATTTAACGTGATTCTAAGATACTATAAAAAGAGCAGTAGAGGCATTCATCATGTTTTGAATAGTAACTATTTTGAAGCCCAAAAAAGTGAATCCATCCATCATTAAAGTAATCCACACGGCTCCAGGGGTTACGTAAAATTCTTCTGAAGCGAAGCGATGGTAAAGAAGAATGCGGAAGCATAGAGGACAAAGCAAAACAAAACACCAGTCATGAATTAGAAGTATAAAACAAGAATTTTTAAAGAGAAATCGGAAGATTTCAATATATGAGAAGAGGGGCTTGAGTTTGTTGCCCAACTCCTTTTGTTTGAACCGTGAGAGGCATCTAAGCTTACGATACTCCTACATCCAGCGTCACACATCACGTCACGGGTTACTCATTCGGTGCAAGCCAACTTGCACAGTATGCGATTGTGAAAAGTATTTATTTTTAAATACAACTCTGATTGTGTTCGTCTGAAAGAAGATAGTCATATACACCTAGGATGGCTTGAGGATGAGTAAATCATAAGATAATTTTCATTTTTGGGTGAACTATCCCTTTATGCTTCATGCACAATTTTACTCTAACAATTATGCTCACAATGGACATCTGTGGTAAGACACTGCACCAGGATAAACGTTAAAATACACACAGGCTCAGAAATATTGCCACAAAAAAAATAAAATAAAAACACAATATGATTCTCTTAATGTCTATATCTACTTTGAAATCACATTATACAGCTTTTTATATAAATGTTTGAGTCTGACTGATCATATCAGACGTCAAGTAGGTTTTTTTATGTCATTTAGGACATAACATGATACTAATGTTTTAAAGTTAGAGCTGTTGTGGCATTCAGTAGATTTTAAGAAGTGAATGAGTGATTGAGTAAATCATATCTGACACATCATATAACAGCACCACTGTGAGATGTCATGATGAACATAAGCAAAATTTTTGTTTTTGCTTATCCATCCACAATGACAACTACTCTCATAGTCACTATGGCAACTAATGTAGATGGATACAGATATTGACTACACATGAAGGAACAGTTGCTGGTTTTTTTTTCATTACATGCAAAATTGTGAACAAAGCCTTTGAACCCTTGAAAGCAGCAATTTCCCCCCATTAACTCTAATGAAAATTCTTCCAAAACATACAATATGACCAACACACACTTCGTATTCGTATATTTTTATGTGATTTGCTCACGCCCCCTAAAGATTATGTTCAGAGAGTGGATCTTCACGCTAACATTTTACCATGTAACAAATCGTACATTTATGAACGAGATCATATAAATTTGTATAAAATTAGCAATTTATCCACTGCTCAAATTCTCATGAGATTTGGTTGACTGGTGTACACTAAAAATGTGTAGAAAAAGTTTGGGTAAATTTGTTAAAGTTTCATATATGAAACTATTGAAAATCCAATTAAACTGCAACAAAATGATTGAGGTTTTACTTTCATGAACCTCTACATAATTTTAAACATTTGTCAAAAGTGTTCCTTAATTTTTTCTGTGTAAAGCTTTTTTTTTTTTTTTTCCAGAATCCACCATTTTCCCATGGAATTGGACTATTTTTGCACTATTGTTGTTTTCTTTAGTTTGCAGGATGAAGCGACACCCAAGGAACTCAATTTTTTTCCCCTCGGAACCACCCTGAATCCGACTAGGCTAGTTTTGGGCTGTGATTGGGCTGGTTTTGTGACACAAACCTGGCAACCCTGAACCTTAGGATTTACACCTGGTATGATAGAAGCTCAATGGATGCATTTATGCTAATGCAATAACAACAAGTCTAATAAAATGCCAACAGGTTCCGAAATACAGCAATAAATCTGGCTAATGTTATGAAAAATCCCTATCTCTGCAAAGTTACATCCAATAATTCCTGTTCTAATGTCGTGAGAAGACAGCATTCACAATATAAGTACAAGAATACTAGACTGTTTACCTAGACACAAATCCAAACAGTACTTGCGTCAGTAACACCCAGAAGGGTGATTTAGACGCTTTATAGATCGAATAACACATTTTTGAATGCATGATAGGGTTCGGAAATGTCTAGATATCCATTACAAGTGCATTACAGCAAAAACACAATCATTGTTTGCTTTTATAAAGTGAGGGATGAGTCTAAATTACTTTCAGTCCTAACAGACGTCACGCCACAGATGTTGTCAACAGAGACTCTGGAAGACGTTCAGGACAGCATCAAGAACACATCACCCTCTGCTGGCAAAACACAACACCGCAGGCCTCACAAGGTTGCACGGTATATATTAGTATTCAAAAGATGCCGGTGGTTTGGCATGTTGAGGCTCAGAGTAATGAATGCAAACAGGAAGAACTCATCAGCGAGCCAAATAAACTTCTGCCGCTCACTGACAGATGTGGAATGACATGAAATGAAATCCTGACTCATGGATCACGAGAGACGTCAGCTTGAAGCTTTATTTGTGTTTCTTAACAGCAGCTGCACTCGCTGATCACGTCTCCAGTCATGTGACACATCAAACAAGCCAGTATGTTAAACATCCAAAGTGAACACGCTTAGCGCCGAAATGCATACGGTTTCTCTCGGAATAAGTTCTGGAGAACAGTTTTGTGTGGAATACTTCCCAGCTGTGCTTCATGGAATTCAGTGAACTAACCCTGAAATTCAGTCTTGTTTTTGCTCAATCTCACTCCGAATCCAAAACCAACGACGGGAACTGAACCCCTCCCTCTGCCAGCAGCGAGTACAGACCACGCAGAGCCACGGCACTGGGTCGCTCAGCACCGGAATCAGAGTCCCAGAAAGACACAAGGTTATCGGACATTGCCTACAAGCAGAAAAAAAATGTACAGGTTGCTGTTTCAAAGCAGCTTTACAGTGATAAGAAAATAATGATCAACGATGCAAACAGAATTCAATTCTGCTGTTAAGAGACTCTAAAAAGACAACAGTTATAATACCTTTTTTTGGCCAAATGAAGAAAAATGCTATCTCTTGAATTTAAGAAGGAGAGACATCAAAATGATTTTAAACCTTTTGAAGATGAACGGCCTGCTGAAGTTGTTCTACTCTGAGCCTTTGGCTTTCCAGCTCTCTCAGTTCAGTCTCACTGGTGTACGACAGGATGGGCGGCAGACAGGAACGATCTGGGTCACCCCATTCACCTCTCCTCCGGATGGGACAGAAAGCTTCAGAGCTCCTCTTATACCACCTCTCCCAGTCTGAGAAACACAAGGTAGCTTTGCATTGGATTTTATAACTTATAACAGCTGCATTTGGTATTCAGGGATTCAAACGTGTGTCGCTGAAACATTATTGTAATTGTTCGAATTTCCAAGGATCAGCAGGGTTGGTAGTACTCACACCATCGACAATGCCATCCAGGCTTGCCCCAATCGGCTTTATGGGGGCGCTACAACAATCAAAAGATTGAAATTGCTCTTAACTCCTAAACCATGCCACGGATTCGATTCGCACTCAATTTTGGGGTATTTTGCAAACTAGAGCTAGGTTTTTGGCCTGGTTGGAACCAAACCAGTGCAGAAAGATTCTCTAAAGTCTGATTGTCAATAATTATCAAAAAGAAAATTTGAAATTTCAATTCAACTAAGTGGGTGGAGCCACTTTTACTAAACTGGCTTTAACTTGTGAATGGAATGAGATATTTTTACCAAACTCGCACACAAATGTAAGAGCTCACTCTGTGGTCATGTGAAAAAGGACGCGGCGACAGGTGGCACTATAACATGTAAAAATTAAAAAATGGCTATAACTACATAACCCTAAATGTGATGATAAACAGGGCAACTTTTTAAGCAATGTTGCAGAGCGATGTTGCTCGGGCACTTTCCCATTGAGAACGGGCAACAAATTTCGATCTAAAGTATCCAGATAGAAATTTGTTGCCCATTCTCAATGGGAAAGTCCCAGAGCAACATCACTTGGCAAAAAAAAGCTCAAAAAAGTTGCTCCGTGTATCATCACCTGAAGTCTGATTGGCTTGAAAATTGGCATGCTGTGTCTTTGTCCAAGGTGCCAAGATTACCTTTGAGGACATTTGTGTATCTTGAAAAATGCAGCCGGTGGTGGCCAATGAATTTTGAGAAGCTATCAGAGAAAGTACGACAACGGAGGCCAACCAGAATAAAACTCACTGGGCCGGTCTGACACACAGCCCTAGAGGCCTGTGAGAAATTTTAAAGAAATCTGCCATTGGGGTACACCTTCATGTTTTCACGCGTGTAAAGGATTGAATATCATGTGATTTTTGCGTACACACCCACAATGTTCATATCACATGGTAGAACTCCTCATTCTGAGCAACTTTGCCTCTAGGACCACTGCTGTCAATCGATTCGTTCGTTAATTATGGGAGATTATTTCAAAAACCTACTTTCGCGAATAGTTCTATCTCAAGTTTAAAATCATAAATTTCCTAAGATAAATTGCCTGTACTGGCTGTAAATTGTCTTTTCCATCTATGATTGAGAAGGCTACAGGCTTGCTAATTAAAAACATAATACATTTTTACGCATGTGCTTATAGGCTTTAAAGCACATGAACCCCGATAATTGCTGCTTGTAACTATATTTTAAGAATATTAAGAAATTATATTGTCACAGGTTATGCAGTTCAGTGGTGAAGACAGTTCACTATATCCTGTTCATACAGCTTGATCTGGATTAAAAGGGTTGATAACCTGGATGTATTCTACATTCGTGGATCGTAAAACAATGAAGCGTGTACAGTACATAAATTGCTTTCCCAAGAAGAACATGGAAACTGTGGTAAATGGATCCCTGTGGGGTTGGGGGATTTCTATGGGATTGTGGAATATGAAGCTCCAATATGTGTGCACCATGTGTGAGGCTTTTTTGAGATGTTGCTTATTAAATCCAGAGGGAACGTTTTAAACTACATGAGAAAGATATTAGCTGACAACATTGAAAAAAGGATGGGAATTTTGACTTCTTAGATAATTGCATATTGTGCCACTTATGCAAACGTGAATTTGTGAAACAGTGGACAGAAACTCCATTCGCACTGTTAACGGTGGGTGAACAAATTAAAGACTACTGACACCACATTAGACCCAAAATAGACTGAGGATGAAGGGAGTGATTTGTTCCACTGAAGAAGACTGAATCCAAAAACACTGTGTTTTTGATCACTACAAACACCATGTGAAGATTGTTGTGTTCAGAGTTGCATTGTTGTGTTCAATTGTAGAATAATTGTGCATTGTTGACTTGTGTAATGACGCAATGTGTGTGAGAACGAGAGTGAAAAGAGTAAAGCAGATGGATGAAGTTCACTACTCCTGTCTTCTGTGTTTCTTTAGGGCTTTTCACACTTGAAATAGTTAACCCTGGGTCATTCTAAACCCTGGGTAAACTGAATCCTGGGTTATCTTGCTTGACGTTTCATTTACTCAGGGTTAACAGTTAATCCTGGTTATTCATAAGGTGATGTTTCACATTGTACATTCCTAAACCCAGCGTTAACGTTCATATTTACATATCTGCGGTGTCAGTGTCATTGATTGTATGCATACTCATTGCGCATCCTTTTCATACAATATGCATACAATTCTTAATATTATAATTAAAACAATTACAAATAATTTAGCAATTATATTTTAATTTCAGTAATAAAATTTATATTAATAATAAAATCAATCTAATATATTTAAACAAACACATTTAATAGAAATATTCTAATAAATATTTAAATTCTAATAAATTTAAATAAAATTATATAATTAGAATGTATTAACTACAGTTTCTGTTGGCAAAAACAATGGTTTAATATTTTTGTATGGTTTCATTAATTTTTTTGTAATTCCTAATTGTTTAATGTCATTTTTGGCCATTAAATACCTGTGACAACTTACCTTATTATAGTGTGATAACATGATGCACTATTGGGGCATGTTGTCACAAAAGGTCAGTGTGTGTCTTAAAATTAAATTATTTAGTTCATTCCGCAGATGCTTTCATTCAAAATGAATTACAAATGTGTAACACCACAAATAACAAGTGAAAACATGAACTGAAAATGCCACCAAATAGTTTGGGCAACTGGAGACAGATTGCAAATTACCTTTCTTTAGCTGATCAGCACATGTAAGAAGTTCTGCCGTCATCCTCTCCAAACCCTCCAGCATCCGCAAGGACTCATATTGTCCCTCATGTGATGTCCCTGTGACACACACACACACACACACACAAATCTCTTTATCTCCATCTACTCCAAATGAGCTCCCCGCCTGTGAAACCTCCTGTGACTCAGATGAATAAAGACTAGATGACAGTGTTATCCTTGGACGGATCCTTATTTTCCAGATGCTCATTTCTCAGCCCCCTACTTCCACCCACACACTACTGTCTTCCCGCAGCCCTCCATCTTCCTGCCCCGGAGCGGGTACCTGAGTCCGAGTCTGTGGCGCAGCTCTGCTCAGCTTGGAAGCAGTGCGTCAGGTCAAGACAACGCTGTGAATACACGTCCAGCTCTGTTGTGAAATCAGCAGGACACCTGGAAGGCCATTCTGATGGAAACTGATACAGCAGCAGGTCAAGAACATACAACAGCAAAATAAGAGAGATCTTAGTCAGACAACATGTTTAATTTGACCAAAACGAAAGAAAGGGAGAGTAAAAGACGACAGAATTGCTTCAAATTAAATATGCCTTCAAGGCCTTAGTGGTGAAGAGACGATGCATTTCTGTAGGCCAAAAGCTGGAAACGAGTTCACGTTTTAGCACTTCCGGTTCCAACGTCCTAAAGCCAATGGGGGTTTTTTTTAATGCGTCTTTGGTTAAATGCTGGAAATAAGATCTGCTGATTGTATTTACGCTTCAAAATTCATAAAAGTTGTGTTCATTTGTGAAGATTATCAGGATGTGTAAGAACAATATGCTTTTGTTGGTCACAGACCTTATGTTCTGCAGTAATCCCAAGCCAATGGAAAAATCCTATTGGGATTTTGTCAAGGGAACCAAGGTGAAGCTAATTTGCCGGCTGATCTACAAATATACGTCATGTCAGCACCACTCTATAGAGTGCAGTTTAGTCCTAGATCAGGATTAAAACAACACCCACAGGAGAAACGATGACTGCGTGTATCGATCGTGTCTGACCAAATGCGACAGGTCGGAAGCGTTAGGATTGATCTGAAGGATACAGTTCCCCGCAGTCTCTCCGTAAATTGATTTCTCTCTGGTACTGGCTTTGATTGCTGGTTTAACACTTTTTTCCACAATCTGAAAGAATAATTACACTTTAATTTTTTTTCTTCCCTCACAATAATGATATTTGTCATTCAATAATCTGCATCTATTTCTTTCTTATCATTAGATTAAAGAAATATTCTGGGTTTAGCCACAAAAAGCTCTATCAATATTTTTTAAGGAAAACTCATGCAATAGTCAAGTCAAGTCACCTTTACTTATATAGCGCTTTTTACAATCCAAATTGTGGCAAAGCAGCTTCACATTAATAATTGGCAAATAATTTTGGCTGCACAGCAGCTCCCAAAGAAAATGGTGTTATTGTCCAGCTTATTCTATATATTATTGATTCATTCCGTAATGCAGGTGCAAAAGTCGATGGAGCAAAGAGTTCACATGAAGCTCTTACAAAGTATTCCTTCAAAATGATACTTGAGTTATTATGACGCTTTCTAAATTATCAATTTGCAAATAACTACTGTTCTAGGCAGTTATAAGTATGTATTCAGATGTTTCTCTGTGCTTCTCTTTGTGTGTATTGTATGAAATTGACAAGATCAACCCGCTTTACATCTTCATAAAAATAGTTAAAATCTTGGAAAAGTTTCAGACAAGGTTAGCAAGTGTTTTTTCTCAGACTGATCTCATGTTAACATGTCTACTGTTTAAGTCTTGATGCTTTTACTTCACAACATTATTTTAAAAGGCACCTATTATGCTTCATTATGTGAAGTTTCAGCTCAAAATACCCCATAGATCATTTATTATATCTTGTCAAATTTGCTTCTAATTGGGTGTGAGCAAAAACACTCCATTTTTGTGTGCGGCCCTTTAAATGCAAATGAGCTGCTGCTCCCGGACCCCTTTCCAGAAGAAGGCAGAGCTTTAACAGCTCGAGCTTCAGTTGCTCAACAACAACAAAGCTGGAGAATCTCACGCAGCCAAAATGAGGATTGTCAGTAATATGTTCAGCCTTACATTGTTCAAACCGGAGTCGACACTGATGGAGAGACTCAGGAAGAAGTTACAACTTTTAGAATGAAACTGGGCGTTTCTGAACGGTTAGTGGATAAATGTCCTTGCCTTTGCAAATAAACAAAAATAAGAGTTTTTAATGTCTGGTCTTTAAAGAAAACAAAGTTTTTCAAGACAATCGCCTTTTACACTGTTCTTTACAAACGTGTGGTTATACAGTACATAAACAAGGTTTAAAATAGACGACAGACATCTGATCTCTAAAACAACAATAGCTTTAGCCGCATTTGTTGTGAAACTGGCATCGACAGAAATGGCGTTTTCCTCAAAAATCATAAAAAATAAACACTGACACTTACTTCTGGAGGTGAAGCTGGATCACAAACAGGATCCATCTTTAAGTAACAACTTTTTAGCAAAAGCCTGTGTTGTATTGCCTCTCATTCACAAAGCAGTCTGGAGTCAAATTATTTGAACGACTTTAGGTATATTTCGGGGTGCAATACGTTCAAAAATTAAACAAATCCACTGTGTCTCCAGTGGCTCAGATTTTGTGAGAAAATTAAGAGTCTTATGTTCACTCTTACATCCAACAACAGGATTGCTTATGAGACATTGTTGTCGATAAAGCTGCTCGAACGTGGAGAAAATGGCGGACAGCGTACAACTCGCTGAGGGCGGAAACTATGGTAATGCGGGATTGTCAGCGGCTGTGGGCGGAGCCAGAACAGTGTGACATCACCCTGCTCAGAGACTCAAAACGGCATGTCTAATGAGACTGCTTTGGTTTAATGAGGAATTACAAAAAAAAGGAATGGGTGGATTTTTATCATTGTAGGGTGGTTGTGTTCAAACACATTTATGTCCAAAAACCATTTAAAAGTAGATTTTGCATAATAGGTGTCCTTTAAGGATACTGTGTAGCTCTGTTTACTTCCATTGTCCTGTGACATGATTTTAAAGTATGAGTCATTCTAATCTATATTATGCCAGATATTGCTTAGCTTGTAGTGAACCCAAAATGTTCCTTTGATTTAAAAAACAATATCAGACTGACCGGATCTGTTTTGTTCTCTGTGCTCGCCAGACTGGTAACAAAGGAGACGATATCCTACAGCAGCAACAAAGAAAAATTTGATGAAAAAAATGTAATATATGTATTATATAATTCATCTACAATACCATTCAAGGGTTTGGGGTTGATAGGATTTTAATGTTTTTGAAAGAAGTCTCTTCTGCTCATCAAGGCTGCATTAATTTGACCAAATAAACAGTAATATTGTTAAATATTATTGTAATTTTTTTAAAAAAAGACGTTTTTTTTTATTGTAATCATTTTAAAATGCATTTAATTCCTGTGATGGCGAAGCTGAATTTTCAGCATCATTACTCCAGTCTTCAGCGTCACATGATCCTTCAGAAATCATTCGAATATGCTCATTTGCTCAATAAACATTTCTGATTATTATCAATGTTGAAAACCATGATGCATTTTTTTCAAGATTCTTTGATGAATATAAAGTTCGAAAGAACAGTATTTATTTGAAATAGACACTTTTATAACATTAGAACTGTTTTTTTCTGTAATTTTTAATCAATTTAATGCATCCTCGTTGAATAAAAGTATTAATTTCTTTGATACGGACTCCAAACTTTTGAAAGGTAATGTACAAATTAAAGATTCCTTTCAAATTTGGCCGCAACAAAGCTAAATGTATGATACATACCATTGTGTATTACACTGCACATTTCCTGTTGTGAATTTCCCATCTTTACCAGACACTTCTCGGCAGGAGACTGATGGGGAAGACTCTTTAGCATTAGTGGCTTTGACACACATCTTCTGCTGGGATCCTGTGGATGAGATCTTCACTGGAGCGCTCTGTGGGATTGACTGCCTTCCTTTGACTCCAATCGGTCCTTTCCGGATCAGAACGGACCGTTGGGTCACGCTCCCTCCGGCTGCTCGTCTGTGAGGATGATTGGGTTTTTTGCACGTCTCTGAGGGGGGGGAAGACTTCACTGGCTTTCTTTTACTTTCTTCTTTAACAGAATAATTACTGAATGCTTTAAGTTTGGGGTGTTTTTCATGGTTGCTGTCAGAGTGAAGTTCTTCATGAGTCTCAGATGTGCTGCGGATTTTCAGTGCTTTTTTTAAAACCTGCTCCAGCAATTCAATTTCTTCTTTCTCTTCAGGTGGAATATCTGTTTTAGACAGCAAAGACATTTTTTTGTAATATATGACATGGGATTATATGACAAATAGGTAAATGTTTTTCCTCTAACCATCTTCGGTACGGATGGCTGCGGCAGTTTCCAGCTCAGTGGCTTCTGTCACGCGTGTTCTCCTGCACATGATACGACACAGCTTAACTTGTTACACTCTCTATTTCGAGACAAATATGCTGTAACAAAAACAAAACCACTTAAATATCTTACATTGAGAGCAATATCTCCTTGCACTGCCTGATGTTTTCAGTGAGCCTTGATTCTTCAGCTTTGCACATCTTGACAGCTTCTTCAACAGCAGGAAGAGACATGCTCAATATCTGAGAAAATATGCAAGAACTGTAAGTTTATGCCAACTGTCATGACTGTATAGATGACAATTTTGCTTTTTAACTACTTAAAATGAATAAGAATGTAATTATTAAAGTTACAGATGCTATATAGTTATACATTTCATTCACACATGCATTAATACACATCAAAGATGCCGTAAAGTTCATTAAGTTCAGTTACCAAACAAGTACAATGCGTACTAAAGAGTGCGTACTTACATTCAGTTAGTATACATTTAGTCAATGAACATTCAAGTTACCCGCCCGGAAGAGCACGTTGGTGTCTAAAAACGCAGCTTTCGCTATCTTTTATCCATCCTTTATGTACCCTCAGCTCGTTGAGAGATTTAAACGAATCGTTTGTAACTCAGCCAGCCAAAATAAAGTCAGACAAACATTGAAAATTCGGCGTCAAACTTCCTTCCTCAGCGAGACTTCTCACAAACACAAGCGCGTCTCAAAATATCGCGAGACTGACACCGAGCGTCGTTGCTGTGGAAACAAGTATGCGCTGAAGCAACAGTTAAGTGTTGTTGAGTTTTTCAACATGGAGAATCAGAGGGAGTTTGGGAAAGCTGTTGCGGTGCAGATCACTGTTCTGTCTGGAAATCATTTGGTAAGTCAACGTACAATGTACAACGTACAATCACTCAAATAAAAGCCTTAAAATGTGACGAGATATTCTCCTGCAAAACCGTGGAAACTATAACCGGGGCAAGTTGTCACAAGAGAAACGGCTTTATCTCACTAACTGTGGGGTTTTAAATTCTTCTCCTCTCTTGATATATGAATCAAACACTTATTTCAAACTGTTTTAAATTGTAGAAGAAACTGACTTTCAAAAATAATTCACATTAAAATGATTCACTGCAGTAAATAGTGTGACAACAAGTGTTCCCTGCTTAGTTACGGTTGCTACAATAAAAAAATTGGCACTGACATATTAGCTATTAATAAAACAAACATGGCATTAGCCACCACTGATTTGAAAACAAAACAAAAATAAAATAGTTAGATTATGAAAGCTTTTTAATAAGATACTATATTAATTTATTATGATTTTGCAGTGGTAAATATAGTATTTAGTAGTATTTTGGCACTATGAGCAAGTCTTTAGGTTTGCTGTAGGTTTTTACACTCATTTGTGATTGTTTCAGAGAGGCAGTAGGACTGATTCGTGTCTCAGTTTTGTTCGGGTGGAGTTCAATGGATGTGTGCTGGGAGACTCACAAAAACTGGACATTGCTGTGGACAAAGATGTGGTTTTCAACTTCAGCTGTAGTTTTGAGTGCTCAGAAGTGGCACACACACCGGATGATGTGGCGCATAAACCCGTCATACGTGAGTATTGAACATTCACAGGGATTTGTTGTGCTGATCTCGTGCTGATCAGGATTGTCAAAGCCCCCACACTGCAAAAATGTTCAATATTCAGTGCAATATTCAATATCTTTTTCTTGTTTTCCAATTCAAATATCTACACATTCTTAAATCAAGAGACATTTACTTGTCAAAATATTACTGTGTTCAAATATCTGCCATTGAGGTCAGAAAAATAAACTGGATTTAAAGATAAAACGAGATTATTTTTCTTACCCTATTGACAGATATATATTTTTTCTTATTTTAAGCATGTACTTACTTAATATTTCTTTTTTTTTAAATCTCAAGTAAATGTATCTTGATTTAAGAATTTTTAGATATGTGTAATGGAAAACAAGATTAAAATACTGCGTAACAATAATTTTGTGCAGTTCAGCTAGAAAGAAAAACGGTAACACTTTACAATAAGGTTCATTAGTTAAACATTTGCTAATGTATTAACTAACATGAACTAACCATGAGCAATACATTTGTTATTGTATTTTACTAATCTTCGTTAACATTAGTCATTTGTTCATGTTAGCTCACAGTGCATTAACTAATGTTAACAAGATTTCAGTAATTTGTTAGTAAATGTTGACATTAACATTAACGTCTATTCTACACGACCGAAAACGCATGTCACATGACCGTTGTTATGAATCCGCTCTGCCTGTCTTCCACTTACCACCAGATGTCGCCCTCTCACTCTATGGACCCTGTCACACGGACTACATTTCCCATAAGCCCCTCACCCAGTCACTAATCACCCTTCCAGCTGTATCATATCACACTCACTTCCCTTCACTATATAAGCACTACTCTCACTGACATTCATTGCGAAGTATTGTACATCTTGTATTGCAATTCCGAGCATTATTCCCCTGTCTGGTTTTGCCTGTTTCTGGATCCTGCCTGTGTCTTCGTTTTGTTGTTTATCTGTCTGCCTCTGACCATTCACTTGGATATTTACTACGAGAATGCTTGTTCCCCGCCACCACTGTTTGCTGTTGAGTTGACCATTGCCTGTACTGAGTTACTTAGTTACCTGAAAAAAGTAATCTGATTACATTACTTGCGTTACTTGTAACCTGTCAGCGTTGGTTGGCTCTCGTTTTTGCAGATTGAACATGCTGAAATGGCATTTGTTGGGTCTTGGAATGACCGACGGCATTGGTCAATGCAGTGTGAATTGGCCCTTTGCAAACAGTTTGATTGACAGCTGATCTGACCAATCATAACCCCGAATCTGCCATTTTGTCTGAACTTGAAAAATGGTGTGTACTCACGTCTTTCTGCACTTGAAACAACATTCCTTCTGATGTTCATTCATGTTTATTTGATGCTATAAATGAACTAGTATGAAGAGATGATCGGTTCACGAGGAGCTACAGCGATCTGTCGCGACACATTAAAGAGACACTATACGCTATTTATTGTTTAAACTTCTTTAAAAAATTACAATATAGTAAATATTGAAACTGTTTTATATGTCTGTCGACACGTTGTCAGTGTCCTCTTTGCTCCGGGATGTATTTTTCACTTCATGAGAACATGATGTGTGGCGTGAGAGCACATGGCTTGTTGAACAAAGCAACAGTAACCAAAGGGGACGGGTCTTTGCGAATGGTCGATTGGCCTTTAAACCTATTCATAAGTTAAATTGGACATGGTTAAATATAAGCAGAAATGCATTTGTGCCCTCAGTGACGGTGCTCGAGATCTTACCAAAAGAGAAAAAACAAAAAGAGGAGAAAACCACTGCACTAGGACAAGCCGTTGTGGACCTCCTGCCACTACTGCGAGGTAAAACCATGTCATTTTATTCAATTTTGACACATTTAATGCCACTTTTATGCATTTATGCATTTTCTCCAGGTCAGTGTAGCTTCTCATCCACTGTGCTTCTGCATGCGGTGCCCGGATCACCGGCAGATGTTCTTGAGGATGGCGTAAAAGTAACATAACGTTCATTTTTACACTACTAATTTGGTGTGTTTGTAAATATACACTTCATATTTTGCACATGTTTCCATGTACAGTCCACACTAGATGTGATGGTGAGCGTTCCGGAGCCGTTGCTCTCTGATGCCCAGCGCTCTGACTCTAATGTGCTGATGGTCACCGTGGAGACATTGTATTCTGTTCCTGAGGTCTGGAATCCTGCCTCCACACCTCCGTCCAGCTACGTAGCTGCCCTGCAGATACCCGTATCAGCCACGGTAAGAAGCAATTCAAGCGATCCATCGGTAGTTGATTCTTCAAATCTCAAGAAGCAAGACACTCTTAAAAACTTAAGTTTTTTTTTGTAATGAAATGAATGTACTATGTTTTGTTTCAATTTTTGTATTTTGAGGGGGTACCAGATTAAATATGTGCAAGATATTTTTATGTATAAAAAATAATTAATCTACATATTAATGTGACGTTATTTATTGTTTCTTAGAAAGAGCAAGTGTTGTTGTTTTCCAATGGCGTCTTAAAAATGGGTGGTGAACGGGAGCCAGTGCCAAGACCCAAAAAATGGCCCTTGGCGCCTCTTCTCGCACCAGGGGCCGAGGTCATTCAAGGCCTTTATATTGACGCAGAACCCAAAGACACGGATCACGGAGACCTTACCGACTTAGAGGTGATCTGAGCCGTTAATGGACAGTGATGGATGTAAAAGGACGGAATATACAGTGTCACAACATTGATCTGTGTGTGTGTGTGTCGTAGGACAAGGATTTCAGAGCAAACGCGGAGTGTGACGAGAACAGGGTGAGCTGGGATACGGCACGCCGTTGCTTTATCGATGCAGGAGGCGCGGCCTGGTGAGCAAACGCCTCTTTTAATCAATGCACTCGACTTTATTTTGGCATTATTTGTCACGTTTTCCAATAACGCCTTCCACTTTTTTTAGTCTGTCCCGCAGGATTGCCGAATGCAGACTGTGGCCTGTTGAGATCATGAAAGCCAATCAGACGGTTCCAACCAAAGGTGGGAGAACAACCAGAGACAAGCTGGTGAGAAACATCCTGAACTTTAACATATCTCAATATGGCATTCAAAACCCAAAACAAGACAGCAATAACTTATTGATAAAAACACAAAACAGTTTTGCTTGTGTGTGCTGTATAGGGGGAGGACGAGACACAGATCTCCTTTCATGGAGTGGTTTACATGGATCTGGTGCCGCTGTTGTACCCTGGAGTACGGCGTATACACGGGGTGTACAGAATCTACCCGTTTTATGAGTCTGATCTAGTTAATAAGGTGAGTGAATATGAGTCATATGGGCATCAAATCAAGAAATAATGGAGCATAGCCTGACACCACTGAATTAAACTGCAATACTTTCAGATCACTGCAAAAAGTCAGTATTTTTGCCAAGTTTCCCTTACAAAAGATTACTGCAGTTTTTTTAGAAGTAAAACTACACAGTTTTTGTACATATAGGAAAATGCAGTTTTTTTGGACACGAAAAAAAAAAAGTATTGCAGTAATATAACCTTAAAATTGTCTTAGTTTTTACTGGAGTACAACGAGTACTGCAATACATCCTAAATACTAGTAAAATAAAACTGCAATGCAAACTAAAGTTTTTTTTTTTTTTTTTACTTCACTTTCAGTTTCACTTATCACTTCATTTTACTGCAGCTACTACAGTACTTACTTTTGTTTGCACTACTGTGGTACTCATTATATCATTATACTGCAATGGTATGCTATGGTTAATTGCTTAATAAAACTGCAGTTAAAAAACTTTTACTGCTAGTTTCACTCAACTGCTGTTTCAATTTTGTTAAGGTTTATACACATCCTTAAATCAAGATACATTTACATTAAACCAAAATGACTTAAAGGGTTAGTTCACCCCAAAATGATTAATTAATTACCCCCATTCATGTCGTTCCACACCGAAAAGACCGAAAGCTAATAAAGACATCGTTAAAATAGTCCACGTGACAGTTCATTCTAAATGTTATAAAGCGACGAGAATACTTTTTGTGAGCAAAAACAAAACAAAATAATGACTTCATTCAACAATATCTTCTCTTATGTATCATTCTGCTGTGCTATTTATGTTCAGCGCTTCCAGTTCGACGTCAGAACGCTGACTCATTATTGGCAGACGCTGTTCACATGAGCAGCACGACGATAATGAGTCGGCGTTCTGACGTAGAACTGGAAGCGCTGGATATAAACAGCGTAGGAGAATGAACTTAATTCAAAAGGGAAACAAGTTTATTTTTCTTACCCAATTGGCAGTTTAACTTTTTCAAAAAAGTGATATTTGAACTACTTTTGCTTCTCGTGTAAATGCATCTTGATTTAAAAATGTTTAGATATTTGAAATGGAAAACAAGACAAAAATACAGTGTAAGAAAATCATGTTTTGCAGTGGTGAAGCTGATATCTCCTGTATCATTTAATGTCAGGGCAGGGATGGTGCTTAAAGTTGAATCAAACTAGTTTTAAATAATTAGTTTTACACCCAAACATTAATTGTACTTTGGACCACTATTTTTAAATGGTCCACTTACACCACAATGAAATGATAACAAAAGTCCAAAACCAGTTTTGAATCAACCAGCGAGGCATATATAACAAAATACTAAGTGCATCATTTTTATTTATAAAGAGTATATATTAGCTAACATTGATTCTTTGACAGTGAACGTTATTTTATGTGTTGTTCCAGACTCAGAGGACCTACAGCATTCTGAAGGAGCTCAGCAAAGCACCGCCGACACTGGGCCGAACTCGAGCCAATTCCTCCGTCGAGTCCTTAAGGGCCTTTCAGACTAAAAACTTTGAAAACCAAAGAGGAAACAAAGACTTTTCCAGAAAGGTACAGAAAAAAAGACAAATCAGATCTTATTAAAGGGTTAGTTCACCCAAAAATGAAAATTCTGTCATCAATTACTTCCCCCCCATGTTGTTCATCAAGACCTTCGTTCATCTTCAGAACACAAATTAAGATATTTTTGATGAAATATTACGACCTGCAAGAAAATTAACACTTTCAGTCCAGAAAACTACTAAAAACATAATTAAAATAGTTCATGTGAGTACAGTGGTTCAATCTTAATATTATAACGTGATGAACAACTTTTCAACAATATCTAGTGATGGCTGATATCAAAATACTACTTCGGAGCACCAAAGTCACGTGATTTCAGTAAACGAGGCTTCTTTACCTCATAAGTGTTTCGCAATTTCAATACTTCACATGGCAGTTTGATACGCAATCCGAATCACTGATTCGAAACAAAAGATTCGTAAAGCTTCGAAGCAGTGTTTGGAAATCGCCCATATTGTTAGAAAGTCGTTATTTTGTTTTTTTTTGGTGCACAACAAGTATTCTCGTCGCTTTATAATATTAAGGTTATACCACTATACTCACATGAACTGTTTTAAATATGTTTTGGTAGTTTTTTGTGTAGAACGACATGAGGGAGAGTAATTAATGACCGCATTTTCATTTTTGGGGTGAACTAACCCTTTAATATCTCAATCATTCTCCTTCTGTTTTAATACGCGCTTGAAATTTCACTGCCTCAAAAGTCTGCTCAGAGACCAAAAAAAATCTCAATCGAAAGTCAGAGATTTCAATATTTCTCATCAAATTCTCCATAATTAATCTAAGCTGCTATCCATATTAATATATAGCTCTATACTTATTCCGGTTTGAGTTTATTTTGATTTCCGCCGAAAAATTGAATGAGGAACATCTAAGACAAAAATAATCACAACATTAAGTCACATATGAGCAATGAAAAGAAACGTCAGAGCAGTTCAATGTTCCTCAAATTCACAGCTGCTTTAAAATGTCACGCACACAAAGCAAACGTTTAACCCAAACGAGACATCATAGACTTCTTGGGATAAGATCGTTTGGAGCAGATGCCATCGCTTCCCCTTTCCGTGTGGCAAAGGGGCTCGTTTTTGATAACCCCCCTAATTAAATCCGGATCTGTGTCCGAGGCACACTTCCCAAACCAATTAGCTGTAATAGCAGCAGATTGCCGGCCTCGTCGCAGTGTGGTGAATCATCTCCTTTGCTCATCTGCCCCTCTCTGACGCCCCGTGGCTCCGCAGCAGACGGAGAGAGGCGAGGAACACAACCGCTCCACCAACCGAGCATCTGACGCCGCAGCTGCCCGCTAGACAAATAACAGCCGCTGAATCAACACACACAAACACACACACCTTTATCATATTCCCAGAAGAACACGTTATCGCTCAGAAGTGGTTTGTTTAACTACCAACTAATAAAATGTCAATAAGGGAGACAACTGTATGACTTTAAAGTATTGTCTTGAGAGAATTTGATGGGAAATGTTTGAGTTTGAGCTCTGACTTTTGATAGACTTTGCTATCTTGGCAAATCTGAGTATGGTTTGAGACACTTAAATTACTGCGTTAGAAAAAAGACTTGAGAATCTCCAAACGATTGTATTTACATTACACCGTTTGGCTGATTATTTATATGAATACAGCATTTTGGGTGCCAAAAAATGCAAGAAGTGCACGTTTTTGAAAATGATACTGTCTGACGGTGATGCCATATTTAGTCTATAGGCACATAATATTTCTTTACAAACTGGCATCGCCCACTAGTGGCCTGGCATGAATAGTACAGCATTTTTAATGGTTTTCGCGGATTCGTGTGAATGGGGATGGTTTTGACAATGTTGCTGTCTGTATGCGAAAAAGGTAAAGGAAAAACTGTCGTGTAAAAAAATATTTGAGATATTTAATAAATCTCAATAGCTCCGCCTTTCTATTTTTTCCCCTCACTGAATATCCATTGTCATTATGAATCACACTAATGTTCAAAAAGTTTGAGGTTGGTAAAAAAATTATGTTTTTGAAAGTTTCTTCTGCTCACCAAGGTATTTGTTTGCATTTATTTGACCAAAAATAAAGTAAAAACAGCAATATTGTGAAATATTATTACAATTTCACATAATTATTTTATATAAATATATTTTAATGTGTAATTTATTCCACTAGTTGATGGCAACTCTGAATTTCCAGCGTCATTACTCCCGTCTTCAGATGATCCTTCAGAAATAATTCTAAGATGCCGATTTGATGCTTGTTGTTGTCAATGCTGAAAACAGTTATGCTTGATAATTTTGTACATTTTTATTTTAAAAAGAAATCTTTTGTAACATTATAAATGCATTTTTATATCTATGCATCCTTGCTGCAGTTTTTAATTTGAAAAAAAATAAAATATACCGACCCCAAACATTTGAATGGTAGTGTACTTCAAGCGAAAGAGTTTTTGAATGCTGTTTCATGTACATTTTAATACACAAAACATTTCAAAATAAGTTTAGACAGTCAGTAATAGTACTGACATAACTGATGTCCTCTTTCTATAGCCAGATTCCCAGGGAAAAGCTGCTCAGTCTGACAGTGTGACTGGACTGGAGCCACAGGTCAACACGGAGGGACAGGTCAGTTCATCTGTCAATTATTCTTCAAAATGAAGCAGTCAAATATGAAAATAGTGTTTTGCTATTATCTCAGATGTATGCCGATTCAAGATCGTACATTATTATTGAAATTGCTGTGGAAAAGCCGCTGGTTCCAAAGAGACCACCGGAGGAGCTGGCCAAACGGTAATAGCAGAGAGTTTCTTTCAGATTCAAAGCATTGTTTTGTCCTCATAATATATCTAGACAGTGCTTCAGATTAATTCATTCTGTCTGATACAGTGTGATGGAGTTGGTTCCTCCCAGACCTCCTCTGCCTCGACGGCCAGCAGGAGCAGAAAGAGTAAAAACTAGTTTTCTCACTATTTCTGTCATATATTTTCCTCTCACAGTCAGATCTATGGGAAATCTATTACAGTTTACACTATCATGGCAAAAAAGAATGGCTGAAACTTGCTATGAAATGCCGGTCATATTTCACTTCAATATAAATAAATAATAAAAAAAAGCTAAGTATTTTCCACTGTAACAATAATCTCATGACAATTAAGCACTTTGTCCCCTGCATTCAAATGTATGAGTTGCATTAGTAAATGACACAACATTCCGAATATGTCATTTTTTTCATTTTTCATCATTTAGCAGACGCTTTTATCCAAAGCGACTTACAAGGGGAGCAATTAGGGGTCAGGTGCCTTGCTCAAGGGCACTTTAGTCACGGTATCGAAGGTGTATGTAAGAATGAATCAGCGTGTTCGAATGAATTGGTTGAGTGATTCAATGACTCGCTCATTCAGACATTTGCTTTTTAAGTGTGTTTGACTTGAAGCGGCGAGAACAATCAAAGTACAGTGAGATTCTGTGGCTGTGAAATATGACCAAATTTTCAAAATAGTCATCCAAATAGCTAAATAATAATAATAATAATAAATTTGTATGATATTATCAGGCAGTACAGGAATACCAGTCTCAGATAGAGAGTGTGGCTGCCCAGGTGTTGGATCAGTACCAGCAGCTGTTCGGGACTGCATTTGTGCCTGGTGGGAAACCTCTGGACCCCATCCTGCAGGAACAGCGCAAAACCCAGTTGCTCGGAGAACTCAACTGCTCTGGGAAATACTTTGCCTTCAAGGAACAGATGAAGGTTCATTTTAATCATGTTAATGTCTCATTTTTAATGTACTCCATTTAATGTTATTCAAGATTTCTTGCAATAAAACAAGTGTAATTTAGTGTTTATTAACCCTTTCCTCTCTCTTTCCTTCAGATTTAAAGGGGTGGTTGATTATGATTTCACTTTTTTTCAATTTAGTTAGTATGTAATGTTGCTATTTGTGCATAAACAACATCCGCAAAGTTACGACACTCAAAGTTCAATGCAAAGGGAGATGATTTGAATCAAGTCCGCGAGCTGTTAAAACTGGAAAGGGGGGCAGGAGCAGCAGCTCATTTGTATTTAAAGGGACACAAAAAGCAAAATTTCTAATTTTCAGTTCTTTTTTATAATGTTTTTTTTTCATTTAATATTTTATTTTACTTCAATTAACAAAAATAGATATTGATGGTTTAAATTAACAGTAACAACACATGGGTGTTTTGAACATGTAAACAACCTTTGTTATGATTCATGCTGTTTATGATTCATGCAGAGAAGACTAATTAGCATATGTTAATGAGCTGCTGTGTGTGGCAGTACTCTGTGGTCCGGATTGTAAGAGAGAAGATGTTGAGGACAGAGGCCTTCTCAGATCCTGAACAGCTCCAAGCGTTCCTCAGTCAGCTCTACGTGTTCCTGGTGGACGAGATGCATGTTTCTCTCAATAAGGTGAGGCCTCAGAAAGTGCCAAAAAATGTCATTTGTGTTATTTGATAAGGGAAGCATCACTCATGCTGAAGGTTATTGATCTGAACAAAACCTTCAGTATTAAGCATTGGTGCTTTATGGTCTGTATTATCAGTTGTGTTTCTGTTTCTTCTGTGAATCAGATCCTGTCAGTTGAATCTCAGGACACGCATCATGAGCCTCTGCTGAGCTGTGCTCAACTTAAACATTTCGCCAAAGAGGCCCAACTCAACTCGGACTACCAGCTGGCGGCACAGTACTATCAGGAGGTAAAGCATTACGGCGCTTTTGATACTTCAAAATAACACACTATTACTGTATACTACATTCTGTCTTGATCATCAGAATATTATACAAAACATGTTTTACAGTAGTTTATATAAGTGTAAAGCACTATTATTTTAGTTTCATTGAGATAATATTATTATCAGGTTTATGTTCTGTTTTCATGGACTTTTATTTTGTATCACATTGTTTCCCTGTGATGTTTCCTGTTTCCTTACTGGGCATTCTAACATAAATATTCCATCATTTTTGTCACTTTGAACAACAACTAATTACTGTATTTGCATTATTGTAAGGGTAGGTGTTAATAAAACACAATCTGATGAGTATCAAATTAAATTTTTTGTTATTTTATGGTGAGATTTCACTTCTGGCTGTAGCTGTATCCCCTCTGTAATCCCCCTTTCTTCCCGTCTATCTGTCTCCTATGTTAGTGATTATGTCCAAAGACTATAGAATAACACAAGACGTGTCACTCGTATTGTTTTGAATGTGAGAAAGTGTGATTAACTTACTGCAACTGTGACAATTATAGTTTATTTTTTATTAATTTTTGAATTATAGTTTAGTTTATTTTTATACTTTCCATTTTCATTTTCATTTTGGTTAAAGATTTAGTCATTTTGTTGTGTTTTTGAAATTTTTCTTAGTTTTCAGGGGTTTAAAAAAAAAAAAATCTATATAGCTTTTGTTGTTTTTCATTTCATTTTTAGTTATTTTCAAATGAAAATAAGAAATGTTGGCTGGGCAACTAGTTAACTATAATAACCCTGGTGTAAAACACATTATGATTCAAATTTCACCCACAAATCCAAAGAAACATAAATTATATTTAGTTTTTTTGCATTACTGCAATGTTAAAAATAATGATATATTATTTCATTTTGATTCAGAATAATGAGAATTCAAAAGCAAAAACTCAAAACTAAGATGCATTAATGTAATAAGAATTGGGGCAGTAATAACAATGCAGTTATAATACTAAAAAACTTAACATTTTTCAAAATATCAACTGGGCATTGGAATCAATTGTGCATGAATGCATTGCAAATCACCATTACTCCGATACACCATTATTACAATATATATACTGTATTCTAAATGCTGATTTTTACAGTAGTTTAGGATGCAGTGTAAACTTACCAAACCATGTACGCTTATCTGTATGTGTTTTCTATATTCTTGTCATTTGTTATAGCATTGTAAAGTGACTGAGTTTGTTGAAAGGAGCTATATAAAATAATACATGATATTTAGGTATAATTTGCTGGTCTAAAAAAAAAATCATTGTATTAAAGTAATGGGAATGAGATTATCCATTGAGAATAATAAGCACAAAAAAAAACCCTGCAAAGTGAAACCACTGTGTGTGTAATGCAAGAAAAAGATCAATCTGGCATTTCAAGCATGAATGCACCATGTTTTGTGAAAAATGTAGCACATTATTGTGGTATCTCATGCATATACAATGAATTTCAAACACAGCTATAGCTATCATGTGTGATATGACGGAATTATTGGATGTGACTCATGTGTCTCTGAATTTTCCTCTTTAGTGTTTGGTTCGAGATCGCAGTGACCCGTCCCACTGGTCTGATTATGGAACGCTCCACATGCTGACCGATGACCTCCTGAAGGCAGAGGAGTGTTTTCAACAGGCCTTATCCATTGAGCAAACACACATACCCAGGTTAGCAGGCAGAAACGACTTGGACTACGTTTCTAAATTTTCATTTTTTCAGTTTTCATCATTTAGCAGACGCTTTTATCCAAAGCGACTTACAAGGGGAGCAGTTAGGGGTTTGGTGTCTTGCTCAAGGGCACTTTAGTCATGGTATTGAAGGTGGAGAGAGTGCTGTTTATTCACAATCCCCACTTTCAATTCCTGCCGGCGTGTGAATCGAACCAGCAACCTTCAGATTACAAGCCCGACTCCCTCACCACTAGGCCACGACAACCCAAACCTAAATGTGTGCTTGAACTCTTCCACTCTTCTTCTCTGGTGTTTGGTTCAGTTTGCTCATGTGCGGGGTTCTGTCGGACATGAATGGACGCTATGAGGATGCAGAGACCTTCTTTGAACGGGCGACTTGCGTGGAGCCGAACAATGTGGTCGCCTGGACTTTATTTGGTGAGAATTGAACAGTACATATACTACTGTTCAAAAGTTTGGGGTTTGTAAGAAACATATACATTTATTCAGCAAGGATGCATTAAATGAATCAAAAGTGACAGGAAAGAATTATTTCTGAAGGATCATAAGACTTCAGCTTTACCATATATATTCACACAGAAAAGTTATTTTAAATTGTAATAATATTTCACAATATTACTGTTTTGCTGTGTTTTTGCACAAATAAATGCAGCAAGACTTCTTTCAAAAATCTTACAGACCCCAAACTATATTCCTCCGTGTTAAATTAACACCGCTTGTTGTTCATATGGGAACCACCAGCTTAACCAGATTTTTGAAAGAAGTCTTGCTGCATTTATTTGTTAAAAGAAACACGGAAGCAGTGTTAGGGTATACTCACACTCGGCTCTCTGAACCGTACCAGAGCACGTTTGACCCCCAAAGCCCGGTTCGGTTTATTTAGCTGGCCCTGGCCTGCTTGGAAGAAGTGGGCCAGAGCATGATTCAGTTGGGCTCGAGCACGGTTCTCATGAAGTGTGAGCGCTATCTCACCTTATTGATGAACAGGAATTGTAGTTAAGCTGTAAAACTGCAAATTCCTCCATTAACCTTCGTAATAATCCTCTGATCCGAGCAAGTGAAAATTGCTGAGTGGCATAAATGATAAATCTATCAGGCAGTATCTTAACAAAAGTGTTTTTCTTCCTGTTTTCATCCATACAAAAAGTTACATCCTATATGACTTAAGCGTGCTCTGGCCCAGGACGTCAAGTGCTACGTGAAAGGGCCAGCGGCGGTATGTCAAGTATGTACTTAAGTGATCAATTTACTAGAAAAACAGAAACTAACATGAAGAGTTAAAGAGTCAAAATGCCAAACTAAAGGAAACACTAATCATCGTAATGGTGACTATAATTTTCAATAAAACATCTAAGCCTGTTAATTCTCAAAAATAATTTAGATGAATGACAGAAATAAAGTCAGTCTGGCCTCTAATAAAAGAGATTTAATGTCTTTTCAGTTGATTTCATCTACGGCTGTGGCTGAAAGTCAGTTGAGTCAGTCTTGTGTTTCTCTTTCCTTCAGTGATTTTACTTGTTATCATCAGACGTCTCCAATAATTGAACAATAATCACTTAAGTATCTAATTAACTCTAAAACTGCTTCGGTGTTACTTTTAACACCCTGCTGGTGGTTCCCATATGAACACTGATGATGTTAATTCACTATGTAATTGTCTATGTAGACTGTAATGCATTTGCATAGTGTCTTTTTCAATATTCATTCATTTGTGTTAACTTTGCAACTTTATATAATTAGTGTGCAAAATAGTTTTGACAAAATGTGCATCAAATTGTTGTCAGGTGTGTTCTGCCAGGCTCAGGACAAGTTCATCCAAGCAGAAATGGCTTTTCGGGAGGCCAATAAGCATTTTATTTCAGTCATGCAAAACGGCCAGAGATCTAGACCAAAAGTAACCTCGGAAACTCAGGAGAAGGACCAGAAAGATGAAACAAGTGAGACTCCAGCTGGAAAAACAGAAAAGACAGGTGACCAGCTCATTTCAATCTGCTCTGTGACAAATGCCCTTTCATTTAAAGCTCATTTGGGATCATTTTGGTTTAAAGGTGGCGATACTGATGAAGGTGCTGTACATGAAGAAGACATCCCACAGAACATCCAAGAGAGTAAACAGGAAGTACAACACCAAATTTCCCCCAGCAGTGTCCAATCCACTATCTTCATGGAGACAGTGTGGTTTCTCCTGCACAACTGTGCATTACAGGTCAGAGGATGGTCACGTCACTAGATCCTGTGCACATCAGGATCAAATCACTCACTTTTACATTTAATGATTAAGCGGTTTTGAAGTAGTTTGGTGTAATTCCCTCCCAGAAGCCCCTCACACCAAGCATCTGAATGCATGACAACATGACAGCGTTTATTGCTTTTCATCTGCGCGCTTTGAGGCGCAAATAATTTATTATATATGAAAATTATACTGCAGCAACTTCTATTTTTCTTAGTGATGTTTAGCGCCAGTTTATCGGGAATTGACGATTTTGTTCCCTTCGACTCACTGGATGGAAACGCTGCTTTAGTCGCAAATGTTTTATGCGATATTCCAAATTTGCACACAAATTAAATTCAAAACTTTGGATAGAAACATAGCGATTGTCTCATCAGGACAGAGTTGCAGAATGTGGGCGGTCACATGCATAACCTTTTTCTGAATTATCCATTTATATTCAATTAAGGTTGATGAGGAGCTTTTACTTCCCCCGACAAACACTTTTATTTCTTCAGAACAGGAATCAAGCACATTTGGATATTTATGTTAATAGTTAATGCCGGATTGTGCTCGTGTCATCCAGATGGCCCAGCGGACTCTGGCTCAAGAGCTGGTGTCTCTAGACAGAGGAACCATCAGCTCATATCATCTCGCTCTGGCCCAGCTTCAGCTGCTGAGAGGAGAGCACGACAAAGCTGAGCACAGCCTGAAGGAGGCGCTGTCTGACAACTTCCAGGTCTGCTGAATTCCATTCCCTGTACTTGGTACTGATACTGATGGGAGAAATGTAGCTTTTCGAAACTTTGAATCAATTGAACCAATTGCTTCACAAAATGATTCACACGCCATACGCTGGTGACCCCTGCTGGTCAAAACTGTGTAAATGCAACAGAAACCCAGCCCAAACAGGCATAAAAACACATTTTACAAACCAATAACAAATGGTATGAAGTGTGTGTAAAATATGTTGTTTTATTATGTTGTAGGGCTTGTTTTTATGGAGAGTTTGATTTTTGGTTGATCAGGTCAAAAAGAAAATATTAACAAACTCTTTTATTATACAAATATATCATTAAAAATGTCTACAAATTTATAAAAATAAAAAGCAAATTGCACTGACAAATCTTAAAATACACCACTGACATTGTTTTGTCTCAAGATCCACACTAGTAGTGTTTTCTTCTAAGGCATGTATATTAAAGCTAATTAAAGGCACAATATGTAAGATTTAAATATTCAAAAACCACTAGGATTGCGTTATATATTTTGTTGACTTGTGTACTTTATGTGAAATGTTTCCAAGATTGTTTAAATCCAGAGAAATAAGCAATTTTAACCAGGATACGGACCGTATCCGTGCGTCTACTTCCTATGTCATCATACCCATATTACTCTCGATTTCCGGTTTTATTTTGTAGAAACCATGGAAACACCAAAGACGCTTTAATATATTATGTGTTTTATCAGATAGGTGAGCAGCTGTTTGGATATATTCATCGACAGAAAACTAATCACGTTATACAGCTCAACACAGTCTCTTATTGTTTAAATCTTGTTACCTCGATTCACAGCAAATACCATGTTTTACCATGCCTAATTTCGATCTAGTTTACTGCAGTGTGCAAGTGTCTCACTGCAGCTCCCGAGCAAACGTAAAGTAACATTATAACAACTTTCAACACACAAATGTGTCTAATATGATAAACAGAACTGCGTTACCAGTGTTGGGGAAAGTTACTTTGAAAAGTAATGTGTTAAAATATTGTGATACTCCCTAAGGAAAGTAATGCATTACGTTACTTTTTCTCTCCTAGTCTGGGCTTGTTTTTTTTTTTTTTTAAATGACAAAATATCTCTATTTTTGGGCAAATGTAAAGGCCCTTTTACACTAAATTTGCCTAATAAGTCTTGGGAATGCCAATTCATGCATGTACATTAGAGGGCGCAGCTGAAACAAACCTTTCAGAAGAAAGTTTAACGCTTACTTCACCAATAAAAACACAAAATCTAAAGTCATTTTTGCTTATGGTAGTACATTGATCAATAAAGTTAGATTAAATGTATAAAATATATTTGTTTTATTTAACATATTTAATTATTGGACGTTTGTGTTGAATTCTGATTTTGTACATTAGCTTATCCATGAATATTATTTCTGCCAGATTCCCGTCCCGATTTCCACCGGCTGTAGACGTGAACACAACAACTTCCTTGATTCTGCCTTTGCTTTGAATAAGCGACCTCTAGTGGTGTAAAATTACATATTGTGCCTTTAATTGTCCTAATTGAACTAGGGACTAATCCTGGCTAAATCTAAGCCCTGTCTGTAAACCATAGACACTGGTTCCTGTGTTCACAGAGATTATCGCCCCTTAATGGCAAACTATTGAAATTTATAAACGTTTTGAAACAGCCATGGCGACACAAAGCCTTGTTTTCTGAAATCATGTGACTTTGGCAATTTACGCGTGTTCACACCATTTTGGAATTATCGTAATTACAAGATTTCAACTGGTAAAAATTGTAAGACAGGAATTTTCTGACAGCTCCTACTTGTACCATCTGACTGCTGCAGATTCATTTAGGCGTTGATAGTGTTGAGAGTGTTGCCATTGAAATGCATAATTCCCAATGAATGTCACATGTTGCCATCTTGAAATTACGGTAATTACGACATAGCGTGAACGTAGTATTTCTCCAAATCACTAGTTTGAAACCAATCATTAGCAAAGGATTTGAAGCTTCACAAAGTGTATCCCATCACTAGGTACTGATGGAATGATTTGCTTGAGATGCACTTAAGATTCATCACTTGTTCTTGGTATTTGATCCCGACAGAACCCAGACATATGGGCGCTCTCGGGTCACTTACATCACATGAGGGGTGATTTCGCTCAGGCTCAGAGCTGCTATGAACGGACGCTGGATTCTGTGCTGGACGCTTCAGACACACACTCCATATACCTCCGTCTGGGCTCCATCTACCTGCAGGATGGAGAAGTGAGTTCTGATTAGTCTTGTTTGAGTTATTTTTACTTTTTATGCAGCAATGATCATGTGTGCTTCATTCCCTCTGAAGTATGAAAAAGCCAAAGCTGTATTCCTACGTGCCTGCAAACGCTCTCCGACATGTCTTACTTGGCTCAGGCTGGGAATTGCCTATTATAGAGTGAGTACATTTTGAAAATCTGGACGTCTCTGTCTGCATGCTAGTATGAGCAGGAGAACTTTGCTGAAGCTGCAATTTAAGGAAGGTTTGTGATTTGTTGAGGATTTTGACTTGCATGTCCAATCACAGATCAAGTCACTGTAAGCAAAGTTGTTGAAATCAACTCTCAAAGCTCATATAATATGATATAGTGAGAATATGGAGCTCAAACTTGAGAAGTGAAAACACCTCCGTTTTATTCAGAGGCCCAAACTGAGCAAAAATATGCATTTTGGTGCAAATGCTGATATTTATATGGCCAAAAAGCTTAGCTTGTAATGTAACCCAGATAGCAATCAACCATTGAATCAACATCACTTTTGCACCCGCAATTAATGCTGAACATTTTTTATTTTCAATTTAATCAAAAAATCAATGGTAATGGCATCGAATCAATGTTACAATGTGATGTTGGTTCATCATTATGCTTGCACAACAGTGCTGGGAGTCATGAGTTTTATTCTATGGTGGCTCCCAGCATGCATTGCGGCATGATGCATGCCACCATTGTTGAGATTCATATGCTGATTCTTGATGTCTGTATGTGTGTATAAAGACTTGTTTTCCCCTCATATTGTATTTAAAAATCAAAATTCAGAATGTCAGATCTGTGGCAAGAAAGTACTATCATTGGTGAATATAATCTATTAATAGCAAATTTTAGTCCGGGATTAGATTAGTGAATCATTCTACTTTATGATGATAAACTATATCACCTGATAATTTTTGTTTCTGGTTTTCTTTGCAATAAATTCTGTGTTTCGGTAAACAATCATAAAAAGCCAAGAGTCGAACTGCCAAAGCAACCAAACACTAATCACCATAATAGTGATCTAGAGCTCTGTTAACTCTCAAAAAGAACTTCTATAGAAGAATGACAGAAATAAAGTCAAACTGGTTACTAATAAGTGAAGCTGCTCCTTTTTGGAGTTGTTTAATCATTTAATGTCTTTTATTTTCAGTTGATTTTGGGCAGTGTGGTGAGAGTGAAAGCATGATGTTGAACCAACATCACATTGTTATATTGATTTAATACATTCCCATTGATTTTTTTTGTTGAGACAAACATTTCTTCAACATTAATTGAAGGTGCAAAAGTGATACTGATTAAATGCGGTTAATGTTGACACATTAACATTGATTTAACATTATTTCGATGGTTGCATGCAATCTGGGAAATCAGTTTAGTTTCAAATACTTACATAAAATCCATTTAAATATCAGTTTTCACTCTATATCTAAAGTAAGATATTTAAATGCTTAATTTTACTTTAAAATATGTGAAAAAACATGTGTGAACCACGACCTGAAGGTGGACATTTTACAATTGTACTAAAAGGCTTTTACTTTCTATAAAAGCATAAACTATCAAACAGTACATTGTGTTTTGCTGTATCATCAGCTGGAGGAGCTGAGCGAGGCTGAAGAGGCGCTGACTGAAGCCAACGCACTGAATAACAGGAATCCAGAGGTGTGGGGTTACCTGTCTCTAGTCTGTTTACGGGTGAGTGACCGTCAGATGCATTCATATGGCTTTCTTTCATTCCCTGATACTTCTTACAGTAAAATTACAGTTACTATTGTTTGACAGACACAATAGCTCTGTTCAAAACTGCCTGTATAGGATGTAGAGAGCAAAGCAGCTCATTAGTTTTTTACAACAGAGCTAACAGAAGATATAATCTTGCATTTACTGGCTTTAGATTTGATTTTAGTTGCTTTGTCCTTCCAGACTGGCCGAAAACTAGAGGCAGAGCAGTCATATAAATATGCCATGAAGGTTTGTATTGTCTAATGTTAATGTGTTTGTGAAATATTAAAGTCTGTGGTATATTTATACCTTCTTTTATGTTTGGTTTCACAGATGAATTTACAAAAAGAGTCACTTCTGCAGGAGATCCATGACCTGCAGTCACATGTTGGGTTCGGAAACCCTTCTTTCTGATCTGACTTTGCACAGAAAAGAAATTTTAAAGCATAAAAAGATTAATTACATATATATATATATATATCTATATATCTATATATATATATATATATTATATATATATATATATATATATATAAAATAAATAAAATGCTGGGTTGTTTCAACCCATGCCTGGGTCAAATAATAACAAAATGTTTGTGTTTTAAATGATAAAAAGTTGTAAATAATAAAATATGAATTTTAACATAATATACTGTTTTCTTTCTTGTTCATTGGGTGTTCTTGGTGATATTTGCTACAAGACCCGTTCACACCGAGCACAGCAACTATAAAGTTTTAATAATCATCCTAATTTTATGTGAATATGGAAGTCTACAGCACAACTATAACAATACTGATTAATATATCACTTTCAGAACAATTTTTTCCAGCCAATCAGAATCCAACCTGCTTTAAAGAGTTTAAACATTTCAGACGACAGAACTGTTGCACGTGATTATAATAAACACAACATTATCATCCGTCAGTTCTGATGCTAATACTTTTTTTTTTTTCATTATATAGTTATCTTTAGAGATGTTGTTCTTGGTGTGAATGAGCCTTTATGGTTTACATTAGGTAGTACCAATATACAAATGTATATAAATCAGAATGACTGATAAAAATTAAAGATTGGGAAAGGTATATAGATATATTCAGTATAGCACTACCATAACACACAAATTTTCTCTATGCTACTATATTTGCAAAACTGCACAGCATTTTTACACAAAATTCCAATTATTTTTGTGATAATTGGAACATGACTTGCTGAATTAATCTTTCGGTTCTCATCTGGTCATTTTGACCCGAAATGTATTTTCTTTACATTTTTAAAAATTGAGTTTTCATCGGAATGGTACAAGACCTTATAAGTTTTGTCACGTTTGAGATTTGAATATGCAAAAAAAGGATTTTTTGAGGCGGCGTTTAACGTGAGTCTGACGTTTAACATAGAGATGACAAAGTACAGAAGAGATTGTTGAATAAAATCATTATATTTGTTTTGTTTTTGCGCTCAAAAAGTATTTTCGTCACTTTAAAACATTAAGGTTGAACCATGTAGTCACGTTGACTATTTTACCGATGTCTTCACTACTTTTCAGGACTTGTAATGTGGTAATTACGTTTCTTCCTATTGGGGATTAAAAAAAAACCTCGGATTTAATAAAAAATACCTTAGTTTGTGTTCCGAAGATGAACGGTCGACATGAGTCATTGAGTAATTAATGACAGAAATTTCATTTTTGGGTGAACTAACCCTTTAACACATGAAGAGCGTTCGACCCTCGAGGGAAAGATTTGTAACTCACAAGCTTGGAGAGTAGGAAGGTTAAACACAAAGTTCACGGTTGTTTTGTTTGACAAAAAGTCAACACACAGTGTATTTCGCGGGAAAATGCATTTAATGGTCGCTGCGCCTTTAAGCATCAGCTCTGAGAGACACGTGGTTTCATCCTGCAGCTTCCTGTTTTGAGTTTATAACGGCGAGCTCGATCGCCGCAAACAAAAGCGCACGAGCGTCCGACTATTTATCATTTCCATAATCATTTATCAATCTATAATCGTTCCTACAGCCTGGTCGGAGCATTTAATATTATTATCAGCTGATCTAAAGCAGGATCAGCTGAAGAGCTCGACTGTAAGTACTGTCTTCTATTCAAAAGTATGCAAATGAGGGCGCGTACTTGTGCTGAAGAGTGACACAATGTCGCTTTGATATGTCCTACGTCAGCACTTTAGTAAAACCTGATTTATTATAATGACACTCGATTATTTTAATCCATTTGGAGTTGATTGTAGGTTACAAGCGGATGTCGATCCCAGGACAATGGGATTAGATTGTATTTTGACTGGCAAACACCAGAATGCTCATGACTGCTCTTTTGTTCAGTGTTTTCATTTACCCTGCAAACAAACACAAATGCGCTTGAAACAGCCCCAGTGTGTGGATGAATGGAGGCTCACTGTCAGTGTGTGTGTCCTCAGGAACAGTCAGCTCACTGGATGCTCAACTATTGTCATCTGTAACCATCAGCTGGACAGTTGAAGCTCAGGAGGTTGAGGTAAGAGGCTTTCTTCATCTCTGCTGTGTTTTTATATCATAATTTCTTCTTGACAGACTCTGAAGACTTGGTGCTAAGATACATATATCACACAGTTTAATAAAAACATGAGATGTCCTTTAATGAGGTCATACTTGTAATAAAATCTGAGTGATAGTCGCTTACTGAATCATTTTTTACACAATGTAAAGGATGAACAAGTTTACTAATTTGTAATTGTCAATTTATATGATCACTTTTTAGTTTAATTTCTAGGGATTGAGCTTTTGTTAATTTTTTTTTTTTTAAATGTTTCAATTTGGCTCTCATTATTAATTCAATGTTAGTTTCATTAATTGTACTTCTTTGCACTTAAAATGATTTATATTGTTTGTCAAGGCAACATTTTTGCCTAAGTTTTTCTATTTGATTTTACTTTATTTCAGTTACCAAAATCAGTTTTAACAGTTTTAGTTCGCAGTAGTAACATTGAGTAGTTAGATAGATGGACGGATGGATGTACAGAGAGATGATCGATGGATGGGTAGACAGGCAGAAATGGATGGATGGATGATAGATGGATGGACAGATAGATGATCGATCGATGGATGGATGGATAGACAGACAGATATATTGATGGATGGATAGATGATCAATGGATGGATAGACATAGAAAGATAGATAGATAGATAGATAGATAGATAGATAGATGGGTGGGTGGACGGATAGAAAGACGGATAGATGATTGATGGATGGATAGATGGACAGATAGATAGACGGATAGATGATCGATGGATGGATAGACAGATGGACGGATAGATGATGGATGGATGGATAGACAGATGATGGATAGATAGATGGATGGACGGATAGATAGACGGATGGATAGATGTACGGATAGATGATCGATGAATGGATAGACAGATAGATAGACAGATGATGGTTGATGGATAGACAGAATGATAGATGACGGATGGATGGATGGACGCATAGATAGACATGATGGATGGTCGGATAGATAGACATGATGTATGGACGGACGGATGGACGGACAGATGGATAAGCGGATAGATAGATAGATGGATGATGGATGGATGGATGGATAGACATAGATAGATAGATGGATGATGGATGGATAGACATAGATAGATGATGGATGGATGGATGGATGGACGCATAGATAGACATGATGAATGGACGGATGGATAAGTGGATAGATAGATGGATAGTAGGGCTGTGTACTGACAAATGGATAGATAATTGATGGAAGGAAAGATAGATAGATGATGGATGGATGGATAGATAGACATGATGTATGGACGGACGGATGGACGGACAGATGGATAAGCGGATAGATAGATAGATAGATGGATGATGGATGGATGGATGGATAGACATAGATAGATGATGGATGGATGGATGGATGGACGCATAGATAGACATGATGAATGGACGGATAGATAGATAGATAGATAGATAGATAGATAGATAGATAGATAGATAGATAGATAGATAGATAGATAGATAGATAGATAGATAGATAGACAGACAGACAGACAGATAAGTAGATAGATAGATAGATAGATAGATAGATAGATAGATAGATAGATAGATAGATAGATAGATAGATAGATAGATAGATAGATAGATGGATGGATGGATGGATGGATAGACATAGATAGATGATGGATGGATGGATGGATGGACGCATAGATAGACATGATGAATGGACGGATAGATAGATAGATAGATAGATAGATAGATAGATAGATAGATAGATAGATAGATAGATAGATAGATAGATAGATAGATAGATAGATAGATAGATGGATAGTAGGGCTGTGTACTGACAAAGATTTCATGATGCGATTCAATTTTGATTCACAAGCTTGGATTTTGATTCAATTCTGATTTTGATTCGACTCAATATCGATTAATTGGGGTATGTATTAAGTGCAGTACAGGCAATTTTCTGAAAGAAAAAAAAATCCTCTCAACTAATGCTGTAAACTATACTGGGAACCCCAGTTAGTACATTACTATAATATAAAGGTTAAATTTAAATAATTTGCAAACACATAAGGAAGGTTTTACAATAATAACATTAATGTTACATTTTCAATGACAATATATGATTTTTTTCATTTAAAATATCCAAAATACCGCTAGATTAATGTTATATATTTTGTTGACTTGTGTACTTGCATGATCCCAAATGTTTCCAAGAATTTTTAAATCCAGAGAAATAAGCTTTTTTTAACCAAGACACAGACAGTGTCTTGAAAAAAAGTTTTTTGAAAAGTTTTTTTTTATTTTTTGAACTATGGAGATTGAATGGTTTTATGAGGTAAATGTAACATTGTGACAATGTTTACAAGCTGTTTTAATGACGAGTTTACTACATAGACTGAAAGATCGTTTCTTTGGATTTCAGGGTTCGTAAAAAATGATAATCGATTTAAATTGAAAGAATGAATGATATTGATCTATTTGAAATCCAGGAGATTCAGATGATCAAAAACAGGATTGTCAGCTGTGTAAATGTGTAACAAGGAAACGCTCTGGCATGTGTATGTTTGATCAGTCAGGACGGATTGAACAGAAGACGGAGGAATGTCTGCTATGAAGACGGAAGATTCTGCCAATGGGAAGAGCACGGCTAATGGAGGAGGAGTTGTGTATGAGGAGGGAGGCGTCACGGTCCTCAGGTACATCTTACGTTATCAGCATTTCCTGTCGTCGGTTTGTTTCTGTAACATCATACTTGAAATATGTTCAGTGCAGTTTGGTTGTTCTTAATTAAAACTGAAACTATTAAAATAATTTTTGTTTATGAAATGAAGATGAATAATATTAGATGGAAAAACTGAATAAAATAGAAATAAAATGTTTAAGCTTAAGTACTAAAATTGCTAAAACTGAAAAAAAATTGTCATTAAAGAGTTATTAATCTAATAAAAATTGCAAAAGCAATTAAAAATATACTAAATCTGAAAATAAAATCTAATTCAAAATACTATAATAATCAGGGTTATTGGTAACTAAAACTAAAATTATATGTAAAAAATGTTACTTAAAATAAAAACGTGACCTGAAATAAGACGATATAAAAAATAAACTTCTTTAGTTTCAGCTATTTGCCAAGACATCGTTTTTTTTATTTTCTTTTAGTTTGACTTGAAATACTAAAATGACTAAAACTGAAGTAATCATAAGAACTATAAAGACATAAAACATTTATTAAAAATGACAGAAATTTTAAATAAATCAAAATTAAAATAGAAAATCTAAATAATAATAAAATTATATTACTATATTATTAACACTGTTTTTTTAGTGCATAATTGTTTATTTTACAAAGCGTTAATGTCATCTCGACCCTACAGTCCCACAGATCTATCTGAGATGTTGGCAGCAGGAACCAAAGAAGTTCACGAGAAGGCCGAAAACACAGAGTTTGTCAAAGACTTCCTGAAGGGACGCATCCGCAAGGAGCTCTTCAAGGTAAATGGATCAGTCAGTCATGAAGGATTTTAAAGGGGACCTATTATGCCCCTTTTCACAAGATGTAAAATAAATCTCTGATGTCCCTAGAGTGTGTATGTGACGTTCTACCTAAAAATAGATCATTTGTTATTGCATGTTAAAACTACCACTTTTTGGGTGTGTGCCTTTAAATGCAAATGAGCTGCTTCTCCTGGGCCACTTTCCAGAAGAGGGCGGAGCTTCAAGAGCTCATTCTCCGTTATGCTGGTGTGAGACAGATTGCCAGAACACTGACAACAACAAAACAGGACAATCTCACGCACTGAAAGTGTCAGTAGTGCTGTTCAGCCTCATGTCGAGCCTTGCGTTTGAACCGGAGTCGTTGAAAAGACCCTCGATTGTGAAGTTTCATGTAAACGTATAAGACTTTAATGATTTTCTTTGGGACATTTCCCTTCTGAAAATGAGATTTAACCACGATTCATTATGATGTGTTGGTCTGTGTTTGTGTTGTCAGCTCGGCCATGTGGCTTTATACTTCACGTACTCTGCCATGGAAGAGGAGATTGAGAGAAATAAAGAGCATCCTCAGTTTGCTCCGCTCTACTTCCCTCATGAGCTCCACCGGCGTGACGCTCTGGCTCGGGATCTGGAGTTCTTCTACGGCGAGGACTGGCAGGATCAGATCAGTGTCTCTCCGGCCACTCAGCGCTACGTGGACCGCATCCACCAGGTCGGCCAGGACCAGCCCGCGCTTCTCGTGGCTCACGCTTACACCCGCTACATGGGCGACCTCTCGGGCGGTCAGGTGCTGAGGAAGGTGGCCCAGCGCGCCATGAAGCTGCCGCCCACAGGAGAAGGGCTGAACTTCTATGAGTTTGATGGCATCCACAGCGCTAAGGCCTTTAAACAGCTGTACCGCAGCCGGATGAACGAGCTGGAGCTGGACACGCACACCAAGGAGAAGATCGTGGAGGAGGCCAACCTGGCATTTCAGTTCAACATGGAGGTGAGGAGTTCTTGGGTATAAAAGCTGGCGTCTCAAACAGGTTTTGTAAGCAATAATGAACGAGAGGCTGTATCGTGAATACGACTGACCTGAAGGAAAATGCTAAATCTGAATGTAGGTAATGAACTCACTCGATCTCTTTCTCACGATACTCTTCTACATAATACAGTGAGCTTCAATGAACAATATCAGTTGAGAACAAACAGTTTACGTTGCTAAGAGTGTTGTGATACACAGAATCGTTGGGTGAAGCGGCCATAGTGACTGAATCAAGGACATATAAAAAAGGTTAAATGTTTTCTTTTTATTATTTCAAGCAAGGTTTTTTGTTCCAACAGTCATAATTTTTTTATGTTTTTTTCCCTAAAGAGGTCAAGCAGGATCATTTAAGAAAACAAACAAAAGGATTCAGTTTAATAATTCAAAAATCACTCTTTTCATTCACAATTTTTTAACTTTATGAATAATTTATAAAAACAAATATTTTTATTATTATTATTATTCATAAATAGCATTTATTGTATTGTTACATGTAAGTACAAATGATGAAATAAGATGTATGTATACACATAAATTACATTTTTCTGTTCTATTTTATTTGCAAATCGATGATGTTTCTAAATAAAAAAATGTTTAAATTTAATTCAACTAGTTTTATTTCTAAAATTGCTTTTTATGTTATTTATGGTAAATAACTACATTTTAAAATAATTAATTTATGCATAGACACACATTAATTAATACAATGAATTATTATTATTTTTTTAATAGATTATTATTATTATTACCTTAACTTATCTTATTAACTTGTCAAAAGGGTGATGTTTATATAAAAATTTCTGATTTAAAAAAAAACCAAAAAACTAATTTAATTAATTTTTTTAATTGTTTTTATTTATTTTGTTACATTTACCTATTTTAAAATAATTATAAATACATATGGAGAGAGTATTAAATCAATACAATCTTTATGAATATTTTGTTATTATTACCTATTTTATTGGCAAATAGATAAAGCAACACTTTTTCGAAATTAAGTTTAAATAAAATAAGTTCAATTTTAAAGTTTAAAAATGATTTGTTTTGTTACATTTCACAAATTTGATTCTTCATTACACGAGTCCTTTATAGGTTGATGTTGATGAGATCTGCTGTTTCTGAAGCAGATCATTATATCTGCAGTTATCTTTGAGATCCTTCGCTTACATTGAGTGAATTAAACTAATGGCTCTTCGTAATCTTTCTCTCTGTCATCATCTGGAGACTAGATTAGACTGATCCGTTCGGCTCAACCTGCTGTCACTGTTAATATCAGTGAGCCTTTGATTAAAAATGAGAGTCTCTCCTGCTCCGTGCGGCTTGAGTTTCATCCGTCAGCAGATAGTCTTTTGTCGTCACGGCAGATTACAGCTAAGACATGAAATTAAATGGAAAAACCTGGGTCAAAACAGTGTCTTTTAACAAAGCGTTTGATTGTTTGCAGTGACATCTAGTTGAATGTGACGTCACAAACTGAGTGTTTACTCATTGTTTCCTGTGATGTGTAACCGTAAATGAACGTCTTTTTGTGTTGCATGCAGATTTTTGGAGAGCTAGAGGAGGTCGGAAAGACCCTTCAGGATGATGTTTTGGATGCCGCTCCGGTTCATGGTGAAGTGCAAGGAGACATCAGTCAGTGTCCGTACCACGCTGCCAAAATGGGTAAACTTGACCATCTTAATAAACCAGGGATTCCCAAACTTTCTTGTCAACCAAACTCATGAATTAATTACTTTAAAATCCCCTGAGCTTTAAGTTAATATTTCAATAATTTAACTGCACATTCGCTGATTGATTGATGACAATTAATGGTCACATGACATGCAAGCAATCAGATAAATTAATCTTTTTTTTATTTAACATTTTATTTATTTATTGTATTTATTTGAAATGTGCACATATATATATATATATATATATATATATATATATATATATATATATATATATATTTATTTATTATTTTATTTTTTTACAAATATTTAAGTGAAATTATAATTATTATAATAATAATTATAATAACTTTTATATATTTTATTTTAACTTTAATATATTTTAATGAAAATATATTACAGTTCACTGTACTACTGTAATTTTATTTTGGCAAATAAATTTAGTAATATTGGAATACTATTATAGTTTTTTTATTTATATTTTGAATTAGTCATTTATTTTAAATTTAAAGTTTTAGTAATTTTGTTGTGTGTTTTTGTAATTTTTATTATTTTTGTTATAGTTTTTATTTCAGTTTTTGTTATTTTAATGCATCAAGTTAAACTTGAATGAAAATGAGAAGCTGACTAGCTGTAATAACGTTTTATTTCAATTAACATTTATTATATTTCAAGTAACAAAAATGTTTTTATTTTAATTAACTATAATAACCCTGAATAATTATATACTTATTATATACTTAAATTAAATTTCAGTCTTTTATTTGATAATTTCACTAAACTATATCACTATTACGGTTTTATTTCAATGAATTGTGCAGCCCTGTTTATTCATTTTATTTAAATTTTTCAATAAATTTTATTAATTATTAGCTTTTTGAGAAACCCTGCCTTAAACCTAAGAGATGAAACTGCTTGCATGTTAATTTTGTTGTTTCTGTTTCAGCTGCCAGTGGCGGATCATCTTACATTTATCAAACGGCCATGGCCGTGCTTAAAAATCCTTCCGGTCAAGTCCTATTGGCCGCCTGGATCGCTGCTCTAGCCGGATTGGCTGCTTGGTACCTGATGTGACCTCCTGTGACCCACTCTTAATGCATCCCATTTGCCCCCTCGTTCTTGGGTATAATGTGATTTATAATAGTAATGTATGAACACAGACAATTTAAACGCAGGATAGCATAGTTTATTGTGGCTGCCGTTACCTTTGCACTGTCAGTGTTGAAGTTAAGGGTGGAGAAATATGCAGTGTTATTTTTATAGTTTCATCGCAGTATCGAGTCATTTGGTGCAACAAGTCAAATGGGCCAAAGCATATATTCTACGCAAGTATGAACGTAAACGCAAGATTGATTACATACATCATGGTAATTGTGTTGCATTCTCATTCATCACCATAAGGGGGCGCTGTAGAAGGTATTAGTGCAAACTGTCTTCTACAGTCAGTTTGTTTTAATGGCACCAACATGTAATGGAAACGCTTTCGCCGTGAGCACCGAGGTTTGATATCGCCACAGTAAAACATGTACAACGAGACAAGGCACTTGCAAAACATTTGCATACATGCGTAGAATGTTTATAACAGGTTTGAAACGTAAAAGCACTTGGTTTTATGGGCCTGTTTGTCATGCATGCTTTTAAATGCGATATGCTATGCATACATGCAGCATTTACAAAGAAAAACAGTACCTCTGCAGGGCAGACTACTGAGATGCCGGGTCAAAAAATGACTGCCCCAACGGTTAATGAAGAGGTTTAGAATGTAAAATATTGAAGAATTGCACATTAAGGTCATTTTTTTCTAGTTGCACAACATGATATGTTACAGACTCTGCATTTAGAGATATTCTACATAGACTGTTAAATGGGCCAGAATTAACTGTTCTTACTAGAGGTTGACCAAATTGAGTTTTCGGTTATGGTGACCACTGACCAGTGATGAGGATAAATAACTTTTATATATTATTATTATTGTGCTTACATATTATATACAGTAACACTTTACAGTAAGGTCTAGTATGTTAGTAAATGTTGATTTTACATTAACCAATATCAGTTAATGATATTTTTAATTATTTCATGTTAATGGGGTCATTTTTTTTTTTTTTGTGAGTTCACACTTGTAGTTTGGTTCACTTGGTTCGTTTGGTCCGGACCAAAAAAAAAAAACCATGGTTCGCTTAGCGTTCAGATTGGCATTTTTATCACCAAACCTAAAGATACCGAGTCTAAAGGTACGCCCAGATTCTTTGGCTTTTATGACATATTGCCTATTTTGAGACGGAACTGCCGAACATCCAAAACAATACTGTGTAATGGGCTAAATGCGGTCGTTGTATGTGCGCTACCTGCATATGATGGTATTTTCACCAGCTGAGAACTCGTGAAGGGTTTATAAAATGTCAAAACAGCGGCAGGAATCCCTCTGTCTCACACACACACACAATCTGCTACAAGGAAAGGTAGTTCTGATGCCTCTACCGAACTGTGATGGGCAACATTACGACTATGACAAGAAAAAACAGGTTTGTGTGAGCATTCTGTCCTTTTTAGGGTCTCATCTTCCTTTCTCGTCTTTGAGTTTGTTTGTAAGTGGACCAAGACCAATCTTTCACCAGGGCTTGGATGATAGTGTGAACACAGCCTTTATTGGGGTTCACTTGTATGCAGAAAAACTATTATTTTCAACCCTCATTCTGAGCCTCTGTCTTAAATTATTTGTTTTTAAAGAGGATCTATAATGCCCCTTTCACTAATGTAACTTAAGTCTCTGGTGTCTCCAGAATGTGTCTGTGAAGTTTCAGCTCAAAATACCCCACAGATCATTTATTATAGCTTGTCAAATTTGCGTCTATTTGGGTTTGCGCAAAAACATGCCATTATTGTGTCTGTCCCTTTAAATGCAAATGAGCTGCTGCTCCCGGCCCCCTTTCCAGAAGAGGGCGGAGCTTTAACAGCTTGAGCTTCAGTTGCTCAACAACAACAAAGCTGGAGAATCTCACGCAGCCAAAATGAGGATTGTGAGTAACATGTTCAGCCTTACATTGTTCAACCCGGAGTCGACACTGATGGAGAGACTCAGGAAGAAGTTACAACTTTTAGAATGAAACTGGATGTTTCTGAACGGTTAGTGGATGAATATTTGTAGTTGTTGTGGAGTTGATTCAACTCCTCATCTGGCATGTGTCGTCATGTTAATCTTTTGTGCAAATCCAGAGTTGAATTGAGCCTGGTTTGTGAAGCAGCCCGGCGTAAAATTACGGCATGGCAACAACATCTTACTACAACAACTCTTCCTCTTCCTCACCCCCTTTGTTGCATGTTCGCAGGGGCGGGGTTTATGTAAATTTTACAGTTAGTGATGTCACTAACACGGGAAGAAGCTTGTTGTCCCTACCAGCCGTTTGTTGTAGTTCTTAAACAGAATTCTTTAAAGAAATATCTCCCTTTGCATTCAACTTTGAGCGTCGTAATTTTACAAATTGTATTTCTCATGTCATGACCCCTTTAACTAATGTAGTCAACTAATGAAACCTTATTATAAAGTGTTACTATGTATATATGTAAACAATATGCTGATACTGTATATCAGTCCATCACGGATCATCACCAGGGTTCATTTACTCAAGGCTCTGATGAACAATTATCAACTATATTAAATATTTGAATGCAATTTAAAAAAAGGGAACAATACTGAATTAATATACTGTATTTGTACAAGCTAGAATTAACACGGATCTGACTTACAGTTTGACATTATTAACATTTATGGATGCAATAATTTTATGCAACTTTTAATGCATATTAACGGTTTTGTTCCCTTCTAAGACCATAACATGTACAATGTTCACCAAGGCACTGTGACATGATGCATTTGAGAAGGATTATGGGGGATTGTGTATCTGTCCTCATTTACTGTCTGTTAACTAACAGTGTTTTTCTCAGATTGTCAGAAAGGCGTGTGTTTCAGAAGTCTAGTTTTGTATACGAGCGAACGCATCTTTATACTGATGAATAATGTTCTTGAAGAGTGTTTCATGTAATACCAAACGCTGAACAGTCACAGGACTTTTTGAACCAAAGGAAATGTTACTTTCTAATCTGATCATAGGCATGAATGTGAAGTGATTTGAATCAATGGTTGCGCTTGGGTTTTATGCAGGTCATTTCATTTCTTTATTTTGTGTTTTGAGTAACTGACAGTTTTTTAAGCACTGGGAGACATTGAGAAGAATGGAGTGGTGTTCATATACAGTACAGTGGAGTGATTTAGACAGTTTGTGTAGTTCATTTTACATTTCTTTATATTCATTTTAAGGTTTAGAATACATTTTGGTGGGGTTTTTTTTAAATAAAATAACTGCCCTTTTTTATTGGTTTAAATTGTTCCTTCTTTCTCTGTTCACTGTAATGAGTAATAAATTCACAACAGAATTCACGGTTTGTTTTATTTCAATAATTTTTTTAATAAAGAATGATTCAGATGTAATATAAGCTCTTTAGCAGAGTTACCAGAGAAAAAATCTAAATCTTCAGATTTTATGAGGCAAAACTATCTGAAGATTTAGAGTTTAATTTATGCAGCTCATATTTTTATTTCTAAAGCATGTATTGATGTTTCTATACTAGAAGTGTTTGAGAAATAAAGTTACTGTGTTATGAAAGCTCATTTCCAACACATAAGAAAATCATGCTAATGTTAATTGTGACAAAAAGTTGAAAGTTATTATGAGAAACTACATCAATAGCGCAAGACAAACAAGCAAGTTAACCTTGTGACTAATGTATTAAGACTGCATGAACAAAGAGCAATTTCTGAATTTCTAGACAATGGAATATTTTGAGCATAGCTAGAAAAAAAAAAGTAGTTTCACTAGATATTTACATTTAAAGAGATCTTTTCCAGACCTGGATATCACAATTTTAACATTCTGTGTTATTTCCATGACCATGAGAACATACACAATAAATTCTCTGGTGTTGAATTAACATCACTCAGTGTTCATGTGGGAACCACCAGCAGGGTGTTAAAGTAACACTGAAGCAGTTTTAGAGTTAATTAGATACTTAAGTGACTGTTTGAGTGATGATTGATTTATTATTGAAGATACCTGATGATAATGAGCAGAATCACTGAAGGAAAGAGAAACACAAGAACTACAACTGACTTTCAGCCACAGCCTTAGATGAAATCAACTGAAAAGACATTAAATCTCTTTTATTAGAGACCAGACTGACTTTATTTCTGTCATTCGTCTACAGTTATTTTTTTAGAATTACTTTTACATTTAGTCATTTAGCAGACACTTTTATCCAAAGCAACTTACAAGTGAGGAAAACAAACAAGCGATTCTTCATGAATTGGCAAATAGACACAGGAAGAATTAACAGGTTTAGATGTTGATATTGAAAATATTGGTCACCATTATGGTGATCAGTGTTTCCTTTAGTTGGGCAGTTTGAGTATATGGAGACTAAACATTTTCAAATAAAACATCAACATCTAAACCTGTTAATTCTCAAGCAGAACTGTAGATGAATGACAGAAATAAAAAGTGTCTTCAATAATCAATCAATCATCACTCAGTTAATCACTAAAGTATTTAATTCACTCTAAAACTGCTTCAGTGTTGCTTTAACTCTCTGCTGGTGTTTCCATATGAACACTGAGTGATGTTAATTCAACACCAGAGAATTTGTTGTGTATAGAAATACATTTAAAACAAAGACGACAGACAAAAAGGAAACTTGGTCACTTTCTCAACAGTGTGAAAAGAAAAAGCCTTTCATTGAATATTCTGTTCCCTCAGTTTATCAGCTGATGAGCTGCTGCTATTAACCAATATAAATACATCCTCAACAATAATGGCTTTTTTCTGATCAATAATCAAAGATCAACATCGTCTCTGAAGCACATGAAGGATTATAATATTACAGTAAGTTCTGGTAAATCTATTGTCTTCAAGTGATCAGAATCAAAGTCATTCACTTCTCAACCTTCAGGAAACTCATCAGCATCCTGGGATTGAAGTTTCTCCTGGAGTTTATTTAACCTGAGCATACGTCACATCACTGGATCCAGCACCTGGAAATATATCAAGAAGATCAAAATGCATATTTGAATCTGTTTTCACTCAATAATGATTGATGAAGTTTTCAGTGGTTTCTTGTAACTGATGTTTTTAGTTTGACACTCACCTTGATCTGTTTCCAGCTTCAGTTTAGAGTACAGGACGTCACGACTCTCAGTGTTTTTGCCTAGAAGACGCCAACAGTTCATATCACTAGAGCTTACTGTACGTCCAACACTCATATGAAATATGCCATTATAACATGCAAAAAAAGAGCAAAGACTTTTGTGTCGGTTTACCTTTGTTTTCTTTCTCTTTCTTCTGTTTGTTTGTAGATTTGAGTTCAACCTCAGCATATGTGATCTCAGGCGGCGCACTTACACCGTCTACAATGAACAACAGAGGAAGAAATAAAACACTTGTGAACTTGATTTCAAATATCACAGTGATACAAAAAACGATTTGATTTCCAGTTTCTTTAGAGAAGAAACTATTGAACTCATAATGACATAAAACACTTTAAATGACATCATTAGTTACCTGTGCGAACGTCTTTATTAATAGTTGCATTAACTGAGTCATAGACATGTGCAGGTCCTGTAATAAATTAATATGAATTAATATCCAATTATATTTTTAAATACTTAAATTTTTCTTTACTTTACTTTAATTTTCTTAAAAGATTTTCGTCATCCGTCTTATAAAGTCAATCCCACAGAAAAAACTATTCATTTCATGTTGACAAACTTAAAAAAAAGCACTAGACACATTTCATGTAACATAACAAAATAAATGTATATATACTGTATATATGTCTGTGTATATATGTATAATATAAATATATAAATTTATTTTTTAATCAAATAAAAGCAAATGACATCTAGCTGAAATATATACTGTATGTTAGACAAATATCTTGAAATATCATTAGGTGTGAGGTCTGTCCTGTTAGTTAAGAGTTATTCTTCAGTGTCTTTTATCTCAGCTTGTGAAGATTTATGGGTATTATTGATGGTGAAGAATAAAGACTGACCAGACAGCAGTGTGTTGTATCCGGCTTCACTCTGGTTCTGCTCTGATGTCTGACTGATGTTCTGCTGTTGACTGACTCCAGAGAGAGTCTCAGATCTGACACCTAGTCAAACACAACATGTTTGTGTCAATGTTCTGAGGAAAACTGACTTTTCATCTCTTTCACATGTTTGAGAATGACAAACTGTTTAATGACATGTTTTTATTCATTCATTTATCACATTATGTTTACATCAAGACTGTCTTCAATCAGCAAATAAAACCTGATGAATGATAATTTGATAATTTGGAGTGATTTACATATGCAGTATATCAAACAACTACACTGTAAAAACAGTTGAGTGAATGATTTTTTAAGTTATCTTTTTGCACTGACTCAGTTGTATTTGCGTATAAAGTATGTTCAACTTGACATATTTAATGTCGATTGAACAAAGTTTAGATGGATTAACTTTATGAACTTACTTTGCTTTTTCAGTTCAAATGCTCCCTGTAAAATGTTTTTTTGTTTGATAAATTTAACTTTTTCAGGTACTAATTTCCACTGACTTATTTAAGTTTTAATTACTTAAAATATTAAGTATATTCAACTTTTGTTTAGTTATTTAGTTATTTGAACTTACAGTTTAATAGTTTTAAATACCAAAGTTCATGTTCTTGTAACCTCATTTAACTTATTTTATTAATTCAACCGAATACATGATTATTTTATTTCAAATGTTTCATCCATGTTTTGGCTGAGAACTTTATTCCCATTTAAATTAATTTCTACTGCAAATAATAACTGATCTGATTTCAGCCACTGAAACATCAACAGCAAATCAAATCAATTACATTTCAAGATCTGAGCAGAAGATGATTAAACAACTCCAAAAACAGCTTTACCATCTTCACTCATTACAGACCAATATGACTTTATTTCTTTCATAAGTTGTATGAAATTACTAGAATTATATAGAATTAACTGAGGTTTAGCTCTAATTAATGTTTATTTTTTTATTGGTTTTTTGTATGTTTGTTTGTTTTTTAAGTCACCATAATAGTGAAAAGCGTTTGCTTTAGTTGAGCTCTTGACCCTTTTAAATGACTTCATATACTAAAATACTTCATACACATATACAGTGTTTTGTTAAGAATACTTGTGTTTGGATAAATTCAGCTGATGTTGTCTGCTTCTACAACATTAAAATGTTTGTACAGTCATTTAACGCTTACTGTCCTGCATGTGTTTTTTTTTTTTTTGTTTGTTTAATTTTTCAAATGATCAGATCTTGACGCTGGTTACCGAAACCCAGGAGGAAGGAGGAACATGCTGTCGAAGAGCCCTCGCTGCTGAGGGGGATCGCAGTGCTGAGGAGGTCGGGCAGTGTGGGAGACTGAAGACCATGAGTGGCTGCCCGAGGCAGTGGAGCTGGAGCGATTGAGCAATCGGTGAGACGGAGAGCTCTTTGCCCTGCTTCTGGGATGAGGTGGGATGACTGCCATCCCAGAGGGAGCGGAGGAGTCGCCGCCATTTGGCATGGGCCGGATCCTGCTGCCTTACGCCTTGATAGGGAGGAGCAGGGAGTGGGGGACTCGCTGTCGGCTGCCCTCAGCCGGAGGAGCCATCGCCGGCCGCCAGGGGGTGGAGGAGGATCGAGCCTCTCGGCTGGCTGAGGACCGAGCGGCAGTGTGTCCGGGAACCGAACAAAGTTTTTTATTTTTTTTCCTCTCTCTCGTCTTTGTCGCTCCTTGTGCTTCCGTCTCCTTTTTTCTCGTCTCATCTGTCCTTACCCCCAGGTGCTGTGGCCGTCGAGACTGACCCCCGGGGGGAGTAGAGCGCCGTCTTGGGAGTAACCCCCGGCCTGTGAGGGGCAATGGGGGTATGTGACGAGCAGGGCGGGCGAGAGCCGTGAGGGAACGGAGGCCAGTGACGTGATTGATAATGAGCGTTAGCTGCGCGCTGCACCGGTCTCGTATCTCTCACGGAGGAGCTCCGGAAGCATAAAAGAGGAGCGACTACAGTGAAGGACGAGAGAGGACCAGGCCTGAATTTTATGTTGTGTTTTACTATGTTTGTGGGGGCGGCAGTCGCCGTGAGGAACTGCAGCCATTTTACTTTCGTTTTTGTTGTTTATTTTGATATTAAAGTTCCGTTGAACGTTTGCTGGATCCCGTCTCCTACTTCTTATATTTAAGAACTGTGTTACAACTACCTTCTCTCATTTCTGGTTTTCTTTACCACAACAAATGTGTTTTCTAAACAGTGTTCAAGCAGCCAAAAAAAGTTAACTGAAAAATTCAAGGATCAAGAGCACAACTAAAGGAAACGTTGTTCACCAATATAGTTGTTTAATCATTCTCTGCTGAGATCTTGAGATTTAATTTAATTGTTTGCAGTTGATGTTTCAGTTGCTGACATCAGATCAATTATTATTTGCAGTAGAAATGAATTTGAATGTGAATGAAAAAGTTCTCAACCAAAACATGGCTGAAAAATTTGATATAAAATTATTTATTTGGGTCAACTAAGAAAATAAGTCAAATTAGGTTGAAAGAACATGAGCTGTGGTATTGAAAACCTCAAAAGGTTGACTTTACTTTCATAAAGTTATTCCAACTAAACTTAACAAGTTCAAATAACTACATATGTCAAGATGAAATACTTAAAATTCTAAGTAAATTCCACTTAACTGAGTCAATGTGAAAGGATAACTAAAGAAATTACATTTTTTACGGCATAATTATACCATCAAAATCAAAATTGAAAATGAACAAACCTCAGATTCTTGATTTTATTGCATTTTACAAAATGTCCCAACTTTTCTGGTAATGGGGTTGTAGATTACAAAAATATTTTTATCAATACTTTTCGCCAAATTTAAGATGGTCTCCCAGCCTGACCAGCTGAAAACTGCCCCAAACCCTTTACAACCAGCAAACTTACCAGCTTTAGGTTGGGAGACCAGCTAAGTCCAGAAAACCAGCTTAGACTGATGTAAGACGGCAGCTAAAAGAGTTTAGAAACAGAGCTAGTATCTGAAAATGTGTCACTGAATTTTAATGTCAGATGAAAAACCTTTGTTGTTTCTGTAGCGCCACAGCAGGACCAAGAAGACAATGATCAAAAATACAACCATCAGTCCTGCAGCCACTCCAATTATCAGACCATATGATCCTGATGCAGAGATACAAGTATTTTTACATTTTTACACAGCAGCTACAGAAACACAGTAAACATACAATCCATTATGAAAAGGTTTATTCAAGTGTACTATTAGTATACTTATTTGAAACTAAAAATAAAGTATGCTCTCAAACTCACCTGATACTGTCAGTGTAACTTCATCACTGATGTGTGATCCTTTAGTGTCTGATACATTACAGAAGTATTTACCTGCATCAGACTCAGTAACAGAACTGAATGTGTGTTCCTGTTCTTCACTGAAAACACTGGCTGAACCTTCTTTATACCAGTTGTACCTCCAGCTAGTGACTCCTTCAGCATCAAAGTCACATCTGAGAGTGACTGTCTCTCCAATGAATACATGTTGATCAGGCTTAATGATCACTTTGGGTTTTGGTCTTTCTGTAGAACAACAAAAAATCACAATTAAAAATACTCAACAATCAGAGCTGGTTTGGGAATATCTGTCAATATAAAATTATTGGGAATTTGGGAAACGTTCTGAAATGGTTTCAACAGACAATCTCATTCTCTCACTGGTTAATTAATGTTTTTTTTTTGGTTTATTTCAAAATTTGACTTATTTTGACAGCAGTGGGTGTTTACACTGAAGTCTCACAGCAGACATGAATCTTCTATGAGGAGAAATTTAAAAAAAAAACCTCAGAGCCTGATTATTCAAAAAATCCACATTCAAACCAAAATATCTGACTCTCTGTTGTGCCTAAATTACTAATGACTAAAAAACTAAATTAGAAAGTTGTCCGGCTTGATGGGAACAATAGATGCACCAGGTTTGGTGACTGTAGGTAAGAATAACCCCCCAACTTTTGTCAAAAGGTGGCGCTATAAAGCCCCTCCTCCCCATCCATTTCTAAGGCTTTGCCCTTGTCTACTGATCAATAACTTTGATGTGTGTGTCAAGTTTCATGCAATTTCAAGCATGCTAAGAGCCTAAAAAACACCCAAGATTATTATTAAATTCAATGCATTGCCATGACAACAGTATTCAAGATATCAAGAATCCTTTCACAGGTGTGCATCTGCAGTGTATTGATATTATTCTGATGAAGTCTGAAGTAAATCAGGTAAAAATAAGAAGGCGATTTCAAAGCATTTTGAAAGTACTTCCTATTGTCAGTTGGTGGCGCTATGGATTTGACTCACAATGGTCACATCTATGTGATCAACCTCCTACAAAACACACATCATCAAAATCAGTCAATGTTTATTAGTTATAACCAGGGTTGGGGAATAACGAAATACAAGTAACTTAGTTACGTATTTAAAATACAAAATTTGAGTACCGGTAACTGTATTTCCTTAGTTACATTTTAAATGGGTGTAATCAGATTACAGTTACATCTGAAAAGTATTTTAGATTACCAAAGTGATTACTTTGAATTTTAATGTCATTTAAACAGCGATTGGTGATTCTCTAACTCTGACAGTCTGAAAAAGCGGAGTTAAGTTTCATGTTTTCGACTGTTTTCATGTTTTGTGATAGTTGTTTGTGAGTCATTTTATAACTGTAAAAAAGGTCACTGCATCTTTTTCTCAAAATTTGTTTTTTCCCCCTCATAATTTCACAATTATGACTTCTTTTTATCACAATTGCAAGATTTGAAGTCAGAATTTGGAAATATGAACTTGCAATACTATTTTTTTCTTGCAATTGTGAATTTAGTAGTGAGTTAAATGTCATAATTCTGACTTTATAACTTGCAATTGCAAATTTATATTGTGCAATTCTGAGGGAAAAAGTCAGAATTGTGAGATAAAAACTTGCAATTTCCTTTTTTGTGTTTGTTCCACACTTATTAGTATTCCAAAGTATTCTAAAGTATTTAGATTAAGTTACTAAACTTGAGTAATGTAACGACATACGTTACAAATTACTTTTTAAAGCATGTATTTTGTAATCTGTAGTGAAATACATTTTAAAAGTAACCTATCCAGCCCTGGTTAAAACACACTTCCTGTTTCTCCTTTTTCACCATAAATTTATTGCCTTGCCACGGACAAACCGTTTGAGATATCAAGAAATCCTCTCACAATTTAGCCTCCTCAATGTCTTGACTTCATGCTGACTGAGTTTGGTCCCTAGGAGGAGTATGTCAAATTCCAGAGCACACGTTTTTCAAACAACCTTAAATAGTCGAATTCCTGTTGATCTGGAGTATGACTTACAGTGCGAAAGTAGTTTATCCCGATGAGATCTATAACTGTATGAGGTTTGGTTACTGTAAAAAAGGCTGTGGTTTGCGGTCACTCTAACCCATAGACATAATAAAATACATAGACGCCCCATTGGCCATATTGTGCAGGTCAACGTTCCCATAACGCTCATAACTGGAATTGAGAAAAATGCCTGTTTTGTGTGCTGCTTGGGGATGTACAAATCTCTGCACAATTGAATACACGTCTCTGGGAATAACCTTCACAGGTAAGGCTGAACATTTGTTTCTGCTTGTATTTGGTCCTTATATAATTATATTGATAGTAGTTGGCCACCGGAGTCAGTCAGAAAACAGCTAGCGATGTCGCTAATTTGCTATGAAAGTTGAGTTTAAATGATTTATATTATAGTTCTAGCGTATTTTATCTTATTTTATAAACTAAATTTCCTGAAATTTAAATATGCATCTAAACCAGCTTTTAAGACAAGCACTCGTTTCGGTTAGGTGAGTGACATTGTGAATTACTGTAACGTTAGCTAGTTGGCTAGCTTACTTTTTCTCACACATTGAAGGTTTCCCAGAGACAAAGAGTTGAGGAGACGGTGGGAAGTAGCTATAAGAAGGGAAGGTTTTTCTGCAAGCGAGTTCTCTGTGTAGGACAGGTCTGTCAGGAATAGTCTTCCCCAATAGGGACGGATAAACCATCGGTATTAGTATACTATATGCTATTATCAATATATTATTGTGATATTATATTATTGTACTTATACTATTATATAATTATACTATTCATTACTATTTTATTTGCTGTATACTGTGTATTGACTATACACTTTATTATTGACTATATTGTATTCTACATAAACTATTTCCTATATATATTATATACACAACAAACTATTTATTATTACTTCTCACTATATATTTTCTTTACTATTTGCATTCAACTGTAGTTGTACCATATCATATGTATTATCATAAAGGATCCATCAGTTATCTTGTTATTGTATGTTTTGGAGTAGCTATCTGTAAATATCTGTATCATTTTAGTGCTATAAAAATACAGAAAACAGCGTGTGTGATTTGTATTTGACGATTTGCTTCATTTTCACAATGGTGGTCTATTCTAAACACAAGAAAAGCTAAAATGGGTTAAAAGACAGAAAATGCCTTTTCCACAATAGGAAATCCTTTTTTTCATTTAAGGTGAAAATTTTAATTAGCTCATTATGGGAATCTTCATAATTCGTATCCAAAAATAAAGCGGTCAAATACAGGACGAGTCTGAGCTTTGACTATTCGTTATTAAAATAAACATTTTTTTAAAGTCTACTATCGAGGTTTTAAGTAACTAGAGATGGAACTTTTTGTACACCACGTACATCATAAACCACTGAAATCGGTTGATAAATGTAAAAGTTATTTTAGTTTTTATCCAGAAAAACCGCAGCTCGCCAGTTTACTTGCATGTGTATACAGTGCAGTGTTGCCCTCAGCAACATGGCGGACACGTTGACGTATCGCAGCAACGTTCCAAAGTGGCCAATGGGGCGTCTATGTATTTATTATGTCTATGCTCTAACCTCTCTCTATTAAATGTCTCCCTCTGCACACACAACTTGCCTGAGCCAATCAGCGTTCAGAAACCATGACCATGTGATCTGCCCCGCCCTCACAGAGAAAGTAGTTCAGTGACACGGAGACGGATGCTGAAGTTACCGCAGCATAAATTGTTTATAAATCTTTTATAGATTGCCTTTTGGACAATGGGTTGAGCGTGAATGCAAAAGTTTCTATCTCTGTAGCTGATGAGACACTAATTTGCGCTTGTATATGAGTTATCCTGCGACGTAACGAAATGTGCATGTGTATGTGTGTTCATAATAAGCGTGCCTTTAACCATTTAGTTTGTATGTTTGTATTCATAACTTTATTATTGTCATTACTAGAGATACACCCGTTGTTATTGTTACATTTTATATGACTGTTTGAAGGAAAGTTAGCTGTATTTCTATATATTTAACGGCAGAATTGTTGTAAATATGTTGCTACACGTATGCGCATCCATACCCCAATCAGAGCGGCGCCATACGAGCTCCTCATCGCAAACAAGGTATCAGGATACAGCTGTGCACATAACAACTCAGTTACAGCCTGCCATACATTTGCTTTAAATCTTTTAATTTAATGTTCATTGAGCTGTATTATTACCAGTATGTTTAATTGTTGTATTTCATTATTGTTATTATGTATATTCATGTTTATGTTACTGTTTTTAATTTAGAAAACCACAACCACATCCACAACACAAACCAGTCTGTTGAGAGGTGACAATAAATGGGTTATTCAGTTGAATCTTTGTTGGTCTCTAATCAGACAGTGTTTGGTGGGTCAGCACCAAAAGCATTTTTTCAGTTACTGTAGGTGAAAACGGGTGTGAGCCTCTCGACAACCATATAAAATGGTTGGTGGCCGGCCGGCCCTGATGAACGACGTTTCCTACATGTGCAAAGTTTCAAAAGTTTTTGAGCATGTAAAGGGACCCAAAAGTGCAAGAAAGTTTGTGAAAAACAAAAAAATATATAGGAAAATAATATTGCCTTCTCCCTTTAGGGACTTGGGCCATAATAAATAAAATAAAATTCAATAACAATAATTACTGAGATACATCATGACTACTTTTTAGGGTGTTATTTGGTAATGGATGTGAAAAATCAAAAAATCCAGCCAACTTTGTGTTTGAAGATCTTGTGCAAGTTCGGTTAATTAAAAAAAAGTATCTTAATGTGAAAAAGCAAATCACTCAATAATAACTTGTTAAACTTGTGTGTGTTTATGAAGAGATGATCAAACTCACCTGACACTGTCAGTGTAACTGCATCACTGCACTTTGTCATGAACTATATCTGAACGAGGACATATGAAGACATAAATCAGCTCACAGTTTCATTGACTCTCACCTCTGACTGAGATCCAGCTCTTGGGCGACTCTTTCTTCATCTCTGGGTGTTTGCAGTGGTAGAAACCCTCATGTGACTTTGAGACAGTAGGGATGATCATCTCTGTAGTTTGATTCTGGACGAGTGATCCATCTTTATAGAAATCAGCTCTGAGGATTGATGGGTTTAGATATTGATATAAACAGTGTAGAGTCAGAGTATCTCCTTCATTCACAGGATGAACAGGACTCTCCAGAATCACACCAACTACAGAAACACAGGAAACATGTGCTGACTGCATAAAGAGTAAGATTATATGAACAGTAATAGATTTCTATATTTTCTGACAAAACTAGATTTTTATTACAACTTGTGCATTAAGTGTTTTGTTGGTTTGATTGTTTTTTGCCCATTGATGCTTCCTGCTCTTGTTAAATCACCTGCTTCATGAATTGACTGTAAACTGCCAGTGAAATGAATAAATACAGAAACACAGACTCACGGTGTACAGTGATATTAACAGGAGGAGATTTCTCTCCAGATTCAGACTGACACCAGTACACTCCAGTGTCTGATGGGATGGTGGTTTTGATTGTACATGTAGATCCTGTTTGTGATCGAAACACTGGTGATGAACAATCTTGCAGCCCCCAACCGTCTGTGTAACCTCTGACTGTCCATCCATCAGAGTTACTCTGGTCCTCACAGCTCAGAGAGAGAGAGACAGTTGCGAAGTGTTGAGTTCTGTTGGGACTGACGATCAGAGACACTGGAGGAGAAACACCTGACAAGACAATTACAGCTCTAATTTTTCAGATTGGAGGATAAGAATTTTCTTTATTAAAGTGTAACTAATAGTTTAAGTTCTGCATGAACTCACCAGTGATCCACAGTGATTGCTTGTTGCTGTACAATGATTTATAGGCTGGTTTTTCTCTCTCTGCTCTGCACACATAAAGTCCAGTGTGTTTTACAGTAGCAGAACTGACAGTGTATTTTCCTCCAGATCCTCTGCTGCTGTCTGAGAGCAGCTGATAATGATTTCTGGAGTCTGTAAAATTAAAGAATGTGTAGATTTCACCATTAAGTGGAACTTCACAGATTTCAACCTGCTTTGAATTGTTACAATGTTGGTAGTTTATGTAACGGGCGGGGGTGGGGGGTTAAATCGTCTTTCATCCTGGGTAAAATCCATGATCTCTGTGAGTGAATGTGATGATGATCGTTTAATTTGGCGTAATAGTCTCTGTTCATTTCATGTTCGTGTTCGGTGTGTATTTTATGGTTAATGATTCGAGAGGATCAGGATTGTGTGCAGTTGCTCGTGAGGGTTTTACGAGTTCTCTGTAAAACTGAATTCGGTAAAAAAGTGTCCAGTGTAATGTTTATGTGTACAAGATCACGAGCATGTTATATTTGATTTTCATATATAATGTTGAAGGCTAAAGTGTGTTGTCTCACCCTGAAAGTGTGAACTAACAGTAGTACAAATACAACATTTCAGAGAATTGACACTTTATTTTAGTTTGCTGAAATGTTCGTGTAATGGCGATCCGAACCATGTTTTTCACCATTTCCATTAAGGGTGTGGCACAAAGGATTTGACGCGTGAATCAAAACTTGTCTTTTAAATCTTTACTTCTTCTTTCGTTACATTACAAAACAACAAATTCAATACTTTTTTTGCACTTATCCCAGTTTCAAATTCAAGAAATTCTCACGGTCAAAAGACTGTCTAACTCCAACCCTTCCTTGTTTCCATAATCCTTTTTGTCGTTTTTTCCTCTTACGCATACGTAATGCGTCATAAACTGGTCAAAGTCATGTGATCAATACAATTAACACAAAATAAAAATTTTTCAAAAAGAACACAATCATACTCGTCTCAAGGAAAAAATATAACAATATTATTAGAGTTGTTATGGCTCTAACAGTTCGTTTAGTTTTCCTGCGATATCTGAGTTTGGAGCTGATACTGTTACACTGACCTCGTGTGGTGAATTTGACTAGTGCTGTCTTTGATGTTACATGAGTGACACTAAATTATCACCTGTTATTTGTGAAACTATTCACTTAAATCATTTAAGAAGACAACAAAGAAACTCCAAACAATTGATTTGTTAAAATAAATACATTACGGAAATATTAAACGTGATTCAGTGGCGATTGATGTATTCTTGTTAGCTGGCAACATGTATGTAAATGAACCGTGTTTAATCATTCTCTGTGTTAAAGAATTATACACACTCATATGTCAGCAAAACTACAGAGAATACTAATGTGTTTTTGTATCCTCATCCATGGACAGTCTGATGGACAGAGGTTTATTATCACTGAAAACTGTAACTCACTCCTGATAAACGTTTACTCTTTGAATTCTTGAACCCAGAACAATTCAAGTCTACATGCTCTGTCTCGATTGTTTGGATTCAGAAATATTAATATTTCAGACTTTAATAAAATCAGCTAATTCAGATGATACAACATGAAGTACATTACTGACCGGATGAGACAGTTTCAGTGAACCAGCTGAATGTCCAGCCTGTAGAGGAGCCGATAACCTCACAGATCAGAGTCACTGGATCTCCTTCAGTCAACCACTTCTGAGGAGAAACTCTTAACTGGACTTTATCTGAAATAGACAAATGAAAGGTCCAAAGATCACCCTATGTGGGGTTCAAACCCACATCCTTCAGGTTAGTAGCTCTGAGCTCAAAGCAGGGTTTCACACCACCTTCATCTACACCAGCAGTAGTTCAAAGGACGAGGTGGTGTCTGTAGAGTTATTAAATATTCAAGACAAAGTAAATGTCAAAAGATACTTTATTTTTCTATATTCTTAACAAATTAACAAATTTTGGCCATGTAATATTTCTGAAGAAATTGGCAGTTTTGTGAGTGAATGTTTTTTTTTGTCACACCTCTGAACTGTCTGTGTGGTTTTACAAGTTCAACACATTAATCATTTATATAACTTGTTTAAAAACTGTTTTTATAATCATGACACTCCTTTTCACTGATGGGGCTGGATTCACAAAAATCTTAAGAAAAATTTCCGAGAAGTTCGTAAGAATGTTCCTTTGGGGATTTTTAGACAGGAACTTTAAGAAATTATTTACATTTTTTTTTTTTTTGTGGATGCTGCACACTGGAGGTGTTTGAGGAGAAACTCCCTGATATGATTGTAAAGCGCTTTAGACGTACAGGAGTTCATAGTACTGATTCCTGGGACTGATTGCACACACACCTGCAGTTCATTACACACACACTATTTAAGCACGCAACACACCACCACCACCACCACTACTACTACTACTGTGAAGTCTTGTTTTGCTACGGTGGTCATTTCTGACTGTTTCATTTGTGGATGGTTATTCTGTGTTTGATCTTGGACTGTTTCCTGTTGTTTGATTCTCTACTGCTCGTGCCGACTATTGCCTGTTTAATGGATTGTGATTGTAAGCCGCCTGTCCTGATCTTTTGCCTGATTATCGGACTGTGTATGTTTACCACCTGTCTCGACCCAAGCCTGCGCCTGTTTACGATTCTATTATTCTGCGATTCTGCCTTCTCCACCTCCACTGCTGTGTGTCGACCCTGTACTGTTCAACTCTGACCAAAATGAAGCTGCAGATGGATCTTCACTCCACTGACTGTGTTACAAAAGTGCTTTACAAATGATTCATTCATTCTTTTAAAATTTGTCTTCAGAAAAAAGATAAGAATATTCTTAAGAAACGTTTTTAGGAATTGAAAACATTCCTTGAGTTAGAAAATAATAATAAAATAGCAGTGAAGAATTTTATTCTTGTAAATGTTTTGTGAATCCGGCCACTGGTTTGTAACAGAATCAGCCATTATGATTAAATTTATGAATCAAATTCACTCACCTTCAGTGTGTCCAGAGTGGATGTTTGAAATCAGCACTAAAAATACAAAGTAATAATAATTATAAAAACTCATGAAATATTGTGTAATTATAAATGTTCCTGGTAAAGATAATCAAACTCATCCATTGGTTATCCTGAGAGAGTTTCTGTGGGATCTTATTTTGAAAAGTTCTTCCTGTGAGGAAACAGACTGTGTTTCTCTTATGGGTCCCTGTGGCGTCTTCTGTTTGTAAGTTAGTTTTAGGTATAAAGGTCTGTCCCACAGAAAGAAATGTGGCTCAGATTCACTGAAGACAGACTAACATCATTGCTGAAGATCTGTTAAACTGCTTCCTTCAGTAAATTCTCCTCCTCACGAGATCTCTGGTCAAGTTTACTTATTTTATCATTAGAGAAATCTAATACATTAACAAGACAGCCAAACGACAGCTCAGACAAATACAGGAAAATATAACAATTATTGAACATGGAGCTGATCAACTTTGCATTATATTTTAGGCATTTTATAAATGCATATTCTTCTTTAGCTTGTGAAACTCCATACACTGTGTGCTCAATTATTAGGCAAGTTATATTTTTGAGGATCAATTTTGGTATTGTAGAACTACAGTGCTCTTGGTCAATCCAAAATATTAACAAACCCTCAAAACTGAACATTTAAGTAGTGAAACTGAAGTTTTGGCTTTCTTAAGAGAATTACTACATGTACACCATTATTAGGCAACTATTAGTGTGCAGAATTATTATGCAACTAAATGAAAACCAAAGATTTTACCATCTCACTTGTTAATTTTCACCTGTTAAAGTAAGAATAATAAACAAACTCAAAATTTAATAATAAATATTTCTGAAATTACAAAAAGAGAACCTCAGTGACCAATATAGCCACCCTTCCTCTCGATAACAGTCTCAAGCCTTTCATTCACGGGGTCGATCAGTTTCTTGATCTGGTCAGAATCAACTTTTTGTGCAGCCGCAACCACAGCCTCCCAGACACTGTTCAGAGAGGTGTACTGTTTACCTTCACTGGAAATTTACTGCTTAAGAAGGACCCAAAAGTTCTCAATAGGGTTTAAGTCAGGTGAAGAAGGGGACCATGTCATTAGTTTTTCATTTTTAAGGCCTTTACTGGCCAGCCACGCAGTGGAGTACTTTGATGCATGTGATGGAGCATTTTCTTGCATAAAAATCAAAGTCTTCAAACTTTTTCCTGTACCACTGCTTGAAGGAAGTGTCTTCTAACAATTGGCAGTAGGTCTGAGAGTTGAATTTGAGTTCATTTTCAACCCAAAAAGGTTCAACTAGCTCATCTTTAATAATACCTGCCCATACCAGTACCCCCACCTCCACCTTGCTGGCGTCTGAGTCGAAGTGGAGCTCTGTGTCCGTTACTGATCCGACCACGGGCCCATCCATCTGGTCCGTCAAGAGTCACTCTCATCTCATCAGTCCTCAAAACCTTTGAAAAATCTGTCTTCATATAATTCTTGGCCCATTCTTGATGTTTCAACTTATGTGTCTTGTTCAGAGGTGGTTGGGTTTCAGCCTTTCTTACTTTGGCCATGTCTCTGAGAACTGAACACCTCGAACTTATCGACACTCCAGGTCGGTTGCAGTTGTGGAATATGGCAGCGCTGGAGGATAATGGGTTCCTGGTAGCTTCATGTTTGATTCTTCTCAAATCTTTGACGCTTAATTTGCGTCTTTTCTTCTCGACACGTTTCTTGCGACCCTGTTGACCATTTGCTACAAAACGTTTCATGGTTCTGTGATCACACCCCAATATCTTAGATATTTCAAGAGTGCTGCATCCCTGTGAAAGAGTTTTGACAATTTTTGACTTTTCAGAGTCAGTTAAATCTCTTTTTTTGGCCCATTTTTCCTGAGGAGAAGAATCTCCCTAATAATTATACCTTGATATAGGGTGTTGATCTCCTTAGGCCACAGCCTCCCTCATTACACAAATACACATCACCTGATATGCATTAAATCCAATAAGCATTCAAGTTTATACAGCTTGGACTTGGAAATTATGGATAAAATGATGATATGGTCAAAATAATCACTTGCCTAATAATTGTGCACAAAGTGTAATTTCACTCTCACATGTTCCTCAGCTTCACAACACTCAAATGTTTATTTTATCATCGCAGCAGAAAAAAAACAGAAATTGATTCAGAAACTTGAAACAACGGTCTGATCTAAAGTCTGATTAAAGATAAACTCTTACTAGTGAACATCTACTGAAGACTAACTAGTGAACATCTACTTCATGAACATCCAACTAAACAAAACAAACCAACAGAACTGATTCAACAAACACTTTTAAAAAGCAGAAAACCGAGTGACTGAACAAACAGACTGACTCAAACACAACAGAGTTAATTTCTCTTTCACAAACAGCTCTAACTGCACACTTCCTCTCTCAAGATCGTCTTTCACTCATATATCATGAACTAGAGCTGGATCTGAAACACTGAGAGCAGCATGAAAAGAAGAAAAATCCACAAACACTAATTCATCACTTGAACCTGTTCAATCCTATTCATAATATGAGCAATTAACATCCACTGAAAATAATACTCACAGAGCACAAGAGGAAGCTGACTGAGCTCCATACTGACCGAATAATGACAGACGGTTAAAGACACAAGACTTCCTGAAACCTCCAGTCAGATCTTTAGGAACAGAATGACAGATAAAAGACATACAAATGAAGCTCATGTGTTACAGAAAACCTTCTGATAATGTTGATCATCTTGTAACATGTTTTCAAAAAATGTCACAAAAGTTCATACTGAAATGTTGTCAGGACTCATTCAGGATCAAACTGAAGAGCAGCAGTTTGACATTTTGATAATTAATATTCTTTTGTGTTTAATGGAGAAGGAAAAGGAAGCAATACTTTCATGTCTCCATATTGTAATAATGGTATTAACTGTATTTATAACTTTATAAGTTAAGAAGCAGAAACTGGTGAGCAACTGCTGTTCCTCAAACACTGGTTAATGTCACTGAGCTGAAATGGAACAAACCAAACGACAACTATGAGCTCAACTCTACCTCTACCTATTTCTACATCAGGCCTCTGACAATAAAGGTGTCGAGTTTGACACTAATATAATTGTACTGGTATGGTTTTTGTTCCTCTTAATATAAATTTAATGTATAATGTTATATAAATTCAGCAGTAAATTCCTCAGTGTTATTTTAACAGCTCAGTGTTCATCTTCATGCGATCACAGTCAGACTTGATGATGGTGGGATCAGATCTCTGTGTGGATCACACCGGCTGTTCTCAGACTGCTTGTGCATACAAAAATATCACTGGATTATTACCATTAATAACAAGAGGAATGTTTGGAAACCCATATTTACCACTGAAACAATGCAGTGAAAGATATAAATAAATAACTAAAACCATTATTTTTTTATTGGCTGAAAATATTAATGTGTCTGACTTTTGCACAGTACTGTATAGATTTACACATATTGCTAGATGGATCAGCTTTAGGTTCACATGTGTAACTCACTGAGTTTGGAGCTAAAGCGCTTTGACTTTTATACAAAGCATATTTGTTTACTTCAAAAGTCTCCCGTTCAAAACTCTTCAAGAATATGACATTTGAGTTGATGTCAAAGACATTATGTGCCTTTGTTAGGATTTACTAACCGGTAGATTGTAACAATTAAACAAAAGAAGCAAAAACACCATGAAATGATTCAAAAACAGGTTTATTGAAACGATCCAAAAGAAAAATCCCAAAACAATCTCAATGACCATAATCCACTTTCTGATTGATCGAGTGTGTGCATGTGTGTAAATTATTCTACAAGAAAACTTCATTTACAGTATTTATGCATAATATATAAACTCAACTCCAGTGTTCCTGTGGAAAGAACATGCAGGTCTAACAAGAAAACAGTCGTGTTTATGTGTCTGTGTGAATATTGTCAGTCAGAGTCAGAAACTGCACAATACACATTTTACCCACAATTCCTTTGGCTTTGAGTTGTCAAATGGCTTCACACAGACGACACAAAAGTTTTCTCTGTCTGAGGTCTCAAAAACTTCACCACTGGGTTTCAACATTTCTGACTGATCTGAACATCTTTGAAACCACATCAGTTCCTTCTTTTAAACACTGGCAGGCACAGCTCTATCTGTGTGACGAGTCCACTGGAGACAAGATGAAGATGAACACTGTTGCAGTTTATTACAAAAAGTGAAATCAATACAAGAAAACAGAACAATCACATGACTTGAACAAGAACCAAAGCAGAACTCACTAACAGCAGTGTACGGGACATGTGAATGTCTTTTCCAAGTTCCACAAGTTTTGACGCGTTTCTTATATTATATTCACCAACCAAAGTCCACAGTTTCCGTTCGAATGGTTTATTCTTCACAGTCAGTGAATAATCACGTTTCTCACATACAGCGTAATCTTCTATACAGTGACATCCTCTAAACAACTTATTTGTAGAGGTACCATACTTATGAGCCGATTTACGCTATATCACACAATGAAAACGAAAACGGTCAAAAAGCTTTGTGTTCTCTCAACGTCAATCTGAACATAACATGTGCGTCAACATCCTATCACGTGAATTACAACAAAAATGACGTCACTGAATATGCGCAGTAAGAACAAGCATAAACCAATTGAACATATTCAACAGTAAATGACAATTAAATTGAAATTAACAAAAATTATTATTGCACCACATTTACATAATAAAAATGTGAAAGTATAAATTATTAAATATGGCTCCTACAAGCAGGTTACATGAACAACAGATAAAGAAAGATAAAGAAACAATTCTTATTATTAGTTTTATGGCAGATTGTAACCATGGCTAATCAGGTGCATACCGCCACCTACTGTATCGGAGTATGCAGCATGGATTATATATTTACATTTACATTTAATCATTTAGCAGACGCTTTTATCCAAAGCGACTTACAAGTGAGGAAAACAAACAAGCGATTCTTCATGAAGAGGCAAATAGACACAGGAAGTGCTCGCAATACAAGTTTCAGACATTGCTCAGAGTAACATAAGCTAGAGTAGAAAGGGAAAAGAAGGGATAGAATTTTTTTTATCTCAATAAATCTACTTTACATTAAAAAACACCATCTAAATCCTATATTATACACATGCATCCTTCAGATATTCCACAACATCATCCTGTGCATCTTTTACCCGTTCTCCTGTTGTTCCCAAACACCCTCAATGTTCCATTTTCTTCCTGTCTGACTTATCTTTCGCTTTAATCTAATCCTCTCTTCCCTATACTTCCTACAATGCAACAGTTTATCTTCTGCACTTTCTGTGATTTTACATTCCATACATTAATCTGATTTACTTTTATGTAACAAAAACAATATTTTATTTAACCCCGTGTGTTCAAATCTCAGTCTGGTTAAAACTGACTCCTCCTTTTTATTCCTTCCATTCACACACTGTGCATTGATAGATTTCTGCAAACTTTAATATTCCCTTCCACTATTATCCCTATTATTATTTCCTTCCACTATATCCCATCTGTCCTGCCATTTCTTCATCATTTCTTTTTAATTATTGCCTTAGCTTCTCCTTTCCCAAAGGGAATATTTATAATATCTTTGCCATTTTCAAACAAGCAATGGAAACATGAGGGCTATATATACACACAGACTCATGACTAACATGAAACACCTGAACACAATAAACCAAAGAATGTGACGCAGAAAACAAGGGAACCAATCAGAACATGAGACCAGGGAATCACATGACAAAACCAGGAAACAAAGGAACTATGAACATGTAACAAAACCCAAAACAGATGTGACATTTCCCCCTCAAAGAGTGACTCCAGACGCCCCAACCGAACATAAACCAGAACACAAAAAGTCCAGGAGGAAGGATGGAGAGCCAGTCCTGTAAAGGGGAAACTGGTCCTGGATCATGGCATGGTGGCGGGCCTGAGATTATCTGCTTTCCCTTAATGGATAAAATATCATTTTTGTGAAGAAAATGATTAGAAAAGACATAATTATCATTGATGGACATGACATGTACCCTAAACTGTAGAATGACTCATTTAACTGAGAGACTGAGAGTGAAAGAGGAAGTGATAAACTGTGAAGAGAAGCTCACATGTGCTGTGTCCCAATTCACATACTATCCGTCCGAAATAACAGGCCTTCGAAATTAGAATTAGTGAGTCCCAAATCGTAGTATGTTGAAGTGAGTATTCGAAAGATACCCGAATGTTCTACGTTTTCCAGTTAGAATCCAAAGTTCAGATCCATGCTAATATTTCCCACAACCAGTTGAGCGTTGAACGAGGATTCGATTAGAACTACAAAAAGTGTTAAAAAACTACAAACATGATGTATGTAAGAGACCGACTGAAGAGAGACTTTAACTGAATGTGGAGGATTTTAACTGACAAGATGATTGACAGGGCAGTTTAAACGGTGACAGGTTGCACGAAACTAAGCGACAGAGCGTCTGTTAAAGACACAATTATGATGAAGTAGTGTGTCCCAAAGCTTGAATACTCTTCTGCTACACACTCAAAAGTATGTACTTTTCTTCACAAAAACAGTAGATACTTTTAGGGCAAAGTATAAGTAGGTGAATTGAGACGCAGCAAAGATCTTGTTTTCAGATCTTGTTTTATTCGTGCTTCATGACACTCAACACATAAGAATCTGATTTAGAGGTGCTTGCTAAGCATCTGCATCATGCATCTGTTTTTCATGAATCTCGAACCTTAATACAGATTTTCTCAATTACTTAGAAATCAATTAGCCAAATTTTATCAAAGTACCACCATTTTCTAAAAGATTTCTCAGAACTATTAACACTATTCTTGTGATTCACAACTCTCAACACATATTCAGCCCTTCACACCATTTGTTCATGTTCAGTAGCGTAAAAAACCATCACAGCGTCACATGAGCAGCAGTTCTCATGTGAACACTAATATGTAACAGTTTCACACGCCAGTCAGAATTACAGGACATAAAAATAATCTTGTGTGAATTCTGTACGAAAGAAATGCATGTTCAATAATTGATCGAAATTTTATAGTTATATTATTTTTCTCTCCATACAAACTGTAATCATTTCTGTACATTACAGTATTTTTATGCTGCAAAGTCCAAACTATTGAGAGATTCATTAGTCAGAGGTCATGATTCTTCTGCTTTTATGTGACAGCACAACAGTAACATACCGTTTTCCATTAAAACAGTAATATACCATAGAAAACATCACATAGTATTAATGATTATTTTGACTGATTTGTTGGTCAATTAAATATTCTGATGATTATGACTTGTAATAAATCCGTCATGTGTTTTACCTCTTATTCTGCAGCATTTGTAAATCAGCACGACTGTCACTAGCAGATATGGACAAGCTGCCAGTGCAGAACTGAGTATGTTGAATCTGAATGACACTGAAAAAGAGACACACAAACACTTTATCATGAACTATATCTGAACGAGGACATATGAAGACATAAATCAGCTCACAGTTTCATTGACTCTCACCTCTGACTGAGATCCAGCTCTTGGGCGACTCTCCTCTCTCTGGGTGTTTGCAGTGGTAGAAACCCTCATGTGACTTTGAGACAGTAGGGATGATCATCTCTGTAGTTTGATTCTGGACGAGTGATCCATCTTTATAGAAATCAGCTCTGAGGATTGATGAGTTTGCAAACTGATATAAACAGTGTAGAGTCAGAGTATCTCCTTCATTCACAGGATGAACAGGACTCTCCAGAATCACTCCAACTACAGAAACACAGGAAACATGTGCTGACTGCATAAAGAGTAAGATTATATGAACAGTAATAGATTTCTATATTTTCTGACAAAGCAAATCAAAGTTTCCTTGATCTTTGACATATAGGACGTCTTTCTATCATTATTACATCCTGCAAGTTGCATAACTTAAAACGCCCTCGTCATCAATAAAAAAGCATGTATATAATCAAGCAGGAAAAACGCTTAGTTTGGAACAGAGATGGCACGTGACGTCACATGGGCACAATTATTTGCATACGACTGTCTCTGGATGAAGACAACAGTGCCTTCTTTTACATCATTGCATCGTTGTCCCCTGCAAGGGAAATATTATTTTTTATTATAATCAATCATACGGCTTATACATGATTCATTTTGTTAATCTTACATGAGTTACATAGATTTCCTTATATGATGTTTTCAAAAGAGTGTTAACTGTGTAAGAATGTGAAGTGATGAACTGAAGGTCTTTATAAAAACAGACTGTTGCCCAATGGAGGTCAGATCCTGATTGAGGAGCATGAAGAGTACATGTGTTTCATGGCTAAGTAAAATGGCTTACGTTTGTATGCTTTACCATTTATCTTTCACGCTATAGTTTCTCTGAGGAACCGTTTGAGAATAATGACTTTTCTGCCCTCAAGGTCATAGTTGGAAAGAAGTTAGGGGAGTTAAGATGTCTCCAACTAAAATTTACACACGTTAGGTGGATAACTATTATGGGAGGTTGGTGATTATTATGGGATATCGAAGAACCAGGAATTTGTACTTATATGGTAAAAGGAAGTAAGATGTCTTTATGATAATTTGCTCATTTGCTTATCAAATCAATTTTGAAAGTCCTTGTTTGCTGAAAAATGAATATGTATGATTTGACTGGATAAATACTGTTTTGTGTGGAGTTCACTTTGTAGTTGCCCGACGATTCCTACGTGTGCAAAGTTTCAAGAGTTTTTGAGCATGTAAAGGGACCCAAAAGTGCCAGAAAGTTTGTGAAAAAAAAATATAGGAAAACAATATTGCCGTCTCCTTTTCAGGGCTTGGCCCTAATAAATAACATTAAATAATATTCAATAACAATAATCACTGAAATACATCATGACTACTTTTTAGGGTGTTATTTGGTAAAAGATGTGAAAAATCCAAAAATTCAGATCATGTGAGACAATTTTGGTTAATTAAAATAAAAGTATCTTAATGTGAAGAAGCAAATCACTCATTAATAACATGTTAAACTTGTGTGTGTTTATGAAGAGATGATCATACTCACCTGACACTGTCAGTGTAACTGCATCACTGCACTTTATCATGAACTATATCTGAACGAGGACATATGAAGACATAAATCAGCTCACAGTTTCATTGACTCTCACCTCTGACTGAGATCCAGCTCTTGGGCGACTCTCCTCTCTCTGGGTGTTTGCAGTGGTAGAAACCCTCATGTGACTTTGAGACAGTAGGGATGATCATCTCTGTAGTTTGATTCTGGACGAGTGATCCATCTTTATAGAAATCAGCTCTGAGGATTGATGGGTTTGGATGTGGATATAAACAGTGTAGAGTCAGAGTATCTCCTTCATTCACAGGATGAACAGGACTCTCCAGAATCACACCAACTACAGAAACACAGGAAACATGTGAACAATATGGTAACATAAAAATAAAATGAATATCTATATTTTCTGACAAAACTAGATTTTTATTACAGCTTGTGCATTAAATGTTTTGTTGGTTTGATTGTTTTTTGCCCATTGATGCTTCCTGTTCTTGTTAAATCACCTGCTTCATGAATTGACTGTAAACTGCCAGTGAAATGAATAAATACAGAAACACAGACTCACATTATATGATGTTTTCAAAAGAGTGTTAACTGTGTAAGAATGTGAAGTGATGAACTGAAGGTCTTTATAAAAACAGACTGTTGCCCAATGGAGGTCAGATCCTGATTGAGGAGCATGAAGAGTACATGTGTTTCATGGCTAAGTAAAATGGCTTACGTTTGTATGCTTTACCATTTATCTTTCATGCTATAGTTTCTCTGAGGAACCGTTTGAGAATAATGACTTTTCTGCCCTCAAGGTCATAGTTGGAAAGAAGTTAGGGGAGTTAAGATGTCTCCAACTAAAATTTACACACGTTAGGTGGATAACTATTATGGGAGGTTGGTGATTATTATGGGATATCGAAGAACCAGGAATTTGTACTTATATGGTAAAAGGAAGTAAGATGTCTTTATGATAATTTGCTCATTTGCTTATCAAATCAATTTTGAAAGTCTTTGTTTGCTGAAAAATCAATATGTATGATTTGACTGGATAAATACTGTTTTGTGTGGAGTTCACTTTGTAGTTCTCTGAAGAGAGACTACCCTGAATTTCGATTTTCCGTAAAGTTGATTTGATAATTTTACTATTGAAGTGGCCAAACTTTAATCACATGGTTGAATTTCCACCACACTCCGCCCACTGATGTTCAGTCGATGAGCAGCAAGTGGAACTAAAGTTGTTTCCGATACGAACGTGATGAGATTAAAATGCCACGCAGGCGTTGTGTTGTTGTCACAAGGTTGTGCTCAAGTATGCGTTTCTCTCAGTGAACCTTCTCGCACAGATGTTGTGCAAGATCAGGGAGGACAGGGAGCAGGTCCTCTCGGTTGTGCCCTATTGGCCTGGCCACACCTGGTTCTCCGAACTCGTACTCCTCCCGACAATCCCTCCCAAGCCAATTCCTCTGTGGAAGGACCTTCTTTCTCAGAGAGGGGGCACCCTCTGGCAGCCGTGTCCCGGTCTTTGAAACCTGCATGTGTGGGTTCTGGACAGAAGGTTTAGGTACCTTGCCAACATGCAGCATATCATCAATGTTTCTTTGTGTTCTCCTGCCCTGCAGCACAGGCTCTACTCTTCAACACAATGGTGACCCTAAAAACTCAATTTTATGGTAACAGTGTTGCCAGTACTAAACCTTTTTTTTTTTTACTTACAGTTTAAGTCTTTTTATCTTACACCTTTAACCCTTTCCACCCCACAGGAAAGTCATGTAGTGTCCACACTACAAAGAGTAAAAGTAACATTGACACTGTGCTGCAGTGAGATAAATAAATAAATATATAAGTGATGATAGAGTATTAGTGATGAACACCTGTTCTTAACCAGCAGAATCACTGAAGGAAAGAGAAACAATAAAAAGAGACAAGATGACTGTGTCTTCTGTCTGTGTGTGTGAAGTGATGCAAGAGTTCAAAATGTTTTGTGCACTCTATGATTTCAATATCCTTCAAAATAACTGTTCACTGAAACATTTCTGAATCTCGCTGTGACGAGCTCGGCGGGCGAGAGCCGTGGGGGAACGGCGCGAGGCCGGTGACGCGAGGGTTAACGAGCGTCAGGTGCTCGCCGCACCGGTCTCGTATCTCCCACGGAGGAGCTCCGGAAGCATAAAGGAGGAGCGACGACAGTGAAGGACGAGAGAGGACCAGGCCTGGATTTTATGTCGTGTTTTATTTTGTTTGTGTGGGCGGCAGTCGCCGTGAGGAACTGCCGCCCTTATACTTTTGGTTTTATTGTCAGTTTATTTGTTGATTAAACGTGTTGAATGTTCGCCGGTTCCCGCCTCCTTCTTCCCATATTTATGAACTTTGTTACACTCGCGTTGTAAAATCATAATACAAAATTAAAACACACATAATATCAAGGATTAAACTCAGAAAGAGATCAGTAAATCAGATGAGTCCATGATGATTATGGCATTATCACATTCAAAACACATTCAACTCAACACGTTCAACTTCCTCTTGGTTTTTTTTTTTTTGCCATAAGTGCTTTATAAACACACAGTTACAGCAGTCAGAGAACAACTAATGTTATAAAGTCAAGGGTCAAGAGGCCAACTAAGGCAAACATTGACCACCATAATGATGACTACAAACTATAAACCTCTGTTAGTTTTTTTTTTTTTAACAAGATCTTCTGTACATCTATGAAAGAAAGAACAGGGCTGAAGGGAGCCTGATCATGACCTGGGGGTCATCCTGTCCTAAATCTAGGGTGTAAGGCCTAAAATGGTCATATATTAGGTATAGGCCTTATGTCATGGAACAGTGTCTTTTCTTTTTACCATGTGTGGAAAAGTACTGATGTTAAGAGGTGTAACCTTGAAGGGTGCAGGGGTATAAAAGCTGAGGAAACCCGTCCTTCTAGGTCGCATTATTATTGTCATTTCTAGAAATACACTCGTTGTTATTGTTACATTTTATATGACTGTTTGAAGGGAAGTTTTCTGTATTTCTATATATTTTAACGGCAGAATTGTTGTAAATATGTTGCTACACGCATATGCATTCATAGCCCAATCAGAGCAGCACCATACAAGCTCCTCATCGCTAACAAGGGGTCAGGATACAGCTGTGCACATAATAACTCAGTTACAGCCTGCCATACATTTGCTTTAAATCTTTTCATTTAATGTTCATTGAGCTGTATTATTACCAGTATGTTTAATTGTTGTATTTCATTATTATTATGTATATTCATGTTAATGTTACTGTTTTTAAGTTTATCAAACCCCTCCACCCAGGTCCGTCGCTGCCCGCTCCGAGCGGGCCTAGAACCCGAGTCTTCGGGTATGGGAGTCGGACGCTCTACCTCTTGAGGTCAGAGGAGTGAGGTTTACTCGCACAGCAACTACTAGCTGGCCTCCGTTACATTTAGAAAACCACATCCAGTCTGTTGAGAGGTGACAATAAATGGGTTATTCAGTTGAATCTTTGTTGGTCTCTAATCGAACAGTGTTTGGTGGGTCAGCACCCTGAGCTGGCAGATTATAAATGGTGAAGAGCTACAACGAGACAACCGTTTTTTTTTCAGTTAGTGAAGCTGAAAAGGGGTGTGAGCCCCTCAAATACAACCATATAAAAGTGTGCGCCACTGAGCCCCCCCCCCCCCCCCACCCCACAACCCCCCAATGACAACTTGAGCCCGGCCCTGATGCCCGACGATTCCTACGTGTGCAAAGTTTCAAGAGTTTTTGAGCATGTAAAGGGACCCAAAAGTGCCAGAAAGTTTGTGAAAAAAAAATATAGGAAAACAATATTGCCGTCTCCTTTTCAGGGCTTGGCCCTAATAAATAACATTAAATAATATTCAATAACAATAATCACTGAAATACATCATGACTACTTTTTAGGGTGTTATTTGGTAAAAGATGTGAAAAATCCAAAAATTCAGATCATGTGAGACAATTTTGGTTAATTAAAATAAAAGTATCTTAATGTGAAGAAGCAAATCACTCATTAATAACATGTTAAAGTTGTGTGTGTTTATGAAGAGATGATCAAACTCACCTGACACTGTCAGTGTAACTGCATCACTGCACTTTATCATGAACTATATCTGAACGAGGACATATGAAGACATAAATCAGCTCACAGTTTCATTGACTCTCACCTCTGACTGAGATCCAGCTCTTGGGCGACTCTCCTCTCTCTGGGTGTTTGCAGTGGTAGAAACCCTCATGTGACTTTGAGACAGTAGGGATGATCATCTCTGTAGTTTGATTCTGGACGAGTGATCCATCTTTATAGAAATCAGCTCTGAGGATTGATGGGTTTGGATGTGGATATAAACAGTGTAGAGTCAGAGTATCTCCTTCATTCACAGGATGAACAGGACTCTCCAGAATCACTCCAACTACAGAAACACAGGAAACATGTGAACAATATGGTAACATAAAAATAAAATGAATATCTATATTTTCTGACAAAACTAGATTTTTATTACAGCTTGTGCATTAAATGTTTTGTTGGTTTGATTGTTTTTTGCCCATTGATGCTTCCTGTTCTTGTTAAATCACCTGCTTCATGAATTGACTGTAAACTGCCAGTGAAATGAATAAATACAGAAACACAGACTCACGGTGTACAGTGATATTAACAGGATGAGAGTTCTCTCTAGATTCAGACTGACACCAGTACACTCCAGTGTCCTCTGGGATGGTGGAGCTGATCGTACATGTAGATCCTATTTGTGATCCAAACGCTGGTGATGAACAATCTTGCAGCCCCCAACCGTCTGTGTAACTTCTGACTGTCCATCCATCAGAATTACTCTGGTCCTCACAGCTCAGAGAGAGAGAGACAGTTGCGAAGTGTTGAGTTCTGCTGGGACTGACGATCAGAGACACTGGAGGAGAAACACCTGACAAGACAATACAGCTATAATTTTTCAGATTGGAGGATAAGAATTTTCTTTATTAAAGTTTAACTAATAGTTTAAGTTCTGCATGAACTCACCAGTGACCAGGAGTGGTTGTTTGTTGCTGTACAATGTTTTATTGGCTGTTTTTTCTCTCTCTGCTCCACAATAATAAACTCCAGTGAGATTTACAGTAGCAGAACTGACAGTGTATTTTCCTCCAGATCCTCTGCTGCTGTCTGAGAGCAGCTGATAATGATTGCTTAAGTCTGTAAAATAAGAGAATGTGTAGATTTCACCTTAAAGTGAAACTTCACCGATTTCATCCCACTTAGAATTGTTATAATGTTGGTAGTTTATGTAACCGGGTGGTATTAGAATTAAAAACTCCAAAAATGATATACTTCCCCTTTAAGAGAACGGCGGCCGATGATGACGCGCTTAGAATGCGCCATGAAACAGACGGCTGAGCGGTGCGTTTTTTTTTTTGTTCAAAGTCTTTTTATTGGTATTTTACATAATATGATATAACAGCAATTTCAAAAACGAATTAAGATGAAATCAGTTGTCTTGCTCCAACAGAGCTCCCCATCCCCGCTGCACCATTACACATTATCTTACATTTACCATACTGTACCATATTATTTTGGCCTCACAGGGCCAGATAGAAAAAAAACGAAGGGAAAAAAAATTCATACAGAAAAAATTACATTGGGATCCATTTGCTGTACATAAGTCAGCACTGGCTGCCAAATAGTGGAAAAAGTCTGACTACAGTCTTTGGTGGAGTAACGAATCTTCTCTAGTGCAAGATGATAAGATCTCTAATCCAGTGACCAAAAGTAGGTGGAGATCTGTCCTTCAACTTAAGCAGAATGAGACGTCTAGCAAGTAAAGTGGCGAAAGCAATAATCATATTTTTAGCATTATTATCCAAAAAGAGTTCTGTAGTCAATCCAAATATTGCTAGAGTAGGTGAAGGATCAATAGACATATGTAGAACTCCTGAAAGAAAATGAAATATTAATTGCCAATAGTTAGCAAGTTTAGGGCATAACCAAAACATGTGCATAGCGATCTCAACCCTACATCTATCACACACACAGTCTATGTTTGGTGAAAATTTTGCTAGCTTTGCTTTTGTCCAGTGTAGGCGGTGAACCACTTTAAATTGAATTATTGTATGTCTTAAACAAATTGAAGTTGAGTGGATCTTTGAAGTTGAGTTCACTTTCCCATTGTTGCTTTGATTTTGAGCAGTGCGTTTAAGAGACGCGTTTAATCGTGTTTCATTTTTAGTAAAATCCATGATCTCTGTGAGTGAATGTGATGATGATCGTTTAATTTGGTGTAATAGTCTCTGTTCATTTCATGTTCGTGTTCGGTGTGTATTTTATGGTTAATGATTCGAGAGGATCAGGATTGTGTGCAGTTGCTCGTGAGGGTTTTGCGAGTTCTCTGTAAAACTGAATTCGGTAAAAAAGTGTCCAGTGTAATGTTTATGTGTACAAGATCACGAGCATGTTATATTTGATTTTCATATAGTAATGTTGAAGGCTAAAGTGTGTTGTCTCACCCTGAAAGTGTGAACTAACAGTAGTACAAATACAACATTTCAGAGAATTGACACTTTATTTTAGTTTGCTGAAATGTTCGTTTAGTTTTCCCGCGATATCTGAGTTTGGAGCTGATACTGTTACACTGACCCCGTGTGGTGAATTTGAGTACTGTTGTCTTTGATGTTTCATGAGTGACACTAAATTATCACCTGTTATTTGTGAAACTATTCCCTTAAATTATTTAAGAAGACGACAAAGATACTCCAAACAAATTAAATTACACAAATATTAAACATGATTCAGTGTCGATTGATGTATTCTTGTTAGCTGGCAACATGTATGTAAATGAACCGTGTTTAATCATTCTAATTCTAGAGAATTATTCATATTCATATGTCAGCAAAACTACAGAGAATACTAATGCATTTTTGTATCCTCACCCATGGACAGTCTGATGGACAGAGGTTTATTATCACTGAAAACTGTAACTCACTCCTGCTAAACTTTTACTCTTTGAATTCTTGAACCCGGAACAATTCAAGTCTACATGCCCTGTCTCTATTGTTTGGATTCAGAAATATTAATATTTCAGACTTGAATAAAATCAGTTAATTCAGATGATACAACATGAAGTTCATTACTGACCGGATGAGACAGTTTCAGTGAACCAGCTGAATGTCCAGCCTGTAGAGGAGCCGATAACCTCACAGATCAGAGTCACTGGATCTCCTTCAGTCAACCACTTCTGAGGAGAAACTCTTAACTGGACTTTATCTGAAATAGACAAATGAAAGGTGCAAAGATCACCCTATGTGGGGTTCAAACCCACATCCTTCAGGTCAGTAGCTCTGAGCTCAAAGCAGGGTTTCACACCACCTTCATCTACACCAGCAGTAGTTCAAAGGACGAGGTGGTGTCTGTAGAGTTATTAAATATTCAAGACAAAGTAAATGTCAAAAGATACTTTATTTTTATATATTCTTCATAACAAATTTTGGCCATGTCATGTGTCTGAAGAATTTGGCATTTTTGGTGTTTTTTGTCTCACCTCAGAACTGTCTATGTGGTTTTACAAGTTCAACACATGAATCATTTATATAACTTGTTTAAAAACTGTTTTTATAATCATGACACTCCTTTTCACTGATGGGGCTGGATTCACAAAAATCTTAAGAATTTCCAAGAAGTTCGTAAGAATGTTCCTTTGGGGATCTTTAAACAGGAACTTTAAGAAATTATTTACAATGTTTTTTTTGTGGATGCTGCACACTGGAGGTGTTTGAGGAGAAACTCCCTGATATGATTGTAAAGTGCTTTAGACGTACAGGAGTTCATAGTACTGATTCCTGGGACTGATTGCACACACACCTGCAGTTCATTACACACACACTATTTAAGCACGCAACACACACCACCACCACCACTACTACTACTGTGAAGTCTTGATTTGCTACGGTGGTCATTTCTGACCGTTTCATTTGTGGATGGTTATTCTGTGTTTGATCTTGGACTGTTTCCTGTTGTTTGATTCTCTGCTGCTCGTGCCGACTATTGCCTGTTTAATGGATTGTGATTGTAAGCCGCCTGTCCTGATCTTTTGCCTGATTATCGGACTGTGTATGTTTACCACCTGTCTCGACCCAAGCCTGCGCCTGTTTACGATTCTATTATTCTGCGATTCTGCCTTCTCCACCTCCACTGCTGTGTGTCGACCCTGTACTGTTAGACTCTGACCAAAATGAAGCTGCAGATGGATCTTCACTCCACTGACTGTGTTACAAAAGTGCTTTACAAATGATTCATTCATTCTTTTAAAATTTGTCTTCAGAAAAAAGATAAGAATATTCTTAAGAAACGTTTTTAGGAATTGAAAACATTCCTTGAGTTAGAAAATAATAATAAAATAGCAGTGAAGAATTTTATTCTTGTAAATGTTTTGTGAATCCAGCCACTGGTTTGTAACAGAATCAGCCATTATGATTAAATTTATGAATCAAATTCACTCACCTTCAGTGTGTCCCGAGTGGATGTTTGAAATCAGCACTAAAAATACAAAGTAATAATAATTATAAAAACTCATGAAATATTGTGTAATTATAAATGTTCCTGGTAAAGATAATCAAACTCATCCATTGGTTATCCTGAGAGAGTTTCTGTGGGATCTTATTTTGAAAAGTTCTTCCTGTGAGGAAACAGACTGTGTTTCTCTTATGGGTCCCTGTGGCGTCTTCTGTTTGTAAGTTAGTTTTAGGTATAAAGGTCTGTCCCACAGAAAGAAATGTGGCTCAGATTCTCTGAAGACAGACTAACATCATTGCTGAAGATCTGTTAAACTGCTTCCTTCAGTAAATTCTCCTCCTCACGAGATCTCTGGTCAAGTTTACTTATTTTATCATTAGAGAAATCTAATACATTAACAAGACAGCCAAACGACAGCTCAGACAAATACAGGAAAATATAACAATTATTGAACATGGAGCTGATCAACTTTGCATTATATTTTAGGCATTTTATAAATGCATATTCTTCTTTAGCTTGTGAAACTCCATACACTGTGTGCTCAATTATTAGGCAAGTTATATTTTTGAGGATCAATTTTGGTATTGTAGAACTACAGTGCTCTTGGTCAATCCAGAATATTAACAAACCCTCAAAACTGAACATTTAAGTAGTGAAACTGAAGTTTTGGCTTTCTTAAGAGAATTACTACATGTACACTATTATTAGGCAACTATTAGTGTGCAGAATTATTATGCAACTAAATGAAAACCAAAGATTTTACCATCTCACTTGTTAATTTTCACCTGTTAAAGTAAGAATAATAAACAAACTCAAAATTTAATAATAAATATTTCTGAAATTTCAAAAAGAGAACCTCAGTGACCAATATAGCCACCCTTCTTCTCGATAACAGTCTCAAGCCTTCCATTCACTGAGTCGGTCAGTTTCTTTATCTGGTCAGAATCAACTTTTTGTGCAGCCGCAACCACAGCCTCCCAGACACTGTTCAGAGAGGTGTACGGTTTACCTTCACTGGAAATTTACTGCTTAAGAAGGACCCAAAAGTTCTCAATAGGGTTTAAGTCAGGTGAAGAAGGGGACCATGTCATTAGTTTTTCATTTTTAAGGCCTTTACTGGCCAGCCACGCAGTGGAGTACTTTGATGCATGTGATGGAGCGTTTTCTTGTATAAAAATCAAAGTCTTCTTGAAAGATGCAGACTTTTTCCTGTACCACTGCTTGAAGAAAGTGTCTTCTAACAATTGGCAGTAGGTCTGAGAGTTGAATTTGAGTTAATTTTCAACCCAAAAAGGTTCAACTAGCTCATCTTTAATAATACCTGCCCATACCAGTACCCCACCTCCACCTCCACCTTGCTGAGTCGAAGTGGAGCTCTGTGTCCGTTACTGATCCGACCACGGGCCCATCCATCTGGTCCGTCTGTAAAAAAGGCTGTGGGTTGCTGTCACTCTAACCTCTTTATTAAATCTCTCCCTCTGCACGCACCCCTTGCCCGAGCCAATCAGCGTTCAAAAACCCTGACCATGTGAGCTCCCCCGCCCTCACAGAGAAAGTAGTTCAGTGCAGCGGGACACAGAAACGGACGCTGAAGTTACCACAGCATAATTGTTTCGTGATCTTTATAGAGTGCCTTTTGGACAATGTGTTGTGCGTGAATACAAAGTAAGTTTGCAATGCTTCTGTTTATAGTAGATGAGAAATTATCCCCGCGACGCACGAGATGCGTATATGTATGTGTGTATTTATAATAAGTGTGCTTGTGTAACGAGTGTATGTTGTTACACTAGATTATTGAAATGAGAATTAACCATTAATTTTGGGATCTTTTATTTTGAAATTTGTATTTGAAGAAAAGTAGGATCTATTGTCATGTGATCATAATATGCTTATAATTTACAAAGTATTTTCACTTCTTTATATTTGTATATCTGTATTTTGGGATTTTGTTTTACTGATTTATTTATTAAGATGTAAAAAGTTAAGAAAGCACTGTACGTAAGTGACGTCATGCACAAGAGTGAGGGGAAAGCTGATGCAATTTCCGCGCGCTCGCTCTCTTTCGCTGTATGTCATGGAGAGAGGTATGTTTTTACTAGCTCTTCGAAAAAGTGCTTGAATTGTGTTAAGCAATTGTTGTTTAGGGATTCTCTGTGTAAAATGTGTTTGTTTAATAACTTCTCTTTAATCAGAGGTTGTTAATCTGAAGCATGAACATTTTAAGAGCACACTTAATCGATTTATAAAGTTCAGTAATGGTCGCTGTTGCACGTGCGATATGCTGATCGCGGTTCGTTATAGAACATTCTTCTATGCATTCTATGAAGTTATGAGTTTCATTCCTGTTACCTGAGCATGAGTTATGAGAAACATTCATAAATGTGTGATGTATTTGTTTATCTTTAATGATCTATGCTATGGTTAAATGCATTTTCTTTTATATGGATTTACATTGAGACATTGTGATGATTGACAGGCACAACTAGACCAGATGTGTTTATGGATTGATGGTGTCTGTTTTGTTTTGTCACAGGTATGTAAATGTTTCATTAATATTTTTATTTTATTCTTTCATACTTCGTATTTTTCTGTTTTCCTTTTCTTTTATTATTGTATTTGTTTCTATAATTGTTATCGTACGTTATACTCTCTTTCGCTGTATGTCATGGAGAGAGGCACAACTAGACCAGATGTGTTTATGGATTGATGGTGTCTGTTTTGTTTTGTCACAGAAACCGTGACTTTGCAGTGACTAAAGAGAGACTGTTCAACTGCATCTCTGTGTGGGCTCTTTCATCATTACCCTTAAAAATAAACACAACGCAGAAGAAAACCCACTACAAATTGGTGCCGTGACTCGTCGTTTGGTTTGCTGGCTGCTGACCACCGGGAATGTTGCAAGTAGGAACGTCGTTGTGGGGACAGTGTCATCACGGATCCGCATGATGGTTGCTGATCGACTGGGATTCTGCGCGCGTGGACATCGTTGCTGGGACTGTCGTCGTCGTCGTCGTCGTCGTCGTCATCGTCGCCGGTGATCTGCCGGCCGGTTACTGATCACCTGGGACGCTGCAAGTGTGAACGTCTTCGCTGGAACTGTGTCGACATCGTCGTGGGATGATCTATTTGGTTCGTCAGCCACTGGTTTGGACTTTTTGATTATTTTTTTTGAAGGGACGATTCTTTCTGCAATAGACTTATTGGACATTTCATTGTAGCTATATTTTGAAGCTAGTTTTTGTTTGTTTGTTTGTTTTTCTTTTTCCTCAAACTTATTCGTAAGAGTGTAACAGTAATCAGGGGTATTCAGAATGACAGATAAGGAAGAAAGGTTAGCATTTGAACACCGTCTGATGATGGCTGGTAAAGGGAGGGGTGCATTACTAGCCACGCCTGACAAAGGGTTTCAGTTTCTGGGTCCTGAGTATTCAAGCACCAGGAGGGGTGGAGCACTTAGGCCATCAGTTGATATAAGACCTGACATGTGCTGTAGTCCAGTTTCAAAACCTGGCAACCCAGAGTTTACCAGAGTTGAATCAGGACTCTCAAGTGAAATGAGCATCCTCGTTAGACAAATTGGATCTGAAATTGGCGAAGCTATCAGGGACAGTCTGTTGCAACCTGGGCATTCAAGTATGCCATCTAGTGGATATTTTGGGGAATCCACAAAAATTTCTGACACTAAGGTGTCCAATGCAACCATTATAGATGCTTCCAAGTTAAATTTGGTACTGAAGTCCGAGGTAACTGCACCACCATATTATCGTGGAGATGGTACAGATAAGTGCTCCATGATGGAGTGGGAGGAACTGATGCGAGTGTATCTTAACAAAAAAGAAGTGGCAGACTCTGGAAGGGTTGAAGAAGTGATGAATAGACTAATGGGGAGGGCTAGAGACATCATAAAGGTTTGGCTGAGTAACAGAACAGTAACCCCAACCGTAGATGCTGTGTTCACAGTATTGAGACATCATTTCAGTGACTCCAGTAGCTCAGGAATGCCTTTAGCTGATTTCTACTCTGTGAAACCTTACCCCGATGAGAGTTCTTTGGATTACTGGATAAGGTTGAACAAAGCAGCAGAAATGGCTGAGCAGAGCCTTAGGGAGGAGGGCAGAACCTTGGAAAATCGAAGTAGAGAATTAGCTGTAATGTTTATTCGACACTGTCCTGATAAGGAACTGTCTTTAGTGTTTAAAAGCAAATCTGCACAGTCATGGACCGCTTCTGAGGTCCAAGAGAGGTTGGATGAGATGCTAAGAGAACAGAAAGCAACAAAGCGAGTTACGCGTCAACAAACAGCCAAAGTCCTTGAGTCTATTGATGATTCACCTTCTTTGTCTGCTCATAGGTCAGCTACGGCCACACCGGCAACAGATAGTGGCACTCTGGACAAAGTCTTGACCATGTTGGAAAAGGCTCTTGTGTGCAATGCCCAGTCTGTGCGTGGTGGTTGGTCCAAGAACCTCAACAAACAGGGCCGTGAATGTAGAGTTTGTAGCAGCAAAGATCACAGCACTACTGCCCATTGTAAGATGTACAATCTCTGCTTTAAGTGTTTTTCGTCTGGGCATAGGAGTTTCAATTGTGAGATGCCTGTGCCCAGGGAGAACTCTGGCAGACGTGGGGATGAAGCGTCTCAGGGAAACTAGAAAGCCTCCATTGGAGGGAGGGCAATGTGGGGCAAAATGAAAGTTCCTCCTGGGATAATGATATTGAGTCTGTTTATTCGTTTTATTGTGAGAGTGCAAGCAAAGACAAAACTGTGATTTTTCAAAATACTGTTCGGTCAGCACAAAATGACAGTCTGTTTTATACAAGTGTTTTGGTACAGGACAAAGTTCATCTGAGGGGGATGCTGGACAGTGGCTCCATGGCAACTACTTTGAGTGCTGATGTGGTACCTCAACTGATAGAAGCCGGAGTCCTGGATCAGTTATCTTCCTCATCAGACATCGTTTTGGTTGGATGTGGTGGGAAACAGACTAGCCCCGAAGGTATGTGTGATCTGAAAATTGAGGTATATGGGTTCAGTTTTAGTGTTCCAGTCCTTATTGTCAGTGGACAAGTGGATCAGCTTATTATTGGAACGAATGTGTTGAAACCTCTGATCAGAGAAATGAAGTCGAATGAGGGATTCTGGAGAGTTCTGCATAAACCAGACCAATCAATTCTAAGTGAAGATTGTCAATTTCTGCAAATGCTTTCAAGCATTGAGAGGTGGAGAGGTAGTACGATTCCTGACAGGGTGGGCACTTTAAAGTCGAAATCTGCAGTTGTCTTGCAGCCTATGAGTGAGCACCTAGTTTGGGGTCGTCTGCCACCAGGGTTGAAACTCTCAGTGGGCAGCACGGTTGTGATTGAACCAAGTACCTCTCGCTGTGTGCACCGGAACGTCCTTGTTGGTAGAGTGATTTCACCTTTATGGGGTGATGGTTGGCTCCCAGTGAAAATAATAAACCCAACAAATTCCGAAATTGTGTTGCGCAGGAATGCAAAACTGGCAGATGTCTACCCGTGCATTGCTTTGGAAGATTTTGATCATATACCAGAGCAGAGAGTTTACCAGAATGTGGCCATGAGCAGTGGCAGTTGCGGTAGCTTATCAGCAAAGAGCTCAGTGTCTGGCGTTAGGGATGTCTGTGACAAGCGGTTGGATGAACTGGGTCTCAAAGATCTGAATGTGAATGACTGTGAGGTGTCGCCTTTTTGGAGAAACAAGCTCGTGGAGCTCATAAAGAAGTATGAGTGTGTTTTCTCTAGGCACTCATTGGATTGTGGTGAAGCAAAGGGGTTCTGTCATCGAATCCGTTTGACGGACGACAGACCTTTTCGTTTACCTTATCGTAGACTTTCTCCAGCACACTATCACAAGTTGAGGGAGACACTTGATGAAATGGAACAGAAAGAGATCATCAGGAAATCATCCAGTGAATTTGCGTCACCGTTAGTGTTGGTTTGGAAGAAGAATGGTGATTTGCGGTTGTGCACTGACTTTCGGTGGCTGAATGCTCGTACGGTGAAGGACGCACACCCTCTTCCTCACCAGGCGGATGTGCTAGCAGCTTTGGGGGGGAATGCTTTGTTTAGTACCATGGATTTAACATCCGGTTACTACAACATTCCTTTACATGAGGAGGATAAGAGATTTACAGCCTTCAGCTCTCCTCTTGGGTTGCATGAGTACAACCGTTTACCGCAGGGTCTTTGCAACAGTCCTGCTACGTTCATGAGAATGATGCTAACTATTTTTGGCGATCAAAACTTCATGAGTCTCCTCTGTTATCTGGATGATCTGTTAGTTTTCGGTAAGACAGAGGAAGAAAGCTTGCAGAGGCTGGAAATAGTGTTTCAACGTCTCAAGGATCACAATTTGAAACTGTCACCTTCTAAGTGTATGTTTTTGCGGAGGTCAGTTAAATTTTTGGGCCACATTGTTTCACAGGAGGGTGTGGCTAGTGATCCAATGAAGGTAGAGGCTATTGTGAATGTGTCTTAGAAAGATCTGATGGAAGCTGATGGTGTTACTCCATCTGTGAGTAAAATCAGGTCATTTTTGGGCATGGTTGTATATTATCAGCACTTCATTGAGAATTGCTCCATGATGGCAAGGCCTCTTTTTCAACTCATGACTGGTCAGAAAAGACCTAGGAAGGTAAGAGGTGTAGGAAAGAAGTCGGTTGGCCGAAGGCTTACTCCTGATGATTGGACAGAGGAATGTCTGGGTGCATTTGAAAATTTGAAGACCGCACTGGTAAAGCAAGTTATGCTTGCCCATCCCAACTTTTCAAAACCGTTTATACTGTCTGTTGATGCCTCAACAAGCGGGCTTGGGGCCGTGCTCTCCCAAGTTCAGGAGGGTTATGCGGTTGCAAGGCCAATTGTTTTTGCATCAAAGTCCCTTAATCATGCTCAGTCTAAGTATCCAGCTCACAGGCTTGAATTCTTGGCAATGAAGTGGGCAATATGCGATAAATTCAGCCACTGGCTTCGTGGGCACAGGTTTACGGTTTGGACGGATAACAACCCGCTCAAGTATATTTTGACCAAACCGAAACTTGATGCCTGTGAGCAGAGGTGGGTTGCGAAGTTAGCTCCCTTTAACTTTGACATACAATACATACCTGGTCCGAAAAACGTAGTGGCTGATGCCTTGAGCCGTGAACCTTTTGCTACTTCCAAGATCTTGCACAGAATTACCAGAACACCTTATGACATCCTGAAGCATGAAGCAGAGGCACTTGAGGTTGAGCAGGTACAGGGCATGTTTCACTTGTCCTGTGACTTTACAGATAGGGAGGCTGTAGAGGATATATCTGGAGCACAGACGTGTCATGAGATCACTCATCTGGTTCAGAGTTATGCTAGGTGTCAAGTATCCTGTGAGGAGAAGTCAGCTGTGCTTCGTTCACACTGTCACTGGGAGGAAGGTGCAGCTGTTCGAGCAGTTGCTTATGTACAGCATTTGAGGTGTTTGGAGGATGCGGTGCAGTGTCCACTTAGTAAACTTACCCATGCAGATTTGCTTGACAAGCAACGTCATGATCCAGTCATCGATAGGGTGAGGTTCTTTGTAGAGCGAGGTAGACGGCCTTCTAGGAGAGAAAAAGGTCATGAGTTAAAGGAAACTGTACGAACACTCAGACAATGGGGCAAATTCACAATCAGGCTAGGTGTACTTTACCGTGTGTCTAAGAATCCAACGACCAAGAAAAAGACTTTTCAGTATGTTGTGCCGGCAGCTTTAAGAGGTTTGGTCCTGAAAGGGGTACATGATGACGCAGGTCATCAGGGCCAGCACCGCACACTTTGGTTAGCAAGACAAAGATTCTACTGGACTTCTATGGAGAAAGACACAAAACTGTATGTGACGCAATGTAAGAGATGTGTGTTGAGTAAGACTCCTGAGCCTGAGGCCAGAGCGCCGCTTGTGTCGATAACAACAACAGCACCGCTTGAGTTGGTTTGTATCGATTTTTGGTCGGCTGAGGATGTCAATAACAAATCAGTTGATGTGTTGGTAGTTACCGACCACTTCACAAAACTTGCATGTGCGTATGTTTGTCCGAATCAAACTGCAAAGTCTGTTGCCCGTGTTCTGTGGAACAATTTCTTTTGTATATATGGATTCCCAGGCCGAATCCATTCAGACAAGGGTGCGAATTTTGAGAGTTCTCTGATTGCAGAAATGTTGAAATTATCAAGTGTTGCCAAATCTCATACCACGCCCTACCACCCTATGGGTAACGGTCAAACTGAGAGGTTTAATCGTACGCTTGGTGACATGATCAGGTCCTTGCCTCCGAGGTCTAAAGCTAATTGGCCCCAGATGCTGAACACACTGACTTTCTCATACAACTGCACTAGGCATGAGACGACTGGCTACCCACCATTCTTTTTGATGTTTGGCCGTACCCCGAGATTGCCAGTAGATGTTTTGTTTGAGAGTGTCATTCTGGACGGGGGGACTGTTGATGTGAGTAAATATGTCCAGTCTCTTGGAAAGGAGTTAAGAGAGGCAATGTCACTTGCACAACAAAATGCACGTCAGCAGCAGAACAAACAGGCTGACCATTACAATCGCAAGTGCAAGGGTCATTCACTGGAGTTGGGCGATAGAGTTCTACTTGCAAACAAAGGGGAGAAGGGAAAAAGGAAATTAGCAGATCGTTGGGAAAGCACAGTGTATATTGTGGTCAGTAAGAACTGTTCCTTGAACACATACAAGATCCGCCACCCTGTAAATGGTCGTGTCAAAACTGTTCATCGAAATCTGTTAATGCCTGTAAACTTTTTACCTTTGCCTGCTTGGGGTGATTCTGAGACTTCGGAGTGCGACTGGAGTTCAAACTGTGATTCATCACTTACTGACTGTCATAGAAGTGATGCTGAGGACCGAACCTCTCAATGGATTGTCGATTTAGACGAAGTTGCAGGAATGGGTAATGGTGAATTGAAAAATGATGTGATTAACTGTGGTGAGCATGGGATGTATGATCATGAGGTGGGGCAACAAACTGAACAGATTGAAGGGGTGGAGTGTCCAGACATCTCTGAAAGTTTGCCTAATCCTTCTGGGTCTTTGTGCCCTACATCGAATACGGAGATATCTCTTGTATCAGATACTCAGAATGAAGACTCTGTATCCCAAATTGGCATGTCTGTTTCTGATCTGGATTGTGCGGTTTCAACAGTAGTACAGGAGATACCTGTGAGTTCGATTCAACATGGTGCAGATTCTTGTCATGTTGCAAAAGAATCTGATGAGCAGCAGAGAAAATGCACAAGATTTGGTAGATTTATTAGACCTGTCAGTAGATTGATACAGACAATGTCAACTCAAAGAGTATATCCAGTGCTGGAAGTTTGAATTTGTTTCTTTTGTTTTTGTTTTTGTTTCTGAGTGTATTTGACTGAATGTACACCTGTCAACTATTAATGGGTGGAATCATCTTTGAAGATTCATGAGTTTGCTTAAGACAATAAGCATGGAGAGTGATTATTGGTGTATGTCATAAATGAGACTATGTAAATGGCATGGTTTGTCAAATGGTAGATTGGGGATTAGCTACCCTTGATTTATCTGAATCTTTAACAAGATAGCTTTAAAGCTGTATAACCTAAAGTGGTTTATGTGAAATGACATCACTTAATATGTCAAGTCGTGGACCTGTCCAATAATCTAGTGTAAAACAGTGGGGGTGGATGTAACGAGTGTATGTTGTTACACTAGATTATTGAAATGAGAATTAACCATTAATTTTGGGATCTTTTATTTTGAAATTTGTATTTGAAGAAAAGTAGGATCTATTGTCATGTGATCATAATATGCTTATAATTTACAAAGTATTTTCACTTCTTTATATTTGTATATCTGTATTTTGGGATTTTGTTTTACTGATTTATTTATTAAGATGTAAAAAGTTAAGAAAGCACTGTACGTAAGTGACGTCATGCACAAGAGTGAGGGGAAAGCTGATGCAATTTCCGCGCGCTCGCTCTCTTTCGCTGTATGTCATGGAGAGAGGTATGTTTTTACTAGCTCTTCGAAAAAGTGCTTGAATTGTGTTAAGCAATTGTTGTTTAGGGATTCTCTGTGTAAAATGTGTTTGTTTAATAACTTCTCTTTAATCAGAGGTTGTTAATCTGAAGCATGAACATTTTAAGAGCACACTTAATCGATTTATAAAGTTCAGTAATGGTCGCTGTTGCACGTGCGATATGCTGATCGCGGTTCGTTATAGAACATTCTTCTATGCATTCTATGAAGTTATGAGTTTCATTCCTGTTACCTGAGCATGAGTTATGAGAAACATTCATAAATGTGTGATGTATTTGTTTATCTTTAATGATCTATGCTATGGTTAAATGCATTTTCTTTTATATGGATTTACATTGAGACATTGTGATGATTGACAGGCACAACTAGACCAGATGTGTTTATGGATTGATGGTGTCTGTTTTGTTTTGTCACAGGTATGTAAATGTTTCATTAATATTTTTATTTTATTCTTTCATACTTCGTATTTTTCTGTTTTCCTTTTCTTTTATTATTGTATTTGTTTCTATAATTGTTATCGTACGTTATACTCTCTTTCGCTGTATGTCATGGAGAGAGGCACAACTAGACCAGATGTGTTTATGGATTGATGGTGTCTGTTTTGTTTTGTCACAGAAACCGTGACTTTGCAGTGACTAAAGAGAGACTGTTCAACTGCATCTCTGTGTGGGCTCTTTCATCATTACCCTTAAAAATAAACACAACGCAGAAGAAAACCCACTACACTTGTAACCCTTTACATTGTAAATTTGTAGTCATATTTCCACTATTGTCAGTGATAGAGATACACTCATTGTTATTATTACGTTTAAGTGACTGTTGAGGAAAGGTTCACTGTATTTCTGTATATTTAACGGGAGAATTGTTGTAAACCCCTTGCTACACACATGCGCATTCATAACCCAGTCAGGGCGGCACCACACAAGCGCCGCGGTGCTAATAAGGTGTCAAGTTACAGCTCAGCCCTGCACATAATATTGAAGTTAAAGCCTGCCTTACATTTACTTTAAATATTGTGATTTAAATGGCATGTTTAAGTTTAATTCATCTTAATTCATCAAGCTGTATTATTACCAGTATGTCTAATTGTTGTATTTCATTATTATTATTATTATTATGTATATTCATGTTTATGTTATTGTTTTAATTTTAGAAAACCACAACCACATCCACGAAACATACCAGTCTGTTGAGTGGTGACAATAAATGGGTTATCCCCAGAAAGAAAGTGAATCTTTGTTTGGTTTCTAATCGAACCGTCTTTGGTGGGTCAGCACCCTGAGCCAACAGATAGTAAATGGTGAAGAGCTACAGCGAGCCAACCATTTTTTCACCGTCAAGAGTCACTCTCATCTCATCAGTCCTCAAAACCTTTGAAAAATCTGTCTTCAGATATTTCTTGGCCCATTCTTGATGTTTCAACTTATGTCTTGTTCAGAGGTGGTCAGGTTTCAGCCTTTCTTACTTTGGCCATGTCTCTGAGAACTGAACACCTCGAACTTCTTGACACTCCAGGTAGGTTGCAGTTGTGGAATATGGCAGCGCTGGAGGATAATGGGTTCCTGGTAGCTTCATATTTGATTCTTCTCAAATCTTTGACGCTTAATTTGCGTCTTTTCTTCTCGACACGTTTCTTGCGACCCTGTTGACCATTTGCTACAAAACGTTTGATGGTTCTGTGATCACGCCCCAATATCTTAGATATTTCAAGAGTGCTGCATCCCTGTGAAAGAGTTTTTACAATTTTTGACTTTTCAGAATCAGTTAAATCTCTTTTTTGGCCCATTTTTCCTGAGGAGAAGAATCTCCCTAATAATTATACCTTGATATAGGGTGTTGCTCTCCTTAGGCCACAGCCTCCCTCATTACACAAATACACATCACCTGATATGCATTAAATCCAATAAGCATTCAAGTTTATACAGCTTGGACTTGAAAATTATGTATAAAATGATGATATGGTCAAAATAATCACTTGCCTAATAATTGTGCACATGTTCCTCAGCTTCACAACACACAAATGTTTATTTTATCATCATAGCAGATAAAACCTGAAATTGATTGAGAAACTTGAAGCAACGGTCTGATCTAAAGTCTGATTAAAGATAAACTCATACTAGTGAACATCTACTGAATACTAACTTGTGAACATCTACTTCATGAACATCCAACTAAACAAAACAAACCAACAGAACTGATTCAACAAACACTTTTAAAAAGCAGAAAACCGAGTGACTGAACAAACAGACTGACTCAAACACAACAGAGTTAATTTCTCTTTCACAAACAGCTCTAACTGCACACTTCCTCTCTCAAGATCGTCTTTCACTCGTATATCATGAACTAGAGCTGGATCTGAAACACTGAGAGCAGCATGAAAAGAAGAAAAATCCACGAACACTAATTCATCACTTGAACCTGTTCAATCCTATTCATAATATGAGCAGTTAACATCCACTGAAAATAATACTCACAGAGCACAAGAGGAAGCTGACTGAGCTCCATACTGACCGAATAATGACAGACGGTTAAAGACACAGACTGAGTTAAAGCCTCAAGACTTCCTGAAACCTCCAGTCAGATCTTTAGGAACAGAATAGCAGATTAAAGACACACAAATGAAGCTCATTTGTTACAGAAAACCTTCTGATAATGTTGATCATCTTGGAACATGTTTTCAAAAAACGTCACAAAAGTTTATACTGAAATGTTGTCAGGACTCATTCAGGATCAAACTGAAGAGCAGCAGTTTGATATTTTGAGAGTGAATATTCATTTGTGTTTAATGGAGAAGGAAAAGGAAACAAAACATTGATGTCTCTATTGTAATAATGGTATTAACTGTTTTTATAACTTTATAAGTTAAGAAGCAGAAACTGGTGAGCGACTGCTGTTCCTCAAACACTGGTTAATGTCACTGAGCTGAAATAGAACAAACCAAACGACAACTATAAGCTCAACTATTTCTACATCAGGCCTCTGACAATAAAGGTGACGAGTTTGACACTGATATATTTGTACCTCTGAACAGTTTAATATTCACTCAAGGCGTAATGGTTTTTGTTCCTCTTAATATAAATTTAATGTATAATGTTATATAAATTCAGCAGTAAATTCCTCAGTGTTATTTTAACAGCTCAGTGTTCATCTTCATGCGATCACAGTCAGACTCGATGATGGTGGGATCAGATCTCTGTGTGGATCACACCGGCTGTTCTCAGACTGCTTGTGCATACAAAAATATCACTGGATTATTACCATTAATAACAAGAGGAATGTTTGGAAACCCCTATTTACCACTGAAACAATGCAGTAAAAGATATAAATAAATAACTAAAACCATTATTTTTTTTATTGGCTGATAATATTAATGTGTCTGACTTTTGCACAGTACACTCAAAAAAATTATTTTTGATGCTGTTCAGTTTATTTAAACAACTTATTTTGATTCAACACATTTGTATCAGGTTTCTGGTTCAAACGTGATTGCTTCATGTTAAATTGACTTGAAACGATTCATTTTGGACTTAAGTTGATGATTTCATGTTAAAATAACATGTTTCAATCAAGTAAACCCAACCAGGACTCAATCAAACAGGACTTTCACTTCCCATCATGCTTTGCAAAGCAGCTGAACTGGGAGAGTAAATGTTAAAATAGAATGTTATTTTAAGCAGTTTTTAGCAAGATGAGAAAATGGAGATACTTTTTAATGTTTACTGCTCTATTATGTTGATATTTAAAAGTTTCTGTTATGTTAATAGTTTTGGGGTTACCATTGTGGTGAAGTGTTGAGCTTGTGGTTAGACTGAGGGTGGCTAGATATATTTAATCTATGTTGCAATCAATAAACTATAATTCTGCTAATGGCAGTAATGAGTAATTATTTACTTGATCATTGCTTGACTGCAACAAACGTTATGCCTGGCATGCAAGCAAGTGTTGCACTGGCCATATTATTAAAAGCACAGAAAATTCATGTAAATCTGCACAAGGAATAGAAACAGTACTGGCTGGATCAACAAGAGTGAATCATGTTCAGGAAACATTCACAAAATACGTCAAAAGAAATTGGTGCGATTCATTAAATTAGGATGAATTTTACTCATCAGTACAATTAACCTAGTTTAAGTTCAAATTAATCAGTTCAAATGCGTGGAAATAGGTGTCATAATTGAATTAAGTTAGACCAACAAGTTATTTTTTTGAGTGTACTGTATATATTTACACCATATAGCTAGATGGATCAGCTTTAGGTTCACATGTGTAACTCACTGAGTTTGGAGCTAAAGCGCTTGGACTTTTATACAAAGTACATTTGTTTACTTCAAAAGTGTCCCGTTCAAAACTCTTCAAGAATATGACATTTGAGTTGATGTCAAAGACATTATGTGCCTTTGTTAGGATTTACTAACCGGTTGATTGTAACAATTAAACAAAAGAAGCAAAAACAGCATGAAATGATTCAAAAACAGGTTTATTGAAACGATCCAAAAGAAAAATCCCAAAACAATCTCTATGACCATAATCCACTTTCTGTTTGACTCGAGTGTGTGCATGTGTGTAAATTATTCTACAAGAAAACTTCAGTTACAGTATTTATGCATAATATATAAACTCAACTCCAGTGTTCCTGTGGAAAGAACATGCAGGTCTAACAAGAAAACAGTCGTGTTTATCTGTCTATGTGTCAGTCAGAGTCAGAAACTGCACAATACACATTTTACTCACAATTCCTTTGGCTTTGAGTTGTCAAATGGCTTCACACAGACAACACACAAGTTTTCGCAGTCTGAGGTCTCAGAAACTTCACCACTGGGTTTCAACATTTCTGACTGATCTGAACATCTTTGAAACCACATCAGTTCCTTCTTTTAAACACTGGCAGGCACAGCTCTATCTGTGTGACGAGTCCACTGGAGACAAGATGAAGATGAACACTGTTGCAGTTTATTACAAAAAGTGAAATCAATACAAGAAAACAGAACAATCACTTGAACAAGAACCAAAGCAGAACTCACTAACAGCAGGTTACATGAACAACAGATAAAGAAAGATAAAGAAACAATTCTTGTTATTAGTTTTATGGCAGATTGTAACCATGGCTAATCAGGTGCATACCGCCACCTACTGTATCGGAGTATGCAGCATGGATTATATATTTACATTTACATTTAATCATTTAGCTGACGCTTTTATCCAAAGCGACTTACAAGTGAGGAAAACAAACAAGCGATTCTTCATGAAGAGGCAACTAGACACAGGAAGTGCTCGCAATACAAGTTTCAGATATTGCTCAGAGTAACATAAGCTAGAGTAGGAAGAGAAAAGAAGGGATAGAATTTTTTTTATCTCAATAAATCTACTTTACATTAAAAAAACACCATCTAAATCCTATAATATACACATGCATCCTTCAGATATTCCACAACATTATCCTGTGCATCTTTTACACCTTCTCCTGTTGTTCCCAAAACACCCTCAATGTTCCATTTTCTTCATGTCTGACTTAATCCTCTCTTCCCTATACTTCCTACAATGCAACAGTTTATCTTCTGCACTTTCTGTGATTTTTACATTCCTTACATTCATCTGATTTACTTTTATGTAACAAAAACAATGTTTTCGATTGTTAGATTGTTTTAGATCAGATTTCTGTATACTTTAATATTCCCTTCCACTATTATCCCTATTATTATTTCCTTCCACTATATCCCATTTGTCCTGCCATTTCTTCATCATTTCTTTTTAATTATTGCCTTAGCTTCTCCTTTGCCAAAGGGAATTTTTATAATATCTTTGCTATTTTCAAACAAGCAATGGAAACATGAGGGCTTTATATACACACAGACTCATGACTAACATGAAACACCTGAACACAATGAACCAAAGAATGTGACGCATAAAACAAGGGAGCCAATCAGAACATGAGACCAGGGAATCACATGACAAAACCAGGAAACAAAGGAACTATGAACATGTAACAAAACCCAAAACAGATGTGCCATTTCCCCCTCAAAGAGTGACTCCAGACGCCCCAACCGAACATAAACCAGAACACAAAAAGTCCAGGAGGAAGGATGGAGAGCCAGTCCTGGAAAGGGGAAACTGGTCCTGGATCATGGCATGGTGGCGGGCCTGAGATTATCTGCTTTCCCTTAATGGATAAAATATCATTTTAGTGAAGAAAATGATTAGAAAAGACATAATTATCATTGATGGACATGACATGTACCCTAAACTGTAGAATGACTCATTTAACTGAGAGACTGAGAGTGAAAGAGGAAGTGATAAACTGTGAAGAGAAGCTCACGTGTGCTGTGTCCCAATTCACATACTATCCGTCCGAAATAACAGGCCTTCGAAATTAGAATTAGTGAGTCCCAAATCGTAGTATGTTGAAGTGAGTATTCGAAAGATACCCGAATGTTCTACGTTTTCCAGTTAGAATCCGAAGTTCAGATCCATGCTAATATTGCCCACAACCAGTTGAGTGTTGAACCAGGATTCGATTAGAACTACAAAAAGTGTTAAAAACTACAAACATGATGTATGTCAGAGACCGACTGAAGAGAGACTTTAACTGAATGTGGAGGATTTTAACTGCGACAAGATGATTGACAGGGCAGTTTAAACGGTGACAGGTTGCACGAAACTAAGCGACAGAGCGTCTGTTAAAGACACAATTATGATGAAGTAGTGTGTCCCAAAGCTTGAATACTCTTCTGCTACACACTCAAAAGTATGTACTTTTCTTCACAAAAACAGTAGATACTTTTAGGGCAAAGTATAAGTAGGTGAATTGAGACGCAGCAAAGATCTTGTTTTCAGATCTTGTTTTATTCGTGCTTCATGACACTCAACACATAAGAATCTGATTTAGAGGTGCTTGCTAAGCATCTGCATCATGCATCTGTTTTTCATGAATCTCAAACCTTAATACTGATTTTCTCAATTACTTCAACACTGAAATCAATTATATTAGCCAAATTTTATCAAAACACCACCATTTTCTAAAAGATTTCTCAGAACTATTAACACTATTCTTGTGTTTCACAACTCTCAACACATATTCAGCACTTCACACCATTTGTTCATGTTCAGTAGCGTAAAAAACCATCACAGCGTCACATGAGCAGCAGTTCTCATGTGAACACTAATATGTAACAGTTTCACACGCCAGTCAGAACCACAGAACCTAAAAATAATCTTGTGTGAATTCTGTACGAAAGAAATGCATGTTCAATAATTGTTCGAAATTTTATAGTTATATTATTTTTCTCTCCATACGAACTGTAATCATTTCTGTACATTACAGTATTTTTATGCTGCAAAGTCCAAACTATTGAGAGATTCATTAGTCAGAGGTCATGATTCTTCTGCTTTTATGTGACTGCACAATAAAGAAATAAAAAAAAAAAACAGTAACATACCGTTTTCCATTAAAACAGTAATATACCATAGAAAACATCACATAGTATTAATGATTATTTTGACTGATTTGTTGGTCAATTAAATATAAACTAATAAATCCGTCATGTGTTTTACCTCTTATTCTGCAGCATTTGTAAATCAGCACGACTGTCACTAGCAGATATGGACAAGCTGCCAGTGCAGAACTGAGTATGTTGAATCTGAATGACACTGAAAAAGAGACACACACTTTATCATGAACTATATCTGAACAATGACATCACAGCAGCTACAGAAACACAGGAAACAAAAATGTGTATTCAAGTATGATTTAAACTAAAAATAAAGTATGCTCTCAAACTCACCTGATACTGTCAGTGTAACTTCATCACTGATGTGTGATCCTTTAGTGTCTGATACATTACACAAGTATTTACCTGCATCAGACTCAGTAACAGAACTGAATGTGTGTTCCTGTTGTTCACTGAAAACACTGGCTGAACCTTCTTTATACCAGTTGTACCTCCAGCTAGTGACTCCTTCAGCATCAATGTCACATCTGAGAGTGACTGTCTCTCCAGTGAATACATGTTGATCAGGTTTAATGACCACTTTGAGTTTTGGTCTTTCTGCAGAACAACAACAAATAACAATTAAAAATACTCAACAATCAGAGTTGGTTTGGGAATATCTGTCAATATAAAATTATTGGGAATTTGGGAGACGTTCTGAAATGGTTTCAACAAAATTTCATTCTCTCACTGTTTAATTAATTAATGTTTTTATTATTATTATTATTATTATTATTTTGACATGATAAATCAAATTTTCCTTGGTCTTTTGGCATTTAAAAGATCTTTATATGATTATTACATCCTGCAAGTTCCATAACTTAAAACGTCCTCGTCATCAATATAAAAGCATTTATTTAAATCAAGCTGTGAAAATACTTCATTTGAATCTAAGGTGGCATGTGATGTCACATGGGCACAATCTTTTGCATAAGACCGCCTCTGGAGCAAAACAACAGCGCCTACTTTTACATCATCACTCCGCCCACTGATGTTCATTCGATATAAAGTATTCCACATGTTATACTTATTTCAATTGACCCTTCGCAAAACCCGCCCCCTGTTGCTATGCCGACAAGTCATGTGCTCTCACACCACATATCATGTTCTTATGGAGTGAAAAATATAGTATATCGTAATTTTTTATAAGAAGTTTAAACAATAAATAGTGTATAGTGTCTCTTTAATGTGTCGTGACAGATCGCTGTAGCTCCTTCAAGCGGCTCGTGAAGCGATCATCTCTTCATACTAATTCATTTATAGCATCAAATAAGCATGAATGAACATCAGAAGGAATGTTGTTTCAAGCGTGGAAAGACGCAAGTACTCACAAGTTTTCAAGTTCAAGTTCACCAACCTTAATCTACTAACTCCCCTGAATACTTTGTCAGACAAAATGGCGGATTCAGGGTTACGATTGGTCAGAACTTGAACTTGAAATGAAACAACATTCCTTCTGATGTTCATTTATGTTTATTTGATGCTATAAATGAACTAGTATGAAGAGATGATCGGTTCACGATCCACTTGAAGGAGCTACAGCGATTTTACAGAAGTTTTTTTTTAAACTTCTTTAAAAAAATATGATATTTTAAATATGAAACTGTTTCTTATGTCTGTTGACGCGTTGTCTGTGTCCTTGATGTATTTTCACTTTGTGAGAACATGATGTGTGGTGTGAGAGCGCATGACTTGTCGGACAAAGCAACAGTAACTAAAGGGGGCGGGTCTTTGCGGAGGCTCAATTGCAAAGATGTCAGCCAATCACAGCAGTGGGTGTTTACACTGAAGTCTCACAGCAGACATGAATCTGCTACGAGGAGAATATGTTTGAAACTTCCTGTTTCTCCTTTTTCACCATAAATGTATTGCCTTGCCACGGACAAACCGTTTGAGATATCAAGAAATCCGCTCGCAATTTAGCCTCCTCAATGTCTTGACTTCATGCTGACTGAGTTTGGTCCCTAGGTGGAGTATGTCAAATTCCAGAGCACATGTTTTTCAAACAACCTTATATAGTCGAATTCCAGTTGAGCTGGAGTATGACTTACAGGGCAGAAAGTAGTTTGTCCCAATGAGATCTATAAGTCAAGTCAAGTCAAGTCATCTTTATTTATATAGCACTTTTTACAATGCAAATTGTGGCAAAGCAGCTTTACATTAATAAGAAAATGGTGTCATTGTGCAGCTTATTCTATATATTATTGATTCATTCCGTTGCAAATATCAGTAGTTATTAGTCTAGTTAATTTAGGTATATCAGCACTGCAGAAAACAGTGACGTAATCGTCCGGCTCAGCTCAGTTTGTATACAACGGCGCCAATGCAGGCATATCAAAAACACTGCTGAATATCAAGCAAGTGTCCCCAACTTCAGCAAGCCAAAGGCAACAGCGGCAAGAACCAAAACTCCAACAAATGGAGAAAAAAACCTGGGGAGAAACCAGGCTTAGTCGGGGGGCCAGTTCTCCTCTGGCCAACAGTGAACACTTGTCCGATACTCAGGCAGAGTTACAGGCCATTAAACCGATTTGGAATTGCAACAGTCAAAATATTTAATCTAGTTCCATCTAGTTTAAGATCTTTTTGATCACACCGGTATGGGACGGTTTGTTGGGATATGTGCCACTGGCTGATGAGTCGGTAAGGTCTTCACAAAGGATGAGCTAGTTAACACAGTCTCCGCCGACACCACAGGGCCACATTGCTGCCGCACACAGGCACAGGTTCCCCGTCCGACCCGGACACGGCCCAGATCCAGCCAATCATATTAATTGGTAAACCTCGGGATAAGCAGAGAGACAAAAATTAGCGTAGATGCCATTCTTCTTCAGATGTAACGAGTACATCTGGTGTTATAGGAAGTGTTCCCGGTTCCGGCTGACCTGATCTATGCAGCTTAACAATCCTTTAACGGATATGAAGACAAAAGTTTATAGTGCGTCATGTGTATGCCAGATTAAATAGATGAGTTTTTAGTCTAGATTTAAACTGACAGAGTGTGTCTGCTTCCCGAACAATGCTAGGAAGATTGTTCCAGAGTTTAGGTGCCAAATAGGAAAAGGATCTACCGCCTGCGGTTGATATTGATATTCTAGGTATTAACAACTGGCCAGAATTCTGAGATCGTAAAAGACGCGAAGGACTATAATGCATTAAGAGCTCTCTCAGGTACTGGGGAGCTAAGCCATTTAGTGCTTTGTAAGTAATTAGCAAGATTTTAAAATCTATACGATGTTTAATAGGGAGCCAGTGCAGTTTTGACAGAACCGGGCTAATATGTTCATACTTCCTGGTTCTAGTAAGGACTCTAGCAGCTGCGTTTTGGACCAGCTGTAATTTGTTTATCACGCAAGCAGGGCAACCACCCAGTAGAGCATTACAGTAATCTAGTCTCGAGGTCATAAACGCATGAACAAGCTGTTCCGCATTTGTCATTGAGAGCATATGTCGCAATTTAGATATATTTTTAAGATGGAAGAATGCAGTTTTACATATGTTAGAAATGGGGCTTTCAAATGAAAGATTGGTATCAAAGAGCACACCCAGGTTCCTAACTGACGAAGACGACTTAACAGAGCAGCCATCAAGTGTTAGCAGCGAATGAATAGAATTTTTCCTCAGGGATACTACAATCCACTGTCTGATGTGATACTGTAGTAGACAGTTGCATGGCTATAATTTTCTCTCTAATGTTGTCAATCTTGCAAGTAAAGAAGTTCATAAAGTCATTACTGCTATGCTGTTTGGAAACATCAGAAGTTGAGGCTGTATTTCTTGTTAATTTAGCCACTGTATTAAATAAATACTTAGGGTTGTGTTTATTTTCTTCTAAAAGATTTGAAAAATAAGCAGATCTACCTGTTTTTACAGCCTTTCTGTACTCCATCATTTTCTCTCTCCATGAAATCCGAAAAAAACTTCTAGTTTTGGACTGAATATAATAGTATTAAGTTTGGTTACTGTGAAAAGGCTGTGGTTTGCGGTCACTCAAACCTCTCTCTATTAAATCTCTCCCTCTGCACACACACCTTGCTTGAGCCAATCAGCGTTCATTTACATTTACATTTAGTCATTTAGCAGACGCTTTTATCCAAAGCGACTTACAAGTGAGGAAAACAAACAAGTGATTCTTCATGAATTGGCAAATAACACAGGAAGTGCTCACAATACAAGTTTCATACATTGCTCAGTACCATAAGCTAGAGTAGGAGGGGAAAAGGGAAGTATAGGGTTTTTTTTTTTTTTTTTTTAATGAGGGGATCAAGTGTTCATGGAAGAGATGAGTTTTCAGCTGTTTCTTGAATATTGCCAGGGATTCTGCGTTCCTGATGAAAGTAGGGAGATCATTCCACCAGCAGGGAGCAGTGAAGGAGAATTTTCTGGAGAGTGATTTTGTGCCTCTCTGTGACGGTACCACAAGCCTACGCTCCTTTAGTGATCGCAGGCTTCTGGTGGGGACGTAGCATTGTAGCAGTGTGTGGAGGTAGGAAGGTGCAGAGCCTGTGGTGGATCTGTAAGCAAGCATCATCGCTTTGAACTTGATGAGAGCAGCGAGGGGTAACCAGTGCAGAGAGATGAAGAGGGGCGTGACGTGGGCTCTCTTAGGCTCGTTGAAGACAAGACGAGCAGCAGCGTTCTGGATCATTTGAAGAGGTTTGATTGCACTTGACGGCAGACCAGCCAGAAGAGCATTGCAGTAATCAAGCCTTGAAATGACCAGGGCCTGGACAAGCAGTTGTGTTGCATGCTCAGTCAGGAAGGGACGGATTTTCCTGATGTTGCGAAGTGCAAATCTGCATGACTGCGCCGTCTTTGAGATGTGGTCTCTGAAGGTCAGTTGGTCATCGAAGATAACTCCAAGATTTCTGGCCGACTTAGATGGGGTAATGGTGGTTGTACCAAGCTGTATGTTGATGTCGTGTTGTAGAGTAGGAGTGGCAGGGAAGACTAAAAGCTCAGTCTTTGCCAGGTTGAGCTGCAGGTGGTGTTCTTCCATCCACGTGGAGATATCCGCCAGACAGCTTGAGATCCGTGCAGCTACTGTGGAATCATCTGGTTGGAAGGACAGGTAGAGTTGTGTGTCATCAGCATAGCAGTGGTAGGAGAAACCATGTGCCTGTATGATGGGACCCAGTGATGTAGTATAAATGGAGAATAGGAGGGGACCAAGAACTGAACCCTGAGGGACCCCAGTGATCAGTTCATGAGGTTTGGATACCTCCCCTCCCCAGGCAACTCTGAAAAGTGCCTGTGTGGAGAGACAAGTTAATAATGTGTGTAAGTGCTGGTAAGAGAGTGGGAGAGATGGCTTGTAGAAGGTGTGAGGGGATGGGGTCTAGGGGGCAGGTGGTGGGATGAGTGGAGAGGAGAAGTTTTGATACTTCCGCCTCCGTGAGAAGGGAGAAGGCAGAGAGAAGATTAGTGGATGAGGAGGGGATGAGTTCCTGTGTGGGTGGTGCAGAGAACTGGCTCCTGATGGCAGATGTCTTGTCGGTGAAGAAATTGGCGAATTGATCAGCAGTTAAAGACGTGGTGGGTGGTGGTGGAGGGGGACAGAGGAGTGCGTTGAATGTCTTGAAGAGTGAGCGTGTGTTTGTAGCGCCGTTGATCTTATCGTGGAAGTATGAGAACTTAGCTGCATGGACTCCCTTAGAAAAAGATGATAGCAGATCTTGGTACGAACCTAGGTCAGATGGGTCTTGTGATTTGCGCCATTTCCTTTCTGCTGCCCTGAGTTTGGTCTGGTCATCTCGAAGCGCATCAGATATCCAGGGGTTGGAGGGAGTTGCTTGAGCTGGTCTGGATGACAGAGGACAGATACTGTCTAGGGAAGAAGATAAAGTGGAGCATAACGTGTGTGTTGCAGTATTTACATCCAAAGATGAGAATTGTGTTTGTGTGGGAAGGGAGGACGACACAACAGAGGAGAGATGAGAAGGGGAAAGAGAGCGCAGGTTTCTTCTGAAGGAAACATGTGAAGTGGTTGGTGGTGCACAAATAAGTTGCAGATTGAAAGTGATGAAGAAATGGTCAGAGACGTGAAGAGGTGTGACCAGAATGTTGTCAGTGATACAGTTACGTGTGTAGATCAGGTCCAATTGGTTGCCAGATTTGTGGGTGCTTGTAGTGATGAGTCGGTTGAAATCAAATGAAGCTAGGAGAGAGAGGAAGTCAGAAGCATAAGGTTTATCGAGGTGAATGTTGAAATCGCCCAGTAGTACAAGTGGACTACCATCGTCTGGGAATGAGGACAGCAGCATGTCCAATTCCTCGACAAAGGTACCCAATTGACCTGGGGGGCGGTAGATGAGAACAAGATGAATTTTGACAGTGTATGTAATTGTAATGGCATGTGATTCAAACGAATAGTTGCTGTATAGAGCAGGGTGAGCTAAGTATTTCCAATTGTTAGAAATGAGGAAACCTGTGCCCCCTCCTCTTCCTGACTGTCGAGGGGTATGAGTAAAGGTGTAGTTGTTAGAAAGAGCAGCGGGGGTTGAGGAGTCCTCTGGACGAATCCCTGTCTCAGTCAAGCCTAAGATATTGAGAAGAGAGTTAGTGGCAAAGGCTGGAATAAAGTCAGCTTTGTTAACAGCTGACTGACAATTCCATAGGCCTACAGAAACAGATAGAGGTTGGTTAGGAGAGGAGTAAATAGGACGCAGGTTAGTAGTGTTTCGCTGCCTTCTACGGGTGATAGTGGAGCGTATACGAGTGACAACAGGAATATATTGAAAGCACATGTTGAGTATGGGAGCAAAGAAAAAAAAGGGGGGGGTACTTAAGTGTCCTGTCGGTGTCCTTGCTCGGTGGAGTCGCCCAGGTAGAGTCGCAGGTCTTTACCCAAGTCGGTCTTCACACAAGGAGGCTAAACACGAGGCTGAACACTTCCGCTAACGCTTCCGCGCAAGCGCAGACACACTAAATAAATAGCTTGCCTATTAACGTATGAGTGAAAACAGCTGAGCCCGCCCTAACAATTAGCTCAGCAAAAGAGTTTCGCCGTGAATGGGCCAAATCGAAACTACTGCAGGAAGCGCACGTACAGCACTTAAGTTCACAGCCCAGCAATGCCAAAAACTAACAACCGCTACAGTTCTTCTAAATGGCAGCGAATACAATTACAAACAGATACAAATCCAAGCGCAAACATACAAATAAGCAAAGAATCGAAACGAATCCTTCCTAGCAGCAAATAATAAGTTCGCAATAGAGTCGAAACGGGTATTAGGTAAACACTCACGCGCTCTCGCCGTCTTCAGTGATCTCACGCTTGTCCTCACGCGTCTCACGCGTTCAGAAACCTTGACCATGTGATCTTCCCCGCCCTCACAGAGAAAGTAGTTCAGTGCAGCGAGACACGGAGACGGACACTGAAGTTACAGCGGCATAAATCGTTTAAAGATCTTTTATAGATTGCCTTTTGGACAATGGGTTGTGCGTGAAGTGTTTTAAAGTTTAGAAAACCACATCCAGTCTTTTGAGAGGTGACAATAAATGGGTTATTCAGTTGAATCTTTGTTGGTTTCTAATCAGACAGTGTTTGGTGGGTCAGCACCAAAAACATTTTTTCAGTTACTGTACGGGAAAAGGGGTGTGAGTCCCTCATAGACAACCATATAAAAGGGTGCGCCACTGATAGATGTAATGGATGTGAAAAATCCAAAACTCCAGCCAACTTTGGGTTTGAAGATCATGTGAGACAATTTTGGTTAATTAAATAAACTATATCTGAACGAGGACATATGAAGACATAAATCAGCTCACAGTTTCATTGACTCTCACCTCTGACTGAGATCCAGCTCTTGGGCGACTCTCCTCTCTCTGGGTGTTTGCAGTGGTAGAAACCCTCATGTGACTTTGAGACAGTAGGGATGATCATGTCTGTAGTTTGATTCTGGACGAGTGATCCATCTTTATAGAAATCAGCTCTGAGGATTGATGGGTTTTCAAACTGATATAAACAGTGTAGAGTCAGAGTATCTCCTTCATTCACAGGATGAACAGGACTCTCCAGAATCACTGCAGCTACAGAAACACAGGAAATATGTGCTGACTGCATAAAGAGTAAGATTATATGAACAGTAAAACATTTCTATATTTTCTGACAAAATTAGATTTTTATTACAACTTGTGCATTAAGTGTTTTGTTGGTTTGATTGTTTTTTGCCCATTGATGCTTCCTGTTCTTGTTAAATCAACCTGCTTCATGAATTGACTGTAAACTGCCAGTGAAATGAATAAATACAGAAACACAGACTCACGGGTTGTACAGTGATATTAACAGGATGAGAGTTCTCTCTAGATTCAGACTGACACCAGTACACTCCAGTGTACTCTGGGATGGTGGAGCTGATCGTACATGTAGATCCTGTTCGTGATCCAAACGCTGGTGATGAACAATCTTGCAGCCCCCAACCGTCTGTGTAACTTCTGACTGTCCATCCATCAGAATTACTCTGGTCCTCACAGCTCAGAGAGAGAGAGAGAGATGCGAAGTGTTGAGTTTCTGCTGGGACTGACGATCAGAGACACTGGAGGAGAAACACCTGACAAGACAATTACAGCTATAATTTTTCAGATTGGAGGATAAAAATTTTCTTTATTAAAGTTTAACCAATCGTTTAAGATCTGCATGAACTCACCAGTGACCAGGAGTGGTTGTTTGTTGCTGTACAATGATTTATAGGCTGGTTTTTCTCTCTCTGCTCTGCACACATAAAGTCCAGTGTGATTTACAGTAGCAGAACTGACAGTGTATTTTCCTCCAGATCCTCTGCTGCTGTCGGAGAGCAGCTGAAAATGATCTATGAAGTCTGTAAAATAAGAGAATGTGTAGATTTCACCTTAAAGTGGAACTTCGCCAATTTAAACCCACTTTGAATTGTTACAATGTTGGTAGTTTATGTAAATGAACAGTGTTTACTCATTCTCTGTGTTACAGAGGTATGTATCATTCATCTTTATTTGTCAGCAAAAGTCCGCCGGATGACACGTTTTACATATGAGACTTTTGACATCTCCAGGAATTTTGTGAAAACTAGAGAATACTAATGTGTTTTTGTATCTTCACCCATGGACAGTCTGATGGACAGAGGTTTATTATCACTGAAAACTGTAACTCACTCCTGATAAACGTTTACTCTTTGAATTCTTGAACCCGGAACAATTCAAGTCTACATGCCCTGTCTCTATTGTTTGGATTCAGAAATATGAATATTTCAGACTCGAATAAAATCTGTTAATTCAGATGATACAACATGAAGTTCATTACTGACCTGATGTTTCAGTGAACCAGCTGAATGTCCAGCCTGTAGAGGAGCCGATAACCTCACAGATCAGAGTCACTGGATCTCCTTCAGTCAACCACTTCTGAGGAGAAACTCTTAACTGGACTTTATCTGAAATAGACAAATGAAAGGTCCAAAGATCACCCTATGTGGGGTTCAAACTAGAGCCCTGCGCGGGACTGTTTTCTTAAACCCGCACCCGCCCGCTCCCGCTGAATGTATGACCAGGACCGCCCGCTCCCGCAACCTGTGTGTTCCACTCCCGCCCGCTCCGGCGGACTTTATCTCACGGCTTGTGAAAAATGTAGCTACATATACTCAGACTAAATATTCGTTTAAGTTAACATCCAAAATAGCAGACTTTAAACATGATTGTGTTTAAATAAGATGAAGTAACCAATTCTAAACCAAAGCACCACACATGGCAAACATTGCCTATTTTTTTATTAGGGTTGAAAACATTAGGCCTAATTGTTCAAACAAATCCACAACTAGCGGCACCTCAGTTTTTAGGCTAGTGCGTACTTGGAAATAAGTAACCCGAACACAGAGAACTTTGAAAATAGACTATATAATTCTAACAAATTAAATACAAAACAAAATAAATAGAATGCTATGCTTCGGAAAAAAAACTTACAGATTTTACATTATAGCTTGCTTAACAAGTGCAGGTGTGTCGCCTCAGGGCAGAGGTGCCAGATTTATGTCCGTTATAAACGAACACTTTTGCACATTTATCGCAACTAACGAAATTTAACTCTTTCCCTTTTTTGTCAGTGACAATTGAGAATTAATTCCATATGTCTGACTTGCCTTGTTTTACTTTGGTCTTGCGTTGACTCCATTTCTACTCTACGCCAAATCCCACCGTTCCCCGCGGGTCTCCCGCTCAATTTTCTGACCGCCCGCGCCCGCCCGCAGCAGGTGTAAAACCGCCCACTCCCGCGAGATTTGCGTTGGGTCCCACGGGTCCCGCGGGAGCCCAAACCCAATGCAGCCCTCTAGTTCAAACCCACATCCTTCAGGTTAGTAGCTCTGAGCTCAAAGCAGGGTTTCACACCACCTTCATCTACACCAGCAGTAGTTAAAAGGACGAGGTGGTGTCTGTAGAGTTATTAAATATTCAAGACTGTTTCTAAGAATGTTTCTTTTTAGACAGGTTGGAGGTGATCCTAACTTTAAGAAGTTATTTACGATGGTTTTTAAGATCATTCTTTCAGAACATGAATACTCTCTCTCCTCTCCTCCTCCAGCTGGTGTGTGTTGAGCCACTGGTGCCGTTATTCTGTCGCTGCGTCACATCGTTCATGTGGTGCTGCACACTGGAGGTGTTTGAGGAGAAACTCTGATATGATTGTAAAGTGCTTTGGATGTTCAGTAGTTCATAAAGTGATTTATAAATGACTCATTCATTCATTCTTCTTAATTTTTTTTTTAAAGATAAAAACATTCTAAAGAAAAGTTTTGGGAATACAAAATATTCCTTGAGTTAGAAAATAATAAGAAAATAGCAGTGAAGAAGAATTTTATTCTTGTGAATGTTTTGTGAATCTGGCCCCTGTAACAGAATCAGCCATTTATGATTAAATAATGAATCAAATTCACTCACATTCAGTGTGTCCAGAGTGGATGTTTGAAATCAGCACTAAAAATACAAAGTAAATAAAAAAAATTGTGTTATTATACATTTTCAAAGTTCTTCCTGTGAGGAAACAGACTGTGTTTCTCTTATGGGTCCCTGTGGCGTCTTCTGTTTGTAAGTTAGTTTTAGGTATAAAGGTCTGTCCCACAGAAAGAAATGTGGCTCAGATTCTCTGAAGACAGACTAACATCATTGCTGAAGATCTGTTAAACTGCTTCCTTCAATAAATTCTCCTCCTCACGAGATCTCTGGTCAAGTTTACTTATTTATCATTAGAGAAATCTAATACATTAACAAGACAGCCAAACGACAGCTCAGACAAATACAGGAAAATATAACAATTATTGAACATGGAGCTGATCAACTTTGCATTATACTTTAGGCATTTTATAAATGCATATTCTTCTTTAGCTTGTGAAACTCCATACACTGTGTGCACAATTATTAGGCAAGTTATATTTTTGAGGAACAATTTTGGTATTGTAGAACTACAGTGCTCTTGGTCAATCCAAAATGTTAACAAACCCTCAAACCTGAACATTTAAGTAGTGAAACTGAAGTTTTGGCTTTCTTAAGAGAATTACTACATGTACACCATTATTAGGCAACTATTAGTGTGCAGAATTATTATGCAACTAAATGGAAACCAAAGATTTTCCCATCTCACTTGTTTATTTTCACCTTTTAAAGTGAGAAAAATAAACAAACTCAAAATTTACTTATAAACATTTCTGACATTTCAAAAAGAAAACCTCAGTGACCAATATAGCCAAACTTCTTCTCGATAACAGTCTCAAGCCTTTCATTCACGGAGTCGCTCAGTTTCTTGATCTGATGCGCTGCTCAAATAAAACAAAAGGTAAATAATCATATTGTTCGACCAATTAAAAAATTTCCAATTTCATAAAGTTATTAAAATTCTAACAAAACGAAAAGCAAGAGTTGGAAACGAAAAGAGGTGTGGTTTGACTAAATTCGTAGAAAAGAGGAAGCAGGAAAACAGAAGGAGAGCCTGGTGGGGAAGTTTGGTCGCAGTGGGCAGAAAAGTCAAAGGAAAAAGTGAGGTGTTGTTCAGCGTGTCGTGAAGGTGCTCCATGGATTATTTCGTACGGGTAAACGTCCGATAGTCAGCGTTGGGGACAAGCGACGTGGATGGGCTTTCCGTATGAGCTCCGAGCAGCGGAACTAAAAAAAGACTAAATTCATCTTCCCTCTCCTTCACTTTAACCATCTGCCGCTACCTACATCTTTTTACCCAAACTGGCCTAATCACCCATTACTATTCTTTTTTTGGACACCTAATATCTTGTTTGATTTAATTTCGTTTTATTATTTATTTACGTATATGGTGTATTCTTTTGGTGGGACTATTTTTTGTGGGTTTAAACTGAACTTTGAAATTGATGCGAAGACGCACGAGGGGAAAAGTCCCTTGTAAATCCTTGAGTGAGTTTATGAATTAATTATTATTATTATTATTATTATTATTATTTTTATTATTGTGTTTTATTTTATGATATTGTTTTCCATGGAAATGTGAACGGCCTTAAAACGGTCCGAAAATAAACATTTTTTGTCAGTTATGTAAACTGTTTGACGCCCAACGTGAGTAATTAAACTTTCGGAGAACCACCGTTACAGGTTAGAATCAACTTTTTGTGCAGCCGCAACCACAGCCTCCCAGACATTGTTCAGAGAGGTGTACGGTTTACCTTCACTGGAAATTTCCTGCTTAAGAAGGACCCAAAAGTTCTCAGTAGAGTTTAAGTCAGGTGAAGAAGGGGCCATGTCATTAGTTTTTCATTTTTAAGGCCTTTACTGGCCAGCCACGCAGTGGAGCACTTTGATGCATGTGATGGAGCATTTTCTTGCATAAAAATCAAAGTCTTCTTGAAAGATGCAGACTTTTTCCTGTACCACTGCTTGAAGGAAGTGTCTTCTAACAATTGACAGTAGGTCTGAGAGTTGATTTTGAGTCCATTTTCAACCCGAAAAGGTCCAACTAGCTCATCTTTAATAATACCTGCCCATACCAGTTTAACCACCTTGCTGGTGTCTGAGTCGAAGTGGAGCTCTGTGTCCGTTACTGATCCGACCACGAGCCCATCCATCTGGTCCGTCAAGAGTCACTCTCATCTCATCAGTCCACAAAACCTTTGAAAAATCTGTCTTCAGATATTTCTTGGCCCATTCAAGTTTCAACTTATGTGTCTTGTTCAGAGGTGGTCGGGTTTCAGCCTTTCTTACTTTGGCCATGTCTCTGAGAACTGAACACCTCGAACTTCTTGACACTCCAGGTAGGTTGCAGTTGTGGAATATGGCAGCACTGGAGCATAATGGGTTCCCGGTAGCTTCATATTTGATTCTTCTCAAATCTTTGACGCTTAATTTGCGTCTTTTCTTCTCGACACGTTTCTTGCGACCCTGTTGACTATTTGCTACAAAACGTTTGATGGTTCTGTGATCACACCCCAATATCTTAGATATTTCAAGAGTGCTGCATCCCTGTGAAAGACTTTTTACAATTTTTGACTTTTCAGAATCAGTTAAATCTCTTTTTTGGCCCATTTTTCCTGAGGAGAAGAATCTCCCTAATAATTATACTTTGTTATAGGGTGTTGATCTCCTTAGGCCACAGCCTCCCTCATTACACAAATACACATCAACTGATATGCATTAAATCCAATAAGCATTCAAGTTTATACAGCTTGGACTTGGAAATTATGGATAAAATGATGAAATGGTCAAAATAATCACTTGCCTAATAATTGTGCACATGTTCCTCAGCTTCACAACACACAAATGTTTATTTTATCATCATAGCAGATAAAACCTGAAATTGATTGAGAAACTTGAAGCAACGGTCTGATCTAAAGTCTGATTAAAGATAAACTCATACTAGTGAACATCTACTGAATACTAACTTGTGAACATCTACTTCATGAACATCAAACTGAACAAAATAAACCAACAGAACTGATTCAACAAACACTATTAAAAAGCAGAAGATCGAGTGACTGAACAAACAGACTGACTCAAACACAACAGGGTTCATTTCTCTTTCACAAACAGCTCTAACTGCACACTTCCTCTCTCAAGATCGTCTTTCACTCGTATATCATGAACTAGAGTTGGATCTGAAACACTGAGAGCAGCATGAAAAGAATAAAAATCCAAGAACACTAATTCATCACTTGAACCTGTTCAATCCTATTCATAATATGAGCAGTTAACATCCACTGAAAATAATACTCACAGAGCACAAGAGGAAGCTGACTGAGCTCCATACTGACCGAATAATGACAGACGGTTAAAGACACAGATTGCATTAAAGCCTCAAGACTTCCTGAAACCTCCAGTCAGATCTTTAGGAACAGAATGACGGATTAAAGACATACAAATGAAGCTCATGTGTTCCAGAAAACCTTCTGTTGATCATCTTGTAACATGTTTTCAAAAAATGTCACAAAAGTTCATACTGAAATGTTGTCAGGACTCATTCAGGATCAAACTGAAGAGCAGCAGTTTGACATTTTGAGAATTAATATTCTTTTGTGTTTAATGGAGAAGGAAAAGGACACAATACTTTGATGTTTGTTTTGTAATAATCGTATTAACTATATTTATAACTTTATAAGTTAAGAAGCAGAAACTGGTGAATGACTGCTGTTCCTCAAACACTGGTTAATGTCACTGAGCTGAAATAGAACAAACCAAACCACAACTATGAGCTCAACTCTATAATCGATATCAGGCCTCTGACAATAAAGGTATCTCAGGAAAATCACAATTTTTATATTTTTTTCCCCTTCAGGAAAAACAAAAAACGCATGTATGTTACGTAACACATGGAATAGAAAAAGACAGAAATGCATACTTTAATGACAAAATCAGGGTAACCAGGAAAAAACCACATACACATGAACGAGAACCGACAGACACTGCGGGAAAACACAGGGTATATAGGACCCCAGGTTCGGCCACTATGGCCACAGGCATATGCCTCCTCCAAATAAAATTTTTCCTGGGTGGCGCTATCATCGTACCCATTGCAGGCTCTGTGGCCGAGTCTGTTGCGAATCCAGGTGCTGGAGAGAACTCTGGAGCAGACTTGTGGGTTGGAGCAGGCTCAGGAACTGGAGAAGACACTAGAGCGGACTCAGGAGAAGACACTGAAGGACTCAGGGGCTTGAACCCTCTCTGGGCTCCAGGAAATCCCCTTGTATTCCAACAAAAGGCTTATAGGCACAAATGTGGTAGCATAGGATCTTGGGACTAGGCTTGGGCGTGGCGGCCATCTTGGGATGAGCGGTTTCACTAACTATTTGAGTAAATCAAAACACAATACTTACATTTATAAGTATTCCTTGGCCTCCACGGAACTGTTATCTGCAATTTTCTTTGAAAAAAAGAAAATCCTTTTGTCACTGGTGTAACGGAGTCACAAAAAAAAGAAGAACTGTGATTACTATGAAAAAATATTCATCGAATTACATGAAATTAGAAGGGTAAAGCTAAAATAGTGATTTGGTGCCCCCTAGTGGTTAACGCATTGCAGACATTTTAGTATTTTGACCCTGTATGCTTACCGTAGTTCAGCAGAAAATGTACTACACATGTCTGCAATATAATTACCCCTGATAATTTATTCATGTGATGTATTCCTCAGACGTAAAAGTTGCTGCAGAAAATAAAAAGAAGAACACAACCAGAGGCTTGTACGAGTCGTCCATTTATAATTGGTGACGAGTGTGTGGAACATTTTACGGCCGTATAGGTGTCCACAACCATTACACTGGCACGCTTTGAAATGGGATAGGCTCGGCTGCGGAGGATCCAGACCCTGTCCCAAATGGCACACTTCATATGCACATTCGGTATTGTGGATTCACAATGGCTGCCACGCATGTCCATTTAGTCCACGAGACCATAGTGTGTCACATTTGCAGTCGATATGCACCCTTGATGCTTACTTTTGCTTAGACAGTAAAAGCGGCATTGCGCCTCAAAAGTGTGGACTCGTGAGAAGACCGCAAGTCCTTGAATCGGGACATCCTTTGTTGCATTGCAATTGACCTTCAATTGTGGCCTTCGAAGGATGCAGCCCCTGAATTGGGACACTAATGACTGATGGAGTGCAGCCCCTGTAAACAAGCCTGCACTGGCCCTTCACGGGCCCACTTTGGGCTAGCGAAAGGAACCCCAGCAGGCTTCCAGCTCAGGGCCCCTGAGAATTTGCTCATTGGCAAAACGTTGGCCCCGTAGCATTGGCCCTCCACGGGCGGCCCTCACTAGCCCCACGCGGGGCCCGTGCTATTAATCTACAACAATAAATCTGGCAACTCAGAGTGTCAAACATTTACCATTAATGAAAATAACAGTTAAAGATTGTTAAAAAATAAATGGTCAATGCCTGGCAAAAGCGTCTGCTAAACAAAAACTGTAAAATTAAAGTAAAATATGGCACATCATGGAAGGTAATAGTCATTTATGCTGAGAAAAGAGGGGGATGAAAATCTCTGCAGGCAGTCTACTGTAATGCTCGGATGACAGAAGACGAAGGTAGAGGTGTCTAACATAGACAGATTTATTGATATATTCCAGGTAACAGATAACAGGCAACAGTGTGCACAAGCACAGACAATAACTGACATTGAACAAGGCACAGACAGGTACTTAAACACACAGATGACAAGATTTAACTAATAGACAGTGATAAATACGAACTAATAATGACAAGACTGAACTAAAGCAGGCATAACTCTGACACCTACAACCTTCTGCCAAATTATTTATCACCATTAATGAACCCCACAAAGAATATTATATCGTTTTTAAACGTTAGGGAGCTGCATGCAATTCTTGGCATGTAACGTTATGCAGAACTTGGCATAATACCTAGAAGATTTTATGAACTTACCTGGTTTTGTTGGTTGCTGAGCCTTTCTGTCCTAAATGTTTACGACAAGGCTACGTCACGACCCGCACCATTTGAAAGAAATTTTATACTGTAAACTTACTGTACAAGAAAATGAGACGTGTGACAGCTAGGTGTGTGACAGTGAGGAAATGGCTAGCATCAATTTCTTTGGAAGCAAATTATATTGAGAAATGAACTCTCAGTAATGGTGAGACATTACCAGATCCCTACACAATTTCACACGAGGAATGGATCACAGATATGTCCAAGTGGCCAGGAATCATATGGCCACTTCATAATATATCATAATATAATATATAATAGTAATCATATGATTTGTTAATAATTAATATAACATAATACATATGACAATGCAATATATAATAACAGAATCTCCTTCTGTTTTAGCAAAGGCATGTTATCCCCACAGAATATTGAGTTGACAGCAGTTTACAGCACAACAGCTCTGTGTCATCTCTGTTTGTGCTAGATATGCTGTAAAGAGTGCTGCTTTCTGCCCACTACTGCCCTCTGTGATCACATTGCACAGAAACCTGTCTATAACTATCACTCCATCAGCAGTTAAACAGTTATTGCCTTTAAATAAAGCAACATGCAACAAAGGGCTGCACACGCTGGGCCATCATGGGCTTAATGTGGGCAGTCTGCTAGTTTGGGCTGCTCATAGAGTCCGCCGTGAGCCCAAAGCTGTGGGCCCCGCCTGACGCAGCTTGTGTGTGCTTTATATAGTGCTGGTGATGAGGAATGCAGTCTGCGACAAGAACATTGTGCAATTCTCCCGGAAGGCATGAAAAAGAAAGTGAATGTAGATGTGTGTGTGAAATTTATTTGGTAAGTGTATGTGTAAGTATTCTGAAGCAAAACACATGCATGTTAACTTTGAGTTTCTGATTATAATACTTGTTTCCTCTTTTTTCATATTTTTCTTCCTAGCATCTGTGTCCTTCAGAGATGAAGTTCATTTGTTTGATGCTGCTGATTATTAGTAGAATTACAGGTTCAAGATCAGGTAATGATTTACTCATTTTAAAGAGATGAAGTTTGTGTTCATTTGTAAAAGAAAGGGTGGGGAAGATGTAATAGTTATGCAAGGAATAATGTACTGTAAGCTAGACATTGTCTGACTAAAATGGTTTATTTTGACAGTTTTAACAACTCACTGTACATTATCCCACTAATTACATGCTACTTTTCAAATAGACAAGTTGACATGAAATATTGATCTTACTAAAATATTACACCAATGGTTGTTATATAATTGATAGCTGAGTTTATTTCATAGAGAGAGAGAGAGAGAGAGCAATCAATTTTCTAGGGAGCTGTGTAATAATAATAAAACAAAAAGTGCAAACCTTGCTGATTTATATGAAAACATGTGGAATGAGGAAGAAAGAAATAAAAAACACACGGAAAAAGCAGCAGCTTTTGTTTCTGCTCTGACAGCAGTAAGATCAGCTGAACACTGTGAGCTGTGAGTTCCTACTCGACCCGCTTTATAACTAATGTTATAAAGTCAAGGGTCAAGAGCCCAACTAAAGCAAACATTCATCACCATAAGGGTGATTACAAACCCTTATTATTATTTTCAATAAAACATCTAAATCTTTGTTAATTCTCAACAAGATCTTCTGTACATCTATGAAAGAAACAATGTTTGTAAACTAGTTTCACACTCGTATTTCTGCTCATCTCCTCTTTTTTCTGGACTTGTTTCTCTGTCAGTGATTCTGCTTGTCAGGTGTTTATCAGTGTCTAAATTTACTCACTTCTTTTCATTCACTCAGTCAAGTGGACTATATTAATGAACTAATGTATAGTGAATGAGGGAATTGGGTGTGGAACACAGCCTCTGAGAGTCGACTTTGTGTTAATTCACAGTAGATTCCTGTAGGCTACTTTCTTGGAAGCGGCAAATAATACCAAGAATGCATTGTTTTTTACAGTACATTGCTGCTTTAATGGTAAATGGTATGATACTGTCAGAATTTGGCCGTTTGTTTTTTTTTTTACAGCAAGGTTTTACAGTGTAGAAGAAAAAAAAATAGATGACTAACTTGTAAGACTAGTCTAAGCAGTTTATGCAACTGACCCCTACTTTCTTTCTCTTGTAACAGAGCGGTATGAAGTAGTGGGACCTGCAGATCCTGTATTTGCTGTAGCTGGTGAAGATGTGATTCTGCCCTGTTCAGTCAAACCCGACATCAGCGTTGTGGACATGAGAGTGGAGTGGTCTAGATTTGATCTAAGAGGTTCAGATCTAGTGCATCTCTATGAGGATCATGAAGACAGAAACACAGGTCAGATTCAGTCCTACAGAAGGAGAACAAAACTGATCCATCAAGAACTACAGAGAGGAAACGCATCACTCAAACTCTCATCAGTCCGAGTCTCTGATGAAGGACGTCATAAGTGTTTTATTCAGTCCAAATCCTGGAATGATGACGCCACTGTTGATGTCAGAGTTGAAGGTGAGGAAACAAGTGAAAACTAACATTGATGATATTCTTTGGTGCTCTCGTCAACAGAACATAAAACAGCTTGTAGGCAGAAAAAGTTCATTCACTGAATGTTGTTGATGTTTGTCTGTAGCTGTAGGAAGTCCTCCAGTGATCACTGAAGTTCGGTTTGATCGTTCAGGAGGACTTCATCTACAGTGTGAATCTGAAGGTTGGTATCCTGAACCTGATCTTGAGTGGCTGGACAGTGAAGGAGTCAGTTTGAGGTCAGAAACTACAGAGACGCATTCACACAGACGGATTCAGTGTGAAAAGCACCGTCACTGTAAATCACAGTAACGACAAGATTCACTGCAGAGTCAGAATGAAGCATCACATGCTGGAAACTGAGATTAGCATCTCAAGTAAGTACTGACACTTTTAAAGACTAAAGATTTGAACACTATTAAAGTCCATTACATTATGTGAAGCTAAAAGCATAAGCAGCATTATCTTCATTATTGATTATTGACATTTGACTGTATAGCATTCCAAACTGATCAACAATCAACTCATAAAAAACGTTTGACTTACAGATGTGCTTAATTATTGTTTTGTTTCACAGGTAATATGTTTTTTGCTTGGAGGACATCAGTGATCGTGATTTCAGTTTTTGTTGTGCTAACTTTGATTGCGGGAATATTGTTTGTTCATAAATACAGGGGTAAATCTTGTTTTCTTATTTTATATATTTGATGTAAATAAACAAGACAGCTTAGTGATAGTTCTCACATGTTTTTTATAATTTCTTCTGAAAGTGACAATTAATGTCATTTCCACCACATCTCAAATGATTGCTGTCTTTATTCTGTGATGACAGTTTTAAACAATATTGAACGAGTTAACATCCTAGATACTTGTTGGCTGTTTCCTTGGTCAGATATGTAATTTGTAAAGTTTTAAAATAGTGGGATCCGCTTCAATGTCTGCGACAACATTGAAAGTATTATAAACAAAAAAAATGTTTTATGTTACAAAAATGCTAGCGGTCTACACACAAAAATTTAATCAGAAAATATTTATTGGCAGATATTGTGTCCATAAACTATTGCGTATGATCATCCTGTCAGAAATTATGTTTGTATTTAATGTTTTTGATGTCTGAATGTTGTTCTTTTCTTGTCTTTTTTTCTGAATTGTCTTCAGCACACAGACGTCTAAAGGATGAGAAGAGAAGAATACAACATGGTGATTTTTTTCTATATAAAGATATTAATTCATTTAGTATTTAAAGTGTTCTTACTTAACAGACTCTGTGTATTTACTTTATTTTGTGTATATCTTGGATTTATTTCTTCAATGGATCTTGTAACTGCTCACAATTTGTTTATGTAATGTATATTCAGTTGCCCGTGTATATTTATTCATAACTTGTTGTTTGTCAGAGTTACTGTATAAAAACAATATCATTTCAATATTCAAATCTCTTGTCTTTTTCTAAATTTTCTTTAGAACGTGATCAACTGAAGATGATTGTAACAAAAGGTGAATTTGTTTTATGGCTTTAATTAAGATATTAATTTTTCAGAACCACTATGAATGAATATACTGTGCATTCATATATAACATTCATCATATTTTATTATTGTATTGTAAACTGTGTAAAGTCTTCTTGAATTTAATTTGAATCTCATTATTGATCTAAAGATTCTGTTATTAACCCTTTATAACTTTATACTTTCTGTTTTTAGCTGTCCCACATTTAAGAACACACAAGGGTGAGTAAAAAATACTTTTAGTTTTATGTCTATAATTATTTTATCATTTTAATTTCCCATTGTAACAAAGTTTGTAAATATGGGAAGGAGGCGGGAACCGGCGAACATTCAACCAAAACTTTAATAAACTCAAAAACAAACAACAAAACGAAAGTAAAATGGCGGCAGTTCCTCACGGCGACCAGGCCTGGTCCTCTCCCGTCCTTCACTGTCGTCGCTCCTCTTTTAAGCTTCCGGAGCTCCTCCGTGAGAGATACGAGACCGGTGCGCCGAGTAGCTGAAGCCGTTCCCTCACGGCTCTCGCCCGCTCTGCTCGTCACAGCCACATTCATCATCATGTTGTCACCAATTAGGGAACGTTTACACTACAAAGAAGAACTAAAAACAGAAAAGTTGTTCTTGTATAGATGACAACATTATCAAAACTATCCATGTTCACGCGGGTCTCCGAACATGATTAAAAATGCTGTATTACACATGCCAGACCAGCGATTTTACTTGTGAAGAAAGACAATACGCCTGCGCATATATGCATTTATTTATTTATCTACAATATGACTTGTAATCCTCCAGCTACCAGTTTCTATCATACATACTCTATTGCATCAGGTATAAAACAAATCAATCCACAGTTGGAGTAATTGCTGATCTCACTGAATTCAGGTCAAACTACAAGATCTTACTGAGATGTTTCTTGACTGCATTCATCGTCTGATCATACATAAAGAAAACTACTTAACTAAAGAAAAGCAAGACAAATGGCCATCTAAGGGAATCCAGCACTGAACAACAACAACAACAACAACATGACACACATAGATAACATGATCAGAACAATCAAAACATTTCAGTCTTTCTGAAGCAGTCAGACATTATTGTACATTGAACATTACACTTATTTATGATTTAATGCAGTATTTTTACTGCATTATTTTTTGAAAAGATACCTATAAATTATAACAGTTATAATTATTTTTATCATGTGCTCATCAGTAAAGCAGAATTTTCTATATTTTCAACAGTGAATGTGATTCTGGATGCTGATTCAGCTCATAAATGTCTCATCGTGTCTGAAGATGGGAAACAAGTGGAACTTGGAAATGAATTGGAAAGGGAACTGGATGGAAATGAAGAGCAAAATGGCAGGTTTATGATATATTTTAGTGTCCTTGGGAAGGACAAATTCTCCTCAGGGTGTTTTTACTATGAAGTTCAGGTGAAGGAACAAACCAAGTGGTTTTTAGGAGTGGTCAGTGAATCCATTGAAGGGAAGGACCGGGGGATCAGAATGAATCCTCAGAATGGATACTGGACTGTGGGTCTGAGAAATGGGAAGTATTTGGCTTATAATCATCCATCTGTCCTTCTTTCTCTGACAGTGAAGCCTCAGAGGATCGGAGTGTTTGTGGATTATGATGAGGGTCTCGTCTCTTTTTATGATGTGGAGTCCATGTCTCATATCTACACTTTCACTGATCAGTGTTTTAATGAGAATCTTTTTCCATTTTTTAGTTTGGGGTATCTGAATGAAAACTACAAACCACTGGTAATCTGTGATGATTACTAAAGACATCGGTGAATGAATTTCAATGAAATAAAAAGTAATACAAATCAAATATTGTTTACAGTGCAGTCAAAAATTTGGACACAAAAGGGTGATTTTATATTTCATGTGATCTTCAAAACCTTCTGATCTAAAGACTTCTGCTTAAACGACTGAAATGAGTTTTGTAAACATAAATACGCCTATACTGTAAAAACCTTTAACTGTAAATTTCCAGTAATTAACATGGCAGCAAATTCACCTGGCAAATTACTGCTTTATTATTATTATTTTATATATATATTTTACTGTAAAAAGAAAACTTGTACTATAAATTATTTGTAAAATGCTGGCAGCACAGTTGCACTAAGTTAAAACTAATTTCATGCAAAAACTGACAGCCTCAAAATGGCCAATTGTGGCCGAGAGAGCTCAAAGCGCTTCAAATTATAAAACACATGCAAATTAAAAAAAGCACATGCAAATTAAAAAAAAGCACATGCGAATTAAAAAAAGCACATGCAAATAAAAAAAAAAAACGTGATCATCAGTTTGACAACACATGTGCTGCAAATCCTCACAACACATGCAAACTCAAAAAAGCGCTACATTTACAAAAAGCGCTGCAAAGAGCACAAACCACAACGGAAATGTTTCAAGGGGGACCCCAAAAAGTGTTTCGTTCCCTTCTAAGACCATAACATGTACAATGTTCACCGAGGCACTGTGACATGATGCATTTGAGAAGGATTATGGGGGATTGTGTATCTGTCCTCATTTACTGTCTGTTAACTAACAGTGTTTTTCTCAGATTGTCAGAAAGGCGTGTGTTTCAGAAGTCTAGTTTTGTATACGAGTGAACACATCTTTATACTGATTTTTTTTATTGGTTTAAATTGTTCCCTCTTGCTCTGTTCACTGTAATGAGTAATAAATTCAAAACAGAATTCACCGTTTGTTTGTTTTATTTGAGTATTTTTAATAAAGAATGATTCAGATGTAATATAAGCTCTATCCTGTCAGTTACCAGAGAAAATATACAATTCAAATCTAAATCTTCAGATTTTATGAGGCAAAACTATCTGAAGATTTAGTTTAATTTGTGCAGCTCATATTCTTTTTCTAAAGCATGTATTGATGTTTCTATACTGAAAGTGTTTGAGAAATAAAGTTACTGTGTTATGAAAGCTCATTTTCAACACATAAGAAAAAAAATCATGCTCTGGTAAATCTTAATTGTGACAAAAAGGTTGAATTTATAAAATAAAAAGTCAGAATTCTGATATACTACATGTGATTAAAAAGTTAAAATTATGACATACTGAGTCATAATTGTCATAATTTACTTTGTCATACATAATTTTGGCTTTTTTTATGATGCAAATCATAATGTTCACTTTTCATCTTATTATGACCTTTATCTCATGACCTAGAATGTCCTAATTTCACCTTTTTGTGTCATAATTCTGACTTTTTTTTCAATTTTTTCAGTTTTCAGTTTATTTCATACGACCTAGAATGTCATAATTTCAACTTATGTCATAATTATGACTTTTTAAGTCGTTATTTTCACTTTTCATCTCATAAATACGATCTAGAATTGTTATAGAATGTGGTGTAAAAGGAACTCTCACGACGAAGCGTCTAGAAAAGCAGACTTTAATATACTTGGGAACAGCAGGATAACATGCACACTCAACATCCAGACATAACGTGAACAAACAACAACTGAAGGAGAACACAGGGAATGAATACAGTAACAAACAAGGAGTTATAAACGGTGCACCAATAAGCTACAACCTTGTGACTAATGTATTAAGACTGCATGAACAAAGAGCAATTTCTAGTCAATGGAATATGTTGAGCATAGCTAGAAAAAAATTTGTTTCACAAGGAGATATACATTTACATTTAAAGACATAATTCTGTGTTATTTCCATGACCATGAGAATATACAGTTAATTCACCGGAGTTGAATTAACATCACTCAGTGTTCATATGGAAACACCAGCAGGGTGTTAAAGCAACACTGAAGCAGTTTTAGAGTTAATTAGATACTTAAGTGATGATTGTTCAATTATTGGAGACATCTGATGATAACAAGCACAATCACTGAAGGAAAGAGAAACACAAGAACTACAACTGACTTTCAGCCACAGCCTTAAATGAAATCAACTGAAAAGACATTAAATCTCTTTTATTAGAGACCAGACTGACTTTATTTCTGTCATTCGGCTACATTATTTTTGAGAATTAATAGGTTTAGATGTTGATATTGAAAATGTTGGTCACCATTATGGTGATCAGTATTTCCTTTAGTTGGGCAGTTTGACTCTTGACTTTTTGTGACAGTTTGACTATAATGGAGACTAAACATTTTCCATAAAACATCAACATCTAAACCTGTTAATTCTCAAAAAGAACTGTAGATGAATGACAGAAATAAAAAGTGTCTTCAATAATCAATCAATCATCACTCAGTTAATCACTAAAGTATCTAATTAACTCTAAAACTGCTTCAGTGTTGCTTTAACTCTCTGCTGGTGTTTCCATATGAACACTGAGTGATGTTAATTCAACACCAGAAAATTTATTGTGTAAAGAAATAAATTTAAAACCAAGACGACAGACAAAAAGGAAACTTGGTCACTTTCTCAACAGTGTGAAAAGAAAAAGCCTTTCATTGAATATTCTGTTCCCTCAGTTTATCAGCTGATGAGCTGCTACTGCTGCTATTAACCAATATAAATACATCCTCAACAATAATGGCTTTTTTCTGATCAATAATCAAAGATCAACATCGTCTCTGAAGCACATGAAGGATTATAATATTACAGTAAGTTCTGGTAAATCTATTGTCTTCAAGTGATCAGAATCAAAGTCATTCACTTCTCAACCTTCAGGAAACTCATCAGCATCCTGGGATTGAAGTTTCTCCTGGAGTTTATTTAACCTGAGCATACGTCACATCACTGGATCCAGCACCTGGAAATATATCAAGAAGATCAAAATGCATATTTGAATCTGTTTTCACTCAATAATGATTGATGAAGTTTTCAGTGGTTTCTTGTAACTGATGTTTTTAGTTTGACACTCACCTTGATCTGTTTCCAGCTTCAGTTTAGAGTACAGGACGTCACGACTCTCAGTGTTTTTGCCTAGAAGACACCAACAGTTCATATCACTAGAGCTTACTGTACGTCCAACACTCATATGAAATATGCCATTATAACATGCTAAAAAAGAGCAAAGACTTTTGTGTCGGTTTACCTTTGTTTTCTTTCTCTTTCTTCTGTTTGTTTGTAGATTTGAGTTCAACCTCAGCATATGTGATCTCAGGCGGCGCACTCACACCGTCTACAATGAACAACAGAGGAAGAAATAAGACACTTGTGAACTTGATTTCAAATATCACAGTGATACAAAAAACGATTTGATTTCCAGTTTCTTTAGAGAAGAAACTATTGAACTCATAATGACATAAAACACTTTAAATGACATCATTAGTTACCTGTGCGAACGTCTTTATTAATAGTTGCATTAACTGAGTCATAGACATGTGCAGGTCCTGTAATAAATTAATATGAATTAATATCCAATTATATTTTTAAATACTTTTAAAAGATTTTCGTCATCCGTCTTATAAAGTCAATCCCACAGAAAAAACTATTCATTTCATGTTGACAAACTTAAAAAAAAGCACTAGACACATTTCATGTAACATAACAAAATAAATGTATATATACTGTATATATGTCTGTGTATATATGTATAATATAAATATATAAATTTATTTTTTAATCAAATAAAAGCAAATGACATCTAGCTGAAATATATACAGTATGTTAGACAAATATCTTGAAATATCATTAGGTGTGAGGTCTGTCCTGTTAGTTAAGAGTTATTCTTCAGTGTCTTTTATCTCAGCTTGTGAAGATTTATGGGTATTATTGATGGTGGTGAATAAAGACTGACCAGACAGCAGTGTGTTGAATCCGGCTTCACTCTGGTTCTGCTCTGATGTCTGACTGATGTTCTGCTGTTGACTGACTCCAGAGAGAGTCTCAGATCTGACACCTAGTCAAACACAACATGTTTGTGTCAATGTTCTGAGGAAAACTGACTTTTCATCTCTTTCACATGTTTGAGAATGACAAACTGTTTAATGACATGTTTTTATTCATTTATCACATTATGTTTACATTAAGCCTCTGCTGTCTTCAATCAGAAAATAAAACCTGATAAACGACTAATTTGAGTGATTTACATATATATTATATCAAACAACTACACTTTACATTGGGAAAAAAAAGTTGAATGAATTTTTTGGAGTTATCTTTTTGCACTGACTCAATTATGTTAAATATTAAGTAAACTTGACATATTTAATGTTGTTTGAACTTATAAAGTTTAGTTGGATCAACTTTATGAAAGTAAGGTGAACTTACTTTAAGTTTTCAGTAAAAAGTCCCCTGTAAAATATGTTTTTTCTCACTCAACTTAACTTTAACTTAAGTTCAATACATTTCAACTTGACAAATTTAGTTATTTAAACTTACAGATCAATAGTTTTCAATACCAAAGTTCATGTTCTTGTAACCTAATTTGACTTATTTTATTAATTCAACCAAATACTTGATTATTTTATTTAAATTTTTCTTATGTCAATTGTAAATGTTATTTTATTTCAAATGTTTCAGTGATGTTTCAAAACGTTATTCCCATTTTAATTCATTTCTACTGCAAATAATAACTGATCTTATTTCAGCCAATGAAACATAAACAGCAAATCAAATCAATTACATTTCTCAAGATCTGAGCAGAAGATGATTAAACAACTCCAAAAACAGCTTTACCATCTTCACTTATTAAAGACCAGTTTCAGTTTATAACTTAAGTTGTTTCTGAGAATTAACAAAGGTTTAGCTCAAAGTAACGTTTTTCATTATTTTTTTGTTAGAAGTCACCATTATAGTGAAAAGTGTTTGCGTTAGTTGAGCTCTTGACCCTTGAATTTTCTTAAACGACTTTATATACTAATTGAAACAGTGTTTCATTAAGACTACTTGTGTTTGGATAAAGTAGATCAGCTGATGTTTTCTGCTTTTACAACATTCAAATGCTTGTTTTACAGTGATTTAACACTTACTGTCCAGCATGTTTTTGTTTGTTTAATTCTTCATATGATCAGATTGTCTTGACGCTGCTGAAGCAAATGATACAGTATCACAAGATCTGTAGAAAGTTTATTTTCATTTCATTTTTCATCATTTAGCAGACGCTTTTATCCAAAGCGACTTACAAGGGGATCAATTAGGGGTTAGGTGTCTTGCTCAAGGGCACTTTAGTCATGGTATTGAAGGTGGAGAGAGTGCTGTTCATTCACAATCCCCACTTTCAATTCCTGCCGGTGTGGGACTCAAACCAGCAACCTTCAGATTACAAGCCCGACTCCCTCACCACTAGGCCACGATTACCGCCTTGTAAAGTTTAGAGGCAATAATAACACTAAACCCTTACAAACAGTGATTAGGTTTCAGATGTGATCGGCGAACCAAACCACTTTATGATGCTTATATCATTAATAAGTAGCAAGTACCACCTTCTCTCATTTCTGGCTTTCTTTAACACTGTTTAGGAAACACGTTTGTTGTGGTAAAGCAACCAAAAAAAGTTAAGTGAACTAAAGGAAACACTGTTCACCAAAATAGTTGTTTAATATTCCTCTGCTGAGATCTTGAGAATTTAATTTAATTGTTTGCAGTTGATGTTTCAGTCGCTGACATCAGATCAATTATTATTTGCAGTAGAAATGAATTTGAACGTGAATGAAAAAGTTCTCAACCAAAACATGGCTGAAACATTGGAAATAAAATAATTATTTACAATTGACATAAAATTGTTATATATTTCGGTCAACTAAGACAATAAGTCAAATTAGGTTGAATGAACATGAACAAGTTCAAATAACTACTTTTGTCAAATTGAAATACTTAAAATTAAACTGAGTCAATGTAAAAGGATAACTAAAGAAACTACATTTTTACAGCATGTTTATACCATCAAAATCAAAATTGAGAATGAAAAAAGATTATTGATTTTATTGCATTTTACAAAATTTCCCAACTTTTCTGGGTTGTAGATGACAAATATTTTTATCAATACTTTTCAGAACATAAGTAATAAGCCAAATTTAAGATGGTCTCCCAGCCTGACCAGCTGAAAACTGCCCCAAACCCTTTACAACCAGCAAACACACCAGATTTAGGTTGGGAGACCAGCTAAATCCAGAAAACCAGCTTAGATCGATGTAAGACAGCAGCTCAAAGAGTTTAGAAACAGAGCTAGTGTCTGAAAATGTGTCACTGAATATTAATGTCAGATGAAAAACCTTTGTTGTTTCTGTAGCGCCACAGCAGGACCAAGAAGACAATGATCAAAAATACAACCATCAGTCCTGCAGCCACTCCAATTTTCAGACCATATGATCCTGATGCTGAGATACAAGTATTTGTACATTTAGATTAGAGCTGTAAATTGTACAGGAATATTTCAACTGTGTTTATAGTTCTTACTGTCACCTCTGACTGAGATCCAGCTCTTGGGCGACTCTCCTCTCTCTGGGTGTTTGCAGTGGTAGAAACCCTCATGTGACTTTGAGACAGTAGGGATGATCATCTCTGTAGTTTGACTCTGGACGAGTGATCCATCTTTATAGAAATCAGCTCTGAGGATTGATGAGTTTCTTTGTTGATATAAACAGTGTAGAGTCAGAGTATCTCCTTCATTCACAGGATGAACAGGACTCTCCAGAATCACAGCATCTACAGAAACACCGGAAACATGCAATCCTTTACAAAAATGTTTATTCAAGTGTACTATTAGTATACTTATTTTAAACTAAAAACAAGAAAGTATGCTTTCAAACTCACCTGATACTGTCAGTGTAACTTCATCACTGATGTGTGATCCTTTAGTGTCTGATACATTACAGAAGTATTTACCTGCATCAGACTCAGTAACAGAACTGAATGTGTGTTCCTGTTGTTCACTGAAAACACTGGCTGAACCTTCTTTATACCAGTTGTACCTCCAGCTAGTGACTCCTTCAGCATCAAAGTCACATCTGAGAGTGACTGTCTCTCCAATGAATACATGTTGATCAGGTTTAATGACCACTTTGGGTTTTGGTCTTTCTGTAGAACAACAACAAATCACAATTAAAAATACTCAACAATCAGAGCTGGTTTGGGAATATCTGTCAATATAAAATTATTGGGAATTTGGAAAGCTTTCTGAAATGGTTTCAGACAATCTCATTTTCTCCCTGTAACGTCCAGGATGACAGGAGACAAGGGTAACAGATAACAAGCAAGTTTATTGTACGAGAGCAGACACGTAACAGAGTGCATAGCACAAACGTTGACAGACAATGACTAAGACATGGGCAGGAACTTAAATACACATATAACGATTACTAAATGATAACAGGTGAGGATAATTAAGTCAAGTCAAGTCAAGTCATCTTTATTTATATAGCGCTTTTTACAATGCAAATTGTGGCAAAGCAGCTTTACATTAATAAGAAAATGGGGTCATTGTGCAGCTTATTCTCTATATTATTGATTCTTTCCGTTGCAAATATCAATAGTTATTAGTCTAGTTAATTTAGGTATATCAGCACTGCAGAAAACAGTGACGTAATCGTCCGGCTCAGCTCAGTTTGTATACAACGGCGCCAATGCAGGCATATCAAAAACACTGCTGAAAATCAAGCAAGTGTCCCCAACTTAAGCAAGCCAAAGGCAACAGCGGCAAGGAACCAAAACTCCAACAAATGGAGAAAAAAACCTTGGGAGAAACCAGGCTTAGTCGGGGGGCCAGTTCTCCTCTGGCCAACAGTGAACACTTGTCCGATACTCAGGCAGAGTTACAGGCCATTAAACCGATTTGGAATCGCAACAGTGAAAATATTTAATCTAGTTCCATCTAGTTTAAGATCTTTTTGATCACGCCGGTATGGGACGGTTTGTTGGGATATGTGCCACTGGCTGATGAGTCGGTAAGGTCTTAACAAAGGATGGGCTAGTTAACACAGTCTCCGCCGACACAACAGGGCCACATTGCTGCCGCACACAGGCACAGGTTCCCCGTCCGACCCGGACACGGCCCAGATCCAGCCAATCACGTTAATTGGTAAACCTCGGGATAAGCAGAGAGACAAAAAATTAGCGTAGACGCCATTCTTCTTCTGATGTACCGAGTACATCTGGTGTTATAGGAAGTGTTCCCGGTTCCGGCTGACCTGATCTATGCAGCCTAACAATCCTTTAACGGATATGAAGACAAAAGTTTATAGTGCATCATGTGTATGCCAGGTTAAATAGATGCGTTTTTAGTCTAGATTTAAACTGACAGAGTGTGTCTGCTTCCCGAACAATGCTAGGAAGATTGTTCCAGAGTTTAGGTGCCAAATAGGAAAAGGATCTACCGCCTGCGGTTGATTTTGATATTCTAGGTATTAACAACTGGCCAGAATTCTGAGATCGTAATAGACGCGAAGGACTATAATGCATTAAGAGCTCACTCAGGTACTGGGGAGCTAAGCCATTTAGTGCTTTGTAAGTAATTAGCAAGATTTTAAAATCTATACGATGTTTAATAGGGAGCCAGTGCAGTTTTGACAGAACCGGGCTAATATTTTCATATTTCCTGGTTCTAGTAAGGACTCTAGCTGCTGCGTTTTGGACCAGCTGTAATTTGTTTATCACACGAGCAGGGCAACCACCCAATAGAGCGTTACAGTAATCTAGTCTCGAGGTCATAAACGCATGAACTAGCTGTTCCGCATTTGTCATTGAGAGCATATGACACAATTTAGATATATTTTTAAGATGGAAGAATGCGGTTTTACATATGCTAGAAATGTGGCTTTCAAATGAAAGATTGGTATCAAAGAGCACACCCAGGTTCCTAACTGACGAAGACGACTTAACAGAGCAGCCATCAAGTGTTAGACAGTATTCTAGGTTTTTATGTGCTGAAGTTTTTGGTCCAATAATTAGAATCTCTGTTTTTTCTGAATTTAGTAGTAGGAAATTACTAGTCATCCAATTTTTTATATCAGCTACGCATTCTGTTAATTTTGAGAATTGGTAGGTTTCGTCAGGGCGTGAGGAAATATAGAGCTGAGTATCATCAGCGTAACAGTGAAAGCTAATGCCATGCTTCCTAATGACATCTCCCAAGGGTAGCATGTACAGAGTGAAAAGCAACGGTCCTAGAACTGAGCCTTGTGGTACTCCATTTTTAACTTGTGATCGAAATGACATCTCTTCGTTTACTACTACAAACTGATAACGGTCAGATAAGTATGATTTGAACCATGCCAATGCAATTCCACTAATTCCAGCATAATTTTCTAGTCTATTCAAAAGAATATTGTGGTCGATAGTGTCAAAAGCAGCACTGAGGTCTAGTAACACTAATAGAGAGATACAACCATGATCTAATGATAAGAGCAAATCATTTGTAACTCTAATGAGAGCAGTCTCAGTACTATGGTACGGTCTAAATCCTGACTGGAAATCCTCACAGATACCATTTCTTTCTAGGTAGGAACTAAGCTGAGATGATACTGCCTTTTCTAGTATTTTTGACAGAAAAGGTAGATTGGAAATCGGTCTGTAATTGACTAATTCACCAGGATCAAGTTGTGGTTTTTTAATAAGAGGTTTGATAATAGCCTGCTTAAAATTTTTCGGTACGTAACCTAGTGATAAAGATGAATTAATGATCTTAACTAATAGGATGAACGAGGACAGGTGCAGACATGACGTAACAGAATGAAACAAGACTGAACTGAACTAGACATGACAGAACTGAATACATGTTACACTCCCTGGTTAATTAATTTTTTTTGCTTTGTTTTTTTTTTCCAAATTTTGACATGATAAATCAAAATTTTCTTGGTCTTTTGGCATTTAAAGGATCTTTATATGATTATTACATTCTGCAAGTTCCATAACTTACAACGTCCTCATCATCAATAAAAAAGCATTTATATAATCAATGTCAGGCTGTGTGCAGATCCAATGACGATTAAGTCGAAGATAATATAAACATAGATTTAATTCAAACAGTTCCACAGGAATACATACAGGCAGGCAGGCAGGTGACACACAGGTAACATAGACGGGAACCGACCCCGACAGAACAAACACAAGGAGAATATATAGGGGAGAACGTAATTAGGGAGAACTGAAACAGGTGTAGGTGATTAACTAAACAGGTTACACACATGGAGGGCAAATGAAAAGCGAATGGCAGAACTAAACGAAACACAACAGTCCATGGGTGTGACAGTACACCCCCTCCCCGGAAGGCGCGTCCTCGCGCCGTAGATGGACCAAATGCGGAGGGAGGGGGGCTCAGGTGGAGGACGAGGAGAAGACGAATGGCAAACAGGACAGTAGACAGACGACCGGAGGGACCAGGGTGGAGACGATGGTGGGAGGAGCCAGGGAGGAGACAACCGGGACTTGGAGCAGGAGGAGGATGGTTGGACCCAGGCCGCAGTCACGCCCACCACCCATGGTGGAGCCGCAGGAGGAAGCAGCCATGGTGGAGGAAGAGCTGGAGACACCAGGGCGGTGACTGACTGTGGCAGAGCAGGTGGCAGAGGAGACCAGGGCGTAGCTGGAACGCCGACGAGCCAGGGTGACGCTGAGGATCCGGCGGGATGCGGCGACGCTGGCGGCTCTAGCGACCGAGGCGCAGGCGGGGATCCTGAAGGCCGTGAAGGAGCCGGAGCGACAGAAGACCAAGGTGACGTCGGAGGGAGTGAGGACGCCAACGGAGCCAGAGGGACGGAGGGACGAGGCGCAGCCAGAGGAGTGCAGTGCGAGGGCAGGTCGACGAACGACCAAGGCGGAGCCGGAGGGATGAGGGAGCCCAGCGTAGCTGGTGGACTGAAGGGCCACGGTGGAGACGAGGGAGGTTGGAGCCAACGAGGAGCTGGTGGAACGACGGGCCGAGGAGGAGTCCTGGTCGAGGAGGTGGGAGGCGAAGACCAGGGATCCACTGCCCCCGATGGAGCTGCAGATTGGCAGGCCCACTGCAAGCTCACGCCGCAGATGGTGGGCAGAGGGTGAGCAGAGGGGCTGGCAGGATGCAGCGGAGATGGTGGTAGATAGATGAGTGGAGGTGGGAGAGGGAGGCTGGGTGGGATTTCTGAAAAGGCAGATAATTCAGAACAGGCAGATGATTCAGATGATGCAGAACAGGCAGATGATGTAGAACAGGCAGATGATGCAGAACAGGCAGATGATTCAGAACATATCGAAATTACTAAAGAGTCCTCTGAGCACAGTCCATGCTCACCCTCAGCGGCGGTGCAGTGGGCGGGGCCTTCCTCCTGGCCCTCGCTCTCCACCGTAGGCTCCCTCACGAGCGTTGAAGCCGGCTCACGCGCTTGGTCACACTTTTTTGGTCTGACTCCGTGGCGGGCCTTGGCTCTGTCGCTCCACTTGGCAATGGCTCGTGCGGGCGTTCCGTGCCGCGAAATGGTGGCTGGTCTCGCTCTGGGTCTGGAGTGGGGCTGGCGAGATCTTCTCCCAGGCTGACGGAGAATGACGAGTTGCAGCTCGCCAGCACCCACTCCACAAAGCCAGCAAAATCCACACGCAGACCCTCTCCGGACAACTGCGCTCTGCATGTGGCATTCAAGCTCACCTGGTAGAACGTGCAGAGGCAGTCGTCCGGGAAGTGTGTCTGATGTGCGAGCTCAAGGAAGGTCCATGTGTGGTCCTCCAACGTTTGTTCCTCCTGCTCCAACAGTAGGAGACGAACACCGGGGAAATCCATGGGGACAGGGAAAAACACAACAAACAAAAACGAAACTAAAAAACAAATGGAGGAAAACGCTGCTAACAATCACAATTTGTGGGTTGGTTCTTCTGTCAGGCTGTGTGCAGATCCAATGACAATTAAGTCGAAGATAATATAACCTTAGATTTAATTAAAACAGTTCCACAGGAATACATGCAGACAGGCAGGCAGGTGACACACAGGTAACAGACGAGAACCGACTGCGACAGAACAAACACAAGGCGAATATATAGGGGAGAACGTAATTAGGGAGAACTGAAACAGGTGCGGGTGATTAACTAAACAGGTTACACACATGGAGGGCAAATGAAAAGCTAATGACAGAACTAAACTAAACACAACAGTCCATGGGTGTGACAATCAAGCTGTAAAAATACTTAATTTGAATCTAAGGTGGCATGTGATGTCACATGGGCAATATCATTTGCATAAGACTGCCTCTGGACTAAAACAACAACGCCTACCTTTAAATCGTCGCCCCCCCCCCCCCCCCCCCACTGATGTTCAGTCGATCTAAAGTATTCCACATGTTATACTTATTTCAATTGACCCTTCCAAAACACGCCCCCTGTTGCTATGCCGACAAGTCATGTGCTCTCACACCACATATCATGTTCTAATGGAGTGAAAAATACACCACGGAGCAAAGAGGACACTGACAACGTATGAAACCATTTCATATTTAATATATCGTAATTTTTTTAAAGAAGTTTAAACAATAAATAAATCCACATTTAAAACAAAATATCTGACTTTCTGTTGAGCTAATGACTAAATTAGAAAGTTGTCCGGCTTGATGGGAACAATACATGCACCAAGTTTCGTGACTGTAGGTAAAACTATAAACCCACAACTTTTGTCAAAAGGTGGCGCTATAAAGCCCCTCCTCCCCATCCATTTCTAAGGCTTTGCCCTTGTCTACTGGCCAACAACTTTGACGTGTGTGTCAAGTTTCATGCAATTTCAAGCATGCTAAGAGCCTAAAAAACACCCAAGATTATTGTTAAAGTTTAATGCATTGCCATGACAACAGTATTCAAGATATCAAGAATCCTTTCACAGGTGTGAATCTGCAGTGTCTTGATATTATTCAGTCTGAAGCAAATCAGGTAAAAATAAGAAGGCGATTTCAAAGCATTTTGAAAGTGACACTTCCTATTGTCAGTTGGTGGCGCTATGGCTTTGACTCACAATGGTCACATCCATGTGATCAGCCTCATACAAAACACACATCATCAAAATCAGTCAATGTTTATTAGTTTTAACACACTTCCTATTTATCCTTTTTCACCATAAATTTATTGCCTTGCCACGGACAAACCGTTTGAGATATCAAGAAATCCACTCGCAATTTAGCATCCTCAATGTCTTGACTTCATGCCGACTGAGTTTGGTCCCTAGGAGGAGTATGTCAAATTCCAGAGCACATGTTTTTCAAACAACCTTAAATAGTCGAATTCCTGTTGATCTGGAGTATGACTTACAGTGCGAAAGTAGTTTATCCCGATGTGATCTATAACTGTATTAAGTTTGGTTACTGTAAAAAAAGGCTGTGGTTTGCGGTCACTCAAACCTCTCTCTATTAAATCTCTCCCACTGCACACACAACTTGCCTGAGCCAATCAGCGTTCAGAAACCTTGACCATGTGATCTCCCCCTCTTTCATTTTATATGACTGTTTGAAGGGAAATTCACTGTATTTCTATACATTTAACGGCAGAATTGTTGTAAATATCTTGCTAGACGCATAACTTTTAATATAATCCAGACAGGGTAACACAACCAAGCTTGAAACAGTATGCATAGCACAAACAATAACCGACAACTGGATAACCACAGACAGGAACTTAAATACACAGATGACTAATGAGAACAGGTGATAAGGTTTAACTAATAGACTTAAACGAGGACAGGTGTAGACATGACGTAACTAAACTAAATACATATGTGACAGCATGCGCATCCATAGCCCAATCAGAGCGGCGCCATACGAGCTCCTCATCGCAAACAAGGTATCAGGATACAGCTGTGCACATAATAACTCAGTTACAGCCTGCCATACATTTGCTTTAAATCTTTTGATTTAATGTTCATTGAGCTGTATTATTACCAGTATGTTTAATTGTTGTATTTCATTATTGTTATTATGTATATTCATGTTTATGTTCCTGTTTTTAAGTTTAGAAAACCACAACCACATCCACAACACAAACCAGTCTGTTGAGAGGTGACAATAAATGGGTTACTCAGTTGAATCTTTGTTGGTCTCTAATCGGACAGTGTTTGGTGGGTCAGCACCCTGAGCTGGCAGATTGTAAATGGTGAAGAGCTACAACGAGACAACCGTTTTTTCAATTACTGTAGGGGAAAAGGGGTGTAAGCTTCTCATAGACAACTAGTGCTGCAACGACACGTCGACATCATCAATTACGTCGACCACGAAAATAAGTCGATGTGCGTGAAATGCGTCGACGCGTCACACTTTTTACATTCATCTCACGTAATGGCGGCTTCTGCTCCTGGGAATGGAGAAAGTTCCATTCTATCACAAAAACCTAGACCACGATTATCAAAAGTATGGGAATACTTTAAACAGAGGTCAAATAAAATGGTCCTTTGTTCCCTTTGCAGAACCGAAATAGCATACAACCTATGGAATTGGATTTCTGCCAAATTTTTGCACGCAAGATCATATTTTGAGCGTGAAAAAGGGCATTTCGCGCGCACGTGAACTGAGTTGAGGGGAAAATCTTCGTCTCGCAAATAAGAAAATATTTTGAGCGAACGAAAATCAGTTTTGCATTTCAAAGAAGTTTATTTGGATGTGCGCGGATGTTCTCTTTCGCACGTGCGAGGTTTCAGTTGCTCGCGCTCCTGATACCCGCCCTGCGCGCTTGCTAAGCGCCGACCGATCACCTGCTCAATGTGCCAAAATTCCAGCCAATCAGAGATGAGGCTGCTGAATTCTGATTGGCTGGCTTGATAACCAATCACAAGACTCCTTGTATTTCAGACAGCGCAAGAGGAAAAATACATTGTTCAGGAGGCATTTGTTCAATGTCTTGAACACTATCAATGTTCCTTTTAAGACTGTATAGAAAGTCTTTGACACTCTTCATTTTAAAGTTCAAATGTCTACCACTGGACGAGCACACATGAGTGGCTTATTTTTAATCAAATCGTATTATTACATAATGGCGTGTCCCAGTGTTTCTACTCCTAAATGAACTGCTAAATAAGTTCTAACTTCTTACTTAAAAAAAGATCACTAGATTAATAAAAAACACTTAATAAAAATAATCGTTAGAGTAGTCGACTAATCAAAAAACTAATCGTTAGATTAGTCGACAGAAAAAATAATCGTTAGTTGCAGCTCTATAGACAACCATATAAAAGTGTCCTCCACGACAACTTGTGCTCGGCCCTGAAGACCGATGATTCCTACGTGTGTGCAAATTTTCAAAAGTTTTTGAGCATGTAAAGGGACCCAAAAGTGCCAGAAAATTTGTGAAAAAAAAGATAGGAAAACAATATTGCCTTCTCCCTTTCAGGGCTTGGGCCATAATAAATAAAATAAAATTCAATAACAATAATCACTGAGATGCAACATGACTACTTTTCTGGGTGTGATTTGGTAATGGATGTGAAAAATCCAAAATTCAGATCATGTGAGACAATTTTGGTTAAACAAAAAATGAGCATCTTAATGTGAAGAAGCAAATCATTCATTAATAACATGTTAAACTTGTGTGTGTTTATGAAGAGATGATCAAACTCACCTGACACTGTCAGTGTAACTGCATCACTGCACTTTGTCATGAACTATATCTGAACGAGGACATATGAAGACATAAATCAGCTCACAGTTTCATTGACTCTCACCTCTGACTGAGATCCAGCTCTTGGGCGACTCTTTCTTCATCTCTGGGTGTTTGCAGTGGTAGAAACCCTCATGTGACTTTGAGACAGTAGGGATGATCATCTCTGTAGTTTGATTCTGGACGAGTGATCCATCTTTATAGAAATCAGCTCTGAGGATTGATGAGTTTGCAAACTGATATAAACAGTGTAGAGTCAGAGTATCTCCTTCATTCACAGGATGAACAGGACTCTCCAGAATCACACCAACTACAGAAACACAGGAAACATGTGCTGACTGCATAAAGAGTAAGATTATATGAACAGTTCATGAGTTCACACGTACAAATAATCAGATAGAGTAATTAGTATGCATATTTGGCGTGCTGTCCGAGGAGAGGGCTCCGAGCTCGGTATTTGGCCCGAGCCTAGTACTCCCCCCCCCCCCCAATATTCTGGTTTAAGAAGTAACCAGGCAAGTGTGAGGAGACGGGTGGTGGGATGCTGAAACTGTCCAAAAGCATAGGTGAGTTGACTGCGTCGATGTATATAGGTTTCTGCTCATGCTGATTGGCAGACATGTTGATTGCTGATTAATGACTGCTGGTTGGAGTGATGTAATGATTAGTTAGATCATTTGAACGTGTTCCTCCCGAACTTTGTTAATAAAACATCATTAATACATTTCTATATTTTCTGACAAAATAGATTTTTATTACAACTTGTGCATTAAGTGTTTTGCTGGTTTGATTGTTTTTTGCCCATTGATGTTTCCTGTTCTTGTTAAATCAACCTGCTTCATGAATTGACTGTAAACTGCCAGTGAAATGAATAAATACAGAAACACAGACTCACATTGTACAGTGATATTAACAGGAGGAGATTTCTCTTCAGATTCAGACTGACACCAGTACACTCCAGTCTCTGATGTGATGGTGGATCTGATCGTACATGTAGATCCTGTTCGTGATCCAAACACTGGTGATGAACAATCTTCCAACCGGTCTGTGAATCTTCTGACTGTCCATCCATCAGAGTTACTCTGGTCCTCACAGCTCAGAGAGAGAGAGACAGATGTGAAGTGTTGAGTTTTGCTGGGACTGACGATCAGAGACACTGGAGGAGAAACACCTGACAAGACAATTACAGCTATCATTTTTCAGATTTGAGGATAAGAATTTTCTTTATTAAAGTATAGCCAAAGCATGAACTCACCAGTGACCCACAGTGGTTGTTTGTTGCTGTACAATGATTTATAGGCTGGTTTTTCTCTCTCTGCTCTGCACACATAAACTCCTGTGTGATTTACAGTAGCAGAACTGACAGTGTATATTCCTCCAGATCCTCTGCTGCTGTCTGAGAGCAGCTGAAAACGAACTGTGAAAATTGTAAAATATGAGAATGTGTAGATTTCACCTTAAAGTGAAACTTCACCGATTTCAACCCACTTTGAATTGTTACAATGTTGGTAGTTTATGTAACCGGGTGGTATTAGAATAAAAACTCCAAAAAATAATATACGTATGATGATGACGCGCTTAGAGTGCGCCATTGAAAAGGGCGGCTGAGCGGTGCGTTTAAGAGACGCGTTTAATCGTGTTTCATTCTGAGTAAAATCCATGATCTCTGTGAGTGAATGTGATGATGATCGTTTAATTTGGTGTAATAGTCTCTGTTCATTTCATGTTCGTGTTCGGTGTGTATTTTATGGTTAATGATTCGAGAGGATCAGGATTGTGTGCAGTTGCTCGTGAGGGTTTTGCGAGTTCTCTGTAAAACTGAATTCGGTAAAAAAGTGTCCAGTGTAATGTTTATGTGTACAAGATCACGAGCATGTTATATTTGATCTTCATATAGTAATGTTAAAGACTAAAGTGTGTTGTCTCACCCTGAAAGTGTGCACTAACAGTAGTACAAATACAACATTTCAGAGAATTGACACTTTATTTTAGTTTGCTGAAATGTTCGTTTAGTTTTCCTGCGATATCTGAGTTTGGAGCTGATACTGTTACACTGACCCCGTGTGGTGAATTTGAGTACTGCTGTCTTTGATGTTTCATGAGTGACACTAAATTATCACCTGTTATTTGTGAAACTATTCACTTAAATTATTTAAGAAGACAACAAAGAAACTCCAAACAATTGATTTGTTGAAATAAATAAATTACACAAATATTAAATGTGATTCAGTGTTGATTGATGTATTCAGTCTATCCATGTGGAATCCATGCAGCTAAGTCCTCATACTTCCACGACAAGATCAACGGCGCTACAAACACACGCTCACTCTTCAAGACATTCAACGCACTCCTCTGTCCCCCTCCACCACCACCCACCACGTCTTTAACTGCTGATCAATTCGCCAATTTCTTCACTGACAAGACATTTTCCATCAGCAGCCAGTTCTCAGCATCACTCAGCCCCTCCACATCCACTAATCTTCTCTCTTCCTTCTCTCTTCTCACGGAGGCGGAAGTATCAAAACTTTCTCCTCTCCACTCATCCCACCACCTGCCTAGACCCCATCCCCTCACACCTTCTACATGCCATCTCTCCCACTCTCTTACCAGCACTTACACACATTATTAACTCGTCTCTCCACACAGGCACTTTTCCTACCACATTCAAGCAGGCTCAGGTAACCCCACTGCTTAAAAAACCCACGCTAAACACATCACTCGTGGACAACTACAGACCTGTCTCTCTCCTACCATTCATATCAAAAACACTTGAACAAGTTGTGTTCAACTAGGTGTCATCATTCCCCACACAGAACAACCATCTGGACGTCAACCAATCTGGATTCAAGAGTGGCCATTCCACAGCTACTGTCTGTCACAGAATCCCTGCAGATTCCAAATCATCTGTTCTCATTCTACTGGATCTATCTGCTGCCTTCGACACTGTGAACCATCAAATTCTTCTGTCCACCCTCTCGTCACTTGGCATCTCAAGTACTGCACTTCAGTGGTTTGAGTCCTATCTCACAGGTAGGTCTTTCAGAGTCGCCTGGGGAGGGGAGGTATCCAAACCTCATCAACTGATCACTGGGGTTCCTCAGGGTTCAGTTCTCCTCCTATTCTCCATTTATACTACATCACTGAGTCCCATCATACAGGCACATGGTTTCTCCTACCACTGCTATGCTGATGACACACAACTCTACCTGTCCTTCCAACCAGATGATTCCACAGTAGCTGCACGGATCTCAAGCTGTCTGGCGAACATCTCGACATGGATGGAAGAACACCACCTGCAGTTCAACCAGGCAAAGACTGAGCTTTTAGTCTTCCCTGCCACTCCAACTCTACACCACGACATCAATATACAGCTTGGTACAACCACCATTACCCCGTCAAAGTCAGCCATAAATCTTGGAGTTATCTTCGATGACCAACTGACCTTCAGAGACCACATCTCAAGGACAGTCCGTTCATGCAGATTTGCACTTCGCAACATCAGGAAAATCCGGCCCTTTCTGACTGAGCACGCAACACAACTTCTCGTCCAAGCCCTGGTCATTTCAAGGTTTGATTACAGCAATGCTCTTCTGGCTGGACTGCTGTCAAGTGCAATCAAACCTCTTCAAATGATCCAGAAAGCTGCTGCACGTCTTGTCCTCAACGAGCCTAAAAGAGCCCACGTCACGCCTCTTTTCATCTCTTTGCACTGGCTACCCCTCGCTGCTCGCATCAAGTTCAAAGCGCTGATGCTTGCTTACAGATCCACCACAGCCTCTGCACCTTCCTACCTCCACACACTGCTACAATGCTACGTCCCCACCAGAAGCCTGCGATCACTAAAGGAATGAAGGCTGGTGGTACCGTCACAGAGAGGCACAAAATCACTCTCCAGAACATTCTCCTTCACTGCTTCCTGCTGGTGGAATGATCTCCCTACCTTCATCATCAGGAGCACAGAATCCCTGGCAATATTCAAGAGTCAGCTGAAGACTCATCTCTTTCGTGAGCACTTAACCCTTTCATAAAAAATAAATAAAAATAATCTATCCTTTCCTTTTTCCCTTCCTACTCTAGATTATGTTACTGAGCAATGTATGAAACTTGTATTGTGAGCACTTCCTGTGTCTATTTGCCAATTCATGAAAAATTGATTGTTTGTTTTCCTCACTTGTAAGTCGCTTTGGATAAAAGCGTCTGCTAAATGACTAAATGTAAATGTATTCTTGTTAGCTGGCAACATATATGTAAATGAACCGTGTTTACTCATTCTCCATGTTAAAGAATTATACACACTCATATGTCAGCAAAACTACAGAGAATACTTCTGTGTTTTTGTATCTTCACCTATGGACAGTCTGATGGACAGAGGTTTATTATCACTGAAAACTGTAACTCACACCTGATAAACCTTTACTCTTTCATTTCTTGAACCCGGAACAATTCAAGTCTACATGCCCTGTCTCTATTGTTTGGATTCAGATATATGAATATTTCAGACTTGAATAAAATCAGCTAATTCAGATGATACAACATGAAGTACATTACTGACCTGATGAGACAGTTTCAGTGAACCAGCTGAATGTCCAGCCTGTAGAGGAGCCGATAACCTCACAGATCAGAGTCACTGGATCTCCTTCAGTCAACCACTTCTGAGGAGAAACTCTTAACTGGACTTTATCTGAAATAGACAAATGAAAGGTGCAAAGATCACCCTATGTGGGGTTCAAACCCACATCCTTCAGGTTAGTAGAGCTCAAAGCAGGGTTTCACACCACCTTCATCTACACCAGCAGTAGTTCAAAGGACGAGGTGGTGTCTGTAGAGTAATTACATATTCAAGACAAAGTAAATGTCAAAAGATACTTTATTTTTCTATATTCTTCATAACAAATTTTGTCCATGTAATATTTCTGATGAAATTGGCATTTGTGGTGTTTTTTGTTACACCTCAGAACTGTCTGTGTGGTTGTACTAGTTCAACACATGAATTATTTATATAACTTGTTTAAAAACTGTTTTTATAATCATGACACTCCTTTTCACTGATAGCCCCATAGTTCAAAATACATACACAAAAATCTAATAAAAAATCCAAGAAGTTCGTAAGAATGTTCCTTTGGGGATCTTTAAACAGGAACTTTAAGAAATTATTTACAATGTTTATTTTGTGGATGCTGCACACTGGAGGTGTTTGAGGAGAAACTCCCTGATATGATTGTAAAGCGCTTTAGACGTACAGGAGTTCATAGTACTGATTCCTGGGACTGATTGCACACACACCTGCAGTTCATTACACACACATTTTTTAAGCACGCCACACACCACCACCACCACTACTACTACTACTGTGAAGTCCTGTTTTGCTACGGTGGTCATTTCTGACCATTTCATCTGTGGATGGTTATTCTGTGTTTGATCTTGGACGGTTTCCTGTTGTTTGATTCTCTGCTGCCCGTGCCGACTATTGCCTGTTTAATGGATTGTGATTGTAAGCCGCCTGTCCTGATCTTTTGCCCGATCATCGGACTGTGTGTGTTTACCGCCTGTCTCGACCCAAGCCTGTCCCTGTTTACGATTCTATTTTGCCTTCTCCACCTCCACTGCTGTGTGTCGACCCTGTACTGTTTGACTCTGACCAAAATAAAGCTGCAGATGGATCTTCACTCCACTGACTGTGTTACAAAAGTGCTTTACAAATGATTCATTCATTCTTCTTAAATTTTGTCTTCAGAAAAAAAGATAAGAACATTCTTAAGAAAAGTTTTTGGGAATTGAAAACATTAAGAAAATAGCAGTGAAGAATTTTATTCTTGAGAATGTTTTGTGAATCCGGCCCCTGGATTGTAACAGAATCACCCATTTATGAATCAAATTCACTCACCTTCAGTGTGTCCAGAGTGGATGTTTGAAATCAGCACTAAAAATACAAAGTAATAATAATAATTAAAAAACTCATGAAAGATTATGTGTAATTATAAATGTTCCTGGTAAAGATAATCAAACTCATCCATTGGTTATCCTGAGAGAGTTTCTATGGGATTTTTTTTCAAAGTTCTTCCTGTGAGGAAACAGACTGTGTTTCTCTTATGGGTCCCTGTGATGTCTTCTGTTTGTAAGTTAGTTTTAGGTATAAAGGTCTGTCCCACAGCACATGATCAAACATTTGTTTAACATTTGTGCCAGTACAAAAGACAACAGACAGAGAACGGGTAACATATTACAGTCAAGACCCCATTTAAAGCCAACACTGACTTCAAAGACGGTAACTTCAAATGAATTCAATAAATCATTAACATCTAAACCTGTTAGTTCTCATAAGAACTTCTGTAGACGTATGAAAGACATAAAGTTAGTGCAGTTAGTAGTGAGTGAAGCTGGGAAAGTTTTGTAGAGTTTGTGGAGTTGTTCAATCAGATCTTGGGAGATTAAATGTCTTTTATCTTCAGTTGATTTCATCGAAGGCTGTGGCTGAAGTCAGTTGTAGTTCTTGTGTTTCTCTGTCCTTCAGTGATTCTGCTTGTTAACAGCAGGTGTTCATCATTAATGTTCAATCATCACTTAATGATCTCATTAACTCTGACACTGCTTCAATGGTACTTTAACTCAGTAGTGCGCACACACATGACCACTAAACAGTGTTAATAAACCTGGGCATTTTTCTGTGAACTATTACATAAATCTGGCCTATTTCATTTACATATGACTGACAAATATGAATCACATTAAGTTTATTAGTTTGTTTATTTTAAAAATATGTAATCCAAATGGATGGAAACTTATGTTTAGACTGAAATATTTTTTTGAGTGTGTGAAAGACTTTTTACAATTTTTGACTTTTCAGAGTCAGTTAAATCTCTTTTTTGGCCCATTTTTCCTGAGGAGAAGAATCTCCCTAATAATTATACCTTGATATTGGGTGTTGATCTCCTTAGGCCACAGCCTCCCTCATTACACAAATACACATCACCTGATATGCATTCAATCCAATAAGCATTCAAGTTTATACAGCTTGGACTTGGAAATTATGGATAAAATGATGATATGGTCAAAATAATCACTTGCCTAATAATTGTGCACATGTTCCTCAGCTTCACAACACACAAATGTTTATTTTATCATCACAGCAGAAAAAAACTGAAATTGATTGAGAAACTTGAAGCAACGGTCTGATCTAAAGTCTGACTAAAGATAAACTCTTACTAGTGAACATCTACTGAAGACTAACTAGTGAACATCTACTTCATGAACATCCAACTAAACAAAATAAACCAACAGAACTGATTCAACAAACACTATTAAAAAGCAGAAGATCGAGTGACTGAACAAACAGACTGACTCAAACACAACAGAGTTCATTTCTCTTTCACAAACAGCTCTAACTGCACACTTCCTCTCTCAAGATCGTCTTTCACTCATATATCATGAACTAGAGCTGGATCTGAAACACTGAGAGCAGCATGAAAAGAAGAAAAATCCAAGAACACTAATTCATCACTTGAACCTGTTCAATCCTATTCATAATATGAGCAGTTAACATCCACTGAAAATAATACTCACAGAGCACAAGAGGAAGCTGACTGAGCTCCATACTGACCGAATAATGACAGACGGTTAAAGACACAGACTGAGTTAAAGCCTCAAGACTTCCTGAAACCTCCATTCAGATCTTTAGGAACAGAATGACAGATTAAAGACACACAAATGAAGCTCATGTGTTACAGAAAACCTTCTGATAATTTTGATCATCTTGTAACATGTTTTCAAAAAATGTCACAAAAGTTCATACTGAAATGTTGTCAGGACTCATTCAGGATCAAACTGAAGAGCAGCAGTTTGATATTTTGATAATTAATATTCTTTTGTGTTTAATGGAGAAGGAAAAGGAAGCAATACTTTCATGTCTCTTTATTGTAATAATGGTATTAGCTGTATTTATAACTTTATAAGTTAAGAAGCAGAAACTGGTGAACAACTGCTGTTCCTCAAACACTGGTTAATGTCACTGAGCTGAAATGGAACAAACCAAACCACAACTATGAGCTCATCTCTACCTATTTCTACATCAGGGCTCTGACAATAAAGTTATCGAGTTTGACACTGATATATTTGTACCTCTGAACAGTTTAATATTCACACAAGGCGCAATGGTTTTTGTTCCTCTTAATATAAATTTAATGTATAATGTTATATAAATTCAGCAGTAAATTCCTCAGTGTTATTTTAACAGCTCAGTGTTCATCTTCATGCGATCACAGTCAGACTCGATGATGGTGAGATCAGATCTCTGTGTGGATCACACCGGCTGTTCTCAGACTGCTTGTGCATACAAAAATATCACTGGATTATTACCATTAATAACAAGAGGAATGTTTGGAAACCCATATTTACCACTGAAACAATGCAGTGAAAGATATAAATAAATAACTAAAACCATTATTTTTTTATTGGCTGAACATATTAATGTGTCTGACTTTTGCACAGTACTGTATATATTTACACATATAGCTAGATGGATCAGCTTTAGGTTCACATGTGTAACTCACTGAAGTTTGGAGCTAAAGCGCTTGGACTTTTATAATTGTTTACTTCAAAAGTCTCCCATTCAAAACTCTTCAAGAATATGACATTTGAGTTTATGTCAAAGACATTGTGTGCCTTTGTTAGGATTTACTAACAGGTAGATTGTAACAATTAAACAAAAGAAGCAAAAACAGCATGAAATGATTCAAAAACAGGTTTATTGAAACGATCCAAAAGAAAAATCCCAAAACAATCTCTCTGTGACCATAATCCACTTTCTGTTTGATCGAGTGTGTGCATGTGTGTAAATTATTCTACAAGAAAACTTCATTTACAGTATTTATGCATAATACAGGGAGTGCAGAATTATTAGGCAAATGAGTATTTTGACCACATCATCCTCGTTATGCATGTTGTCTTACTCCAAGCTGTATAGGCTGGAAAGCCTACTACCAATTAAGCATATTAGGTGATGTGCATCTCTGTAATGAGAAGGGGTGTGGTCTAATGACATCAACACCCTATATCAGGTGTGCCTAATTATTAGGCAACTTCCTTTCCTTTGGCAAAATGGGTCAAAAGAAGGACTTGACAGGCTCAGAAAGGTCAAAAATAGTGAGATATATTGCAGAGGGATGCAGAAGTCTTAAAATAGCCAAGCTTCTGAAGCGTGATCATCGAACAATCAAGCGTTTCATTCAAAATAGTCAGCAGGTTCGCAAGAAGCGTGTGGAAAAACCAAGGCGCAAAATAACTGCCCGTGAACTGAGAAAAGTCAAGCGTGCAGCTGCCAAGATGCCACTTGCCACCAGTTTGGCCATATTTCAGAGCTGCAACATCACTGGAGTGCCCAAAAGCACAAGGTGTGCAATACTCAGCGACATGGCCAAGGTAAGAATGGCAGAAAGTTGACCACCACTGAACAAGACACACAAGCTGAAACGTCAAGACTGGGCCAAGAAATATCTCAAGACTGATTTTTCTAAGGTTTTATGGACTGATGAAATGAGAGTGAGTCTTGATGGGCCAGATGGATGGGCCCATGGCTGGATTGGTAAAGGGCAGAGAGCTCCAGTCCGACTCAGACGCCAGCAAGGTGGAGGTGGAGTACTGGTTTGGGCTGGTATCATCAAAGATGAGCTTGTGGGGCCTTTTCGGGTTGAGGATGGAGTCAAGCTCAACTCCCAGTCCTACTGCCAGTTTCTGGAAGACACCTTCTTCAAGCAGTGGTACAGGAAGAAGTCTACATCCTTCAAGAAAAACATGATTTTCATGCAGGACAATGCTCCATCACACGCGTCCAAGTACTCCACAGCGTGGCTGGCAAGAAAGGGTATAAAAGAAGAAAATCTAATGATATGGCCTCCTTGTTCACCTGATCTGAACCCCATTGAGAACCTGTGGTCCATCATCAAATGTGCGATTTACAAGGAGGGAAAACAGTACACCTCTCTGAACAGTGTCTGGGAGGCTGTGGTTGCTGCTGCACGCAATGTTGATGGTGAACAGATCAAAACACTGACAGAATCCATGGATGGCAGGCTTTTGAGTGTCCTTGCAAAGAAAGGTGGCTATATTGGTCACTGATTTGTTTTTGTTTGGTTTTTGAATGTCAGAAATGTATATTTGTGAATGTTGAGATGTTATATTGGTTTCACTGGTAAAAATAAATAATTGAAATGGGTATAAATTTGTTTTTTGTTAAGGTGCCTAATAATTATGCACAGTAATAGTCACCTGCACACACAGATATCCCCCTAAAATAGCTAAAACTAAAACTTCCAAAAATATTCAGCTTTGATATTAATTTTTTGTGTTCATTGAGAACATGGTTGTTGTTCAATAATAAAATTAATCCTCAAAAATACAACTTGCCTAATAATTCTGCACTCCCTGTATATAAACTCAACTCCATTGTTCCTGTGGAAAGAACATGCAGGTCTAACAAGAAAACAGTCGTGTTTATGTGTCTGTGTAAATATTGTCAGTCAGAGTCAGAAACTGCACAATACACATTTTACCCACAATTCCTTTGGCTTTGAGTTGTCAAATGGCTTCACACAGACAACACAAAAGTTTTCTCTGTCTGAGGGCTCAGAAACTTCACCACTGGGTTTCAACATTTCTGACTGATCTGAACGTCTTTGAAACCACATCAGTTCCTTCCTTTAAACAGTGGCAGGCACAGCTCTATCTGTGTGACGAGTCCACTGGAGACAAGATGAAGATGAACACTGTTGCAGTTTATTACAAAAAGTGAAATCAATACAAGAAAACAGAACAATCACTTGAACAAGAACCAAAGCAGAACTCACTAACAGCAGGTTACATGAACAACAGATAAAGAAAGATAAAGAAACAATTCTTATTATTAGTTTTATGGCAGACTGTAACCATGGCTAATCAGGTGCATACCGCCACCTGCTGTATCGGAGTATGCAGCATGGATTATATATTTACATTTACATTTACATTTAGTCATTTAGCAGACGCTTTTATCCAAAGCGACTTACAAGTGAGGAAAACAAACAAGCGATTCTTCATGAAGAGGCAAATAGACACAGGAAGTGCTCGCAATACAAGTTTCAGACATTGCTCAGAGTAACATAAGCTAGAGTAGGAAGGGAAAAGAAGGGATAGAATTTTTTTTATCTCAATAAATCAACTTTACATAAAAAAAAACACCATCTAAATCCTATAAACACATGCATGCTTCAGATATTCCACAACATCATCCTGTGCATCTTTTACCCGTTCTCCTGTTGTTCCCAAAACACCCTCAATGTTCCATTTTCTTCCTGTCTGACTTAATCCTCTCTTCCCTATACTTCCTACAATGCAACAGTTTATCTTCTGCACTTTCTGTGATTTTACATTCCATACATTCATCTGATTTACTTTTATGTAACAAAAACAATGTTTTAGATTGTTTGATTGTTTTAGATCAGATTTCTGTATACTTTAATATTCCCTTCCACTATTATCCCTATTATTATTTCCTTCCACTATATCCCATTTGTCCTGCCATTTCTTCATAATTTCTTTTTAATTATTGCCTTAGCTTCTCCTTTCCCAAAGGGAATATTTATAATATCTTTGCTATTTTCAAACAAGCAATGGAAACATGAGGGCTTTATATACACACGGACTCATGACTAACATGAAACACCTGAACCAAAGAATGTGACGCATGAAACAAGGGAACCAATCAGAACATGAGACCAGGGAATCACATGACAAAACCAGGAAACAAAGGAACTATGAACATGTAACAAAACCCAAAACAGATGTGACTTTTCCCCCTCAAAGAGTGACTCCAGACGCCCCAACCGAACATAAACCAGAACACAAAAAGTCCAGGAGGAAGGATGGAGAGCCAGTCCTGGAAAGGGGAAACTGGTCCTGGATCATGGCATGGTGGCGGGCCTGAGATTATCTGCTTTCCCTTAATGGATAAAATATCATTTTTGTGAAGAAAATGATTAGAAAAGGCATAATTATCATTGATGGACATGACATGTACCCTAAACTGTAGAATGACTCATTTAACTGAGAGACTGAGAGTGAAAGAGGAAGTGATAAACTGTGAAGAGAAGCTCACGTGTGCTGTGTCCCAATTCACATACTATCCGTCCGAAATAACAGGCCTTCGAAATTAGAATTAGTGAGTCCCAAATCGTAGCATGTTGAAATGAGTATTCGAAAGATACCCGAATGTTCTACGTTTTCCAGTTAGAATCCAAAGTTCAGATCCATGCTAATATTGCCCACAACCAGTTGAGCGTTGAACGAGGATTCGATTAGAACTACAAAAAGTGTTAAAAAACTACAAACATGATGTATGTAAGAGACCGACTGAAGAGAGACTTTAACTGAATGTGGAGGATTTTAACTGACAAGATGATTGACAGGGCAGTTTAAACGGTGACAGGTTGCACGAAACTAAGCGACAGAGCGTCTGTTAAAGACACAATTATGATGAAGTAGTGTGTCCCAAAGCTTGAATACTCTTCTGCTACACACAAAGTATGTACTTTTCTTCACAAAAACAGTAGATACTTTTAGGGCAAAGTATAAGTAGGTGAATTGAGACGCAGCAAAGATCTTGTTTTCAGATCTTGTTTTATTCGTGCTTCATGACACTCAACACATAAGAATCTGATTTAGAGGTGCTTGCTAAGCATCTGCATCATGCATCTGTTTTTCATGAATCTCGAACCTTAATACAGATTTTCTCAATTACTTAGAAATCAATTAGCCAAATTTTATCAAAGTACCACCATTTTCTAAAAGATTTCTCAGAACTATTAACACTATTCTTGTGATTCACAACTCTCAACACATATTCAGCACTTTACACCATTTGTTCATGTTCAGTAGCGTAAAAAACCATCACAGCGTCACATGAGCAGCAGTTCTCATGTGAACACTAATATGTAACAGTTTCACACGCCAGTCAGAATTACAGGACATAAAAATAATCTTGTGTGAATTCTGTACGAAAGAAATGCATGTTCAATAATTGATCGAAATTTTATAGTTATATTATTTTTCTCTCCATACAAACTGTAATCATTTCTGTACATTACAGTATTTTTATGCTGCAAAGTCCAAACTATTGAGAGATTCATTAGTCAGAGGTCATGATTCTTCTGCTTTTATGTGACACCACAATATTTAAAAAAAAATTCTAACAGTAACATACCGTTTTCCATTAAAACAGTAATATACCATAGAAAACATCACATAGTATTAATGATTATTTTGACTGATTTGTTGGTCAATTAAATATTCTGATGATTATGACTTGTAATAAATCCGTCATGTGTTTTACCTCTTATTCTGCAGCATTTGTAAATCAGCACGACTGTCACTAGCAGATATGGACAAGCTGCCAGTGCAGAACTGAGTATGTTGAATCTGAATGACACTGAAAAAGAGACACACAAACACTTTATCATGAACTATATCTGAACGAGGACATATGAAGACATAAATCAGCTCACAGTTTCATTGACTCTCACCTCTGACTGAGATCCAGCTCTTGGGCGACTCTCCTCTCTCTGGGTGTTTGCAGTGGTAGAAACCCTCATGTGACTTTGAGACAGTAGGGATGATCATCTCTGTAGTTTGATTCTGGACGAGTGATCCATCTTTATAGAAATCAGCTCTGAGGATTGATGAGTTTGCAAACTGATATAAACAGTGTAGAGTCAGAGTATCTCCTTCATTCACAGGATGAACAGGACTCTCCAGAATCACACCAACTACAGAAACACAGGAAACATGTGCTGACTGCATAAAGAGTAAGATTATATGAACAGTAATAGATTTCTATATTTTCTGACAAAGCAAATCAAAGTTTCCTTGATCTTTGACATATAGGACGTCTTTCTATCATTATTACATCCTGCAAGTTGCATAACTTAAAACGCCCACGTCATCAATAAAAAAGCATTTATATAATCAAGCAGGAAAAACGCTTAGTTTGGAACAGAGATGGCACGTGACGTCACATGGGCACAATTATTTGCATACGACTGTCTCTGGATGAAGACAACAGTGCCTTCTTTTACATCATTGCATCGTTGTCCCCTGCAAGGGAAATATTATTTTTTATTATAATCAATCATACGGCTTATACATGATTCATTTTGTTAATCTTACATGAGTTACATAGATTTCCTTATATGATGTTTTCAAAAGAGTGTTAACTGTGTAAGAATGTGAAGTGATGAACTGAAGGTCTTTATAAAAACAGACTGTTGCCCAATGGAGGTCAGATCCTGATTGAGGAGCATGAAGAGTACATGTGTTTCATGGCTAAGTAAAATGGGTTACGTTTGTATGCTTTACCATTTATCTTTCATGCTATAGTTTCTCTGAGGAACCGTTTGAGAATAATGACTTTTCTGCCCTCAAGGTCATAGTTGGAAAGAAGTTAGGGGAGTTAAGATGTCTCCAACTAAAATTTACACACGTTAGGTGGATAACTATTATGGGAGGTTGGTGATTATTATGGGATATCGAAGAACCAGGAATTTGTACTTATATGGTAAAAGGAAGTAAGATGTCTTTATGATAATTTGCTCATTTGCTTATCAAATCAATTTTGAAAGTCCTTGTTTGCTGAAAAATGAATATGTATGATTTGACTGGATAAATACTGTTTTGTGTGGAGTTCACTTTGTAGTTGCCCGACGATTCCTACGTGTGCAAAGTTTCAAGAGTTTTTGAGCATGTAAAGGGACCCAAAAGTGCCAGAAAGTTTGTGAAAAAAAAAATATAGGAAAACAATATTGCCGTCTCCTTTTCAGGGCTTGGCCCTAATAAATAACATTAAATAATATTCAATAACAATAATCACTGAAATACATCATGACTACTTTTTAGGGTGTTATTTGGTAAAAGATGTGAAAAATCCAAAAATTCAGATCATGTGAGACAATTTTGGTTAATTAAAATAAAAGTATCTTAATGTGAAGAAGCAAATCACTCATTAATAACATGTTAAAGTTGTGTGTGTTTATGAAGAGATGATCATACTCACCTGACACTGTCAGTGTAACTGCATCACTGCACTTTATCATGAACTATATCTGAACGAGGACATATGAAGACATAAATCAGCTCACAGTTTCATTGACTCTCACCTCTGACTGAGATCCAGCTCTTGGGCGACTTTCCTCTCTCTGGGTGTTTGCAGTGGTAGAAACCCTCATGTGACTTTGAGACAGTAGGGATGATCATCTCTGTAGTTTGATTCTGGACGAGTGATCCATCTTTATAGAAATCAGCTCTGAGGATTGATGGGTTTGGATGTGGATATAAACAGTGTAGAGTCAGAGTATCTCCTTCATTCACAGGATGAACAGGACTCTCCAGAATCACACCAACTACAGAAACACAGGAAACATGTGAACAATATGGTAACATAAAAATAAAATGAATATCTATATTTTCTGACAAAACTAGATTTTTTTTATTTTTAATGCACAGCTTGTGCATTAAATGTTTTGTTGGTTTGATTGTTTTTTGCCCATTGATGCTTCCTGTTCTTGTTAAATCACCTGCTTCATGAATTGACTGTAAACTGCCAGTGAAATGAATAAATACAGAAACACAGACTCACATTATATGATGTTTTCAAAAGAGTGTTAACTGTGTAAGAATGTGAAGTGATGAACTGAAGGTCTGTATAAAAACAGACTGTTGCCCAATGGAGGTCAGATCCTGATTGAGGAGCATGAAGAGTACATGTGTTTCATGGCTAAGTAAAATGGGTTACGTTTGTATGCTTTACCATTTATCTTTCATGCTATAGTTTCTCTGAGGAACCGTTTGAGAATAATGACTTTTCTGCCCTCAAGGTCATAGTTGGAAAGAAGTTAGGGGAGTTAAGATGTCTCCAACTAAAATTTACACACGTTAGGTGGATAACTATTATGGGAGGTTGGTGATTATTATGGGATATCGAAGAACCAGGAATTTGTACTTATATGGTAAAAGGAAGTAAGATGTCTTTATGATAATTTGCTCATTTGCTTATCAAATCAATTTTGAAAGTCTTTGTTTGCTGAAAAATCAATATGTATGATTTGACTGGATAAATACTGTTTTGTGTGGAGTTCACTTTGTAGTTCTCTGAAGAGAGACTACCCTGAATTTCGATTTTCCGTAAAGTTGATTTGATAATTTTACTATTGAAGTGGCCAAACTTTAATCACATGGTTGAATTTCCACCACACTCCGCCCACTGATGTTCAGTCGATGAGCAGCAAGTGGAACTAAAGTTGTTTCCGATACGAACGTGATGAGATTAAAATGCCACGCAGGCGTTGTGTTGTTGTCACAAGGTTGTGCTCAAGTATGCGTTTCTCTCAGTGAACCTTCTCGCACAGATGTTGTGCAAGATCAGGGAGGACAGGGAGCAGGTCCTCTCGGTTGTGCCCTATTGGCCTGGCCACACCTGGTTCTCCGAACTCGTACTCCTCCCGACAATCCCTCCCAAGCCAATTCCTCTGTGGAAGGACCTTCTTTCTCAGAGAGGGGGCACCCTCTGGCAGCCGTGTCCCGGTCTTTGAAACCTGCATGTGTGGGTTCTGGACAGAAGGTTTAGGTACCTTGCCAACATGCAGCATATCATCAATGTTTCTTTGTGTTCTCCTGCCCTGCAGCACAGGCTCTACTCTTCAACACAATGGTGACCCTAAAAACTCAATTTTATGGTAACAGTGTTGCCAGTACTAAACCTTTTTTTTTTTTACTTACAGTTTAAGTCTTTTTATCTTACACCTTTAACCCTTTCCACCCCACAGGAAAGTCATGTAGTGTCCACACTACAAAGAGTAAAAGTAACATTGACACTGTGCTGCAGTGAGATAAATAAATAAATATATAAGTGATGATAGAGTATTAGTGATGAACACCTGTTCTTAACCAGCATAATCACTGAAGGAAAGAGAAACAATAAAAAGAGACAAGATGACTGTGTCTTCTGTCTGTGTGTGTGAAGTGATGCAAGAGTTCAAAATGTTTTGTGCACTCTATGATTTCAATATCCTTCAAAATAACTGTTCACTGAAACATTTCTGAATCTCGCTGTGACGAGCTCGGCGGGCGAGAGCCGTGGGGGAAAGGCGCGAGGCCGGTGACGCAAGGGTTAACGAGCGTCAGGTGCTCGCCGCACCGGTCTCGTATCTCCCACGGAGGAGCTCCGGAAGCATAAAGGAGGAGCGACGACAGTGAAGGACGAGAGAGGACCAGGCCTGGATTTTATGTCGTGTTTTATTTTGTTTGTGTGGGCGGCAGTCGCCGTGAGGAACTGCCGCCCTTATACTTTTGGTTTTATTGTCAGTTTATTTGTTGATTAAACGTGTTGAATGTTCGCCGGTTCCCGCCTCCTTCTTCCCATATTTATGAACTTTGTTACACTCGCGTTGTAAAATCATAATACAAAATTAAAACACACATAATATCAAGGATTAAACTCAGAAAGAGATCAGTAAATCAGATGAGTCCATGATGATTATGGCATTATCACATTCAAAACACATTCAACTCAACACGTTCAACTTCCTCTTGGTTTTTTTTTTTTGCCATAAGTGCTTTATAAACACACAGTTACAGCAGTCAGAGAACAACTAATGTTATAAAGTCAAGGGTCAAGAGGCCAACTAAGGCAAACATTGACCACCATAATGATGACTACAAACTATAAACCTCTGTTAGTTTTTTTTTTTTTAACAAGATCTTCTGTACATCTATGAAAGAAAGAACAGGCCTGAAGGGAGCCTGATCATGACCTGGGGGTCATCCTGTCCTAAATCTAGGGTGTAAGGCCTAAAATGGTCATATATTAGGTATAGGCCTTATGTCATGGAACAGTGTCTTTTCTTTTTACCATGTGTGGAAAAGTACTGATGTTAAGAGGTGTAACCTTGAAGGGTGCAGGGGTATAAAAGCTGAGGAAACCCGTCCTTCTAGGTCGCATTATTATTGTCATTTCTAGAAATACACTCGTTGTTATTGTTACATTTTATATGACTGTTTGAAGGGAAGTTTTCTGTATTTCTATATATTTTAACGGCAGAATTGTTGTAAATATGTTGCTACACGCATATGCATTCATAGCCCAATCAGAGCAGCACCATACAAGCTCCTCATCGCTAACAAGGGGTCAGGATACAGCTGTGCACATAATAACTCAGTTACAGCCTGCCATACATTTGCTTTAAATCTTTTCATTTAATGTTCATTGAGCTGTATTATTACCAGTATGTTTAATTGTTGTATTTCATTATTATTATGTATATTCATGTTAATGTTACTGTTTTTAAGTTTATCAAACCCCTCCACCCAGGTCCGTCGCTGCCCGCTCCGAGCGGGCCTAGAACCCGAGTCTTCGGGTACGGGAGTCGGACGCTCTACCTCTTGAGGTCAGAGGAGTGAGGTTTACTCGCACAGCAACTACTAGCTGGCCTCCGTTACATTTAGAAAACCACATCCAGTCTGTTGAGAGGTGACAATAAATGGGTTATTCAGTTGAATCTTTGTTGGTCTCTAATCGAACAGTGTTTGGTGGGTCAGCACCCTGAGCTGGCAGATTATAAATGGTGAAGAGCTACAACGAGACAACCGTTTTTTCAGTTAGTGAAGCTGAAAAGGGGTGTGAGCCCCTCAAATACAACCATATAAAAGTGTGCGCCACTGAGCCCCCCCCCCCCCCCACCCCACAACCCCCCAATGACAACTTGAGCCCGGCCCTGATGCCCGACGATTCCTACGTGTGCAAAGTTTCAAGAGTTTTTGAGCATGTAAAGGGACCCAAAAGTGCCAGAAAGTTTGTGAAAAAAAAATATAGGAAAACAATATTGCCGTCTCCTTTTCAGGGCTTGGCCCTAATAAATAACATTAAATAATATTCAATAACAATAATCACTGAAATACATCATGACTACTTTTTAGGGTGTTATTTGGTAAAAGATGTGAAAAATCCAAAAATTCAGATCATGTGAGACAATTTTGGTTAATTAAAATAAAAGTATCTTAATGTGAAGAAGCAAATCACTCATTAATAACATGTTAAAGTTGTGTGTGTTTATGAAGAGATGATCAAACTCACCTGACACTGTCAGTGTAACTGCATCACTGCACTTTATCATGAACTATATCTGAACGAGGACATATGAAGACATAAATCAGCTCACAGTTTCATTGACTCTCACCTCTGACTGAGATCCAGCTCTTGGGCGACTCTCCTCTCTCTGGGTGTTTGCAGTGGTAGAAACCCTCATGTGACTTTGAGACAGTAGGGATGATCATCTCTGTAGTTTGATTCTGGACGAGTGATCCATCTTTATAGAAATCAGCTCTGAGGATTGATGGGTTTGGATGTGGATATAAACAGTGTAGAGTCAGAGTATCTCCTTCATTCACAGGATGAACAGGACTCTCCAGAATCACTCCAACTACAGAAACACAGGAAACATGTGAACAATATGGTAACATAAAAATAAAATGAATATCTATATTTTCTGACAAAACTAGATTTTTATTACAGCTTGTGCATTAAATGTTTTGTTGGTTTGATTGTTTTTTGCCCATTGATGCTTCCTGTTCTTGTTAAATCACCTGCTTCATGAATTGACTGTAAACTGCCAGTGAAATGAATAAATACAGAAACACAGACTCACGGTGTACAGTGATATTAACAGGATGAGAGTTCTCTCTAGATTCAGACTGACACCAGTACACTCCAGTGTCCTCTGGGATGGTGGAGCTGATCGTACATGTAGATCCTATTTGTGATCCAAACGCTGGTGATGAACAATCTTGCAGCCCCCAACCGTCTGTGTAACTTCTGACTGTCCATCCATCAGAATTACTCTGGTCCTCACAGCTCAGAGAGAGAGAGACAGTTGCGAAGTGTTGAGTTCTGCTGGGACTGACGATCAGAGACACTGGAGGAGAAACACCTGACAAGACAATACAGCTATAATTTTTCAGATTGGAGGATAAGAATTTTCTTTATTAAAGTTTAACTAATAGTTTAAGTTCTGCATGAACTCACCAGTGACCAGGAGTGGTTGTTTGTTGCTGTACAATGTTTTATTGGCTGTTTTTTCTCTCTCTGCTCCACAATAATAAACTCCAGTGAGATTTACAGTAGCAGAACTGACAGTGTATTTTCCTCCAGATCCTCTGCTGCTGTCTGAGAGCAGCTGATAATGATTGCTTAAGTCTGTAAAATAAGAGAATGTGTAGATTTCACCTTAAAGTGAAACTTCACCGATTTCATCCCACTTAGAATTGTTATAATGTTGGTAGTTTATGTAACCGGGTGGTATTAGAATTAAAAACTCCAAAAATGATATACTTCCCCTTTAAGAGAACGGCGGCCGATGATGACGCGCTTAGAATGCGCCATGAAACAGACGGCTGAGCGGTGCGTTTTTTTTTTTGTTCAAAGTCTTTTTATTGGTATTTTACATAATATGATATAACAGCAATTTCAAAAACGAATTAAGATGAAATCAGTTGTCTTGCTCCAACAGAGCTCCCCATCCCCGCTGCACCATTACACATTATCTTACATTTACCATACTGTACCATATTATTTTGGCCTCACAGGGCCAGATAGAAAAAAAACGAAGGGAAAAAAAATTCATACAGAAAAAATTACATTGGGATCCATTTGCTGTACATAAGTCAGCACTGGCTGCCAAATAGTGGAAAAAGTCTGACTACAGTCTTTGGTGGAGTAACGAATCTTCTCTAGTGCAAGATGATAAGATCTCTAATCCAGTGACCAAAAGTAGGTGGAGATCTGTCCTTCAACTTAAGCAGAATGAGACGTCTAGCAAGTAAAGTGGCGAAAGCAATAATCATATTTTTAGCATTATTATCCAAAAAGAGTTCTGTAGTCAATCCAAATATTGCTAGAGTAGGTGAAGGATCAATAGACATATGTAGAACTCCTGAAAGAAAATGAAATATTAATTGCCAATAGTTAGCAAGTTTAGGGCATAACCAAAACATGTGCATAGCGATCTCAACCCTACATCTATCACACACACAGTCTATGTTTGGTGAAAATTTTGCTAGCTTTGCTTTTGTCCAGTGTAGGCGGTGAACCACTTTAAATTGAATTATTGTATGTCTTAAACAAATTGAAGTTGAGTGGATCTTTGAAGTTGAGTTCACTTTCCCATTGTTGCTTTGATTTTGAGCAGTGCGTTTAAGAGACGCGTTTAATCGTGTTTCATTTTTAGTAAAATCCATGATCTCTGTGAGTGAATGTGATGATGATCGTTTAATTTGGTGTAATAGTCTCTGTTCATTTCATGTTCGTGTTCGGTGTGTATTTTATGGTTAATGATTCGAGAGGATCAGGATTGTGTGCAGTTGCTCGTGAGGGTTTTGCGAGTTCTCTGTAAAACTGAATTCGGTAAAAAAGTGTCCAGTGTAATGTTTATGTGTACAAGATCACGAGCATGTTATATTTGATTTTCATATAGTAATGTTGAAGGCTAAAGTGTGTTGTCTCACCCTGAAAGTGTGAACTAACAGTAGTACAAATACAACATTTCAGAGAATTGACACTTTATTTTAGTTTGCTGAAATGTTCGTTTAGTTTTCCCGCGATATCTGAGTTTGGAGCTGATACTGTTACACTGACCCCGTGTGGTGAATTTGAGTACTGCTGTCTTTGATGTTTCATGAGTGACACTAAATTATCACCTGTTATTTGTGAAACTATTCCCTTAAATTATTTAAGAAGACGACAAAGAAACTCCAAACAAATTAAAGTACACAAATATTAAACATGATTCAGTGTCGATTGATGTATTCTTGTTAGCTGGCAACATGTATGTAAATGAACCGTGTTTAATCATTCTAATTCTAGAGAATTATTCATATTCATATGTCAGCAAAACTACAGAGAATACTAATGCATTTTTGTATCCTCACCCATGGACAGTCTGATGGACAGAGGTTTATTATCACTGAAAACTGTAACTCACTCCTGCTAAACTTTTACTCTTTGAATTCTTGAACCCGGAACAATTCAAGTCTACATGCCCTGTCTCTATTGTTTGGATTCAGAAATATTAATATTTCAGACTTGAATAAAATCAGTTAATTCAGATGATACAACATGAAGTTCATTACTGACCTGATGAGACAGTTACAGTGAACCAGCTGAATGTCCAGCCTGTAGAGGAGCCGATAACCTCACAGATCAGAGTCACTGGATCTCCTTCAGTCAACCACTTCTGAGGAGAAACTCTTAACTGGACTTTATCTGAAATAGACAAATGAAAGGTGCAAAGATCACCCTATGTGGGGTTCATACCCACATCCTTCAGGTCAGTAGCTCTGAGCTCAAAGCAGGGTTTCACACCACCTTCATCTACACCAGCAGTAGTTCAAAGGACGAGGTGGTGTCTGTAGAGTTATTAAATATTCAAGACAAAGTAAATGTCAAAAGATACTTTATTTTTATATATTCTTCATAACAAATTTTGGCCATGTCATGTGTCTGAAGAATTTGGCATTTTTGGTGTTTTTTGTCTCACCTCAGAACTGTCTATGTGGTTTTACAAGTTCAACACATGAATCATTTATATAACTTGTTTAAAAACTGTTTTTATAATCATGATACTCCTTTTCACTGATGGGGCTGGATTCACAAAAATCTTAAGAATTTCCAAGAAGTTCGTAAGAATGTTCCTTTGGGGATCTTTAAACAGGAACTTTAAGAAATTATTTACAATGTTTTTTTTGTGGATGCTGCACACTGGAGGTGTTTGAGGAGAAACTCCCTGATATGATTGTAAAGTGCTTTAGACGTACAGGAGTTCATAGTACTGATTCCTGGGACTGATTGCACACACACCTGCAGTTCATTACACACACACTATTTAAGCACGCAACACACACCACCACCACCACTACTACTACTACTACTGTGAAGTCTTGATTTGCTACGGTGGTCATTTCTGACTGTTTCATTTGTGGATGGTTATTCTGTGTTTGATCTTGGACTGTTTCCTGTTGTTTGATTCTCTGCTGCTCGTGCCGACTATTGCCTGTTTAATGGATTGTGATTGTAAGCCGCCTGTCCTGATCTTTTGCCTGATTATCGGACTGTGTATGTTTACCACCTGTCTCGACCCAAGCCTGCGCCTGTTTACGATTCTATTATTCTGCGATTCTGCCTTCTCCACCTCCACTGCTGTGTGTCGACCCTGTACTGTTCGACTCTGACCAAAATGAAGCTGCAGATGGATCTTCACTCCACTGACTGTGTTACAAAAGTGCTTTACAAATGATTCATTCATTCTTTTAAAATTTGTCTTCAGAAAAAAGATAAGAATATTCTTAAGAAACGTTTTTAGGAATTGAAAACATTCCTTGAGTTAGAAAATAATAATAAAATAGCAGTGAAGAATTTTATTCTTGTAAATGTTTTGTGAATCCAGCCACTGGTTTGTAACAGAATCAGCCATTATGATTAAATTAATGAATCAAATTCACTCACCTTCAGTGTGTCCCGAGTGGATGTTTGAAATCAGCACTAAAAATACAAAGTAATAATAATTATAAAAACTCATGAAATATTGTGTAATTATAAATGTTCCTGGTAAAGATAATCAAACTCATCCATTGGTTATCCTGAGAGAGTTTCTGTGGGATCTTATTTTGAAAAGTTCTTCCTGTGAGGAAACAGACTGTGTTTCTCTTATGGGTCCCTGTGGCGTCTTCTGTTTGTAAGTTAGTTTTAGGTATAAAGGTCTGTCCCACAGAAAGAAATGTGGCTCAGATTCTCTGAAGACAGACTAACATCATTGCTGAAGATCTGTTAAACTGCTTCCTTCAGTAAATTCTCCTCCTCACGAGATCTCTGGTCAAGTTTACTTATTTTATCATTAGAGAAATCTAATACATTAACAAGACAGCCAAACGACAGCTCAGACAAATACAGGAAAATATAACAATTATTGAACATGGAGCTGATCAACTTTGCATTATATTTTAGGCATTTTATAAATGCATATTCTTCTTTAGCTTGTGAAACTCCATACACTGTGTGCTCAATTATTAGGCAAGTTATATTTTTGAGGATCAATTTTGGTATTGTAGAACTACAGTGCTCTTGGTCAATCCAAAATATTAACAAACCCTCAAAACTGAACATTTAAGTAGTGAAACTGAAGTTTTGGCTTTCTTAAGAGAATTACTACATGTACACTATTATTAGGCAACTATTAGTGTGCAGAATTATTATGCAACTAAATGAAAACCAAAGATTTTACCATCTCACTTGTTAATTTTCACCTGTTAAAGTAAGAATAATAAACAAACTCAAAATTTAATAATAAATATTTCTGAAATTTCAAAAAGAGAACCTCAGTGACCAATATAGCCACCCTTCTTCTCGATAACAGTCTCAAGCCTTCCATTCACTGAGTCGGTCAGTTTCTTTATCTGGTCAGAATCAACTTTTTGTGCAGCCGCAACCACAGCCTCCCAGACACTGTTCAGAGAGGTGTACGGTTTACCTTCACTGGAAATTTACTGCTTAAGAAGGACCCAAAAGTTCTCAATAGGGTTTAAGTCAGGTGAAGAAGGGGACCATGTCATTAGTTTTTCATTTTTAAGGCCTTTACTGGCCAGCCACGCAGTGGAGTACTTTGATGCATGTGATGGAGCGTTTTCTTGTATAAAAATCAAAGTCTTCTTGAAAGATGCAGACTTTTTCCTGTACCACTGCTTGAAGAAAGTGTCTTCTAACAATTGGCAGTAGGTCTGAGAGTTGAATTTGAGTTAATTTTCAACCCAAAAAGGTTCAACTAGCTCATCTTTAATAATACCTGCCCATACCAGTACCCCACCTCCACCTTGCTGGCGTCTGAGTCGAAGTGGAGCTCTGTGTCCGTTACTGATCCGACCACGGGCCCATCCATCTGGTCCGTCTGTAAAAAAGGCTGTGGGTTGCTGTCACTCTAACCTCTTTATTAAATCTCTCCCTCTGCACGCACCCCTTGCCCGAGCCAATCAGCGTTCAAAAACCCTGACCATGTGAGCTCCCCCGCCCTCACAGAGAAAGTAGTTCAGTGCAGCGGGACACAGAAACGGACGCTGAAGTTACCACAGCATAATTGTTTCGTGATCTTTATAGAGTGCCTTTTGGACAATGTGTTGTGCGTGAATACAAAGTAAGTTTGCAATGCTTCTGTTTATAGTAGATGAGAAATTATCCCCGCGACGCACGAGATGCGTATATGTATGTGTGTATTTATAATAAGTGTGCTTGTGTAACGAGTGTATGTTGTTACACTAGATTATTGAAATGAGAATTAACCATTAATTTTGGGATCTTTTATTTTGAAATTTGTATTTGAAGAAAAGTAGGATCTATTGTCATGTGATCATAATATGCTTATAATTTACAAAGTATTTTCACTTCTTTATATTTGTATATCTGTATTTTGGGATTTTGTTTTACTGATTTATTTATTAAGATGTAAAAAGTTAAGAAAGCACTGTACGTAAGTGACGTCATGCACAAGAGTGAGGGGAAAGCTGATGCAATTTCCGCGCGCTCGCTCTCTTTCGCTGTATGTCATGGAGAGAGGTATGTTTTTACTAGCTCTTCGGAAAAGTGCTTGAATTGTGTTAAGCAATTGTTGTTTAGGGATTCTCTGTGTAAAATGTGTTTGTTTAATAACTTCTCTTTAATCAGAGGTTGTTAATCTGAAGCATGAACATTTTAAGAGCACACTTAATCGATTTATAAAGTTTAGTAATGGTCGCTGTTGCACGTGCGATATGCTGATCGCGGTTCGTTATAGAACATTCTTCTATGCATTCTATGAAGTTATGAGTTTCATTCCTGTTACCTGAGCATGAGTTATGAGAAACATTCATAAATGTGTGATGTATTTGTTTATCTTTAATGATCTATGCTATGGTTAAATGCATTTTCTTTTATATGGATTTACATTGAGACATTGTGATGATTGACAGGCACAACTAGACCAGATGTGTTTATGGATTGATGGTGTCTGTTTTGTTTTGTCACAGGTATGTAAATGTTTCATTAATATTTTTATTTTATTCTTTCATACTTCGTATTTTTCTGTTTTCCTTTTCTTTTATTATTGTATTTGTTTCTATAATTGTTATCGTACGTTATACTCTCTTTCGCTGTATGTCATGGAGAGAGGCACAACTAGACCAGATGTGTTTATGGATTGATGGTGTCTGTTTTGTTTTGTCACAGAAACCGTGACTTTGCAGTGACTAAAGAGAGACTGTTCAACTGCATCTCTGTGTGGGCTCTTTCATCATTACCCTTAAAAATAAACACAACGCAGAAGAAAACCCACTACAAATTGGTGCCGTGACTCGTCGTTTGGTTTGCTGGCTGCTGACCACCGGGAATGTTGCAAGTAGGAACGTCGTTGTGGGGACAGTGTCATCACGGATCCGCATGATGGTTGCTGATCGACTGGGATTCTGCGCGCGTGGACATCGTTGCTGGGACTGTCGTCGTCGTCGTCATCGTCGTCGGTGATCTGCCGGCCGGTTACTGATCACCTGGGACGCTGCAAGTGTGAACGTCTTCGCTGGAACTGTGTCGACATCGTCGTGGGATGATCTATTTGGTTCGTCAGCCACTGGTTTGGACTTTTTGATTATTTTTTTTGAAGGGACGATTCTTTCTGCAATAGACTTATTGGACATTTCATTGTAGCTATATTTTGAAGCTAGTTTTTGTTTGTTTGTTTGTTTTTCTTTTTCCTCAAACTTATTCGTAAGAGTGTAACAGTAATCAGGGGTATTCAGAATGACAGATAAGGAAGAAAGGTTAGCATTTGAACACCGTCTGATGATGGCTGGTAGAGGGAGGGGTGCATTACTAGCCACGCCTGACAAAGGGTTTCAGTTTCTGGGTCCTGAGTATTCAAGCACCGGGAGGGGTGGAGCACTTAGGCCATCAGTTGATATAAGACCTGACATGTGCTGTAGTCCAGTTTCAAAACCTGGCAACCCAGAGTTTACCAGAGTTGAATCAGGACTCTCAAGTGAAATGAGCATCCTCGTTAGACAAATTGGATCTGAAATTGGCGAAGCTATCAGGGACAGTCTGTTGCAACCTGGGCATTCAAGTATGCCATCTAGTGGATATTTTGGGGAATCCACAAAAATTTCTGACACTAAGGTGTCCAATGCAACCATTATAGATGCTTCCAAGTTAAATTTGGTACTGAAGTCCGAGGTAACTGCACCACCATATTATCGTGGAGATGGTACAGATAAGTGCTCCATGATGGAGTGGGAGGAACTGATGCGAGTGTATCTTAACAAAAAAGAAGTGGCAGACTCTGGAAGGGTTGAAGAAGTGATGAATAGACTAATGGGGAGGGCTAGAGACATCATAAAGGTTTGGCTGAGTAACAGAACAGTAACCCCAACCGTAGATGCTGTGTTCACAGTATTGAGACATCATTTCAGTGACTCCAGTAGCTCAGGAATGCCTTTAGCTGATTTCTACTCTGTGAAACCTTACCCCGATGAGAGTTCTTTGGATTACTGGATAAGGTTGAACAAAGCAGCAGAAATGGCTGAGCAGAGCCTTAGGGAGGAGGGCAGAACCTTGGAAAATCGAAGTAGAGAATTAGCTGTAATGTTTATTCGACACTGTCCTGATAAGGAACTGTCTTTAGTGTTTAAAAGCAAATCTGCACAGTCATGGACCGCTTCTGAGGTCCAAGAGAGGTTGGATGAGATGCTAAGAGAACAGAAAGCAACAAAGCGAGTTACGCGTCAACAAACAGCCAAAGTCCTTGAGTCTATTGATGATTCACCTTCTTTGTCTGCTCATAGGTCAGCTACGGGCGCACCGGCAACAGATAGTGGCACTCTGGACAAAGTCTTGACCATGTTGGAAAAGGCTCTTGTGTGCAATGCCCAGTCTGTGCGTGGTGGTTGGTCCAAGAACCTCAACAAACAGGGCCGTGAATGTAGAGTTTGTAGCAGCAAAGATCACAGCACTACTGCCCATTGTAAGATGTACAATCTCTGCTTTAAGTGTTTTTCGTCTGGGCATAGGAGTTTCAATTGTGAGATGCCTGTGCCCAGGGAGAACTCTGGCAGACGTGGGGATGAAGCGTCTCAGGGAAACTAGAAAGCCTCCATTGGAGGGAGGGCAATGTGGGGCAAAATGAAAGTTCCTCCTGGGATAATGATATTGAGTCTGTTTATTCGTTTTATTGTGAGAGTGCAAGCAAAGACAAAACTGTGATTTTTCAAAATACTGTTCGGTCAGCACAAAATGACAGTCTGTTTTATACAAGTGTTTTGGTACAGGACAAAGTTCATCTGAGGGGGATGCTGGACAGTGGCTCCATGGCAACTACTTTGAGTGCTGATGTGGTACCTCAACTGATAGAAGCCGGAGTCCTGGATCAGTTATCTTCCTCATCAGACATCGTTTTGGTTGGATGTGGTGGGAAACAGACTAGCCCCAAAGGTATGTGTGATCTGAAAATTGAGGTATATGGGTTCAGTTTTAGTGTTCCAGTCCTTATTGTCAGTGGACAAGTGGATCAGCTTATTATTGGAACGAATGTGTTGAAACCTCTGATCAGAGAAATGAAGTCGAATGAGGGATTCTGGAGAGTTCTGCATAAACCAGACCAATCAATTCTAAGTGAAGATTGTCAATTTCTGCAAATGCTTTCAAGCATTGAGAGGTGGAGAGGTAGTACGATTCCTGACAGGGTGGGCACTTTAAAGTCGAAATCTGCAGTTGTCTTGCAGCCTATGAGTGAGCACCTAGTTTGGGGTCGTCTGCCACCAGGGTTGAAACTCTCAGTGGGCAGCACGGTTGTGATTGAACCAAGTACCTCTCGCTGTGTGCACCGGAACGTCCTTGTTGGTAGAGTGATTTCACCTTTATGGGGTGATGGTTGGCTCCCAGTGAAAATAATAAACCCAACAAATTCCGAAATTGTGTTGCGCAGGAATGCAAAACTGGCAGATGTCTACCCGTGCATTGCTTTGGAAGATTTTGATCATATACCAGAGCAGAGAGTTTACCAGAATGTGGCCATGAGCAGTGGCAGTTGCGGTAGCTTATCAGCAAAGAGCTCAGTGTCTGGCGTTAGGGATGTCTGTGACAAGCGGTTGGATGAACTGGGTCTCAAAGATCTGAATGTGAATGACTGTGAGGTGTCGCCTTTTTGGAGAAACAAGCTCGTGGAGCTCATAAAGAAGTATGAGTGTGTTTTCTCTAGGCACTCATTGGATTGTGGTGAAGCAAAGGGGTTCTGTCATCGAATCCGTTTGACGGACGACAGACCTTTTCGTTTACCTTATCGTAGACTTTCTCCAGCACACTATCACAAGTTGAGGGAGACACTTGATGAAATGGAACAGAAAGAGATCATCAGGAAATCATCCAGTGAATTTGCGTCACCGTTAGTGTTGGTTTGGAAGAAGAATGGTGATTTGCGGTTGTGCACTGACTTTCGGTGGCTGAATGCTCGTACGGTGAAGGACGCACACCCTCTTCCTCACCAGGCGGATGTGCTAGCAGCTTTGGGGGGGAATGCTTTGTTTAGTACCATGGATTTAACATCCGGTTACTACAACATTCCTTTACATGAGGAGGATAAGAGATTTACAGCCTTCAGCTCTCCTCTTGGGTTGCATGAGTACAACCGTTTACCGCAGGGTCTTTGCAACAGTCCTGCTACGTTCATGAGAATGATGCTAACTATTTTTGGCGATCAAAACTTCATGAGTCTCCTCTGTTATCTGGATGATCTGTTAGTTTTCGGTAAGACAGAGGAAGAAAGCTTGCAGAGGCTGGAAATAGTGTTTCAACGTCTCAAGGATCACAATTTGAAACTGTCACCTTCTAAGTGTATGTTTTTGCGGAGGTCAGTTAAATTTTTGGGCCACATTGTTTCACAGGAGGGTGTGGCTAGTGATCCAATGAAGGTAGAGGCTATTGTGAATGTGTCGGAGAAAGATCTGATGGAAGCTGATGGTGTTACTCCATCTGTGAGTAAAATCAGGTCATTTTTGGGCATGGTTGTATATTATCAGCACTTCATTGAGAATTGCTCCATGATGGCAAGGCCTCTTTTTCAACTCATGACTGGTCAGAAAAGACCTAGGAAGGTAAGAGGTGTAGGAAAGAAGTCGGTTGGCCGAAGGCTTACTCCTGATGATTGGACAGAGGAATGTCTGGGTGCATTTGAAAATTTGAAGACCGCACTGGTAAAGCAAGTTATGCTTGCCCATCCCAACTTTTCAAAACCGTTTATACTGTCTGTTGATGCCTCAACAAGCGGGCTTGGGGCCGTGCTCTCCCAAGTTCAGGAGGGTTATGCGGTTGCAAGGCCAATTGTTTTTGCATCAAAGTCCCTTAATCATGCTCAGTCTAAGAATCCAGCTCACAGGCTTGAATTCTTGGCAATGAAGTGGGCAATATGCGATAAATTCAGCCACTGGCTTCGTGGGCACAGGTTTACGGTTTGGACGGATAACAACCCGCTCAAGTATATTTTGACCAAACCGAAACTTGATGCCTGTGAGCAGAGGTGGGTTGCGAAGTTAGCTCCCTTTAACTTTGACATACAATACATACCTGGTCCGAAAAACGTAGTGGCTGATGCCTTGAGCCGTGAACCTTTTGCTACTTCCAAGATCTTGCACAGAATTACCAGAACACCTTATGACATCCTGAAGCATGAAGCAGAGGCACTTGAGGTTGAGCAGGTACAGGGCATGTTTCACTTGTCCTGTGACTTTACAGATAGGGAGGCTGTAGAGGATATATCTGGAGCACAGACGTGTCATGAGATCACTCATCTGGTTCAGAGTTATGCTAGGTGTCAAGTATCCTGTGAGGAGAAGTCAGCTGTGCTTCGTTCACACTGTCACTGGGAGGAAGGTGCAGCTGTTCGAGCAGTTGCTTATGTACAGCATTTGAGGTGTTTGGAGGATGCGGTGCAGTGTCCACTTAGTAAACTTACCCATGCAGATTTGCTTGACAAGCAACGTCATGATCCAGTCATCGATAGGGTGAGGTTCTTTGTAGAGCGAGGTAGACGGCCTTCTAGGAGAGAAAAAGGTCATGAGTTAAAGGAAACTGTACGAACACTCAGACAATGGGGCAAATTCACAATCAGGCTAGGTGTACTTTACCGTGTGTCTAAGAATCCGACGACCAAGAAAAAGACTTTTCAGTATGTTGTGCCGGCAGCTTTAAGAGGTTTGGTCCTGAAAGGGGTACATGATGACGCAGGTCATCAGGGCCAGCACCGCACACTTTGGTTAGCAAGACAAAGATTCTACTGGACTTCTATGGAGAAAGACACATAACTGTATGTGACGCAATGTAAGAGATGTGTGTTGAGTAAGACTCCTGAGCCTGAGGCCAGAGCGCCGCTTGTGTCGATAACAACAACAGCACCGCTTGAGTTGGTTTGTATCGATTTTTGGTCGGCTGAGGATGTCAATAACAAATCAGTTGATGTGTTGGTAGTTACCGACCACTTCACAAAACTTGCATGTGCGTATGTTTGTCCGAATCAAACTGCAAAGTCTGTTGCCCGTGTTCTGTGGAACAATTTCTTTTGTATATATGGATTCCCAGGCCGAATCCATTCAGACAAGGGTGCGAATTTTGAGAGTTCTCTGATTGCAGAAATGTTGAAATTATCAAGTGTTGCCAAATCTCATACCACGCCCTACCACCCTATGGGTAACGGTCAAACTGAGAGGTTTAATCGTACGCTTGGTGACATGATCAGGTCCTTGCCTCCGAGGTCTAAAGCTAATTGGCCCCAGATGCTGAACACACTGACTTTCTCATACAACTGCACTAGGCATGAGACGACTGGCTACCCACCATTCTTTTTGATGTTTGGCCGTACCCCGAGATTGCCAGTAGATGTTTTGTTTGAGAGTGTCATTCTGGACGGGGGGACTGTTGATGTGAGTAAATATGTCCAGTCTCTTGGAAAGGAGTTAAGAGAGGCAATGTCACTTGCACAACAAAATGCACGTCAGCAGCAGAACAAACAGGCTGACCATTACAATCGCAAGTGCAAGGGTCATTCACTGGAGTTGGGCGATAGAGTTCTACTTGCAAACTGTGGGACAACGGGTCTTCGCCAGCCCGCTGTCAGGCGCAACAGGGGTTGCCCAGGGAAAGAGAGAAGAAAAAAAAAAAATTCCCCCAAAAAATAATATGGCAATACTCGCAGAGTTGTAAAGTGTAAAGTGTTATTTATTTACAGTGGTCGAGAGGTGAACTAGCCCCAGCAGACAAATGACCAAAACTATATACAAAAGTAACAAAGTAAAAAAAAAAAATCTATATATACCCAAACTACTTCAATGTCAAATAAATTGCTCACGGCACCACAGTTGCACGCTCGCTCGCCAGGTTAACTGACATCATGTGCTTCTTTGGGGTCCTCTTTATAGTCCAAGCCCCGCCCCTTTTGATAAAAATCTTTAAATCTGTTGGTGGGTAAGTATTCTGATGAGTACATAAAACATCCAATTTTTTTTAATACCACCACAATAATATTTACACAGAATAAAGAAATATTTATAGAAAACAAGAATTCATATAAACATAAATATAAATGTAGACATAAAAAATAATAAATACAATAACAACAACAACAACACATTTCTATTATTCCCCCTCTAATTAACAAAGACAATGGACAAACCGACTTCCGGTCGCTTCGCGCCGACTTGCCCACACACAGCGGACCTGGCACTATTTATCCAGGTCGCTGGGTGGCGCTCGGGTTTGTACGACCGATACTGAAGAAGCAACGCGGAAGACCGGCAACACAGATGCTGACAAACACTTAATACAGGTATGTATTAACACAATAACATAACACAGAAACATAGAAACGAAAGACAACTCAGGTATGTATGTATGTATGTATGTAGTTATGCGCAGCGGGGATTCTGACAGGGATGGCAGTGGAATGAATATGTTTGCGTGTATGAAGACCAGCGTGCCAATGACGTGCGTGTGCACCCACATCGCCTCAGCAGGGAACGGAGGACGAGGTAAGATGGGCTGTGTGTGTGTGTGCGCTAACCAACAGGGACAGGTCACTCTGTCACATCACCTTCCCCCTCTCCAGGCCACGAACGGACCGGATTCCGGGACAGGTAGTCGGCAATTTTGTTTTGGGGACCAGGTCGATGTCTGACCTTAAACTGGTAGGGTTGCAGGGACAGATACCACCTAGTCACCCGAGAATTGTGGTCCTTCATGGTGTGGATCCACGTCAGTGCTCGGTGATCTGTTTCTAGGGTAAATTCCCTTCCCAGCAGATAGTATCTGAGGCTCTCCAATGCCCACTTGATCGCCAGACCTTCCTTTTCCACTGTAGAATATCGGGTTTCTCTGGGTAGCAGTTTCCTGCTCAGGAACGCAATAGGCCTCTCTTCGCCCATATCTCCTTGAGCCAGGACAGCTCCAATTCCCACAGCCGAAGCATCTACCTGAACAATGAATGCCTTCGTAAAGTCAGGACTTATGAGGACTGGGCCAGAACACATCTGCCTCTTTAGAGTGTTGAAGGCCATTTCACATTCTTCAGTCCAGACAATCGGGTTCTTCACGTTCTTACAGAGCAGGTTGGTCAAAGGGACGGCAGTGGTAGAGAAGTTGGGGATGAACCGTCGATACCACCCCACCAGTCCTAAAAAGGATCGGACCTCCTTCTTTGTCCTTGGTCTTGGGCTGCTTCGAACGGCTTCGACCTTGTCCACTTGAGGCTTTAGCTCTCCATTTCCCAGGTGGTAACCAAGGTAGTTGGTCTCGGACTTCACCCACTCACATTTTGCCACATTTAAAGAGAGGCCAGCCTCCTGGATCTTGCACAAGGTTTCTCCGAGGTGTAGAAGATGTTCCTCCCAAGTTGCACTGTATATGACCACGTCATCCAGATATGCAGCTGACCACTCTTCGCAGCCTCTGAGGACTTGGTCCATTAGTCGTTGAAATGTTGCGGGTGCTCCATGCAGCCCGAAGGGTAAGACAGTAAACTGGTATAGCCCCAGTGGGGTCCGGAATGCCGTATAGGGTCTAGATGCCTCCTCCAGAGGGACTTGCCAATACCCTTTACATAAGTCCAAGGTTGTAATATATCTGGCTTGGCCGATGCGTTCTAGCAAGTCGTCGATGCGTGGCATCGGATAGGCATCAAACCTTGACTGTGCATTCAGCTTCCGAAAGTCAATGCAGATACGTAATGTATCATCTTTCTTTGGGACGATGACAATTGGACTGCTCCACTCACTCTTAGAGGGCTTGATAACTCCCAACTCCAGCATTGTTCTAATCTCTGCTTTCAGAGGTGCCACCAGCCTCTCAGGAACACGATACGGTCGCTGTCGTGATGGGTTTTGATCAAGCAGGTGGATCTGGTGTTGCACCAGGTTGGTCCGCCCAGGCCTCTGACGGAACAACGAGGGATATTGGCCCAGAAGGTGGTGCAGCTCAGCCTGTTTATCCTCTCCCAAATGATGGAGATCAACTTCTGCTGGCTCTTTCACCCGCGGCTCTGGTTGTTCATCCTCCTGATCATCCTCCACCTCTCGAATCAGCAATGATGTCTCTGGCTTGCTGGGTGGTTCCTTCCACTCCTTCAAGAGATTGACGTGATAGGTTTGTCTAGTCTTGCCTTTATCAGGGTGATAAATTTCATATGTCACTGGTCCCATCTTACGAACAACACTGTAGGGGCCTTGCCACTTCATCAGTAGTTTGTTGGTTGAAGTCGGGAGCAGTAACAAAACCTTTTGTCCAGGTTGTAGTTCTCGGGATCTGGCATGTTGGTCATACCATGTCTTCTGAGTTTTCTGTGCCTGTCGGAGGTTTTCTTGGGCTTTCTCCCGGTAGCTATCTAGGCGGTCTCTCATCTCAAGGACATACTGGACAATGCCCTTCTCAGACTTCGCCGTTTCTACAGATGACGTGGCCTCCCAGCTTCTCCGCAGGAGATCCAGTGGCCCTTGAACCCGCCATCCGTACAGGAGCTCAAATGGAGAAAAGCCTGTCGATGCTTGTGGTACCTCCCTGTAGGCAAACAACAAGAATGGTAGCCATTTGTCCCAGTCCCTTCCAGTGTCTGACACAAACTTGCGGAGCATGTTTTTGAGCGTCTGATTAAAGCGCTCCACCAGTCCGTCGGTCTGTGGATGGTATGGGCTAGTCTTTATGGCAGTGATGCCTAGCTGCCGGTGCAGTAACTTCATCAATTGTGATGTAAAGTTAGTCCCCTGATCCGTGAGGATCTCCTCTGGGATCCCCACTCGGGAGAATAGCTGGACGAGAGCATTGATGACCTTCGGTGTAGTGATGGAACGGAGAGGGAATGCCTCCGGGTACCTTGTTGCATAGTCACTGATGACCAGGATGTACTGGTGCCCTGCACTGCTTCTTTCCAGCGGCCCCACAATGTCCATGGCGATGCGCTGGAAGGGAACAGATATCACAGGCAGAGGATGTAAAGGTGCCCTATCTCGTTGGCGTACAGCACTGGTCTTCTGACATGTATGGCATGTAGTGCAGTATGTTTGTACATCAGTATACATGGAAGGCCAACTAAATCGTGAGCTAATGCGTGCATAGGTCTTTTGGAGTGCCATATGTCCTGCCCATGGAACACTGTGTGCCAGGTGTAACACAAGGGGACGACAACATGTAGGGACAACTAAACGAGTAGCATCAGGGGTTTGCATGTACAATATATCATTGATAACAACATATTTTTCCCCACACAAGTCAGCTTGTTTCCCCTCCAACACCTTAGTAAATAATGGTTTTAAAGACTCGTCAGCTCTTTGCAGTTCTGCCATGTTCTCTGGGACCTGCCAGTCATGAACTCCCAGACCCTCAGTTTGGATCTTAGGGGCTGGAGTACCCAGACCTTTTTCCAGTCGCCGTTGGCGACGTGTTTTCCTGGGGCCCTTGGTCCCGCCTTGCAACAGACTATGATGAAAGTCTGGCAATGGCTGCAGACCTGCGTTAACCTGGGCTCGTGTCATTACGGGACAAGCAACATTGACAGCATTAGGGGTGGACACACAGGTTTCAATGCAATGCAACAATTCAGTGAGCACTGGTAAGTCTCTTCCCAAAATCATGTCAGCAGGTAAGTCATCTACAATAGCCACATTCAATAGGTAAGTTTGGTCTTGCACACATACATTAACTTCTGTTTGGGGGTACTGCTTTACATCCCCGTGAACACATTGTACACTAACCAAATTAACAAATGGAACATGTGCCATACGATTTCTTTTTAACAGTGACAAGGAGCTTCCAGTGTCCAACAAAGCATTGATACATTGTCCATTTACAGTCACTTGTACAGTATTTGTTTTGCGCATATTATTCCCACTGTCCTCTTCCCTTGGGACATAACAAAAGCCAGTCAATTTAGCTTTGCGCACTGGACACACTGATGCCTTGTGACCCAGTTGTTGGCAGTAAAAGCAAACAAGTTTTTTCTCAGGAGCCACTTTATGTGCCTGAGCAAGGTTAGCATCAACATTCAGCTCCCCCAAATTACTGGGAATGTTTTTAGAGTTACCTTTCATAGGTTGAGAGCGCTGACTACCACGGTGAGCGTTGAGGTACTGTTGAGCCAGTTTCGCTGCTTCCAGTCCAGTTGTCGGCTCATGTTCCTTGACCCAGACTCGAATCTCATAGGGTAGAACACGCAGAAACTGTTCCAGGACTATTGTCTCAGCAATTTCCTCCTTTGTGTGTAGTTCAGGTCTCACCCAGCGTCGGTATAAGTTCCTTAATCGATTGTAGGTTTCTGCCGGCAACTCTCCAGCTGGAGTAGAAGTGGCCCGGAACCTCTGGCGGTAGGTCTCTGGTGAGATGTTGAACTTTTCCAACAGCGCCTCCTTCAGGTCGCGGTAAACCTCCGCTCGGTCCTTATCCATGGCCAGGTAAGCCTCCAGCGCTTGCCCAGACAATAGTGGAACCAGATGAAAACTCCACTCATCCTCTGGCCACCTCCAGGTTCTGGCAAGACGCTCGAAACGGCGCAAGAAGTTCTCAACGTCCTCCCCCTGCTGGAGAACTGGCAACTTCGGCTCCGGTCGCAGTGTCGGCGGGCGGTAGTACCCCATGTCAGTCGGTGAGTCTCGGTCTCTCTGACAAGCTGTGCTTCTCTGGTGCGCTGGCGTTGGAAGCTCCATCCGTGGACTCTCTGCCACACTTGTCCCCTCCGCTGGCCGGACCGCTTGCAGAATCGATTCCCGCAGACTCCGTATCTCCATTACATACCGTGCCTCTCTCTGCTCCTGTGCGCTCAGGAAGTCGCGCATCACTGCAAACATCCCCCCACTAGATGTTGGAGCATGAGAGACGGACGCTTGAGGTGATGTGACCTTGGGACAAACTGATGGGAGATTCTCCTCTTTCTCCTCTTCTGTAGAATCAGCAGTGTCCCAGGGTACATCTGACTCATTGCCTGCTTTGGTCTGGGACCGAAGCCCCACCCTAGGCTTCCTTCCTCTCAGCGCAGTTTTGCGAGTTGCCATCCCACTTCTGACACCAAATGTGGGACAACGGGTCTTCGCCAGCCCGCTGTCAGGCGCAACAGGGGTTGCCCAGGGAAAGAGAGAAGAAAAAAAAAAAATTCCCCCCAAAAAATAATATGGCAATACTCGCAGAGTTGTAAAGTGTAAAGTGTTATTTATTTACAGTGGTCGAGAGGTGAACTAGCCCCAGCAGACAAATGACCAAAACTATATACAAAAGTAACAAAGTAAAAAAAAAAAATCTATATATACCCAAACTACTTCAATGTCAAATAAATTGCTCACGGCACCACAGTTGCACGCTCGCTCGCCAGGTTAACTGACATCATGTGCTTCTTTGGGGTCCTCTTTATAGTCCAAGCCCCGCCCCTTTTGATAAAAATCTTTAAATCTGTTGGTGGGTAAGTATTCTGATGAGTACATAAAACATCCAATTTTTTTTAATACCACCACAATAATATTTACACAGAATAAAGAAATATTTATAGAAAACAAGAATTCATATAAACATAAATATAAATGTAGACATAAAAAATAATAAATACAATAACAACAACAACAACACATTTCTATTATTCCCCCTCTAATTAACAAAGACAATGGACAAACCGACTTCCGGTCGCTTCGCGCCGACTTGCCCACACACAGCGGACCTGGCACTATTTATCCAGGTCGCTGGGTGGCGCTCGGGTTTGTACGACCGATACTGAAGAAGCAACGCGGAAGACCGGCAACACAGACGCTGACAAACACTTAATACAGGTATGTATTAACACAATAACATAACACAGAAACATAGAAACGAAAGACAACTCAGGTATGTATGTATGTATGTATGTATGTATGTAGTTATGCGCAGCGGGGATTCTGACAGGGATGGCAGTGGAATGAATATGTTTGCGTGTATGAAGACCAGCGTGCCAATGACGTGCGTGTGCACCCACATCGCCTCAGCAGGGAACGGAGGACGAGGTAAGATGGGCTGTGTGTGTGTGTGCGCTAACCAACAGGGACAGGTCACTCTGTCACACAAACAAAGGGGAGAAGGGAAAAAGGAAATTAGCAGATCGTTGGGAAAGCACAGTGTATATTGTGGTCAGTAAGAACTGTTCCTTGAACACATACAAGATCCGCCACCCTGTAAATGGTCGTGTCAAAACTGTTCATCGAAATCTGTTAATGCCTGTAAAGTTTTTACCTTTGCCTGCTTGGGGTGATTCTGAGACTTCGGAGTGCGACTGGAGTTCAAACTGTGATTCATCACTTACTGACTGTCATAGAAGTGATGCTGAGGACCGAACCTCTCAATGGATTGTCGATTTAGACGAAGTTGCAGGAATGGGTAATGGTGAATTGAAAAATGATGTGATTAACTGTGGTGAGCATGGGATGTATGATCATGAGGTGGGGCAACAAACTGAACAGATTGAAGGGGTGGAGTGTCCAGACATCTCTGAAAGTTTGCCTAATCCTTCTGGGTCTTTGTGCCCTACATCGAATACGGAGATATCTCTTGTATCAGATACTCAGAATGAAGACTCTGTATCCCAAATTGGCATGTCTGTTACTGATCTGGATTGTGCGGTTTCAACAGTAGTACAGGAGATACCTGTGAGTTCGATTCAACATGGTGCAGATTCTTGTCATGTTGCAAAAGAATCTGATGAGCAGCAGAGAAAATGCACAAGATTTGGTAGATTTATTAGACCTGTCAGTAGATTGATACAGACAATGTCAACTCAAAGAGTATATCCAGTGCTGGAAGTTTGAATTTGTTTCTTTTGTTTTTGTTTTTGTTTCTGAGTGTATTTGACTGAATGTACACCTGTCAACTATTAATGGGTGGAATTGTAAGGTTTGATTTTCCTGCTAAGATAAAGCTCAGATCAGGCATCCTGCAATAAAGCAATAAAACTCATCTGGAGAGAAGACTTCAAAGGAATAGGACAACGCCCTGTCCCCACTCAACTATGTGACCAGCCCCCCCCGCTCTCCCCTCTCCTTTCTCCCCCCTGATCCAAAACACTGAAGTTCTCCAAGGATGCATATATACTATGTATTATGTATCTTGTGAATCTATTATTTTCCAATTTCATGTTTGGTATCATTTTAAATGTCTCAGTGCGATTGGTAAAATGGTCTCAGTTTCACAGCAGTCACTAGTATTATGAGAAAGTTTGAAAACTTAGGAGAATTCTGTTCTCTTCAAGCAGACCACCTCCTCTCCCCCAAAGCCAGGTGTGGGGGCCATTCTGTAAGAGAACCCCCACATAGAGATGGTGAATGTCTTTAAGACTTCCATCTGCCATCTCTATGTGTATGCATAACTTTAAATACTCTTAGAGAAATCTTTTGAGTAATTGATGTTATGTATTTATTATATTTGAATCGTGTACTTATGTAATTGGCATTGAAACATTTTTACCTGATAAATAAATTGTTACATCTTGATTTATTTTGAATTCGTCTGAAATCATTTGTTACCGGTAGATTTTATGTGGTTTTCGAGACTTCCGCAATTCTAGTTGTCAGGATAAGGCATACTGAAATCGTAGTAGACGGAGCATGAGCACGGTATTAAGGTTTCAGATTTCTGACTATTATGACTTAACATGTTATAGTATCGTGACTAAATCGAATGGCCATTTTATGAGAATAAGCATGGGCGATTCCATAATTTGTGTTTTTTAGTAAACTCTATATACCTCTGTTTTGATTCTAAACTGATCAGATTGTGATCGTTGGGCGTGGTTTTCAGCTGAACATAGTCCATAAGTGGTCCGGCGCCCGAATGAAAGGACAATTGAAAATTAAGAGAAATCAAAGATCTAAATTAATTCACATTTAATTACGCGATTAGCTATTAATGTTATATCAGGAACATTACCCATTAGAGATCGTTTACAATTGGAGTCAGATCGAGCGAGAAGCTAAAGTAAAACTTAATCTAAAATCATAAAAACTAATGTGAATTTAACGCGGCCGCTGAAAAGATTTACACGCAAAATTCCCTTCACCCGGGCTGACGGATTCCTACATTGGGCCGACAGGCGGAGCTTACAGAATCATCTTTGAAGATTCATGAGTTTGCTTAAGACAATAAGCATGGAGAGTGATTATTGGTGTATGTCATAAATGAGACTATGTAAATGGCATGGTTTGTCAAATGGTAGATTGGGGATTAGCTACCCTTGATTTATCTGAATCTTTAACAAGATAGCTTTAAAGCTGTATAACCTAAAGTGGTTTATGTGAAATGACATCACTTAATATGTCAAGTCGTGGACCTGTCCAATAATCTAGTGTAAAACAGTGGGGGTGGATGTAACGAGTGTATGTTGTTACACTAGATTATTGAAATGAGAATTAACCATTAATTTTGGGATCTTTTATTTTGAAATTTGTATTTGAAGAAAAGTAGGATCTATTGTCATGTGATCATAATATGCTTATAATTTACAAAGTATTTTCACTTCTTTATATTTGTATATCTGTATTTTGGGATTTTGTTTTACTGATTTATTTATTAAGATGTAAAAAGTTAAGAAAGCACTGTACGTAAGTGACGTCATGCACAAGAGTGAGGGGAAAGCTGATGCAATTTCCGCGCGCTCGCTCTCTTTCGCTGTATGTCATGGAGAGAGGTATGTTTTTACTAGCTCTTCAAAAAAGTGCTTGAATTGTGTTAAGCAATTGTTGTTTAGGGATTCTCTGTGTAAAATGTGTTTGTTTAATAACTTCTCTTTAATCAGAGGTTGTTAATCTGAAGCATGAACATTTTAAGAGCACACTTAATCGATTTATAAAGTTTAGTAATGGTCGCTGTTGCACGTGCGATATGCTGATCGCGGTTCGTTATAGAACATTCTTCTATGCATTCTATGAAGTTATGAGTTTCATTCCTGTTACCTGAGCATGAGTTATGAGAAACATTCATAAATGTGTGATGTATTTGTTTATCTTTAATGATCTATGCTATGGTTAAATGCATTTTCTTTTATATGGATTTACATTGAGACATTGTGATGATTGACAGGCACAACTAGACCAGATGTGTTTATGGATTGATGGTGTCTGTTTTGTTTTGTCACAGGTATGTAAATGTTTCATTAATATTTTTATTTTATTCTTTCATACTTCGTATTTTTCTGTTTTCCTTTTCTTTTATTATTGTATTTGTTTCTATAATTGTTATCGTACGTTATACTCTCTTTCGCTGTATGTCATGGAGAGAGGCACAACTAGACCAGATGTGTTTATGGATTGATGGTGTCTGTTTTGTTTTGTCACAGAAACCGTGACTTTGCAGTGACTAAAGAGAGACTGTTCAACTGCATCTCTGTGTGGGCTCTTTCATCATTACCCTTAAAAATAAACACAACGCAGAAGAAAACCCACTACACTTGTAACCCTTTACATTGTAAATTTGTAGTCATATTTCCACTATTGTCAGTGATAGAGATACACTCATTGTTATTATTACGTTTAAGTGACTGTTGAGGAAAGGTTCACTGTATTTCTGTATATTTAACGGGAGAATTGTTGTAAACCCCTTGCTACACACATGCGCATTCATAACCCAGTCAGGGCGGCACCACACAAGCGCCGCGGTGCTAATAAGGTGTCAAGTTACAGCTCAGCCCTGCACATAATATTGAAGTTAAAGCCTGCCTTACATTTACTTTAAATATTGTGATTTAAATGGCATGTTTAAGTTTAATTCATCTTAATTCATCAAGCTGTATTATTACCAGTATGTCTAATTGTTGTATTTCATTATTATTATTATTATTATGTATATTCATGTTTATGTTATTGTTTTAATTTTAGAAAACCACAACCACATCCACGAAACATACCAGTCTGTTGAGTGGTGACAATAAATGGGTTATCCCCAGAAAGAAAGTGAATCTTTGTTTGGTTTCTAATCGAACCGTCTTTGGTGGGTCAGCACCCTGAGCCAACAGATAGTAAATGGTGAAGAGCTACAGCGAGCCAACCATTTTTTCACCGTCAAGAGTCACTCTCATCTCATCAGTCCTCAAAACCTTTGAAAAATCTGTCTTCAGATATTTCTTGGCCCATTCTTGATGTTTCAACTTATGTCTTGTTCAGAGGTGGTCAGGTTTCAGCCTTTCTTACTTTGGCCATGTCTCTGAGAACTGAACACCTCGAACTTCTTGACACTCCAGGTCGGTTGCAGTTGTGGAATATGGCAGCGCTGGAGGATAATGGGTTCCTGGTAGCTTCATATTTGATTCTTCTCAAATCTTTGACGCTTAATTTGCGTCTTTTCTTCTCGACACGTTTCTTGCGACCCTGTTGACCATTTGCTACAAAACGTTTGATGGTTCTGTGATCACGCCCCAATATCTTAGATATTTCAAGAGTGCTGCATCCCTGTGAAAGAGTTTTTACAATTTTTGACTTTTCAGAATCAGTTAAATCTCTTTTTTGGCCCATTTTTCCTGAGGAGAAGAATCTCCCTAATAATTATACCTTGATATAGGGTGTTGCTCTCCTTAGGCCACAGCCTCCCTCATTACACAAATACACATCACCTGATATGCATTAAATCCAATAAGCATTCAAGTTTATACAGCTTGGACTTGGAAATTATGTATAAAATGATGATATGGTCAAAATAATCACTTGCCTAATAATTGTGCACACAGTATAATTTCACTCTCACATGTTCCTCAGCTTCACAACACACAAATGATTATTTTATCATCACAGCAGAAAAAAACAGAAATTGATTGAGAAACTTGAAGCAACGGTCTGATCTAAAGTCTGATTAAAGATAAACTCATACTAGTGAACATCTACTGAAGACTAACTAGTGAACATCTACTTCATGAACATCAAACTGAACAAAACAAACCAACAGAACTGATTCAACAAACACTATTAAAAAGCAGAAAACCGAGTGACTGAACAAACAGACTGACTCAAACACAACAGAGTTCATTTCTCTTTCACAAACAGCTCTAACTGCACACTTCCTCTCTCAAGATCGTCTTTCACTCGTATATCATGAACTAGAGCTGGATCTGAAACACTGAGAGCAGCATGAAAAGAAGAAAAATCCACGAACACTAATTCATCACTTGAACCTGTTCAATCCTATTCATAATATGAGCAGTTAACATCCACTGAAAATAATACTCACAGAGCACAAGAGGAAGCTGACTGAGCTCCATACTGACCGAATAATGACAGACGGTTAAAGACACAGACTGAGTTAAAGCCTCAAGACTTCCTGAAACCTCCAGTCAGATCTTTAGGAACAGAATAGCAGATTAAAGACACACAAATGAAGCTCATTTGTTACAGAAAACCTTCTGATAATGTTGATCATCTTGGAACATGTTTTCAAAAAACGTCACAAAAGTTTATACTGAAATGTTGTCAGGACTCATTCAGTATCAAACTGAAGAGCAGCAGTTTGATATTTTGAGAGTGAATATTCATTTGTGTTTAATGGAGAAGGAAAAGGAAACAAAACATTGATGTCTCTATTGTAATAATGGTATTAACTGTTTTTATAACTTTATAAGTTAAAAAGAAACTGGTGAGCGACTGCTGTTCCTCAAACACTAGTTAATGTCACTGAGCTGAAATAGAACAAACCAAACGACAACTATAAGCTCAACTATTTCTACATCAGGCCTCTGACAATAAAGGTGTCGAGTTTGACACTGATATATTTGTACCTCTGAACAGTTTAATATTCACTCAAGGCGTAATGGTTTTTGTTCCTCTTAATATAAATTTAATGTATAATGTTATATAAATTCAGCAGTAAATTCCTCAGTGTTATTTTAACAGCTCAGTGTTCATCTTCATGCGATCACAGTCAGACTCGATGATGGTGAGATCAGATCTCTGTGTGGATCACACCGGCTGTTCTCAGACTGCTTGTGCATACAAAAATATCACTGGATTATTACCATTAATAACAAGAGGAATGTTTGGAAACCCCTATTTACCACTGAAACAATGCAGTGAAAGATATAAATAAATAACTAAAACCATTATTTTTTTTATTGGCTGATAATATTAATGTGTCTGACTTTTGCACAGTACACTCAAAAAAATTATTTTTGATGCTGTTCAGTTTATTTAAACAACTTATTTTGATTCAACACAATTGTATCAGGTTTCTGGTTCAAACGTGATTGCTTCATGTTAAATTGACTTGAAACGATTCATTTTGGACTTAAGTTGATGATTTCATGTTAAAATAACATGTTTCAATCAAGTAAACCCAACCAGGACTCAATCAAACAGGACTTTCACTTCCCATCATGCTTTGCAAAGCAGCTGAACTGGGAGAGTAAATGTTAAAATAAAATGTTATTTTAAGCAGTTTTTAGCAAGATGAGAAAATGGAGATACTTTTTAATGTTTACTGCTCTATTATGTTGATATTTAAAAGTTTCTGTTATGTTAATAGTTTTGGGGTTACCATTGTGGTGAAGTGTTGAGCTTGTGGTTAGACTGAGGGTGGCTAGATAAATTTAATCTATGTTGCATTCAATAAACTATAATTCTGCTAATGGCAGTAATGAGTAATTATTTACTTGATCATTGCTTGACTGCAACAAACGTTATGCCTGGCATGCAAGCAAGTGTTGCACTGGCCATATTATTAAAAGCACAGAAAATTCATGTAAATCTGCACAAGGAATAGAAACAGTACTGGCTGGATCAACAAGAGTGAATCATGTTCAGGAAACATTCACAAAATACGTCAAAAGAAATTGGTGCGATTCATTAAATTAGGATGAATTTTATTCATCGGTACAATTAACCTAGTTTAAGTTCAAATTAATCAGTTCAAATGCGTGGAAATAGGTGTCATAATTGAATTAAGTTAGACCAACAAGTTATTTTTTTGAGTGTACTGTATATATTTACACCATATAGCTAGATGGATCAGCTTTAGGTTCACATGTGTAACTCACTGAGTTTGGAGCTAAAGCGCTTGGACTTTTATACAAAGTACATTTGTTTACTTCAAAAGTGTCCCGTTCAAAACTCTTCAAGAATATGACATTTGAGTTGATGTCAAAGACATTATGTGCCTTTGTTAGGATTTACTAACCGGTTGATTGTAACAATTAAACAAAAGAAGCAAAAACAGCATGAAATGATTCAAAAACAGGTTTATTGAAACGATCCAAAAGAAAAATCCCAAAACAATCTCTGTGACCATAATCCACTTTCTGTTTGACTCGAGTGTGTGCATGTGTGTAAATTATTCTACAAGAAAACTTCATTTACAGTATTTATGCATAATATATAAACTCAACTCCAGTGTTCCTGTGGAAAGAACATGCACACTGTAAAAAATTTATCGTCAAATTAACAGTAACTTACTGGCAACAATTATCCAGTAGTTGCTGTATTTCATTAAACAGTATTATTACCGTAACACTAACTACAGTAGTGTTTAGCTTACTGTAAAATTCAATACAGTATTTTACTGTATTTTTTACCATATCAAAATACGGTATTACACTGCTGATTTTTAATAATACCGTATAGTATTATACAGTTATGAAATGTTATTTTAATTTCTTTTATAGTGCTACTGTATAACCTTTAGAATATGTAGAAAACCTGTAGAAGTGTTATTTCAACTGTTGATGGGAAATAGGATAAATAACAATTGAAGCTTTAACTGCAAAAAAAGTTTATTATAAATTCATTAGTAAAAATTACATATTACAATAAAAAACAAGACATTAACAATTTATAATTCAGAATTAAAATCACAGAACAATACATTAATAATAATAATGGAATACAATACAATAAAACATGTTTTAAAAAACTAAAGAACAATTTATAATTAAAAAGCAATGTTACATTTACCTCAGGAAAGATATTTAATGAATGTATAAACTGATATGAAATGACTGATATGAAACATTGTATTATAATAATTAATATTAATAAGATAAATAGATTCGAATTACAATTCACCAATCGTCAAGATGGATAGGCCTTCTTAAATGGCACAGCTCACACCTGTGGAAAAAATAGAACAGGCAGTTAAAATACAGTCAAAACGGTCAACTAATGTTTAATACAAATATTCAAAGTCTACCTCTAAGCTCCCAATAAAATTAAACTAAAGGTTTTGAATGATCCTCTCATTTTTGAATGACATTTTTGAATGATTTTTAGCGATTGTCGTCTTTCTAAGAAATACAGAAGCTTTAAGAAGCTCTGCTCTGGCTTTGCTAAACTGTTATTTTGGTTGGCGAAACAGAGAAAAAACAGAATAAATCATGTCCAAAGTATAACTCACTTAATACTAATATAACTACTTAATGCTCGTTTGTTGGACTGTTGTACACAATTAATTTACGATCACACTATTGGAAAACTGAACTCGCACGGTCCTGGCAGATTGCCAGTCAGGTCCTCACAGACGTGTAAAAATAAATTTCATTTACATGAAAATGAACGCGCATTAATTGATTAGAGGAATCAAAATTTTAATTTAATAACAAGTAAGTTAACGTATGTATCCTAATCCTAACCTTGGGTATGCGATTTCAGGATATACTGATTGATTCTCAATGCCCAACCCTATATATAAAATAATGAACGCACCAGCGCTTCCACCGACTTAAAATAGTTAAATAACGAATTATTAGTAAATTCTGACCGTATAAGAGGCTACATATACGATGTGGGTTTATAAAATCACATTTACTAATCAAGTATTTTAAGTTATTAACAGGAAATCCGCTTCAAGCTTAACGTACAGACAGACGTTATAGAACATCAAAGCCACGGGCAGTTCTTCTAAACTAACATTACGCTATTACTGACATTTTGGTTTGCAAAAAAAATAATAATAATTAAGATTTTTCAGTTAACTTAGAAGATACTCACGGAGAAAACTTTACAGACAGCTGCGCGAGGCGAAGGCGCCCTCAAAGTTACTCAGAGAAATGAAAGTTTTTTACAAAATGGCAGATTGTCGTTGTTTTTCGCGGTCATTTCATATTACTGTATTTAAATTTACAGTAACATAGAATGAACTAATGTCTGTATGCATGACAATATTAAGATCTATTACTCACCACGCGACGAAGATGACGAAGCACTTGTCCAGGTGGGGAGAGAAGACAGACACGATGCTCTCACATGACAGAAAAACTTTCAAATGACTCTCATGCGCCCACCACTGACAGAAATTAAGAGTATTAATGCGTGGCACCCAGTCCTGAATTTTTTTTATTGATGCAATTTTACCCACGAAAGCTTGTGTGGTATTTCGTGGCCAATTTGCACTACTGTATTTAGATTTACAGTTACTTGATAATTTCCCAGAATGCATTGAAAATCTACAGTAACATACTGTCAACCATGTACACAGTATTGAACTGTTGAGAATACAATACAATACTGTGAAAACAACAAAATATACAGTAACATACTGTACACAGCTTATACAGCAAGATACTGTTGAGAAAAACAGTATAATACTGTGTAAACAACAGAAATCATTTACAGTGCAGGTCTAACAAGAAAACAGTCGTGTTTATCTGTCTATGTGTCAGTCAGAGTCAGAAACTGCACAATACACATTTTACCCACAATTCCTTTGGCTTTGAGTTGTCAAATGGCTTCACACAGACAACACAAAAGTTTTCTCTGTCTGAGGTCTCAGAAACTTCACCACTGGGTTTCAACATTTCTGACTGATCTGAACATCTTTGAAACCACATCAGTTCCTTCTTTTAAACACTGGCAGGCACAGCTCTATCTGTGTGACGAGTCCACTGGAGACAAGATGAAGATGAACACTGTTGCAGTTTATTACAAAAAGTGAAATCAATACAAGAAAACAGAACAATCACTTGAACAAGAACCAAAGCAGAACTCACTAACAGCAGGTTACATGAACAACAGATAAAGAAAGATAAAGAAACAATTCTTGTTATTAGTTTTATGGCAGACTGTAACCATGGCTAATCAGGTGCATACCGCCACCAGCTGTATCGGAGTATGCAGCATGGATTATATATTTACATTTACATTTAATCATTTAGCAGACGCTTTTATCCAAAGCGACTTACAAGTGAGGAAAACAAACAAGCGATTCTTCATGAAGAGGCAACTAGACACAGGAAGTGCTCGCAATACAAGTTTCAGACATTGCTCAGAGTAACATAAGCTAGAGTAGGAAGAGAAAAGAAGGGATAGAATTTTTTTTATCTCAATAAATCTACTTTACATTAAAAAAACACCATCTAAATCCTATAATATACACATGCATCCTTCAGATATTCCACAACATTATCCTGTGCATCTTTTACACCTTCTCCTGTTGTTCCCAAAACACCCTCAATGTTCCATTTTCTTCCTGTCTGACTTAATCCTCTCTTCCCTATACTTCCTACAATGCAACAGTTTATCTTCTGCACTTTCTGTGATTTTTACATTCCTTACATTCATCTGATTTACTTTTATGTAACAAAAACAATGTTTTCGATTGTTAGATTGTTTTAGATCAGATTTCTGTATACTTTAATATTCCCTTCCACTATTATCCCTATTATTATTTCCTTCCACTATATCCCATTTGTCCTGCCATTTCTTCATCATTTCTTTTTAATTATTGCCTTAGCTTCTCCTTTGCCAAAGGGAATTTTTATAATATCTTTGCTATTTTCAAACAAGCAATGGAAACATGAGGGCTTTATATACACACAGACTCATGACTAACATGAAACACCTGAACACAATAAACCAAAGAATGTGATGCATAAAACAAGGGAACCAATCAGAACATGAGACCAGGGAATCACATGACAAAACCAGGAAACAAAGGAACTATGAACATGTAACAAAACCCAAAACAGATGTGCCATTTCCCCCTCAAAGAGTGACTCCAGACGCCCCAACCGAACATAAACCAGAACACAAAAAGTCCAGGAGGAAGGATGGAGAGCCAGTCCTGGAAAGGGGAAACTGGTCCTGGATCATGGCATGGTGGCGGGCCTGAGATTATCTGCTTTCCCTTAATAGATAAAATATCATTTTAGTGAAGAAAATGATTAGAAAAGGCATAACTATCATTGATGGACATGACATGTACCCTAAACTGTAGAATGACTCATTTAACTGAGAGACTGAGAGCGAAAGAGGAAGTGATAAACTGTGAAGAGAAGCTCACATGTGCTGTGTCCCAATTCACATACTATCCGTCCTAAATAACAGGCCTTCGAAATTAGAATTAGTGAGTCCCAAATCGTAGTATGTTGAAGTGAGTATTCGAAAGATACCCGAATGTTCTACGTTTTCCAGTTAGAATCCGAAGTTCAGATCCATGCTAATATTGCCCACAACCAGTTGAGCGTTGAACGAGGATTCGATTAGAACTACAAAAAGTGTTAAAAACTACAAACATGATGTATGTCAGAGACCGACTGAAGAGAGACTTTAACTGAATGTGGAGGATTTTAACTGTGACAAGATGATTGACAGGGCAGTTTAAACGGTGACAGGTTGCACGAAACTAAGCGACAGAGCGTCTGTTAAAGACACAATTATGATGAAGTAGTGTGTCCCAAAGCTTGAATACTCTTCTGCTACACACTCAAAAGTATGTACTTTTCTTCACAAAAACAGTAGATACTTTTAGGGCAAAGTATAAGTAGGTGAATTGAGACGCAGCAAAGATCTTGTTTTCAGATCTTGTTTTATTCGTGCTTCATGACACTCAACACATAAGAATCTGATTTAGAGGTGCTTTCTAAGCATCTGCATCATGCATCTGTTTTTCATGAATCTCAAACCTTAATACAGATTTTCTCAATTACTTCAACACTGAAATCAATTATATTAGCCAAATTTTATCAAAGCACCACAATTTTCTAAAAGATTTCTCAGAACTATTAACACTATTCTTGTGTTTCACAACTCTCAACACATATTCAGCACTTCACACCATTTGTTCATGTTCAGTAGCGTAAAAAACCATCACAGCGTCACATGAGCAGCAGTTCTCATGTGAACACTAATATGTAACAGTTTCACACGCCAGTCAGAACCACAGGACCTAAAAATAATCTTGTGTGAATTCTGTACGAAAGAAATGCATGTTCAATAATTGTTCGAAATTTTATAGTTATATTATTTTTCTCTCCATACGAACTGTAATCATTTCTGTACATTACAGTATTTTTATGCTGCAAAGTCCAAACTATTGAGAGATTCATTAGTCAGAGGTCATGATTCTTCTGCTTTTATGTGACAGCACAACAGTAACATACCGTTTTCCATTAAAACAGTAATATACCATAGAAAACATCACATAGTATTAATGATTATTTTGACTGATTTGTTGGTCAGTTAAATATAAACTAATAAATCCGTCATGTGTTTTACCTCTTATTCTGCAGCATTTGTAAATCAGCACGACTGTCACTAGCAGATATGGACAAGCTGCCAGTGCAGAACTGAGTATGTTGAATCTGAATGACACTGAAAAAGAGACACACAAACACTTTATCATGAACTATATCTGAACAATGACATCACAGCAGCTACAGAAACACAGGAAACAAAAATGTGTATTCAAGTATGATTTAAACTAAAAATAAAGTATGGTTTCAAACTCACCTGATACTGTCAGTGTAACTTCATCACTGATGTGTGATCCTTTAGTGTCTGATACATTACAGAAGTATTTACCTGCATCAGACTCAGTAACAGAACTGAATGTGTGTTCCTGTTGTTCACTGAAAACACTGGCTGAACCTTCTTTATACCAGTTGTACCTCCAGCTAGTGACTCCTTCAGCATCAATGTCACATCTGAGAGTGACTGTCTCTCCAGTGAATACATGTTGATCAGGTTTAATGATCACTTTGAGTTTTGGTCTTTCTGTAGAACAACAACAAATAACAATTAAAAATACTCAACAATCAGAGTTGGTTTGGGAATATCTGTCAATATAAAATTATTGGGAATTTGGGAGACGTTCTGAAATGGTTTCAACAAAATTTCATTCTCTCACTGTTTAATTAATTAATGTTTTTATTATTATTATTATTATTATTATTTTGACATGATAAATCAAATTTTCCTTGGTCTTTTGGCATTTAAAAGATCTTTATATGATTATTACATCCTGCAAGTTCCATAATTTAAAACGTCCTCGTCATCAATATAAAAGCATTTATTTAAATCAAGCTGTGAAAATACTTCATTTGAATCTAAGGTGGCATGTGATGTCACATGGGCACAATCTTTTGCATAAGACCGCCTCTGGAGCAAAACAACAGCGCCTACTTTTACATCATCACTCCGCCCACTGATGTTCATTCGATATAAAGTATTCCACATGTTATACTTATTTCAATTGACCCTTCGCAAAACCCGCCCCCTGTTGCTATGCCGACAAGTCATGTGCTCTCACACCACATATCATGTTCTTATGGAGTGAAAAATATAGTATATCGTAATTTTTTATAAGAAGTTTAAACAATAAATAGTGTATAGTGTCTCTTTAATGTGTCGTGACAGATCGCTGTAGCTCCTTCAAGCGGCTCGTGAAGCGATCATCTCTTCATACTAATTCATTTATAGCATCAAATAAGCATGAATGAACATCAGAAGGAATGTTGTTTCAAGCGTGGAAAGACGCAAGTACTCACAAGTTTTCAAGTTCAAGTTCACCAACCTTAATCTACTAACTCCCCTGAATACTTTGTCAGACAAAATGGCGGATTCAGGGTTATGATTGGTCAGAACTTGAACTTGAAATGAAACAACATTCCTTCTGATGTTCATTTATGTTTATTTGATGCTATAAATGAACTAGTATGAAGAGATGATCGGTTCACGATCCACTTGAAGGAGCTACAGCGATTTTACAGAAGTTTTTTTTTAAACTTCTTTAAAAAAATATGATATTTTAAATATGAAACTGTTTCTTATGTCTGTTGACGCGTTGTCCGTGTCCTTGATGTATTTTCACTTTGTGAGAACATGATGTGTGGCGTGAGACCGCATGACTTGTCGGACAAAGCAACAGTAACTAAAGGGGGCGGGTCTTTGCGAAGGCTCAATTGCAAAGATGTCAGCCAATCACAGCAGTGGGTGTTTACACTGAAGTCTCACAGCAGACATGAATCTGCTACGAGGAGAATATGTTTGAAACTTCCTGTTTCTCCTTTTTCACCATAAATGTATTGCCTTGCCACGGACAAACCGTTTGAGATATCAAGAAATCCGCTCGCAATTTAGCCTCCTCAATGTCTTGACTTCATGCTGACTGAGTTTGGTCCCTAGGAGGAGTATGTCAAATTCCAGAGCACATGTTTTTCAAACAACCTTATATAGTCGAATTCCAGTTGAGCTGGAGTATGACTTACAGTGCAGAAAGTAGTTTGTCCCAATGAGATCTATAAGTCAAGTCAAGTCAAGTCATCTTTATTTATATAGCACTTTTTACAATGCAAATTGTGGCAAAGCAGCTTTACATTAATAAGAAAATGGTGTCATTGTGCAGCTTATTCTATATATTATTGATTCATTCCGTTGCAAATATCAGTAGTTATTAGTCTAGTTAATTTAGGTATATCAGCACTGCAGAAAACAGTGACGTAATCGTCCGGCTCAGCTCAGTTTGTATACAACGGCGCCAATGCAGGCATATCAAAAACACTGCTGAATATCAAACAAGTGTCCCCAACTTCAGCAAGCCAAAGGCAACAGCGGCAAGAACCAAAACTCCAACAAATGGAGAAAAAAACCTGGGGAGAAACCAGGCTTAGTCGGGGGGCCAGTTCTCCTCTGGCCAACAGTGAACACTTGTCTGATACTCAGGCAGAGTTACAGGCCATTAAACCGATTTGGAATTGCAACAGTCAAAATATTTAATCTAGTTCCATCTAGTTTAAGATCTTTTTGATCACACCGGTATGGGACGGTTTGTTGGGATATGTGCCACTGGCTGATGAGTCGGTAAGGTCTTCACAAAGGATGAGCTAGTTAACACAGTCTCCGCCGACACCACAGGGCCACATTGCTGCCGCACACAGGCACAGGTTCCCCGTCCGACCCGGACACGGCCCAGATCCAGCCAATCACATTAATTGGTAAACCTCGGGATAAGCAGAGAGACAAAAATTAGCGTAGATGCCATTCTTCTTCAGATGTAACGAGTACATCTGGTGTTTTAGGAAGTGTTCCCGGTTCCGGCTGACCTGATCTATGCAGCCTAACAATCCTTTAACGGATATGAAGACAAAAGTTTATAGTGCGTCATGTGTATGCCAGATTAAATAGATGAGTTTTTAGTCTAGATTTAAACTGACAGAGTGTGTCTGCTTCCCGAACAATGCTAGGAAGATTGTTCCAGAGTTTAGGTGCCAAATAGGAATGATTGATATTGATATTCTAGGTATTAACAACTGGCCAGAATTCTGAGATCGTAAAAGACGCGAAGGACTATAATGCATTAAGAGCTCACTTAGGTACTGGGGAGCTAAGCCATTTAGTGCTTTGCAAGTAATTAGCAAGATTTTAAAATCTATACGATGTTTAATAGGGAGCCAGTGCAGTTTTGACAGAACCGGGCTAATATGTTCATACTTCCTGGTTCTAGTAAGGACTCTAGCAGCTGCGTTTTGGACCAGCTGTAATTTGTTTATCACGCAAGCAGGGCAACCACCCAGTAGAGCATTACAGTAATCTAGTCTCGAGGTCATAAACGCATGAACAAGCTGTTCCGCATTTGTCATTGAGAGCATATGTCGCAATTTAGATATATTTTTAAGATGGAAGAATGCAGTTTTACATATGTTAGAAATGGGGCTTTCAAATGAAAGATTGGTATCAAAGAGCACACCCAGGTTCCTAACTGACGAAGACGACTTAACAGAGTAGCCATCAAGTGTTAGCAGCGAATGAATAGAATTTTTCCTCAGGGATACTACAATCCACTGTCTGATGTGATACTGTAGTAGACAGTTGCATGGCTATAATTTTCTCTCTAATGTTGTCAATCTTGCAAGTAAAGAAGTTCATAAAGTCATTACTGCTATGCTGTTTGGAAACATCAGAAGTTGAGGCTGTATTTCTTGTTAATTTAGCCACTGTATTAAATAAATACTTAGGGTTGTGTTTATTTTCTTCTAAAAGATTTGAAAAATAAGCAGATCTACCTGTTTTTACAGCCTTTCTGTACTCCATCATTTTCTCTCTCCATGAAATCCGAAAAAAAACTTCTAGTTTTGGACTGAATATAATAGTATTAAGTTTGGTTACTGTGAAAAGGCTGTGGTTTGCGGTCACTCAAACCTCTCTCTATTAAATCTCTCCCTCTGCACACACACCTTGCTTGAGCCAATCAGCGTTCATTTACATTTACATTTACATTTAGTCATTTAGCAGACGCTTTTATCCAAAGCGACTTACAAGTGAGGAAAACAAACAAGTGATTCTTCATGAATTGGCAAATAACACAGGAAGTGCTCACAATACAAGTTTCATACATTGCTCAGTACCATAAGCTAGAGTAGGAGGGGAAAAGGGAAGTATAGGGTTTTTTTTTTTTTTTTTTAATGAGGGGATCAAGTGTTCATGGAAGAGATGAGTTTTCAGCTGTTTCTTGAATATTGCCAGGGATTCTGCGTTCCTGATGAAAGTAGGGAGATCATTCCACCAGCAGGGAGCAGTGAAGGAGAATTTTCTGGAAAGTGATTTTGTGCCTCTCTGTGACGGTACCACAAGCCTACGCTCCTTTAGTGATCGCAGGCTTCTGGTGGGGACGTAGCATTGTAGCAGTGTGTGGAGGTAGGAAGGTGCAGAGCCTGTGGTGGATCTGTAAGCAAGCATCATCGCTTTGAACTTGATGAGAGCAGCGAGGGGTAACCAGTGCAGAGAGATGAAGAGGGGCCTGACGTGGGCTCTCTTAGGCTCGTTGAAGACAAGACGAGCAGCAGCGTTCTGGATCATTTGAAGAGGTTTGATTGCACTTGACGGCAGACCAGCCAGAAGAGCATTGCAGTAATCAAGCCTTGAAATGACCAGGGCCTGGACAAGCAGTTGTGTTGCGTGCTCAGTCAGGAAGGGCCGGATTTTCCTGATGTTGCGAAGTGCAAATCTGCATGACTGCGCCGTCTTTGAGATGTGGTCTCTGAAGGTCAGTTGGTCATCGAAGATAACTCCAAGATTTCTGGCCGACTTAGATGGGGTAATGGTGGTTGTACCAAGCTGTATGTTGATGTCATGTTGTAGAGTAGGAGTGGCAGGGAAGACTAAAAGCTCAGTCTTTGCCAGGTTGAGCTGCAGGTGGTGTTCTTCCATCCACGTGGAGATATCCGCCAGACAGCTTGAGATCCGTGCAGCTACTGTGGAATCATCTGGTTGGAAGGACAGGTAGAGTTGTGTGTCATCAGCATAGCAGTGGTAGGAGAAACCATGTGCCTGTATGATGGGACCCAGTGATGTAGTATAAATGGAGAATAGGAGGGGACCAAGAACTGAACCCTGAGGGACCCCAGTGATCAGTTCATGAGGTTTGGATACCTCCCCTCCCCAGGCAACTCTGAAAAGTGCCTGTGTGGAGAGACAAGTTAATAATGTGTGTAAGTGCTGGTAAGAGAGTGGGAGAGATGGCTTGTAGAAGGTGTGAGGGGATGGGGTCTAGGGGGCAGGTGGTGGGATGAGTGGAGAGGAGAAGTTTTGATACTTCCGCCTCCGTGAGAAGGGAGAAGGCAGAGAGAAGATTAGTGGATGAGGAGGGGATGAGTTCCTGTGTGGGTGGTGCAGAGAACTGGCTCCTGATGGCAGATGTCTTGTCGGTGAAGAAATTGGCGAATTGATCAGCAGTTAAAGACGTGGTGGGTGGTGGTGGAGGGGGACAGAGGAGTGCGTTGAATGTCTTGAAGAGTGAGCGTGTGTTTGTAGCGCCGTTGATCTTATCGTGGAAGTATGAGAACTTAGCTGCATGGACTCCCTTAGAAAAAGATGATAGCAGATCTTGGTACGAACCTAGGTCAGATGGGTCTTGTGATTTGCGCCATTTCCTTTCTGCTGCCCTGAGTTTGGTCTGGTCATCTCGAAGCGCATCAGATATCCAGGGGTTGGAGGGAGTTGCTTGAGCTGGTCTGGATGACAGAGGACAGATACTGTCTAGGGAAGAAGATAAAGTGGAGCATAACGTGTGTGTTGCAGTATTTACATCCAAAGATGAGAATTGTGTTTGTGTGGGAAGGGAGGACGACACAACAGAGGAGAGATGAGAAGGGGAAAGAGAGCGCAGGTTTCTTCTGAAGGAAACATGTGAAGTGGTTGGTGGTGCACAAATAAGTTGCAGATTGAAAGTGATGAAGAAATGGTCAGAGACGTGAAGAGGTGTGACCAGAATGTTGTCAGTGATACAGTTACGTGTGTAGATCAGGTCCAATTGGTTGCCAGATTTGTGGGTGCTTGTAGTGATGAGTCGGTTGAAATCAAATGAAGCTAGGAGAGAGAGGAAGTCAGAAGCATAAGGTTTATCGAGGTGAATGTTGAAATCGCCCAGTAGTACAAGTGGACTACCATCGTCTGGGAATGAGGACAGCAGCATGTCCAATTCCTCGACAAAGGTACCCAATTGACCTGGGGGGCGGTAGATGAGAACAAGATGAATTTTGACAGGGTATGTAATTGTAATGGCATGTGATTCAAACGAATAGTTGCTGTATAGAGCAGGGTGAGCTAAGTATTTCCAATTGTTAGAAATGAGGAAACCTGTGCCCCCTCCTCTTCCTGACTGTCGAGGGGTATGAGTAAAGGTGTAGTTGTTAGAAAGAGCAGCGGGGGTTGAGGAGTCCTCTGGACGAATCCATGTCTCAGTCAAGCCTAAGATATTGAGAAGAGAGTTAGTGGCAAAGGCTGGAATAAAGTCAGCTTTGTTAACAGCTGACTGACAATTCCATAGGCCTACAGAAACAGATAGAGGTTGGTTAGGAGAGGAGTAAATAGGACGCAGGTTAGTAGTGTTTCGCTGCCTTCTACGGGTGATAGTGGAGCGTATACGAGTGACAACAGGAATATATTGAAAGCACATGTTGAGTATGGGAGCAAAGAAAAAAAAAGGGGGGGGGGGGTACTTAAGTGTCCTGTCGGTGTCCTTGCTCGGTGGAGTCGCCCAGGTAGAGTCGCAGGTCTTTACCCAAGTCGGTCTTCACACAAGGAGGCTAAACACGAGGCTGAACACTTCCGCTAACGCTTCCGCGCAAGCGCAGACACACTAAATAAATAGCTTGCCTATTAACGTATGAGTGAAAACAGCTGAGCCCGCCCTAACAATTAGCTCAGCAAAAGAGTTTCGCCGTGAATGGGCCAAATCGAAACTACTGCAGGAAGCGCACGTACAGCACTTAAGTTCACAGCCCAGCAATGCCAAAAACTAACAACCGCTACAGTTCTTCTAAATGACAGCGAATACAATTACAAACAGATACAAATCCAAGCGCAAACATACAAATAAGCAAAGAATCGAAACGAATCCTTCCTAGCAGCAAATAATAAGTTCGCAATAGAGTCGAAACGGGTATTAGGTAAACACTCACGCGCTCTCGCCGTCTTCAGTGATCTCACGCTTGTCCTCACGCGTCTCACGTCTCACGCGTTCAGAAACCTTGACCATGTGATCTTCCCCGCCCTCACAGAGAAAGTAGTTCAGTGCAGCGAGACACGGAGACGGACGCTGAAGTTACAGCGGCATAAATCGTTTAAAGATCTTTTATAGATTGCCTTTTGGACAATGGGTTGTGCGTGAACTGTTTTAAAGTTTAGAAAACCACATCCAGTCTTTTGAGAGGTGACAATAAATGGGTTATTCAGTTGAATCTTTGTTGGTTTCTAATCAGACAGTGTTTGGTGGGTCAGCACCAAAAACATTTTTTCAGTTACTGTACGGGAAAAAGGGTGTGAGTCCCTCATAGACAACCATATAAAAGGGTGCGCCACTGATGGATGTAATGGATGTGAAAAATCCAAAACTCCAGCCAACTTTGGGTTTGAAGATCATGTGAGACAATTTTGGTTAATTAAATAAACTATATCTGAACGAGGACATATGAAGACATAAATCAGCTCACAGTTTCATTGACTCTCACCTCTGACTGAGATCCAGCTCTTGGGCGACTCTTTCTTCATCTCTGGGTGTTTGCAGTGGTAGAAACCCTCATGTGACTTTGAGACAGTAGGGATGATCATGTCTGTAGTTTGATTCTGGACGAGTGATCCATCTTTATAGAAATCAGCTCTGAGGATTGATGGGTTTGCAAACTGATATAAACAGTGTAGAGTCAGAGTATCTCCTTCATTCACAGGATGAACAGGACTCTCCAGAATCACTCCAGCTACAGAAACACAGGAAATATGTGCTGACTGCATAAAGAGTAAGATTATATGAACAGTAATACATTTCTATATTTTCTGACAAAATTAGATTTTTATTACAACTTGTGCATTAAGTGTTTTGTTGGTTTGATTGTTTTTTGCCCATTGATGCTTCCTGTTCTTGTTAAATCACCTGCTTCATGAATTGACTGTAAACTGCCAGTGAAATGAATAAATACAGAAACACAGACTCACATTGTACAGTGATATTAACAGGATGAGAGTTCTCTCTAGATTCAGACTGACACCAGTACACTCCAGTGTACTCTGGGATGGTGGAGCTGATCGTACATGTAGATCCTGTTCGTGATCCAAACGCTGGTGATGAACAATCTTGCAGCCCCCAACCGTCTGTGTAACTTCTGACTGTCCATCCATCAGAATTACTCTGGTCCTCACAGCTCAGAGAGAGAGAGAGAGATGCGAAGTGTTGAGTTCTGCTGGGACTGACGATCAGAGACACTGGAGGAGAAACACCTGACAAGACAATTACAGCTATAATTTTTCAGATTGGAGGATAAAAATTTTCTTTATTAAAGTTTAACCAATCGTTTAAGATCTGCATGAACTCACCAGTGACCAGGAGTGGTTGTTTGTTGCTGTACAATGATTTATAGGCTGGTTTTTCTCTCTCTGCTCTGCACACATAAAGTCCAGTGTGATTTACAGTAGCAGAACTGACAGTGTATTTTCCTCCAGATCCTCTGCTGCTGTCTGAGAGCAGCTGAAAATGATCTATGAAGTCTGTAAAATAAGAGAATGTGTAGATTTCACCTTAAAGTGGAACTTCGCCAATTTAAACCCACTTTGAATTGTTACAATGTTGGTAGTTTATGTAAATGAACAGTGTTTACTCATTCTCTGTGTTACAGAGGTATGTATCATTCATCTTTATTTGTCAGCAAAAGTCCGCCGGATGACACGTTTTACATATGAGACTTTTGACATCTCCAGGAATTTTGTGAAAACTAGAGAATACTAATGTGTTTTTGTATCTTCACCCATGGACAGTCTGATGGACAGAGGTTTATTATCACTGAAAACTGTAACTTACTCCTGATAAACGTTTACTCTTTGAATTCTTGAACCCGGAACAATTCAAGTCTACATGCCCTGTCTCTATTGTTTGGATTCAGAAATATGAATATTTCAGACTCGAATAAAATCTGTTAATTCAGATGATACAACATGAAGTTCATTACTGACCTGATGTTTCAGTGAACCAGCTGAATGTCCAGCCTGTAGAGGAGCCGATAACCTCACAGATCAGAGTCACTGGATCTCCTTCAGTCAACCACTTCTGAGGAGAAACTCTTAACTGGACTTTATCTGAAATAGACAAATGAAAGGTCCAAAGATCACCCTATGTGGGGTTCAAACTAGAGCCCTGCGCGGGACTGTTTTCTTAAACCCGCACCCGCCCGCTCCCGCTGAATGTATGACCAGGACCGCCCGCTCCCGCAACCTGTGTGTTCCACTCCCGCCCGCTCCGGCGGACTTTATCTCACGGCTTGTGAAAAATGTAGCTACATATACTCAGACTAAATATTCGTTTAAGTTAACATCCAAAATAGCAGACTTTAAACATGATTGTGTTTAAATAAGATGAAGTAACCAATTCTAAACCAAAGCACCACACATGGCAAACATTGCCTATTTTTTTATTAGGGTTGAAAACATTAGGCCTAATTGTTCAAACAAATCCACAACTAGCGGCACCTCAGTTTTTAGGCTAGTGCGTACTTGGAAATAAGTAACCCTAACACAGAGAACTTTGAAAATAGACTATATAATTCTAACAAATTAAATACAAAACAAAATAAATAGAATGCTATGCTTCGGAAAAAAAACTTACAGATTTTACATTATAGCTTGCTTAACAAGTGCAGGTGTGTCGCCTCAGGGCAGAGGTGCCAGATTTATGTCCGTTATAAACGAACACTTTCGCACATTTATCGCAACTAACTAAATTTAACTCTTTCCCTTTTTTGTCAGTGACAATTGAGAATTAATTCCATATGTCTGACTTGCCTTGTTTTACTTTGGTCAAGTAAACTGCCGCTTTAATTTTCTTCTCAACTTCTTGCGTTGACTCCATTTCTACTCTACGCCAAATCCCACCGTTCCCCGCGGGTCTCCCGCTCAATTTTCTGACCGCCCGCGCACGCCCGCAGCAGGGGTAAAACCGCCTACTCCCGCGAGATTTGCGTTGGGTCCCGCGGGTCCCGCGGGAGCCCAAACCCAATGCAGCCCTCTAGTTCAAACCCACATCCTTCAGGTTAGTAGCTCTGAGCTCAAAGCAGGGTTTCACACCACCTTCATCTACACCAGCAGTAGTTAAAAGGACGAGGTGGTGTCTGTAGAGTTATTAAATATTCAAGACTGTTTCTAAGAATGTTTCTTTTTAGACAGGTTGGAGGTGATCCTAACTTTAAGAAGTTATTTACGATGGTTTTTAAGATCACTCTTTCAGAACATGAATACTCTCTCTCCTCTCCTCCTCCAGCTGGTGTGTGTTGAGCCACTGGTGCCGTTATTCTGTCGCTGCGTCACATCGTTCATGTGGTGCTGCACACTGGAGGTGTTTGAGGAGAAACTCTGATATGATTGTAAAGTGCTTTGGATGTTCAGTAGCTCATAAAGTGATTTATAAATGACTCATTCATTCATTCTTCTTAATTTTTTTTTAAAGATAAAAACATTCTAAAGAAAAGTTTTGGGAATACAAAATATTCCTTGAGTTAGAAAATAATAAGAAAATAGCAGTGAAGAAGAATTTTATTCTTGTGAATGTTTTGTGAATCTGGCCCCTGTAACAGAATCAGCCATTTATGATTAAATAATGAATCAAATTCACTCACATTCAGTGTGTCCAGAGTGGATGTTTGAAATCAGCACTAAAAATACAAAGTAAATAAAAAAAATTGTGTTATTATACATTTTCAAAGTTCTTCCTGTGAGGAAACAGACTGTGTTTCTCTTATAGGTCCCTGTGGCGTCTTCTGTTTGTAAGTTAGTTTTAGGTATAAAGGTCTGTCCCACAGAAAGAAATGTGGCTCAGATTCACTGAAGACAGACTAACATCATTGCTGAAGATCTGTTAAACTGCTTCCTTCAGTAAATTCTCCTCCTCACGAGATCTCTGGTCAAGTTTACTTATTTTATCATTAGAGAAATCTAATACATTAACAAGACAGCCAAACGACAGCTCAGACAAATACAGGAAAATATAACAATTATTGAACATGGAGCTGATCAACTTTGCATTATATATTTTATAAATGCATATTCTTCTTTAGCTTGTGAAACTCCATACACTGTGTGCTCAATTATTAGGCAAGTTATATTTTTGAGGAACAATTTTGGTATTGTAGAACTACAGTGCTCTTGGTCAATCCAAAATGTTAACAAACCCTCAAACCTGAACATTTAAGTAGTGAAACTGAAGTTTTGGCTTTCTTAAGAGAATTACTACATGTACACCATTATTAGGCAACTATTAGTGTGCAGAATTATTATGCAACTAAATGGAAACCAAAGATTTTCCCATCTCACTTGTTTATTTTCACCTTTTAAAGTGAGAATAATAAACAAACTCAAAATTTACTTATAAACATTTCTGACATTTCAAAAAGAAAACCTCAGTGACCAATATAGCCAAACTTCTTCTCGATAACAGTCTCAAGCCTTTCATTCACGGAGTCGCTCAGTTTCTTGATCTGATGCGCTGCTCAAATAAAACAAAAGGTAAATAATCATATTGTTCGACCAATTAAAATCTTTCCAATTTCATAAAGTTATTAAAATTCTAACAAAACGAAAAGCAAGAGGTGGAAACGAAAATAGGTGTGGTTTGACTAAATTCGTAGAAAAGAGGAAGCAGGAAAACAGAAGGAGAGCCTGGTGGGGAAGTTTGGTCGCAGTGGGCAGAAAAGTCAAAGGAAAAAGTGAGGTGTTGTTCAGCGTGTCGTGAAGGTGCTCCATGGATTATTTCGTACGGGTAAACGTCCGATAGTCAGCGTTGGGGACAAGCGACGTGGATGGGCTTGCCGTATGAGCTCCGAGCAGCGGAACTAAAAAAAGACTAAATTCATCTTCCCTCTCCTTCACTTTAACCATCTGCCGCTACCTACATCTTTTTACCCAAACTGGCCTAATCACCCATTACTATTCTTTTTTTGGACACCTAATATCTTGTTTGATTTAATTTCGTTTTATTATTTATTTACGTATGTAAAAAAGCCCATGTTCAGTTTGTGTTCTATTATTATGAGGGCTGTACAGCTATTATGTTGTTCATTGAACTGAATTGAGAGGGTGTGGCTTGTTCAGAGATCGCGCGAGAGCGGATCAGTTTCAATTCGTGAACGGCAGAGTGAACGCTTAGGCCCTGCAGTCTTGTCTGTAAAGCAGCAAAATAAGGCAGATTAAAATCTCTATCTGTAGCGATTTCACTTTGTGAACTACAGGGAGAATATCTGTGATCTCGATTGCCAGTGGATGATGTTTAGTTACCTCACAATTCCCTTTGAATTTCCTCCATGACGATTCTGGAATGTGCGTCATTGAAGACTGTGAGTTTCGTTTTGAGTGTTAATTATATTATTACTATTTCATTTATTCACTGTTTAACTTGATATACTGCTGCTAGATTATAGTTTATGTGACATGAGAGTGTGATTACCCGATTATATGTGGTATAGTGTGTTTATAATGGCGAGCAGGATCGCGATTTATATAGCTACAATGACTCAGCAAATTCTGTTGTCCTGTTAGCGATCCATCGCACACTTATACAGTTTCTGTTTCTGATTAAGTTTATTTGCTTATTGTAGAACCACATTTGAGAGACATTCAAAGCACAGGATAAATCGGTAACACGCATCATTGGCTTATACACCTGGATTCCTCATCGCTGAAGATTCATCACACATCAGAGGAACTGCAACTGCATCTTAAAGACCAGCTTCACACGGACATCTGAACACCTTCACGAACTGACTTTTGCACTCATTGCTCTCTTCAGAATATATCCTTGAAATCCAAATTGGGCAAAATAATTAAGTTCTCTTGTTTATTATTTTGCGTAGGCCTACGCTATTTATATGTATCTTTATTTTCTATCTCTGTGATTCAGATGATAGTGAATTTACCCAGTATATCGGAGTGTTTATATTAAGCTTCAAAGACAGTAAAAGAGTGAATTTAATCCAACTGTTTGCTCTTCATTTCTCTCATGGCCATTGGACATTAAATGCGGTAATCGACCCTCTGAGACGATTGGCACCGTAGTAGTAATTGGTGCAATATAGTTCCTTTCCAACAACGTATATGGTGTATTCTTTTGGTGGGACTATTTTTTGTGGGTTTAAACTGAACTTTGAAATTGATGCGAAGACGCACGAGGGGAAAAGTCCCTTGTAAATCCTTGAGTGAGTTTATGAATTAATTATTATTATTATTATTATTATTATTATTATTGTGTTTTATTTTATGATATTGTTTTCCATGGAAATGTGAACGGCCTTAAAACGGTCCGAAAATAAACATTTTTTGTCAGTTATGTAAACTGTTTGGCGCCCAACGTGAGTAATTAAACTTTCGGAGAACCACCGTTACAGGTTAGAATCAACTTTTTGTGCAGCCGCAACCACAGCCTCCCAGACATTGTTCAGAGAGGTGTACGGTTTACCTTCACTGGAAATTTCCTGCTTAAGAAGGACCCAAAAGTTCTCAGTAGAGTTTAAGTCAGGTGAAGAAGGGGACCATGTCATTAGTTTTTCATTTTTAAGGCCTTTACTGGCCAGCCACGCAGTGGAGCACTTTGATGCATGTGATGGAGCATTTTCTTGCATAAAAATCAAAGTCTTCTTGAAAGATGCAGACTTTTTCCTGTACCACTGCTTGAAGGAAGTGTCTTCTAACAATTGACAGTAGGTCTGAGAGTTGATTTTGAGTCCATTTTCAACCCGAAAAGGTCCAACTAGCTCATCTTTAATAATACCTGCCCATACCAGTACCCCACCTCCACCTTGCTGGTGTCTGAGTCGAAGTGGAGCTCTGTGTCCGTTACTGATCCGACCACGGGCCCATCCATCTGGTCCGTCAAGAGTCACTCTCATCTCATCAGTCCACAAAACCTTTGAAAAATCTGTCTTCAGATATTTCTTGGCCCATTCAAGTTTCAACTTATGTGTCTTGTTCAGAGGTGGTCGGGTTTCAGCCTTTCTTACTTTGGCCATGTCTCTGAGAACTGAACACCTCGAACTTCTTGACACTCCAGGTAGGTTGCAGTTGTGGAATATGGCAGCACTGGAGCATAATGGGTTTCCGGTAGCTTCATATTTGATTCTTCTCAAATCTTTGACGCTTAATTTGCGTCTTTTCTTCTCGACACGTTTCTTGCGACCCTGTTGACTATTTGCTACAAAACGTTTGATGGTTCTGTGATCACACCCCAATATCTTAGATATTTCAAGAGTGCTGCATCCCTGTGAAAGACTTTTTACAATTTTTGACTTTTCAGAATCAGTTAAATCTCTTTTTTGGCCCATTTTTCCTGAGGAGAAGAATCTCCCTAATAATTATACTTTGTTATAGGGTGTTGATCTCCTTAGGCCACAGCCTCCCTCATTACACAAATACACATCAACTGATATGCATTAAATCCAATAAGCATTCAAGTTTATACAGCTTGGACTTGGAAATTATGGATAAAATGATGAAATGGTCAAAATAATCACTTGCCTAATAATTGTGCACATGTTCCTCAGCTTCACAACACACAAATGTTTATTTTATCATCATAGCAGATAAAACCTGAAATTGATTGAGAAACTTGAAGCAACGGTCTGATCTAAAGTCTGATTAAAGATAAACTCATACTAGTGAACATCTACTGAATACTAACTTGTGAACATCTACTTCATGAACATCAAACTGAACAAAATAAACCAACAGAACTGATTCAACAAACACTATTAAAAAGCAGAAGATCGAGTGACTGAACAAACAGACTGACTCAAACACAACAGGGTTCATTTCTCTTTCACAAACAGCTCTAACTGCACACTTCCTCTCTCAAGATCGTCTTTCACTCATATATCATGAACTAGAGCTGGATCTGAAACACTGAGAGCAGCATGAAAAGAATAAAAATCCAAGAACACTAATTCATCACTTGAACCTGTTCAATCCTATTCATAATATGAGCAGTTAACATCCACTGAAAATAATACTCACAGAGCACAAGAGGAAGCTGACTGAGCTCCATACTGACCGAATAATGACAGACGGTTAAAGACACAGATTGCGTTAAAGCCTCAAGACTTCCTGAAACCTCCAGTCAGATCTTTAGGAACAGAATGACGGATTAAAGACATACAAATGAAGCTCATGTGTTCCAGAAAACCTTCTGTTGATCATCTTGTAACATGTTTTCAAAAAATGTCACAAAAGTTCATACTGAAATGTTGTCAGAACTCATTCAGGATCAAACTGAAGAGCAGCAGTTTGACATTTTGAGAATTAATATTCTTTTGTGTTTAATGGAGAAGGAAAAGGACACAATACTTTGATGTTTGTTTTGTAATAATGGTATTAACTATATTTATAACTTTATAAGTTAAGAAGCAGAAACTGGTGAATGACTGCTGTTCCTCAAACACTGGTTAATGTCACTGAGCTGAAATAGAACAAACCAAACCACAACTATGAGCTCAACTCTATAATCGATATCAGGCCTCTGACAATAAAGGTATCTCAGGAAAATCACAATTTTTATATTTTTTCCCCCTTCAGGAAAAACAAAAAACGCATGTATGTTACGTAACACATGGAATAGAAAAAGACAGAAATGCATACTTTAATGACAAAATCAGGGTAACCAGGAAAAAACCACATACACATGAACGAGAACCGACAGACACTGCGGGAAAACACAGGGTATATAGGACCCCAGGTTCGGCCACTATGGCCACAGGCATATGCCTCCTCCAAATAAAATTTTCCTGGGTGGCGCTATCATCGTACCCATTGCAGGCTCTGTGGCCGAGTCTGTTGCGAATCCAGGTGCTGGAGAGAACTCTGGAGCAGACTTGTGGGTTGGAGCGGGCTCAGGAACTGGAGAAGACACTAGAGCGGACTCAGGAGAAGACACTGAAGGACTCAGGGGCTTGAACCCTCTCTGGGCTCCAGGAAATCCCCTTGTATTCCAACAAAAGGCTTATAGGCACAAATGTGGTGGCATAGGATCTTGGGACTAGGCTTGGGCGTGGCGGCCATCTTGGGATGAGTGGTTTCACTAACTATTTGAGTAAATCAAAACACAATACTTACATTTATAAGTATTCCTTGGCCTCCACGGAACTGTTATCTGCAATTTTCTTTGAAAAAAAGAAAATCCTTTTTGTCACTGGTGTAACGGAGTCACAAAAAAAAGAAGAACTGTGATTACTATGAAAAAATATTCATCGAATTACATGAAATTAGAAGGGTAAAGCTAAAATAGTGATTTGGTGCCCCCTAGTGGTTAACGCATTGCAGACATTTTAGTATTTTGACCCTGTATGCTTACCGTAGTTCAGCAGAAAATGTACTACACATGTCTGCAATATAATTACCCCTGATAATTTATTCATGTGATGTATTCCTCAGACGTAAAAGTTGCTGCAAAAAATAAAAAGAAGAACACAACCAGAGGCTTGTACGAGTCGTCCATTTATAATTGTGGAACATTTTACGGCCGTATAGCAGTCCACAACCATTACACTGGCACGCTTTGAAATGGGATAGGCTCGGCTGTCCCAAATGGCACACTTCATATGCACATTCGGTATTGTGGATTCACAATGGCTGCCACGCATGTCCATTAAGTCCACGAGACCATAGTGTGTCACATTTGCAGTCGATATGCACCCTTGATGCTTACTTTTGCTTAGACAGTAAAAGCGGCATTGCGCCTCAAAAGTGTGGACTCGTGAGAAGACCGCAAGTCCTTGAATCGGGACATCCTTTGTTGCGTTGTAATCGACCTTCAATTGTGGCCTTCGAAGGATGCAGCTCCTGAATTGGGACACTAATGACTGATGGAGTGCAGCCCCTGTAAACAAGCCTGCACTGGCCCTTCACGGGCCCACTTAGGGCTAGCGAAAGGAACCCCAGCAGGCTTCCAGCTCAGGGCCCCTGAGAATTTGCTCATTGGCAAAACGTTGGCCCCTTAGCATTGGCCCTCCACGGGCGGCCCTCACTAGGCCCATAAGGGCCCGCACTATTAATCTACAACAATAAAACTGGCAACACAGAGTGTCAAACATTAGAGGTGTGACGAGACCCCCATCCCACGAGACGAGACGAGACACGAGATTGGGTTCACGAGATGAGATTTTTGTAGTATTTTTAAGAAATCCTCAATAATGAAACGTATGAAGGGAAAATAGTCTTTTATTCAACTGAAAATCATAAAATGCAAAAATGTTGGTGCATTTGGAAATCAACTTGTACTGCATGTCATTTTACTTCTATTTTAATGAATTATTTGCAGTAAAACAACATGCAAACACTGCTAAATGTTTTACCACAAAATCAACCAATTGTTTTCTGCCCTGTATAATTTCACATGAGAAATCTCACTGTACTTCTTTCTATAGATTGAACATAAAATAAACAATATAAATAAAATAAACATAAAAATAAAAAATTCAAATTACACTTTAAGAGTCACTTTAACTGCAGTACAAAGTTGACCATTTCCCAGTCACTATTGATTGTGTGGCTGTAACTGTTATATAGCTTTCTGCCTCTTTAGGGATCGTTCACATATCGCGCCTAAAAAAGCGTGTAAAGCGCGGCCGCGTCGCTTCCTCCTTCTTTTGCAAGCGTTCGGGAGCTCGCGCTTCTGTAGCGTCTGTCGTTCCTATGCAACCATGAACTGTGCTCTCCACGACCATCGCTTGGTTCTTGTCACATGACAAGACATTCTGAAATGTTGAGATGTTTTCATCTCGCCGCGGCACAGGCGCGCCAGGAAAAAAACGAGCGCGCCGTACCATATGCGCGTCGCGACCGCGTCGCTTCCATTTTGCGAGAATGAAAATACGCGAGATATGTGAACGGCCCCTAAGAGTCTGTACAACCTTGGCCGAGGTGTACGGCTTAGTTCTTACAATGTTTACACATTGTTTGTGTCTTGTGTGTTATTCTTGCGCCAAAAACCAAAATGTTTCCACACAAACGATTTGAAAGTGGCGGGGGCATCTTGAATAATAATTTCACCCTCACACTGATAGCACCACGAGACAACTTTTCACCTCGACGAGAAATCTCGTAACACCCCTATCAAACATTTACCATTAATGAAAATAACAGTTAAAGATTGTTAAAAAAGAAATCAATGCCTGGCAAAAGCGTCTGCTAAACAAAAACTGTAAAATTAAGGTAAAATATCGCACATCACGGAAGGTAATAGTCATTTATGCTGAGAAAAGAGGGGGATGCAAATCTCTGCAGGCAGTCTACTGTAATGCTCGGATGACAGAAGACGAAGGTAGAGGTGTCTAACATAGACAGATTTATTGATATATTCCAGGTAACAGATAACAGGCGCGACAGTGAGCACAAGCACAGACAATAACTGACATTGAACAAGGCACAGACAGGTACTTAAACACACAGATGACGAGAACTACTAATTAAGAACAGGTGATAGACAGTGATAAATATGAACTAATAATGACAAGACTGAACTAAAGCAGGCATAACTCTGACACCACCAACATCTGTTCTGCCAAATTATTTATCACCATTAATGAACCCCACAAAGAATATTATATCGTTTTTAAACGTTAGGGAGCTGCATGCAATTCTTGGCATGTAAAGTTATGCAGAACTCGGCATAATACCTAGAAGATTTTATGAACTTACCTGGTTTTGTTGGTTGCTGAGCCTTTCTGTCCTAAATGTTTACGACAAGGCTACGTCACGACCCGCACCATTTGAAAGAAATTTTATACTGTAAACTTACTGTACAAGAAAATGAGACGTGTGACAGCCAGGTGTGTGACAGTGAGGAAATGGCTAGCATCAATTTCTTTGGAAGCAAATTATATTGAGAAATTAACTCTCAGTAATGGTTAGACATTACCAGAACCCTACACAATTTCACACGAGGAATGGATCACAGATATGTCCAAGTGGCCAGGAATCATATGGCCACTTCATAATATATCATAATATAATATATAATAGTAATCATATGATTTGTTAATAATTAATATAACATAATACATATGACAATGCAATATATAATAACACAATCTCCTTCTGTTTTAGCAAAGGCATGTTATCCCCACAGAATATTGAGTTGACAGCAGTTTACAGCACAACAGCTCTGTGTCATCTCTGTTTGTGCTAGATATGCTGTAAAGAGTGCTGCTTTCTGCCCACTACTGCCCTCTGTGATCACATTGCACAGAAACCTGTCTATAACTATCACTCCATCAGCAGTTAAACAGTTATTGCCTTTAAATAAAGCAACATGCAACAAAGGGGTGCACACGCTGGGCCATCATGGGCTTAATGTGGGCAGTCTGCTAGTTTGGGCTGCTCATAGAGTCCGCAGTGAGCCCAAAGCTGTGGGCCCCGCCTGACGCAGCTTGTGTGTGCTTTATATAGTGCTGGTGATGAGGAATGCAGTCTGCGACAAGAACATTGTGCAATTCTCCCGGAAGGCATGAAAAAGAAAGTGAATGTAGATGTGTGTGTGAAATTTATTTGGTAAGTGTATGTGTAAGTATTCTGAAGCAAAACACATGCATGTTAACTTTGAGTTTCTGATTATAATACTTGTTTCCTCTTTTTTCATATTTTTCTTCCTAGCATCTGTGTCCTTCAGAGATGAAGTTCATTTGTTTTCTGCTGATTATTAGTAGAATTACAGGTTCAAGATCAGGTAATGATTTACTCATTTTAAAGAGATGGAGTTTGTGTTCATTTGTAAAAGAAAGGGTGGAGAAGATGTAATAGTTATGCAAGGAATAATGTACTGTAAACTAGACATTGTCTGACTAAAATGGTTTATTTTGACATTTTTAACAACTCACTGTACATTATCCCACTAATTACATGCTACTTTTCAAATAGACAAGTTGACATGAAATATTGATCTTATTAAAATATTACACCAATGGTTGTTATATAAATGATAGCTGAGTTTATTTCATAGAGAGAGAGAGAGAGAGAGAGAGCAATCAATTTTCCAGGGAGCTGTGTAATAATAATAAAACAAAAAGTGCAAACCTTGCTGATTTATATGAAAACATGTGGAATGAGGAAGAAAGAAATAAAAAACACACGGAAAGCAGCAGCTTTTGTTTCTGCTCTGACAGCTGTAAGATCAGCTGAACACTGTGAGCTGTGAGTTCCTACTCGACCCGCTTTATAACTAATGTTATAAAGTCAAGGGTCAAGAGCCCAACTAAAGCAAACATTCATCAGCATAAGGGTGATTACAAACCCTTATTATTATTTTCAATAAAACATCTAAATCTTTGTTAATTCTCAACAAGATCTTCTGTACATCTATGAAAGAAACAATGTTTGTAAACTAGTTTCACACTCGTATTTCTGCTCATCTCCTCTTTTTTCTGGACTTGTTTCTCTGTCAGTGATTCTGCTTGTCAGGTGTTTATCAGTGTCTAAATTTACTCACTTCTTTTCATTCACTCAGTCAAGTGGACTATATTAATGAACTAATGTATAGTGAATGAGGGAATTGGGTGTGGATCACAGCCTCTGAGAGTCGACTTTGTGTTAATTCACAGTAGATTCCTGTAGGCTACTTTCTTGGAAGCGGCAAATAATACCAAGAATGCATTGTTTTTTACAGTACATTGCTGCTTTAATGGTAAATGGTATGATACTGTCAGAATTTGGCCGTTTTTTTTTTTTTTTTTTACAGCAAGGTTTTACAGTGTCGAAGAAAAAAAATAGATGACTAACTTGTAAGACTAGTCTAAGCAGTTTATGCAACTGACCCCTACTTTCTTTCTCTTGTAACAGAGCGGTATGAAGTAGTGGGACCTGCAGATCCTGTATTTGCTGTAGCTGGTGAAGATGTGATTCTGCCCTGTTCAGTCAAACCCGACATCAGCGTTGTGGACATGAGAGTGGAGTGGTCTAGATTTGATCTAAGAGGTTCAGATCTAGTGCATCTCTATGAGGATCATGAAGACAGAAACACAGATCAGATTCAGTCCTACAGAAGGAGAACAAAACTGATCCATCAGGAACTACAGAGAGGAAACGCATCACTCAAACTCTCATCAGTCCGAGTCTCTGATGAAGGACGTTATAAGTGTTTTATTCAGTCCAAATCCTGGTTTGATGACGCCACTGTTGATGTCAGAGTTGAAGGTGAGGAAACCAGTGAAAAGTGATGATATTGATGATATTCTTTGGTGCTCTCGTCAACAGAACATAAAACGGCTTGTAGGCAGAAAAAGTTCATTCACTGAATGTTGTTGATGTTGGTCTGTAGCTGTAGGAAGTCCTCCAGTGATCACTGAAGTTCGGTTTGATCGTTCAGGAGGACTTCATCTACAGTGTGAATCTGAAGGTTGGTATCCTGAACCTGATCTTGAGTGGCTGGACAGTGAAGGAGTCAGATTGAGGTCAGAAACTACAGAGAAACACAGAAATACAGATGGATTCAGTGTGAAAAACACCGTCACTGTAAATCACAGTAACGACAAGATTCACTGCAGAGTCAGAATGAAGCATCACATGCTGGAAACTGAGATTAGCATCTCAAGTAAGTACTGACACTTTTAAAGACTAAAGATTTGAACACTATTAAAGTCCATTACATTATGTGAAGCTAAAAGCAAAAGCAGCATTATCTTCATTATTGATTATTGACATTTGACTGTATAGCATTCCAAACTGATCAACAATCAACTCATAAAAAACGTTTGACTTACAGATGTGCTTAATTATTGTTTTGTTTCACAGGTAATATGTTTTTTGCTTGGAGGACATCAGTGATCGTGATTTCAGTTTTTGTTGTGCTAACTTTGATTGCGGGAATATTGTTTGTTCATAAATACAGGGGTAAATCTTGTTTTCTTATTTTATATATTTGATGTAAATAAACAAGACAGCTTAGTGATAGTTCTCACATGTTTTTTATAATTTCTTCTGAAAGTGACAATTAATGTCATTTCCACCACATCTCAAATGATTGCTGTCTTTATTCTGTGATGACAGTTTTAAACAATATTGAACGAGTTAACATCCTAGATACTTGTTGGCTGTTTCCTTGGTCAGATATGTAATTTGTAAAGTTTTAAAATAGTGGGATCCGCTTCAATGTCTGCGACAACATTGAAAGTATTATAAACAAAAAAAAATGTTTTATGTTACAAAAATGCTAGCGGTCGACACACACAAATTAAATCAGAAAATATTTAATTGTCAGATATTGCGTCCATAAACTATTGCGTATGATCATCCTGTCAGAAATTATGTTTGTATTTAATGTTTTTGATGTCTGAATGTTGTTCTTTTCTTGTCTTTTTTTCTGAATTGTCTTCAGCACACAGACGTCTAAAGGATGAGAAGAGAAGAACACAACATGGTGAATTTTTTCTATATAAAGATATTAATTCATTTAGTATTTAAAGTGTTCTTACTTAACAGACTCTGTGTATTTACTTTATTTTGTGTATATCTTGGATTTATTTCTTCAATGGATCTTGTAACTGCTCACAATTTGTTTATGTAATGTATATTCAGTTGCCCGTGTATATTTATTCATAACTTGTTGTTTGTCAGAGTTACTGTATAAAAACAATATCATTTCAATATTCAAATCTCTTGTCTTTTTCTGAATTTTCTTTAGAACGTGATCAACTGAAGTTGATTGTAACAAAAGGTGAATTTGTTTTATGGCTTTAATTAAGATATTCATTTTTCAGAACCACTATGAATGAATATACTGTGCATTCATATATAACATTCATCATATTTTATTATTGTATTGTAAACTGTGTAAAGTCTTTTTGAATTTAATTTGAATCTCATTATTGATCTAAAGATTCTGTTATGAACCCTTTATAACTTCATACTTTCTGTTTTTAGCTGTCCCACATTTAAGAACACACAAGGGTGAGTGAAAAATGCTTTTAGTTTTATGTCTATAATTATTTTATTATTTTAATTTCCCATTGTAACAAAGTTTGTAAATATGGGAAGGAGGCGGGAACCGGCGAACGTTCAACCAAAACTTTAATAAACTCAAAAACAAACAACAAAACGAAAGTAAAATGGCGGCAGTTCCTCACGGCGACCAGGCCTGGTCCTCTCCCGTCCTTCACTGTCGTCGCTCCCCTTTTATGCTTCCGGAGCTCCTCCGTGAGAGATACGAGACCGGTGCGCCGAGTAGCTGAAGCTCGTTATCTCTCGCGTCACCGGCCTACACTACAAAGAAGAACTAAAAACAGAAAAGTTGTTCTTATATAGATGGCAACATTATCAAAACTATCCATGTTCACACGGGTCTCCGAACATGACTAAATATGCTGTATTATACACATGCCAGACCAGCGATTTTACTTAATTGAAGAAAGACAATACGCCTGCGCATATATGCATTTATTTATTTATCTACAATATGACTTGTAATCCTCCAGCTACCAGTTTCTATCATACATACTCTATTGCATCAGGTATAAAACAAATCAATCCACAGTTGGAGTAATTGCTGATCTCACTGAATTCACACTGTTAAAAAATTACAGGGTTGCCAGCCAGTTACTGAAAAATTTACAGTAGTGTTACTGTAATTTAATTTAATTTCCCTGTATTCTCTGATTACAGTAAATAACTGTATTTTTTAAAATTACGAAGGGTCAATTTACAGCAATATTCTGTAAATTTGAGTCAAACCAACACGTCACCCCAGAATGCATTGCAGTTTACAGCAATATGCTGTATTATTATAAAACAGCCAACAGCTGTAAAATAATGCTGTAATTTTTACAGTAATTCATTACAGTGCACTGTTAAAAAAATTACTGTAAATTTTACAGTATAATACTGGCAGCAGGGTTAAAAAATTACAGGGTTGCCAGCCAGTTACTGAAAAATTTACAGTAGTGTTACTGTAATTTAATTTAATTTAATTTCCCTGTATTCTCTGATTACAGTAAATAACTGTATTTTTTAAAATTACGAAGGGTCAATTTACAGCAATATTCTGTAAATTTGAGTCAAACCAACACGTCACCCCAGAATGCATTGCAGTTTACAGCAATATGCTGTATTATTATAAAACAGCCAGCAGCTGTAAAATAATGCTGTAATTTTTACAGTAATTCATTACAGTGCACTGTTAAAAAAATTACTGTAAATTTTACAGTATAATACTGGCAGCAGGGTTAAAATATTACAGGGTTGCCAGCCAGTTACTGTAAAATTGACTGTAGTGTTACTGTAATTTAATTTACAGAATTTCCCTGTATTCTCTGATTACAGTAAATAACTGTATTTTTTTTTTAAATTACGAAGGGTCAATTTACAGCAATATTCTGTAAATTTGAGTCAAATCAACATGTGACCCCAGAATGCATTGCAGTTTACAGCAATATGCTGTATTATTAAAAAACAGCCAGCGGCTGTAAAATAATGCTGTAATTTTTACAGTAATTCATTACAGTGCAGGTCAAACTGCAAGATCTTACTGAGATGTTTCTTGACTGCATTCATCGTCTGATCATACACTGTTAAATCTACAAAGAGGATACTTTGGAAAATTAACTTGATTTTAAAATTACGGACAGCAGCTTTAACTAAAGAAAAGCAAGACAAATGACCATCTAAGGGAATCCAACAATGAACAACAACAACAACAACAACAACATGACACACATAGATAACATGATCAGAACAATCTAAACATTTCAGTCTTTCAGAAACAGTCAGACATTATTGTACATTCAACATTACACTTATTTATGATTTAATGCAGTATTTTTACTGCATTATTTTTTGGAAAGATACCTATAAATTATAACAGTTATAATTATTTTATCATGCGCTCACCTGTAAAGCAGAATTTTCTATATTTTCAACAGTGAATGTGATTCTGGATGCTGATTCAGCTCATAAACGTCTCATCGTGTCTGAAGATGGGAAACAAGTGGAACTTGGAAATGAATTGGAAAGGGAACTGGATGGAAATGAAGAGCAAAATGGCAGGTTTATGATATATTTTAGTGTCCTTGGGAAGGACAAATTCTCCTCAGGGTGTTTTTACTATGAAGTTCAGGTGAAGGAACAAACCAAGTGGTTTTTAGGAGTGGTCAGAGAATCCATTGAAGGGAAGGACCGGGGGATCAGAATGAATCCTCAGAATGGATACTGGACTGTGGGTCTGAGAAATGGGAAGTATTTGGCTTATAATCATCCATCTGTCCTTCTTTCTCTGACAGTGAAGCCTCAGAGGATCTGAGTGTTTGTGGATTATGATGAGGGACTCGTCTCTTTTTATGATGTGGAGTCCATGTCTCATATCTACACTTTCACTGATCAGTGTTTTAATGAGAATCTTTTTCCATTTTTTAGTTTGGGGTATCTGAATGAAAACTACAAACCACTGGTAATCTGTGATGATTACTAAAGACATCGGTGAATGAATTTCAATGAAATAAAAGGAAATACAATAAAAACTATAAAGTAATACAAATCAAATATTGTTTACAGTGCAGTCAAAAATTTGGACACAAAAGGGTGATTTTATATTTCATGTGATCTTCAAAACCTTCTGATCTAAAGACTTCTGCTTAAACGACTGAAATGAGTTTTGTAAACATAAATACGCCTATACTGTAAAAACCTTTCACTGTAAATTTCCAGTAATTAACATGGCAGCAAATTCACCTGGCAAATTACTGCTTTATTATTATTATTTTATATATATATTTTACTGTAAAAAGAAAACTTGTACTATAAATTATTTGTAAAATGCTGGCAGCACAGTTGCACTAAGTTAAAACTAATTTCATTTGACAAAAACTGACAGCCTCAAAATGGCCAATTGTGGCCGAGAGAGCTCAAAGCGCTTCAAATAATAAAACACATGCAAATTAAAAAAAGCACATGCAAATTAAAAAAAAGCACATGCAAATTAAAAAAAGCACATGCAAATAAAAAAAAAAACGTGATCATCAGTTTGACAACACATGTGCTGCAAATCCTCACAACACATGCAAACTCAAAAAAGCGCTACATTTACAAAAAGCGCTGCAAAGAGCACAAACCACAACGGAAATGTTTCAAGGGGGACCCCAAAAAGTGTTTTGTTCCCTTCTAAGACCATAACATGTACAATGTTCACCGAGGCACTGTGACATGATGCAGTTGAGAAGGATTATGGGGGATTGTGTATCTGTCCTCATTTACTGTCTGTTAACTAACAGTGTTTTTCTCAGATTGTCAGAAAGGCGTGTGTTTCAGAAGTCTAGTTTTGTTTACGAGCGAACACATCTTTATACTGATTTTTTTATTGGTTTAAATTGTTCCCTCTGGCTCTGTTCACTGTAATGAGTAATAAATTCAAAACAGAATTCACCGTTTGTTTGTTTTATTTGAGTATTTTTAATAAAGAATGATTCAGATGTAATATAAGCTCTATCCTGTCAGTTACCAGAGAAAATATACAGTTAAAATCTAAATCTTCAGATTTTATGAGGCAAAACTATCTGAAGATTTAGTTTAATTTGTGCAGCTCATATTTTTTTTCTAAAGCATGTATTGATGTTTCTATATTAAAAGTGTTTGAGAAATAAAGTTATTGTGTTATGAAAGCTCATTTCCAACACATAAGAAAAAAAATCAGGCTCTGGTAAATCTTAATTGTGACAAAAAGTTTGAATTTATAAAATAAAAAGTCAGAATTATGATATACTACATGTGATTAAAAAGTTAAAATTATGACATACTGAGTCATAATTGTCATAATTTACTTTGTCATACATAATTTTGGCTTTTTTTTATGATGCAAATCATAATGTTCACTTTTAATCTTATTATGACCTTTATCTCATGACCTAGAATGTCATAATTTCAATTTATGTCATAATTCTGACTTTTTAAGTCGTAATTTTCACTTTTCATCTCATAAATACGATCTAGAATTGTTGTGAAACGTGGTGTAAAAGGAACTCTCATGACGAAGCGTCTAGAAAAGCAGACTTTAATATACTTGGGAACAGCAGGATAACATGCACACACAACATCCAGACATAACGTGAACAGACAACAACTGAAGGAGAACACAGGGAATAAACACAGGAGCAAATGAGGAGTGATAAACGGTGCACCAATAAGCTACAACCTTGTGACTAATGTATTAAGACTGCATGAACAAAGAGCAATTTCTAGTCAATGGAATATGTTGAGCATAGCTAGAAAAAAATTTGTTTCACAAGGAGATATACATTTACATTTAAAGCCATAATTCTGTGTTATTTCCATGACCATGAGAATATACAGTTAATTCACCGGTGTTGAATTAACATCACTCAGTGTTCATATGGAAACACCAGCAGGGTGTTAAAGCAACACTGAAGCAGTTTTAGAGTTAATTAGATACTTAAGTGATGATTGTTCAATTATTGGATACATCTGATGATAACAAGCACAATCACTGAAGGAAAGAGAAACACAAGAACTACAACTGACTTTCAGCCACAGCCTTAAATGAAATCAACTGAAAAGACATTAAATCTCTTTTATTAGAGACCAGACTGACTTTATTTCTGTCATTCGTCTACATTATTTTTGAGAATTAATAGGTTTAGATGTTGATATTGAAAATGTTGGTCACCATTATGGTGATCAGTGTTTCCTTTAGTTGGGCAGTTTGACTATAATGGAGACTAAACATTTTCTATAAAAAAATCAACATCTAAACCTGTTAATTCTCAAACAGAACTGTAGATGAATGACAGAAATAAAAAGTGTCTTCAATAATCAATCAATCATCACTCAGTTAATCACTAAAGTATCTAATTAACTCTAAAACTGCTTCAGTGTTGCTTTAACACCCTGCTGTTGTTTCCATATGAACACTGAGTGATGTTAATTCAACACCAGAGAATTTGTTGTGTATAGAAATACATATAAAACAAAGACGACAGACAAAAATGAAACTTGGTCACTTACTCAACAGTGTGAAAAGAAAAAGCCTTTCATTGAATATTCTGTTCCCTCAGTTTATCAGCTGATGAGCTGCTGCTGCTGCTATTAACCAATATAAATACATACTCAACAATAATGGCTTTTTTCTGATCAATAATCAAAGATCAACATCGTCTCTGAAGCACATGAAGGATTATAATATTACAGTAAGTTCTGGTAAATCTATTGTCTTCAAGTGATCAGAATGAAAGTCATTCACTTCTCAACCTTCAGGAAACTCATCAGCATCCTGGGATTGAAGTTTCTCCTCCTGGAGTTTATTTAACCTGAGCATACGTCACATCACTGGATCCAGCACCTGGAAATATATCAAGAAGATCAAAATGCATATTTGAATCTGTTTTCACTCAATAATGATTGATGAAGTTTTCAGTGGTTTTTTGTAACTGATGTTTTTAGTTTGACACTCACCTTGATCTGTTTCCAGCTTCAGTTTAGAGTACAGGACGTCACGACTCTCAGTGTTTTTGCCTAGAAGACGCCAACAGTTCATATCACTAGAGCTTACTGTACGTCCAACACTCATATGAAATATGGCATTATAACATGCTAAAAAAGACTTTTGTGTCTGTTTACCTTTGTTTTCTTTCTCTTTCTTCTGTTTGTTTGTAGATTTGAGTTCAACCTCAGCATATGTGATCTCAGGCGGCGCACTTACACCGTCTACAATGAACAACAGAGGAAGAAATAAGACACTTGTGAACTTGATTTCAAATATCACAGTGATACAAAAAACGCTAGATTTGATTTCCAGTTTCTTTAGAGACGAAACTATTGAACTCATAATAACATAAAACACTTTAAATGACGTCATTAGTTACCTGTGCGAACATCTTTATTAATAGTTGCGTTAACTGAGTCATAGACATGTGCAGTTCCTGTAATAAATTAATATGAATTAATTTCCAATTATATTTTTAAATATATTTTTAAAAGATTTTTGTCATCCATCTTATAAATTCAATCCCACAGAAAAATATTCATTTCACGTTCACAAACTTAAAAAATAAAGACACATTTCTATATTATATATATATATATATATTATATATATCTATTCTATATCTATTCTATATATATATATATATATATATATATATATATGTGTGTATTTTTTAATCAAATAAAACCAAATGACATCTAGCTGAAATATACACTGTATGTTAGACAAATATCTTGAAATATCATTAGGTGTGAGGTCTGTCCTGTTAGTTAAGAGTTATTCTTCATGTCTTTTATCTCAGCTTGTAAAGATTTATGGGTATTATTGATGGTGAAGAATAAAGACTGACCAGACAGCAGTGTGTTGAATCCGGCTTCACTCTGGTTCTGCTCTGATGTCTGACTGATGTTCTGCTGTTGACTGACTCCAGAGAGAGTCTCAGATCTGACACCTAGTCAAACACAACATGTTTGTGTCAATGTTTTGAGGAAAATTGACTTTTCATCTCTTTCACATGTTTGAGAATGACAAACTATTTAATGACATTAATTACATTAAGCCTCTGCTGTCTTCAATCAGCAAATAAAACCTGATAAATGACTAATTTGGAGTGATTTACATATGCAGTATATCAAACAACTACACTGTAAAAACAGTTGAGTGAATGATTTTTTAAGTTATCTTTTTGCACTGACTCAGTTGTATTTGCGTATAAAGTATGTTCAACTTGAAATATTTAATGTCGTTTGAACATTAAGTTTAGATGGATTAACTTTATGAACTTACTTTGAGTTTTCAGTTCAAATGCTCCCTGTAAAATGTTTTTTTGTTCGATCAATTTAACTTTTTGAGGTACTAATTTCCACTGACTTATTTAAGTTTTAATTGATTAAAACATTAAGTATATTCAACTTGACACATTTAGTTATTTGAACTTAAAGTTTAATAGTTTTCAATACAAAAGTTAATGTTCTTGTAACCTGATTTGACTTATTTTATTAATTCAACCGATTACATGATTATTTTATTTTCAAATGTTTCATCCATGTTTTGGCTGAGAACTTTATTCCCATTTAAATTAATTTCTACTGCAAATAATAACTGATCTGATTTCAGCCACTGAAACATCAACAGCAAATCAAATCAATTACATTTCAAGATCTGAGCAGAAGATGATTAAACAACTCCAAAAACAGCTTTACCATCTTCACTCATTACAGACCAATATGACTTTATTTCTTTCATAAGTTGTTTCTGAGAATTAACTGAGGTTTAGCTCTAATTAATGTTTATTTTTTTATTGTTTTTTTTGTATGTTTGTTTGTTTTTTAAGTCACCATTATAGTGAAAAGCGTTTGCTTTAGTTAAGCTCTTGACCCTTGGCTTTTTTTAAATGACTTTATATAGTAATTGCAACAGTGTTTTGTTATGAATACTTGTGTTTGGATAAATTAGATCAGCTGATGTTGTCTGCTTCTACAACATTTAAATGTTTGTTGTACAGTCATTTAAAACTTACTGTCCAGCATCTGTTTTTTTTTCTTGTTTGATTTTTCAATTGATCAGGTTGTCTTGACGCTGTAGGAGCAAATGATACAGTATCACAAGATCAGTAGAAAGTTTAGAGGCACTAATAACACTAAACCCTTACAAACAGTGATTAGGTTTCAGATGTGATCGGTGAACCGAACCACTTTATGATGCTTATATCATTAATAAGCAGCAAGCACCACTGTGACGAGTGCTTGGTGACGTGATTGATAATGAGCGTCAGCTGCGCGCTGCACCGGTCTCGTATCTCTCACGGAGGGACAACAGTGAAGGACGAGAGAGGACCAGGCCTGGATTTTATGTTGTATTTTATTATGTCGGTGTGGGCGGCAGTTCCTCACGGCCCCCCAATTTTACTTTCGTTCTGTTTTGTTGTTTATTTATTTGATTAAAATTATGTTGAATGTTCGCCGGTTCCCGCCTCCTTCTTCCCATTTTTACGAACTGTGTTACATTGGTACCGAAACCCAGGAGGAAGGAGGAACATGCTGTCGAAGAGCCCTCACTGCTGAGGGGGATCGCAGTGCTGAGGAGGTCGGGCAGCGTTGGAGACTGAAGACCATGAGTGGCTGCCGGAGGCGGTGGAGCAGGAGCGATTGAGCAATCGGTGAGACGGAGAGCTCTTTACTGTGCTTCTGGGATGAGGTGGGATGGCTGCCATCCAAGAGGGAGCGGAGGAGTTGCCGCCATTTGCCATGGGCCGGATCCTGCTGCCTTATGCCTTGATAGGGAGGAGCAGGGAGTGGGGGACTCGCTGTCGGCTGCCCTCAGCCGGAGGAGCCATCGCCGGCCACCAGGGGGCGAAGGAGGATCGAGCCTCTCGGCTGGCTGAGGACCGAGTGGCAGTGTGTCCGGGAACCGTACAAAGAATTTTTTTTTTTTTCTCTCTCCCCTCTCTCGTCTTTGTCGCTCCTTCTGCTTCCGTCTCCTTTTTTCTCATCTCGTCTGTCCTTACCCAGAGGTGCTGCGGCCGTCGAGACTGACCCCCGGGGGGAGTAGAGCGCCGTCCTGGGAGTACCCCCGGCCTGTGAGGGGCGATGGGGGTATGTGACGAGCAGGGAGGGCGAGAGCCGTGAGGGAACAGCACGAGGCCGGTGACGTGATTTATAATGAGCGTCAGCTGCACGCTGCACCAGTCTCGTATCTCTCACGGAGGAGCTCCGGAAGCATAAAAGAGGAGCGACTACAGTGAAGGATGAGAGAGGACCAGGCCTGAATTTTATGTTGTGTTTTACTATGTTTGTGTGGGCGGCAGTCGCCGTGAGGAACTGCAGCCATTTTACTTTCATTTTGTTGTTTATTTTGAAATTAAAGTTCCGTTGAACGTTTGCCGGATCCCGTCTCCTTCTTCTCATATTTAAGAACTGTGTTACAACCACCTTCTCTCATTTCTGGTTTTCTTTACCACAACAAACGTGTTTTCTAAACAGTGTTCAAGCAGCCAAAAAAAGTTAACTGAAAAATGGAAACGTTAACTAAAGGAAACATTGTTCACTAATATAGTTGTTTAATCATCCTCTGCTGAGATCTTGAGAATTTAATTTAATTGTTTGCAGTTGATGTTTCAGTCGCTGACATCAGATCAATTATTATTTGCAGTAGAAATGAATTTGAATGTGAATGAAAAAGTTCTCAACCAAAACATGGCTGAAAAATTTGATATAAAATTATTTATTTCGGTCAACTAAGAAAATAAGTCAAATTAGGTTGAAAGAACATGAGCTGTGGTATTGAAAACCTAAAAAAGTAAGTTCACTTTACTTTCATAAAGTTATTCCAACTAAACTTTATAAGTTCAAATAACTACATATGTCAAGATGAAATACTTAAAATTCTAAGTAAATTCCACTTAACTGAGTCAATGTAAAAGGATAACTAAAGAAACTACATTTTTTACAGCATAATTATACCATCAAAATTGAAAATGAACAAACCTCAGATTCTTGATTTTATTGCATTTTATAAAATGTCCCAACTTTTCTGGTAATGGGGTTGTAGATTACATTTTTATCAATACTTTTCAGAATTGAAGTAACACGCCTAATTTAAGATGGTCTCCCAGTCTGACCAGCTGAAAACTGCCCCAAACCAGCTTTAAGCTTTTTACAACCAGCAAACACACCAGCTTTAGTTTGGGAGACCAGCTAAGTCCAGAAAACCAGCTTAGACTGATGTAAGACGGCAGCTCAAAGAGTTTAGAAACAGAACTAGTGTCTGAAAATGTGTCACTGAATATTAATGTCAGATGAAAAACCTTTGTTGTTTCTGTAGTGCCACAGCAGGACCAAGAAGACAATGATCAAAAATATAGCCATCAGTCCTGCAGCCACTCCAATTATCAGACCATATGAACCTGATCCTGAGATACAAGTATTTTACATTTAGATTAGAGCTGTAAATTGTACAGGAATATTTCAACTGTGTTTATAGTTCTTACTCTCACCTCTGACTGAGATCCAGCTCTTGGGCGACTCTCCTCTCTCTGGGTGTTTGCAGTGGTAGAAACCCTCATGTGACTTTGAGACAGTAGGCATGATCATCTCTGTCGTTTGATTCTGGACGAGTGATCCATCTTTATAGAAATCAGCTCTGAGGATTGATGAGTTTCTTTGTTGATATAAACAGTGTAGAGTCAGAGTATCTCCTTCATTCACAGGATGAACAGGACTCTCCAGAATCACAGCAGCTACAGAAACACAGGAAACATACAATCCCTTACAAAAATGTTAATTAAAGTATGATTTAAACTAAAAACAAGAAAGTATGCTTTCAAACTCACCTGATACTGTCAGTGTAACTTCATCACTGATGTGTGATCCTTTAGTGTCTGATACATTACAGAAGTATTTACCAGCATCAGACTCAGTAACAGAACTGAATGTGTGTTCCTGTTCTTCACTGAAAACACTGGCTGAACCTTCTTTATACCAGTTGTACCTCCAGCTAGTGACTCCTTCAGCATCAAAGTCACATCTGAGAGTGACTGTCTCTCCAGTGAATACATGTTGATCAGGTTTAATGATCACTTTGGGTTTTGGTCTTTCTGTAGAACAACAACAAATCACAATTAAAAATACTCAACAATCAGAGCTGGTTTGGGAATATCTGTCAATATAAAATTATTGGGAATTTGGAAAGCTTTCTGAAATGGTTTCAGACAATCTCATTCTCTCCCTGTAACGCCCGGGATGACAGGAGACGAGGGTAACAGATAACAAGCAAGTTTATTGTACGAGAGCAGACACGTAACAGAGTGCATAGCACAAACGTCAACAGACAATGACTAAGACATGGGCAGGAACTTAAATACACAGATAACGATTACTAAATGATAACAGGTGAGGATACTTAACTAATAGGATGAACGAGGACAGGTGCAGACATGACGTAACAGAATGAAACAAGATTGAACTGAACTAGACATGACAGAACTGAATACGTTACACTCCCTGGTTAATTAATTTTTTTTGCTTTGTTTTTTTTTCCAAATTTTGACATGATAAATCAAAATTTTCTTGGTCTTTTGGCATTTAAAGGATCTTTATATGATTATTACATTCTGCAAGTTCCATAACTTAAAACGTCCTCATCATCAATAAAAAAGCATTTATATAATCAGTGTCAGGCTGTGTGCAGATCCAATGACGATTAAGTCGAAGATAATATAAACATAGATTTAATTCAAACAGTTCAACAGGAATACATACAGGCAGGCAGGCAGGTGACACACAGGTAACATAGACGGGAACCGACCGCGACAGAACAAACACAAGGAGAATATATAGGGGAGAACGTAATTAGGGAGAACTGAAACAGGTGCAGGTGATTAACTAAACAGGTTACACACATGGAGGGCAAATGAAAAGCGAATGGCAGAACTAAACTAAACACAACAGTCCATGGGTGTGACAGTACCCCCCCCTCCCCCTAGATGGACCAAATGCGGAGGGAGGGGGCTCAGGTGGAGGACGAGGAGGAGACGAATGGCAGACAGGACAGTAGACAGACGACCGGAGGGACCAGGGTGGAGACGATGGTGGGAGGAGCCAGGGAGGAGACAACCGGGACTTGGAGCAGGAGGAGGATGGTTGGACCCAGGCCACAGTCACGCCCACCACCCATGGTGGAGCCGCAGGAAGAATCAGCCATGGTGGAGGAAGAGCTGGAGACACCAGGGCGGTGACTGACTGTGGCAGAGCAGGTGTGCAGAGGAGACCAGGGCGTAGCTGGAACGCCGACGAGCCAGGGTGACGCTGAGGATCCGGCGGGACGCGGCGACGCTGGCGGCTCTAGCGACCGAGGTGCTGGCGGGGATCCTGAAGGCCACGGTGGAGCCGGAGCGACAGAAGACCAAGGTGACGACGGAGGGAGTGAGGACGCCAGAGGGACGAAGGGACGAGGCGCAGCCAGAGGAGTGCAGTGCGAGGGTAGGTCGATTAATGACCAAGGCGAAGCCGGAGGGATGAGGGAGCCCAGCGTAGCTAGTGGACTGAAGGGCCACGGTGGAGACGAGGGAGGTTGGAGCCGACAAGGAGCTTGTGGAACGACGGGCCGAGGAGGAGTCTTGGTCGAGGAGGTGGGAGGCAAAGACCAGGGATCCACTGCCCCCGATGGAGCTGCAGATTGGCAGGCCCACTGCAAGCTCACGCCGCAGATGGTGGGCAGAGGGTGAGCAGAGGGGCTGGCAGGATGCAGTGGAGATGGTGGTAGATGGATGAGTGGAGGTGGGAGAGGGAGGCTGGGTGGGATTTCTGAAAAGGCAGATGATTCAGAACAGGCAGATGATTCAGATGATGCAGAACAGGCAGATGATGTAGAACAGGCAGATGATGCAGAACAGGCAGATGATTCAGAACATATCGAAATTACTAAAGAGTCCTCTGAGCACAGGCCATGCTAACCCTCAGCAGCGGTGCAGTGGGCGGGGCCTTCCTCCTGGCCCTCGCTCTCCACCGTAGGCTCCCTCACGAGCGTTGAAGCCGGCTCACGCCCTTGGTCACACTTCTTTGGTCTGACTCCGTGGCGGGCCTTGGCTCTGTCGCTCCACTTGGCAATGGCTCGTGCGGGCATTCCGTGCCGCGAAATGGTGGCTGCTCTCGCTCTGGGTCCGGAGTGGGGCTGGCAAGATCTTCTCCCAGGCTGACGGTAAATGACGAGTTGCAGCTCGCCAGCACCCACTCCACAAAGGCAGCAAAATCCACACGCAGACCCTCTCCGGACAACTGCGCTCTGCATGTGGCATTCAAGCTCACCTGGTAGAACGTGCAGAAGCAGTCGTCCGGGAAGTGTGTCTGATGTGCGAGCTCAAGGAAGGTCCACGTGTGGTCCTCCAACGTTTGTTCCTCCTGCTCCAACAGTAGGAGACGAACACCGGGGAAATCCATGGGGACAGGGAAAAACACAACAAACAAAAACTAAACTAAAAAACAAACGGAGAAAAATGCAGCTAACAATTACCATTTGTGGGTTGGTTCTTCTGTCAGGCTGTGTGCAGATCCAATGACGATTAAGTCGAAGATAATATAACCTTAGATTTAATTCAAACAGTTCCACAGGAATACATTCAGGCAGGCAGGCAGGTGACACACAGGTAACATAGACGAGAACCGACCGCGACAGAACAAACACAAGGAGAATATATAGGGGAGAACGTAATTAGGAAGAACTGAAACAGGTGCGGGTGATTAACTAAACAGGTTACACACATGGAAGGCAAATGAAAAGCGAATGACAGAACTAAACTAAACACAACAGTCCATGGGTGTGACAATCAAGCTGTAAAAATTTGAATCTAAGGTGGCATGTGATGTCACATGGGAACAATCATTTGCATAAGACCGCCTCTGGATTAAAATAACAACGCCTACCTTTAAATCGTCGCCCCGCCCACTGATGTTCAGTCGATCTAAAGTATTCCACATGTTATACTTATTTCAACTGACCCTTCCAAAACCCACCCCCTGTTGCTATGCCGACAAGTCATGTGCTCTCACACCACATATCATGTTCTAAAGGAGTGAAAAATACACCGTGGAGCAAAGAGGACACTGACAACGTATGAAACCATTTCATATTTAATATATCGTAATTTTTTAAAGAAGTTTAAACAATAAATAAATCCACATTTAAACCAAAATATCTGACTTTCTGTTGAGCTAATGACTAAATTAGAAAGTTGTCCGGCTTGATGGGAACAATACATGCACCAAGTTTCGTGACTGTAGGTAAAACTATAAACCCACAACTTTTGTCAAAAGGTGGCACTATAAAGCCCCTCCTTCCCATCCATTTCTAAGGCTTTGCCCTTTGTTTACTGGCCAACAACTTTGACGTGTGTGTCAAGTTTCATGCAATTTCAAGCATGCTAAGAGCCTAAAAAACAACCAAGATTATTATTAAAGTTTAATGCATTGCCATGACAACAGTATTCAAGATATCAAGAGTCCTTTCACAGGTGTGAATCTGCAGTGTCTTGATATTATTCTGATGAAGTCTGAAGCAAATCAGGAAAATATAAGAAGGCGATTTCAAAGCATTTTGAAAGTGACACACTTCCTATTGTCAGTTGGTGGCGCTATGGCTTTGACTCACAATGGTCACATCCATGTGATCAGCCTCATACAAAACACACATCATCAAAATCAGTCAATGTTTATTAGTTATAACACACTTCCTATTTCTCCTTTTTCACCATAAATTTATTGCCTTGCCACGGACAAACCGTTTGAGATATCAAGAAATCCTCTCGCAATTTAGCATCCTCAATGTCTTGACTTCATGCCGACTGAGTTTGGTCCCTAGGAGGAGTATGTCAAATTCCAGAGCACATGTTTTTCAAACAACCTTAAATAGTCGAATTCCTGTTGAGCTGGCGTATGACTTACAGTGCGAAAGTAGTTTGTCCCGATGAGATCTATAACTGTATTAAGTTTGGTTACTGTAAAAAAGGCTGTGGTTTGAGGTCACTCTAACCTCTCTCTATTAAATGTCTCCCTCTGCACACACAGCTTGCCTGAGCCAATCAGCGTTCAGAAACCTTGACCATGTGATCTCCCCCTCTTTCATTTTATATGACTGTTTGAAGGGAAATTCACTGTATTTCTATATATTTAACGGCAGAATTGTTGTAAATATCTTGCTAGACGCATAACTTTTATTATAATCCAGACAGGGTAACACAACCAAGCTTGGAACAGTGTGCATAGCACAAACAATAACCGACAACTGGATAACCACAGACAGGAACTTAAATACACAGATGACTTCTAAATGAGAACAGGTGATAAGGTTTAACTAATAGACTTAAACGAGGACAGGTGTAGACATGACGTAACTAAACTAAATACATATGTGACAGTATTTCATATTGTTGTATTTCATTATTGTTATTATGTATATTCATGTTTACGTTCCTGTTTTTAAGTTTAGAAAACCACAACCACATCCACAACACAAACCAGTCTGTTGAGAGGTGACAATAAATGGGTTATTCAGTTGAATCTTTGTTGGTCTCTAATCGGACAGTGTTTGGTGGGTCAGCACCGAGACAACCGTTTTTTCAGTTAGTGAAGGTGAAAAGGGGTGTGAGCCTCTCATAGACAACTAGTGCTGCAACGACGCGTCGACATCATTAATTACGTCGACTATGAAAATAAGTCGATGTGCGTGAAATGCGTCGACGCGTCACACTTTTTACATTCATCTCGCGTAATGGCGGCTTCTGCTCCTGGGAATGGAGAAAGTTCCATTCTATCACAAAAACCTAGACCACGATTATCAAAAGTATGGGAATACTTTAAACAGAGGTCAATCCTTTGCAGAAGGAATTTATTATAACAAGACAGGATTAACAACAGGAAGAAACGAGCACGAAACTTCAAAGACGAACAAGGACAGGACTGACACAGAGGGAATTTATACAGACTGGCACAAGAGGATAATGAGGGTTACACAGGTGTATGACATGACTACTTAACGGGCACAGGTGGAGACGATGAACTAATAATGACGAGAAGCACATGGTAAAGCAAAACAAAGATCACATGACAACCGAATACAAAACAAAGAACACATGACTAAATGACAGAACGAAACCAAGGAACATGTGACACATGACAGGACAGGGGAACAGGATAAACAGATAAACATAGACACGATTATGACACATACAACCTATGGAATTGGATTTCTGCCAAATTTTTGCAAGCAAGATCATATTTTGAGCGTGAAAAAGGGCTTTTCGCGCGCGCGTGAACTGAGTTGAGGGGAAAATCTTCGTCTCGCAAATAAGAAAATATTTCGAGCGAACGAAAATCAGTTTTGCATTTCAAAGAAGACTATTTGGATGTGCGCAGACGTTCTCTTTCGCACGTGCGAGGTTTCAGTTGCTCGCGCTCCTGATACCCGCCCTGCGCGCTTGCTAAGCGCCGACCGATCACCTGCTCAATGTGCCAAAATTCCAGCCAATCAGAGATGAGGCTGCTGAATTCTGATTGGCTGGCTTGACAACCAATAACAAGACTCCTTGTATTTCAGACAGCGGAAGAGGAAAAATACATTGTTCAGGAGGCGTTTGTTCAATGTCTTGAACACTATCAATGTTCCTTTTAAGACTGTGTAGAAAGTCTTTGACACTCTTCATTTTAAAGTTCAAATGTCTTCCACTGGACGAGCACACATGAGTGGCTTATTTTTAATCAAATCGTATTATTCCATAATGGCGTGTCCCAGTGTTTCTACACCTCAATGAACTGCTAAATTAGTTCTAACTTCTTACTTAAAAAAAGATCACTAGATTAATAAAAAACACTTAATAAAAATAATCGTTAGAGTAGTCGACTAATCAAAAAACTAATCGTTAGATTAGTCGACAGAAAAAATAATCGTTAGTTGCAGCTCTATAGGCAACCATATAAAAGTGTGCGCCATTGAGCCCCCGACCCCCCGACCCCTCCACGACAACTTGTGCTCGGCCCTGAAGACCGATGATTCCTACGTGTGTGCAAATTTTCAAAAGTTTTTGAGCATGTAAAGGGACCCAAAAGTGCCAGAACATTTGTGAAAAAAAAGATAGGAAAACAATATTGCCTTCTCCCTTTCAGGGCTTGGGCCATAATAAATAAAATAAAATTCAATAATCAATAACAACATGACTACTTTTCTGGGTGTGATTTGGTAATGGATGTGAAAAATCCAAAATTCAGATCATGTGAGACAATTTTGGTTAAACAAAAAATGAGCATCTTAATGTGAAGAAGCAAATCATTCATTAATAACATGTTAAACTTGTGTGTGTTTATGAAGAGATGATCAAACTCACCTGACACTGTCAGTGTAACTGCATCACTGCACTTTATCATGAACTATATCTGAACGAGGACATATGAAGGCATAAATCAGCTCACAGTTTCATTGACTCTCACCTCTGACTGAGATCCAGCTCTTGGGCGACTCTCCTCTCTCTGGGTGTTTGCAGTGGTAGAAACCCTCATGTGACTTTGAGACAGTAGGGATGATCATCTCTGTAGTTTGATTCTGGATGAGTGATCCATCTTTATAGAAATCAGCTCTGAGGATTGATGGGTTTTCAAACTGATATAAACAGTGTAGAGTCAGAGTATCTCCTTCATTCACAGGATGAACAGGACTCTCCAGAATCACTCCAGCTACAGAAACACAGGACACATGTGCTGACTGCATAAAGAGTAAGATTATATGAACAGTTCATGAGTTCACACGTACAAATAATCAGATAGAGTAATTAGTATGCATATTTGGCGTGCTGTCCGAGGAGAGGGCTCCGAGCTCGGTATTTGGCCCGAGCCTAGTACCCCCCCTCCCATATTCTGGTTTAAGAAGTAACCAGGCAAGTGTGAGGAGACGGGTGGTGGGATGCTGAAACTGTCCAAAAGCATAGGTGAGTTGACTGCGTCGATGTATATAGGTTTCTGCTCATGCTGATTGGCAGACATGTTGATTGCTGATTAATGACTGCTGGTTGGAGTGATGTAATGATTAGTTAGATCATTTGAACGTGTTCCTCCCGAACTTTGTTAATAAAACATCATTAATACATTTCTATATTTTCTGACAAAATAGATTTTTATTACAACTTGTGCATTAAGTGTTTTGCTGGTTTGATTGTTTTTTGCCCATTGATGTTTCCTGCTCTTGTTAAATCAACCTGCTTCATGAATTGACTGTAAACTGCCAGTGAAATGAATAAATACAGAAACACAGACTCACATTGTACAGTGATATTAACAGGAGGAGATTTCTCTTCAGATTCAGACTGACACCAGTACACTCCAGTCTCTGATGTGATGGTGGATCTGATCGTACATGTAGATCCTGTTCGTGATCCAAACACTGGTGATGAACAATCTTCCAACCGGTCTGTGAATCTTCTGACTGTCCATCCATCAGAGTTACTCTGGTCCTCACAGCTCAGAGAGAGAGAGACAGATGTGAAGTGTTGAGTTTTGCTGGGACTGACGATCAGAGACACTGGAGGAGAAACACCTGACAAGACAATTACAGCTATCATTTTTCAGATTTGAGGATAAGAATTTTCTTTATTAAAGTATAGCCAAAGCATGAACTCACCAGTGACCCACAGTAGTTGTTTGTTGCTGTATGTTGTTATGTAGGCTGGTTTTTCTCTCTCTGCTCTGCACACATAAACTCCTGTGTGATTTACAGTAGCAGAACTGACAGTGTATATTCCTCCAGATCCTCTGCTGCTGTCTGAGAGCAGCTGAAAACGAACTGTGAAAATTGTAAAATATGAGAATGTGTAGATTTCACCTTAAAGTGAAACTTCACCGATTTCAACCCACTTTGAATTGTTACAATGTTGGTAGTTTATGTAATCGGGTGGTATTAGAATAAAAACTCCAAAAAATAATATACGTATGATGATGACGCGTTTAGAGTGCGCCATTGAAAAGGGCGGCTGAGTGGTGCGTTTAAGAGACGCGTTTAATCGTGTTTCATTTTGAGTAAAATCCATGATCTCTGTGAGTGAATGTGATGATGATCGTTTAATTTGGTGTAATAGTCTCTGTTCATTTCATGTTCGTGTTCGGTGTGTATTTTATGGTTATTGATTCGAGAGGATCAGGATTGTGTGCAGTTGCTCGTGAGGGTTTTGCGAGTTCTCTGTAAAACTGAATTCGGTAAAAAAGTGTCCAGTGTAATGTTTATGTGTACAAGATCACGAGCATGTTATATTTGATTTTCATATAGTAATGTTGAAGGCTAAAGTGTGTTGTCTACAAATACAACATTTCAGAGAATTGACACTTTATTTTAGATTGTTGAAATGATCGTTTAGTTTTCCTGCGATATCTGAGTTGGAGCTGATACTGTTACACTGACCCCGTGTGGTGAATTTGAGTACTGCTGTCTTTGATGTTACATGAGTGACACTAAATTATCACCTGTTATTTGTGAAACTATTCACTTAAAGTCATTTAAGAAAACAACAAAGAAACTCCAAACAATTGATTTGTTGAAATAAATAAATTACACAAATATTAAATGTGATTCAGTGTTGATTGATGTATTCAATCTATCCATGTGGAGTTCATGCAGCTAAGTCCTCATACTTCCACGACAAGATCAACGGCGCTACAAACACAGGCTCACTCTTCAAGACATTCAACGCACTCCTCTGTCCCCCTCCACCACCACACCACCACCACCACCCTCTAGACCCCATCCCCTCACACCTTCTACAAGCCATCTCATCTCTCCCACTCTCTTACCAGCACTTACACACATTATTAACTCGTCTCTCGACACAGGCACTTTCCCTACCACATTCAAGCAGGCACAGGTAACCCCACTGCTTAAAAAACCCACGTTAAACACATCACTCGTAGACAACTACAGACCTGTCTCTCTCCTACCATTCACATCAAAAACACTTGAACAAGTTGTGTTCAACTAGGTGTCATCATTCCCCACACAGAACAACCATCTGGACGTCAACCAATCTGGATTCAAGAGTGGCCATTCCACAGCTACTGTCTGTCACAGAATCCCTGCAGATTCCAAATCATCTGTTCTCATTCTACTGGATCTATCTGCTGCCTTCGACACTGTGAACCATCAAATTCTTCTGTCCACCCTCTCGTCACTTGGCATCTCAAGTACTGCACTTCAGTGGTTTGAGTCCTATCTCACAGGTAGGTCTTTCAGAGTCGCCTGGGGAGGGGAGGTATCCAAACCTCATCAACTGATCACTGGGGTTCCTCAGGGTTCAGTTCTCCTCCTATTCTCCATTTATACTACATCACTGAGTCCCATCATACAGGCACATGGTTTCTCCTACCACTGCTATGCTGATGACACACAACTCTACCTGTCCTTCCAACCAGATGATTCCACAGTAGCTGCACGGATCTCAAGCTGTCTGGCGAACATCTCGACATGGATGGAAGAACACCACCTGCAGTTCAACCAGGCAAAGACTGAGCTTTTAGTCTTCCCTGCCACTCCAACTCTACACCACGACATCAACATACAGCTTGGTACAACCACCATTACCCCGTCAAAGTCAGCCATAAATCTTGGAGTTATCTTCGATGACCAACTGACCTTCAGAGACCACATCTCAAGGACAGTCCGTTCATGCAGATTTGCACTTCGCAACATCAGGAAAATCCGGCCCTTTCTGACTGAGCACGCAACACAACTTCTCGTCCAAGCCCTGGTCATTTCAAGGTTTGATTACAGCAATGCTCTTCTGGCTGGACTGCTGTCAAGTGCAATCAAACCTCTTCAAATGATCCAGAAAGCTGCTGCACGTCTTGTCCTCAACGAGCCTAAAAGAGCCCACGTCACGCCTCTTTTCATCTCTTTGCACTGGCTACCCCTCGCTGCTCGCATCAAGTTCAAAGCGCTGATGCTTGCTTACAGATCCACCACAGCCTCTGCACCTTCCTACCTCCACATACTGCTACAACGCTACGTCCCCACCAGAAGCCTGCGATCACTAAAGGAACGAAGGCTGGTGGTACCGTCACAGAGAGGCACAAAATCACTCTCCAGAACATTCTCCTTCACTGCTTCCTGCTGGTGGAATGATCTCCCTACCTTCATCATCAGGAGCACAGAATCCCTGGCAATATTCAAGAGTCAGCTGAAGACTCATCTCTTTCGTGAGCACTTAACCCTTTCATAAAAAATAAATAAAAATAATCTATCCTTTCCTTTTTCCCTTCCTACTCTAGATTATGTTACTGAGCAATGTATGAAACTTGTATTGTGAGCACTTCCTGTGTCTATTTGCCAATTCATGAAAAATTGATTGTTTGTTTTCCTCACTTGTAAGTCGCTTTGGATAAAAGCGTCTGCTAAATGACTAAATGTAAATGTATTCTTGTTAGCTGGCAACATATATGTAAATGAACCGTGTTTACTCATTCTCCATGTTAAAGAATTATACACACTCATATGTCAGCAAAACTACAGAGAATACTTCTGTGTTTTTGTATCTTCACCCATGGACAGTCTGATGGACAGAGGTTTATTATCACTGAAAACTGTAACTCACTCCTGATAAACCTTTACTCTTTCATTTCTTGAACCCGGAACAATTCAAGTCTACATGCCCTGTCTCTATTGTTTGGATTCAGAAATATGAATATTTCAGACTTGAATAAAATCAGCTAATTCAGATGATACAACATGAAGTACATTACTGACCTGATGAGACAGTTTCAGTGAACCAGCTGAATGTCCAGCCTGTAGAGGAGCCGATAACCTCACAGATCAGAGTCACTGGATCTCCTTCAGTCAACCACTTCTGAGGAGAAACTCTTAACTGGACTTTATCTGAAATAGACAAATGAAAGGTGCAAAGATCACCCTATGTGGGGTTCAAACCCACATCCTTCAGGTTAGTAGCTCTGAGCTCAAAGCAGGGTTTCACACCACCTTCATCTACACCAGCAGTAGTTCAAAGGACGAGGTGGTGTCTGTAGAGTAATTACATATTCAAGACAAAGTAAATGTCAAAAGATACTTTATTTTTCTATATTCTTCATAACAAATTTTGTCCATGTAATATTTCTGATGAAATTGGCATTTGTGGTGTTTTTTGTTACACCTCAGAACTGTCTGTGTGGTTTTACTAGTTCAACACATGAATTATTTATATAACTTGTTTAAAAACTGTTTTTATAATCATGACACTCCTTTTCACTGATAGCCCCATAGTTCAAAATACATACACAAAAATCTAATAAAAAATCCAAGAAGTTCGTAAGAATGTTCCTTTGGGGATCTTTAAACAGGAACTTTAAGAAATTATTTACAATGTTTTTTTTGTGGATGCTGCACACTGGAGGTGTTTGAGGAGAAACTCCCTGATATGATTGTAAAGCGCTTTAGACGTACAGGAGTTCATAGTACTGATTCCTGGGACTGATTGCACACACACCTGCAGTTCATTACACACACATTATTTAAGCACGCAACACACCACCACCACCACCACTACTACTACTACTACTGTGAAGTCCTGTTTTGCTACGGTGGTCATTTCTGACCATTTCATCTGTGGATGGTTATTCTGTGTTTGATCTTGGACGGTTTCCTGTTGTTTGATTCTCTGCTGCCCGTGCCGACTATTGCCTGTTTAATGGATTGTGATTGTAAGCCGCCTGTCCTGATCTTTTGCCCGATTATCGGACTGTGTGTGTTTACCGCCTGTCTCGACCCAAGCCTGTCCCTGTTTACGATTCTATTTTGCCTTCTCCACCTCCACTGCTGTGTGTCGACCCTGTACTGTTTGACTCTGACCAAAATAAAGCTGCAGATGGATCTTCACTCCACTGACTGTGTTACAAAAGTGCTTTACAAATGATTCATTCATTCTTCTTAAATTTTGTCTTCAGAAAAAAAGATAAGAACATTCTTAAGAAAAGTTTTTGGGAATTGAAAACATTCCTTGAGTTAGAAAATAAGAAAATAGCAGTGAAGAATTTTATTCTTGAGAATGTTTTCTGAATCCGGCCCCTGGATTGTAACAGAATCACCCATTTATGAATCAAATTCACTCACCTTCAGTGTGTCCAGAGTGGATGTTTGAAATCAGCACTAAAAATACAAAGTAATAATAATAATTAAAAAACTCATGAAAGATTATGTGTAATTATAAATGTTCCTGGTAAAGATAATCAAACTCATCCATTGGTTATCCTGAGAGAGTTTCTATGGGATTTTTTTTCAAAGTTCTTCCTGTGAGGAAACAGACTGTGTTTCTCTTATGGGTCCCTGTGATGTCTTCTGTTTGTAAGTTAGTTTTAGGTATAAAGGTCTGTCCCACAGAAAGAAATGTGGCTCAGATTCTCTGAAGACAGACTAACATCATTGCTGAAGATCTGTTAAACTGCTTCCTTCAGTAAATTCTCCTCCTCACGAGATTTCTGGTCAAGTTTACTTATTAGAGAAATCATTAGAGTGTGGTCTGTGTGGTCATTAGAGAAATCTAATACATTAACAAGACAGCCAAACGACAGCTCAGACAAATACAGGAAAATATAACAATTATTGAATATGGAGCTGATCAACTTTGCATTATACTTTAGGCATTTTATAAATGCATATTCTTCTTTAGCTTGTGAAACACCATACACTGTGTGCACAATTATTAGGCAAGTTATATTTTTGAGGATCAGTTTTGGTATTGTAGGACTACAGTGCTCTTGGTCAATCCAAAATGTTAACAAACCCTCAAACCTGAACATTTAAGTAGTGAAACTGAAGTTTTGGCTTTCTTAAGAGAATATCTACATGTACACCATTATTAGGCAACTATTAGTGTGCAGAATTATTATGCAACTAAATGAAAACCAAATATTTTCCCATCTCACTTGTTTATTTTCACCTGTTAAAGTGAGAATAATAAACAAACTCAAAATTTACTAATAAACATTTCTGAAAATTCAAAAAGAGAACCTCAGTGACCAATATAGCCACCCTTCTTCTCGATAACAGTCTCAAGCCTTCCATTCACGGGGTCGATCAGTTTCTTCTGGTCAGAATCAACTTTTTGTGCAGCCGCAACCACAGCCTCCCAGACACTGTTCAGAGAGGTGTACGGTTTACCTTCACTGGAAATTTCCTGCTTAAGAAGGGCCCAAAAGTTCTCAATAGGGTTTAAGTCAGGTGAAGAAGGGGGCCATGTCAATAGTTTTTCATTTGTAAGGCCTTTACTGGCCAGCCACGCAGTGCAGTACTTTGATGCATGTGATGGAGCGTTTTCTTGTATAAAAATCAAAGTCTTCTTGAAAGATGCAGACTTTTTCCTGTACCACTGCTTGAAGAAAGTGTCTTCTAACAATTGGCAGTAGGTCTGAGAGTTGATTTTGAGTCCATTTTCAACCCGAAAAGGTCTAACTATCTCATCTTTAATAATACCTACCCCACCTCCATCTTGCTGGTGTCTGAGTCGAAGTGGAGCTCTGTGTCCGTTACTGATCCGACCACGGGCCCATCCATCTGATCCATCAAGAGTCACTCTCATCTCATCAGTCCACAAAACCTTTGAAAAATCTGTCTTCAGATATTTCTTGGCCCATTCAAGTTTCAACTTATGTGTCTTGTTCAGAGGTGGTCGGGTTTCAGCCTTTCTTACTTTGGCCATGTCTCTGAGAACTGAACACCTCGAACTTCTTGACACTCCAGGTCGGTTGCAGTTGTGGAATATGGCAGCGCTGGAGGATAATGGGTTCCTGGTAGCTTCATATTTGATTCTTCTCAAATCTTTGACGCTTAATTTGCGTCTTTTCTTCTCGACACGTTTCTTGCGACCCTGTTGACCATTTGCTACAAAACGTTTGATGGTTCTGTGATCACGCCCCAATATCTTAGATAATTCAAGAGTGCTGCATCCCTGCACTCAAAAAAATATTTCAGTCTAAACATAAGTTTTATGTAATTTAATTACATACCAATTTTCCATCCATTTGGATTACATATTTTTAACATAAACAAACTAATAAACTTAATGTGATTCATATTTGTCAGTCATATGTAAATGAAATGGGTCAGATTTATGTAATAGTTCACAGAAAAATGCCCAGGTTTATTAACACTGTTTAGTGGTCATGTGTGTGCGCACTACTGAGTTAAAGTACCATTGAAGCAGTGTCAGAGTTAATGAGATCATTAAGTGATGATTGAACATTAATGATGAACACCTGCTGTTAACAAGCAGAATCACTGAAGGACAGAGAAACACAAGAACTACAACTGACTTCAGCCACAGCCTTCGATGAAATCAACTGAAGATAAAAGACATTTAATCTCTCAAGATCTCATTGAACAACTCCAACAACTCTACAAAACTTTCCCAGCTTCACTCACTACTAACTACACTGACTTTATTTCTGTCATACGTCTACAGAATTTCTAATGAGAACTAACAGATTTAGATGTTAATGATTTATTGAGATTCATTTGAAGTTCAACCATCTTTGAGGTTAGTGTTGGCTTTATTTGGTGTCTTGACTGTAATATGTTACCCGTTCTCTGTCTGTTGTCTTTTGTACTGGCACAAATGTTAAACAAATGTTTGATCATGTGCTGTTGTTTGAGTTGTGGTGAGGAGAGTCAACATTTGATAGTCTGATCTCATCCAGAGTTACAGTAAAACTGTGATTCTATGGTTTGAGAATCAGCAGTGTTGTAGCAATCAAATAATATATATATATTTTAAATCTGTTTTTGCACAATAAAATTTCAGGCTGCATGCATTGGAGTGAGAGGTTTTTTTTTTTAAACCTGTCACCATTGTTGTGATTCATAAGTTGATTCTTGATGTCTGTACAACCTGATGGTGAACATTTCATAGCAGTTTATCACAACACTGCTTTACTATAATGTATAGCACAAAGCTAACAACGCATCATCCATTTCATCAGAGACTAAATAATGACTCATAATCATCGCTAAACCATCAGCACCTGGTCATACATTCTCTTGGCAGACATCAAGAATCATCATACAAATCACAACAATGGTGACAGTTTAAAAAAAAAAACAAAGGGGTCTCTTGCTCCAATGCATGCAGACTGAAATTTTATTGTGAACAAACAAATTTTTAAGAAATGTATATTATTTGATTGTTACAACATTGTTGAGTCTCACACCATAGAATCACAGTTTTACTGTAATGCACCACCCATTTCAGAGTTTAAACTCCAAATGAGATCAGATTACCAAATGTTGACTCTCTTCACCACTACTCAACAATGAGCACATAATCAAACATTTGTTTAACATATGTGCCATAACAAAAGTGTTTCAACAACACTCAGTTGTTAGAAGATCTGATACAATAAAGTCAAGACCCCATTTAAAGCCAACACTGACTTCAAAGACGGTAACTTCAAATGAATTCAATAAATCATTAACATCTAAACCTGTTAGTTCTCATAAGAACTTCTGTAGACGTATGAAAGACATAAAGTTAGTGCAGTTAGTAGTGAGTGAAGCTGGGAAAGTTTTGTAGAGTTTGTGGAGTTGTTCAATCAGATCTTGGGAGATTAAATGTCTTTTATCTTCAGTTGATTTCATCGAAGGCTGTGGCTGAAGTCAGTTGTAGTTCTTGTGTTTCTCTGTCCTTCAGTGATTCTGCTTGTTAACAGCAGGTGTTCATCATTAATGTTCAATCATCACTTAATGATCTCATTAACTCTGACACTGCTTCAATGGTACTTTAACTCAGTAGTGCGCACACACATGACCACTAAACAGTGTTAATAAACCTGGGCATTTTTCTGTGAACTATTACATAAATCTGACCCATTTCATTTACATATGACTGACAAATATGAATCACATTAAGTTTATTAGTTTGTTTATTTTAAAAATATGTAATCCAAATGGATGGAAAATTTGTATGTAATTAAATTACATAAAACTTATGTTTAGACTGAAATATTTTTTTGAGTGTGTGAAAGACTTTTTACAATTTTTGACTTTTCAGAGTCAGTTAAATCTCTTTTTTGGCCCATTTTTCCTGAGGAGAAGAATCTCCCTAATAATTATACCTTGATATTGGGTGTTGATCTCCTTAGGCCACAGCCTCCCTCATTACACAAATACACATCACCTGATATGCATTCAATCCAATAAGCATTCAAGTTTATACAGCTTGGACTTGGAAATTATGGATAAAATGATGATATGGTCAAAATAATCACTTGCCTAATAATTGTGCACATGTTCCTCAGCTTCACAACACACAAATGTTTATTTTATCATCACAGCAGAAAAAAACTGAAATTGATTGAGAAACTTGAAGCAACGGTCTGATCTAAAGTCTGACTAAAGATAAACTCATACTAGTGAACATCTACTGAAGACTAACTAGTGAACATCTACTTCATGAACATCCAACTGAACAAAATAAACCAACAGAACTGATTCAACAAACACTATTAAAAAGCAGAAGATCGAGTGACTGAACAAACAGACTGACTCAAACACAACAGAGTTCATTTCTCTTTCACAAACAGCTCTAACTGCACACTTCCTCTCTCAAGATCGTCTTTCACTCATATATCATGAACTAGAGCTGGATCTGAAACACTGAGAGCAGCATGAAAAGAATAAAAATCCAAGAACACTAATTCATCACTTGAACCTGTTCAATCCTATTCATAATATGAGCAGTTAACATCCACTGAAAATAATACTCACAGAGCACAAGAGGAAGCTGACTGAGCTCCATACTGACCGAATAATGACAGACGGTTAAAGACACAGACTGAGTTAAAGCCTCAAGACTTCCTGAAACCTCCAGTCAGATCTTTAGGAACAGAATGACAGATTAAAGACACACAAATGAAGCTCATGTGTTACAGAAAACCTTCTGATAATTTTGATCATCTTGTAACATGTTTTCAAAAAATGTCACAAAAGTTCATACTGAAATGTTGTCAGGACTCATTCAGGATCAAACTGAAGAGCAGCAGTTTGATATTTTGATAATTAATATTCTTTTGTGTTTAATGGAGAAGGAAAAGGAAGCAATACTTTCATGTCTCTTTATTGTAATAATGGTATTAGCTGTATTTATAACTTTATAAGTTAAGAAGCAGAAACTGGTGAGCGACTGCTGTTCCTCAAACACTGGTTAATGTCACTGAGCTGAAATGGAACAAACCAAACCACAACTATGAGCTCATCTCTACCTATTTCTACATCAGGGCTCTGACAATAAAGTTATCGAGTTTGACACTGATATATTTGTACCTCTGAACAGTTTAATATTCACACAAGGCGCAATGGTTTTTGTTCCTCTTAATATAAATATAATGTATAATGTTATATAAATTCAGCAGTAAATTCCTCAGTGTTATTTTAACAGCTCAGTGTTCATCTTCATGCGATCACAGTCAGACTTGATGATGGTGGGATCAGATCTCTGTGTGGATCACACCGGCTGTTCTCAGACTGCTTGTGCATACAAAAATATCACTGGATTATTACCATTAATAACAAGAGGAATGTTTGGAAACCCATATTTACCACTGAAACAATGCAGTGAAAGATATAAATAAATAACTAAAACCATTATTTTTTTATTGGCTGAACATATTAATGTGTCTGACTTTTGCACAGTACTGTATATATTTACACAGCTAGATGGATCAGCTTTAGGTTCACATGTGTAACTCACTGAAGTTTGGAGCTAAAGCGCTTGGACTTTTATATTTGTTTACTTCAAAAGTCTCCCATTCAAAACTCTTCAAGAATATGACATTTGAGTTTATGTCAAAGACATTGTGTGCCTTTGTTAGGATTTACTAACAGGTAGATTGTAACAATTAAACAAAAGAAGCAAAAACAGCATGAAATGATTCAAAAACAGGTTTATTGAAACGATCCAAAAGAAAAATCCCAAAACAATCTCTCTGTGACCATAATCCACTTTCTGTTTGATCGAGTGTGTGCATGTGTGTAAATTATTCTACAAGAAAACTTCATTTACAGTATTTATGCATAATACAGGGAGTGCAGAATTATTAGGCAAATGAGTATTTTGACCACATCATCCTCGTTATGCATGTTGTCTTACTCCAAGCTGTATAGGCTGGAAAGCCTACTACCAATTAAGCATATTAGGTGATGTGCATCTCTGTAATGAGAAGGGGTGTGGTCTAATGACGTCAACACCCTATATCAGGTGTGCATAATTATTAGGCAACTTCCTTTCCTTTGGCAAAATGGGTCAAAAGAAGGACTTGACAGGCTCAGAAAGGTCAAAAATAGTGAGATATATTGCAGAGGGATGCAGAAGTCTTAAAATAGCCAAGCTTCTGAAGCGTGATCATCGAACAATCAAGCGTTTCATTCAAAATAGTCAACAGGTTCGCAAGAAGCGTGTGGAAAAACCAAGGCGCAAAATAACTGCCCGTGAACTGAGAAAAGTCAAGCGTGCAGCTGCGAAGATGCCACTTGCCACCAGTTTGGCCATATTTCAGAGCTGCAACATCACTGGAGTGCCCAAAAGCACAAGGTGTGCAATACTCAGAGACATGGCCAAGGTAAGAAAGGCAGAAAGTTGACCACCACTGAACAAGACACACAAGCTGAAACGTCAAGACTGGGCCAAGAAATATCTCAAGACTGATTTTTCTAAGGTTTTATGGACTGATGAAATGAGAGTGAGTCTTGATGGGCCAGATGGATGGGCCCGTGGCTGGATTGGTAAAGGGCAGAGAGCTCCAGTCCGACTCAGACGCCAGCAAGGTGGAGGTGGAGTACTGGTTTGGGCTGGTATCATCAAAGATGAGCTTGTGGGGCCTTTTCAGGTTGAGGATGGAGTCAAGCTCAATTCCCAGTCCTACTGCCAGTTTCTGGAAGACACCTTCTTCAAGCAGTGGTACAGGAAGAAGTCTACATCCTTCAAGAAAAACATGATTTTCATGCAGGACAATGCTCCATCACACGCGTCCAAGTACTCCACAGCGTGACTGGCAAGAAAGGGTATAAAAGAAGAAAATCTAATGATATGGCCTCCTTGTTCACCTGATCTGAACCCCATTGAGAACCTGTGGTCCATCATCAAATGTGCGATTTACAAGGAGGGAAAACAGTACACCTCTCTGAACAGTGTTTGGGAGGCTGTGGTTGCTGCTGCACGCAATGTTGATGGTGAACAGAATGAATCAAAACACTGACAGAATCCATGGATGGCAGGCTTTTGAGTGTCCTTGCAAAGAAAGGTGGCTATATTGGTCACTGATTTGTTTTTGTTTGGTTTTTGAATGTCAGAAATGTATATTTGTGAATGTTGAGATGTTATATTGGTTTCACTGGTAAAAATAAATAATTGAAATGGGTATAAATTTGTTTTTTGTTAAGGTGCCTAATAATTATGCACAGTAATAGTCACCTGCACACACAGATATCCCCCTAAAATAGCTAAAACTAAAACTTCCAAAAATATTCAGCTTTGATATTAATTTTTTGTGTTCATTGAGAACATGGTTGTTGTTCAATAATAAAATTAATCCTCAAAAATACAACTTGCCTAATAATTCTGCACTCCCTGTATATAAACTCAACTCCAGTGTTCCTGTGGAAAGAACATGCAGGTCTAACAAGAAAACAGTCGTGTTTATGTGTCTGTGTGAATATTGTCAGTCAGAGTCAGAAACTGCACAATACACATTTTACCCACAATTCCTTTGGCTTTGAGTTGTCAAATGGCTTCACACAGACAACACAAAAGTTTTCTCTGTCTGAGGTCTCAGAAACTTCACCACTGGGTTTCAACATTTCTGACTGATCTGAACGTCTTTGAAACCACATCAGTTCCTTCTTTTAAACAGTGGCAGGCACAGCTCTATCTGTGTGACGAGTCCACTGGAGACAAGATGAAGATGAACACTGTTGCAGTTTATTACAAAAAGTGAAATCAATACAAGAAAACAGAACAATCACTTGAACAAGAACCAAAGCAGAACTCACTAACAGCAGGTTACATGAACAACAGATAAAGAAAGATAAAGAAACAATTCTTGTTATTAGTTTTTATGGCAGATTGTAACCATGGCTAATCAGGTGCATACCGCCACCTGCTGTATCGGAGTATGCAGCATGGATTATATATTTACATTTACATTTAATCATTTAGCAGACGCTTTTATCCAAAGCGACTTACAAGTGAGGAAAACAAACAAGCGATTCTTCATGAAGAGGCAAATAGACACAGGAAGTGCTCGCAATACAAGTTTCAGACATTGCTCAGAGTAACATAAGCTAGGAAGGGAAAAGAAGGGATAGAATTTTTTTTATCTCAATAAATCAACTTTACATTAAAAAAAAACACCATCTAAATCCTATAATATACACATGCATCCTTCAGATATTCCACAACATCATCCTGTGCATCTTTTACACCTTCTCCTGTTGTTCCCAAAACACCCTCAATGTTCCATTTTCTTCATGTCTGACTTAATCCTCTCTTCCCTATACTTCCTACAATGCAACAGTTTATCTTCTGCACTTTCTGTGATTTTACATTCCATACATTCATCTGATTTACTTTTATGTAACAAAAACAATGTTTTAGATTGTTAGATTGTTTTAGATCAGATTTCTGTATACTTTAATATTCCCTTCCACTATTATCCCTATTATTATTTCCTTCCACTATATCCCATTTGTCCTGCCATTTCTTCATCATTTCTTTTTAATTATTGCCTTAGCTTCTCCTTTCCCAAAGGGAATATTTATAATATCTTTGCTATTTTCAAACAAGCAATGGAAACATGAGGGCTTTATATGCACACGGACTCATGACTAACATGAAACACCTGAACACAATAAACCAAAGAATGTGACGCATAAAACAAGGGAACCAATCAGAACATGAGACCAGGGAATCACATGACAAAACCAGGAAACAAAGGAACTATGAACATGTAACAAAACCCAAAACAGATGTGACATTTCCCCCTCAAAGAGTGACTCCAGACGCCCCAACCGAACATAAACCAGAACACAAAAAGTCCAGGAGGAAGGATGGAGAGCCAGTCCTGGAAAGGGAAACTGGTCCTGGATCATGGCATGGTGGCGGGCCTGAGATTATCTGCTTTCCCTTAATGGATAAAATATCATTTTTGTGAAGAAAATGATTAGAAAAGACATAATTATCATTGATGGACATGACATGTACCCTAAACTGTAGAATGACTCATTTAACTGAGAGACTGAGAGTGAAAGAGGAAGTGATGAACTGTGAAGAGAAGCTCACATGTGCTGTGTCCCAATTCACATACTATCCGTCCGAAATAACAGGCCTTCGAAATTAGAATTAGTGAGTCCCAAATCGTAGTATGTTGAAGTGAGTATTCGAAAGATACCCGGATGTTCTACGTTTTCCAGTTAGAATCCGAAGTTCAGATCCATGCTAATATTGCCCACAACCAGTTGAACAAGGATTCGATTAGAACTACAAAAAGTGTTAAAAAACTACTAACATGATGTATGTAAGAGACCGACTGAAGAGAGACTTTAACTGAATGTGGAGGATTTTAACTGTGACAAGATGATTGACAGGGCAGTTTAAACGGTGACATGTTGCACGAAACTAAGCGACAGAGCGTCTGTTAAAGACACAATTATGATGAAGTAGTGTGTCCCAAAGCTTGAATACTCTTCTGATACACACAAAGTATGTACTTTTCTTCACAAAAACAGTAGATACTTTTAGGGCATAGTATAAGTAGGTGAATTGAGACACAGCAAAGATCTTGTTTTCAGATCTTGTTTTATTCGTGCTTCATGACACTCAACACATAAGAATCTGATTTAGAGGTGCTTGCTAAGCATCTGCATCATGCATCTGTTTTTCATGAATCTCGAACCTTAATACAGATTTTCTCAATTACTTAGAAATCAATTAGCCAAATTTTATCAAAGTACCACCATTTTCTAAAAGATTTCTCAGAACTGTAGCAACTTGCTCAAATGGATGAAATATATTCACAACTGAATCATAACACGTTATGACTAATTATGAATATGAATCAACCACGAAGGGAATTAGGTATATATCGATAATCAATTACAACGAATTATAATTAATCATGAACATATATGATCTAAAATTATTTCTAGGTTTAGAATTAATTTAGAAAGACTGGTTTGTTTTGTCCAGCAAAACTATCAGTCTGATTTTCTTATCAATTCTGGAAAGGAAGTTTTCTTCTCTGGCCACGAAAAGGAAACTTATTCTAGTATTTAAAAAAAGCATAAAGCTAGCGAAATCAAACGTTAAAGTGACTTGGTTCATGTATGAGTTACCCAGAGACAATGAATTGTGTGAATACAAGGTGTTTAATATATGAATATATGATGTATATACACGAATACATATAACTAAATCTAAGCAAAGCATACAATAAAATAACGAAAGGAAAGAAAGAAAGAGTTGATCAAAGAAAGCAAGATTACAAACAGTTCTACCTTTTGAGAGCCAGCAACGAAATCACTTCAGACAATAAAGTTAAAGCGCATCGAAATTAATTCGGATACTTGCATTTGTACTTTGTGCTGTGGTGAATGCCGTTCAAACTTCCGTGCGGAGCTGGAGTTTCTATTGGTCTCTTCCTGAGGTGATTCTTCGGCGGGAATTTCAAAACGGAACTAACTGTTTGTAAAATGCCGGAAAATAAAAGAAGAAAGAATGTCTCGTCTAAGATGAAAACGACTGAGCGTGGATCCGCTCGTGTTTAGGTGTTATAAAGGTAACTCCAGTCACACCCATTCTGGGCCGTACGGACCAATAGGGAACATGGACTTTTAGCGGGAAAACGTTCCTTTGTCTGTTTTTTATGGCCTAATTTGCATTATCTACAGAGGTGCTTAAGCTGGGTTCTTTTCCCTCCAAAGTACCTTAAAAGTAGAATAATGCATATTATCACAATAAGACACCAATATCTAGGTATGAAATTAACAGAGGAACGTTTTGAATCCAAGAAACGCATGTTTCTGACTCTCTTTTAGGGAGTAAATGTTCTTACATTCAAATATAAGCATTTTACAGTGAAACTAACACAACTACAAGATGTAACTAAGTGGGAGTGATATAGACATGCATGCAAAAAGAAAAGCACAGGAAAAACACTTAGGGAATATTCATATTTTGATGAATGTCTCTATGTGTGTGCGTGGAATTCATTCCACTGGTCTTGTGAGGGACAAGGAATTTGGTGTGAGCTGATTAGTATCTCTTTGAAGATGGGAGATTCTGCCTTGTCTCGCACCTCGCCACTTAAAGTGTCACTTGTCCGTGGGGGGGACCAGGACATTCGGAGCCGACTAAGATTTACTTATGCGACTCAGAGAGTTAAAAGCTTTTCTTAAAACCTAAAATGAATTGGTCGTTCATGATCCGGTCCAGTCCAGACGCTACAGAACTATTAAGACTATTCTTGTGATTCACAACTCTCAACACATATTCAGCACTTCACACCATTTGTTCATGTTCAGTAGAGTAAAAAACCATCACAGCGTCACATGAGCAGCAGTTCTCATGTGAACACTAATATGTAACAGTTTCACACGCCAGTCAGAATCACAGAACCTAAAAATAATCTTGTGTGAATTCTGTACGAAAGAAATGCATGTTCAATAATTGATCGAAATTTTATAGTTATATTATTTTTCTCTCCATACGAACTGTAATCATTTCTGTAGATTACAGTATTTTTATGCTGCAAAGTCCAAACTATTGAGAGATTCATTAGTCAGAGGTCATGATTCTTCTGCTTTCATGTGACACCACAATATTTAAAAAAAATTCTAACAGTAACATACCGTTTTCCATTAAAACAGCATTATACCAGAGAAAACATCACATAATACTCATGATTATTTTGACTGATTTGTTTGTCAATTAAATATTCTGATGATTATGACTTCTAATAAATCAGTGATGTGTTTTACCTCTTATTCTGCAGCATTTGTAAATCAGCACGACTGTCACTAGCAGATATGGACAAGCTGCCAGTGCAGAACTGAGTATGTTGAATCTGAATGACACTGAAAAAGAGACACACAAGCACTTTATCATGAACTATATCTGAACAAGGACATATGAAGACATAAATCAGCTCACAGTTTCATTGACTCTCACCTCTGACTGAGATCCAGCTCTTGGGCGACTCTCCTCTCTCTGGGTGTTTGCAGTGGTAGAAACCCTCATGTGACTTTGAGACAGTAGGGATGATCATCTCTGTAGTTTGATTCTGGATGAGTGATCCATCTTTATAGAAATCAGCTCTGAGGATTGATGGGTTTGGATGTTGATATAAACAGTGTAGAGTCAGAGTATCTCCTTCATTCACAGGATGAACAGGACTCTCCAGAATCACTCCAGCTACAGAAACACAGGAAACATGTGCTGACTGCATAAAGAGTAAGATTATATGAACAATAAAAGATTTCTATTTTTTCTGACAAAGCAAATCAAAGTTTCCTTGATCTTTGACATATAGGACGTCTTTCTATCATTATTACATCCTGCAAGTTGCATAACTTAAAACGCCCTCGTCATCAATAAAAAAGCATGTATATAATCAAGCAGGAAAAAAGCTTAGTTTGGAACAGAGATGGCACGTGACGTCACATGGGCACAATTATTTGCATACGACTGTCTCTGGATCAAGACAACAGTGCCTATTTTTACATCATTGCATCATTGTCCCCTGCAAGGGAAATATTATTTTTTATTATAATCAATCATACGGATTATACATGATTCATTTTGTTAATCTTACATGAGTTACATATATTTCCTTATATGATGTTTTCAAAAGAGTGTTAACTGTGTAAGAATGTGAAGTGATGAACTGAAGGTCTGTATAAAAACAGACTGTTGCCCAATGGAGGTCAGATCCTGATTGAGGAGCATGAAGAGTACATGTGTTTTATGGCTAAGTAAAATGGCGGTTTACGTTTGTATGCTTTACCATTTATCTTTCACGCTATAGTTTCTCTGAGGAACGATTTGAGAATAATGACTTTTCTGCCCTCAAGGTCATAGTTGGAAAGAAGTTAGGGGAGTTAAGATGTCTCCAACTAAAATTTACACACGTTAGGTGGATAACTATTATGGGAGGTTGGTGATTATTATGGGATGTCGAAGAACCAGGAATTTGAACTTATATGGTAAAAGGAAGTAAGATGTCTTTATGATAATTTGCTCATTTGTTTATCCAATCAATTTTGAAAGTCTTTGTTTGCTGAAAAATGAATATGTATGATTTGACTGGATAAATACTCTGTTTTGTGTGGAGTTCACTTTGTAGTTCTCTGAAGAGAGACTACCCTGAAATTCGATTTTCAGTAAAGTTGGTTTGATAATTTTACTATTGAAGTGGCCAAACTTTAATCACATGGTTGAATTTTCACCACACCCCGCCCACTGATGTTCAGTCGATGAGCAGCAAGTGGAACTAAAGTCGTTTCCGATACGATTGTGATAATAAGATTGAAATGCCACGCAGGCGTTGTGTTGTTGTCACAAGGTTGTGCATGAAGTATGCGTTTCTCACAGTGAACCTTCTCGCACAGATGTTGTGCAAGATCAGGACCTGCAAGACCTGCAGCACAGGCTCTACTCTTCAACACAATGGTGACCCTAAAAAATCAATTTTATGGTAACAGTGTTGCCAGTACTAAACCTTTTTTTTTTTTTACTTACAGTTTAAGTCTTTTTATCTTACACCCTTAACCCTTTCCACCCCACAGGAAAGTCATGTAGTGTCCACACTACAAAGAGTAAAAGTAACATTGACACTGTGCTGCAGTGAGATAAATAAATAAATATATAAGTGATGATAGAGTATTAGTGATGAACACCTGTTCTTAACAAGCAGAATCACTGAAGGAAAGAGAAACAATAAAAAGAGACAAGATGACTGTGTCTTCTGTCTATGTGTGTGAAGTGATGCAAGACTTCAAAATGTTTTGTGCACTCTATGATTTCAATATCCTTCAAAATAACTGTTCACTGAAACATTTCTGAATCTCGCTGTGACGAGCTCGGCGGGCGAGAGCCGTGGGGGAACGGCGCGAGGCCGGTGACGTGAGGGTTAACGAGTTAACAGTTGTTGATTAAACGTGTTGAATGTTCGCCGTTCCCGCCTCCTTCTTCCCATATTTATGAACTTTGTTACACTCGCGTTGTAAAATCATAATACAAAATTAAAACACACATAATATCAAGGATTAAACTCAGAAAGAGATCAGTAAATCAGATGAGTCCATGATGATTATGGCATTATCACATTCAAAACACATTCAACTCAACACGTTCAACTTCCTCTTGGCTTTTTTTTTTTGCCATAAGTGCTTTATAAACACACAGTTACAGCAGTCAGAGAACAACTAATGTTATAAAGTCAAGGGTCAAGAGGCCAACTAAGGCAAACATTGACCACCATAATGATGACTACAAACTATAAACCTCTGTTAGTTTTTTTTTTTAACAAGATCTTCTGTACATCTATGAAAGAAAGAACAGGCCTGAAGGGAGCCTGATCATGACCTGGGGGTCATCCTGTCCTAAATCTAGGGTGTAAGGCCTAAAATGGTCATATATTAGGTATAGGCCTTATGTCATGGAACAGTGTCTTTTCTTTTTACCATGTGTGGAAAAGTACTGATGTTAAGAGGTGTAACCTTGAAGGGTGCAGGGGTATAAAAGCTGAGGAAACCCGTCCTTCTAGGTCGCATTATTATTGTCATTTCTAGAAATACACTCGTTGTTATTGTTACATTTTATATGACTGTTTGAAGGGAAGTTTTCTGTATTTCTATATATTTTAACGGCAGAATTGTTGTAAATATGTTGCTACACGCATGTGCATTCATAGCCCAATCAGAGCAGCACCATACGAGCTCCTCATCGCTAACAAGGGGTCAGGATACAGCTGTGCACATAATAACTCAGTTACAGCCTGCCTTACATTTGCTTTAAATCTTTTCATTTAATGTTCATTGAGCTGTATTATTACCAGTATGTTTAATTGTTGTATTTCATTATTATTATGTATATTCATGTTAATGTTACTGTTTTTAAGTTTATGAAACCCCTCCACCCAGGTCCGTCGCTGCCCGCTCCGAGCGGGCCTAGAACCCGAGTCTTCGGGTACGGGAGTCGGACGCTCTACCAAGGAGGCTAAAGGCTGCAACTTCTAGCGTCTGTCGCTAGAGCGTCTCTTGAGGTCAGAGGAGTAAAGTTTACTCGCACAGCAACTACAAGCTGGCCTCCGTTACATTTAGAAAACCACATCCAGTCTGTTGAGAGGTGACAATAAATGGGTTATTCAGTTGAATCTTTGTTGGTCTCTAATCGAACAGTGTTTGGTGGGTCAGCACCCTGAGCTGGCAGATTATAAATGGTGAAGAGCTACAACGAGACAACCGTTTTTTTCAGTTAGTGAAGCTGAAAAGGGGTGTGAGCCCCTCAAATACAACCATATAAAAGTGTGCGCCACTGAGCCCCCCCCCCCCCCCCCCCCCCCCCACAACCCCCCAATGACAACTTGAGCCCGGCCCTGATGCCCGACGATTCCTACGTGTGCAAAGTTTCAAGAGTTTTTGAGCATGTAAAGGGACCCAAAAGTGCCAGAAAGTTTGTGAAAAAAAAATATAGGAAAACAATATTGCCGTCTCATTTTCAGGGCTTGGCCCTAATAAATAACATTAAATAATATTCAATAACAATAATCACTGAAATACATCATGACTACTTTTTAGGGTGTTATTTGGTAAAGGATGTGAAAAATCCAAAAATTCAGATCATGTGAGACAATTTTGGTTAATTAAAATAAAAGTATCTTAATGTGAAGAAGCAAATCACTCATTAATAACTTGTTAAACTTGTGTGTGTTTATGAAGAGATGATCAAACTCACCTGACACTGTCAGTGTAACTGCATCACTGCACTTTATCATGAACTATATCTGAACAAGGACATATGAAGACATAAATCAGCTCACAGTTTCATTGACTCTCACCTCTGACTGAGATCCAGCTCTTGGGCGACTCTCCTCTCTCTGGGTGTTTGCAGTGGTAGAAACCCTCATGTGACTTTGAGACAGTAGGGATGATCATCTCTGTAGTTTGATTCTGGACGAGTGATCCATCTTTATAGAAATCAGCTCTGAGGATTGATGAGTTTCTTTGTTGATATAAACAGTGTAGAGTCAGAGTATCTCCTTCATTCACAGGATGAACAGGACTCTCCAGAATCACTTCAGCTACATAAACACAGGAAACATGTGAACAATATGGTAACATAAAAATAAAATGAATATCTATATTTTCTGAGAAAACTAGATTTTTATTACAGCTTGTGCATTAAATGTTTTGTTGGTTTGATTGTTTTTTGCCCATTGATGCTTCCTGTTCTTGTTAAATCACCTGCTTCATGAATTGACTGTAAACTGCCAGTGAAATGAATAAATACAGAAACACAGACTCACATTGTACAGTGATATTAACAGGATGAGATTTCTCTCCAGATTCAGACTGACACCAGTACACTCCAGTGTCCTCTGGGATGGTGGAGCTGATCGTACATGTAGATCCTATTTGTGATCCAAACGCTGGTGATGAACAATCTTGCAGCCCCCAACCGTCTGTGTAACTTCTGACTGTCCATCCATCAGAGTTACTCTGGTCCTCACAGCTCAGAGAGAGAGAGAGAGATGCAAAGTGTTGAGTTCTGCTGGGACTGACGATCAGAGACACTGGAGGAGAAACACCTGACAAGACAATTACAGCTATGATTTTTCAGATTGGAGGATAAGAATTTTCTTTATTAAAGTTTAACTAATAGTTTAAGTTCTGCATGAACTCACCAGTGACCAGCAGTGGTTGTTTGTTGCTGTACAATGTTTTATTGGCTGTTTTTTCTCTCTCTGCTCCACAATAATAAACTCCAGTGTGATTTACAGTAGCAGAACTGACAGTGTATTTTCCTCCAGATCCTCTGCTGCTGTCTGAGAGCAGCTGATAATGATTGCTTAAGTCTGTAAAATAAGAGAATGTGTAGATTTCACCTTAAAGTGAAACTTCACCGATTTCATCCCACTTAGAATTGTTATAATGTTGGTAACTAACAGTAGTACAAATACAACATTTCAGAGAATTGACACTTTATTTTAGTTTGCTGAAATGATCGTTTAGTTTTCCTGCGATATCTGAGTTGGAGCTGATACTGTTACACTGACCCCGTGTGGTGAATTTGAGTACTGCTGTCTTTGATGTTACATGAGTGACACTAAATTATCACCTGTTATTTGTGAAACTATTCCCTTAAATTATTTAAGAAGACGACAAAGATACTCCAAACAAATTAAATTACACAAATATTAAACGTGATTCAGTGTCGATTGATGTATTCTTGTTAGCTGGCAACATGTATGTAAATGAACCGTGTTTAATCATTCTAATTCTAGAGAATTATTCATATTCATATGTCAGCAAAACTACAGAGAATATTAATGTGTTTTTGTATCTTCACCCATGGACAGTCTGATGGACAGAGGTTTATTATCACTGAAAACTGTAACTCACTCCTGCTAAACTTTTACTCTTTGAATTCTTGAACCCGGAACAATTCAAGTCTACATGCCCTGTCTCTATTGTTTGGATTCAGAAATATTAATATTTCAGACTTGAATAAAATCAGTTAATTCAGATGATACAACATGAAGTACATTACTGACCGGATGAGACAGTTTCAGTGAACCAGCTGAATGTCCAGCCTGTAGAGGAGCCGATAACCTCACAGATCAGAGTCACTGGATCTCCTTCAGTCAACCACTTCTGAGGAGAAACTCTTAACTGGACTTTATCTGAAATAGACAAATGAAAGGTCCAAAGATCACCCTATGTGGGGTTCAAACCCACATCCTTCAGGTTAGTAGCTCTGAGCTCAAAGCAGGGTTTCACACCACCTTCATCTACACCAGCAGTAGTTCAAAGGACGAGGTGGTGTCTGTAGAGTAATTACATATTCAAGACAAAGTAAATGTCAAAAGATACTTTATTTTTCTATATTCTTCATAACAAATTTTGTCCGTGTAATATTTCTGATGAAATTGGCATTTGTGGTGTTTTTTGTCACACCTCAGAACTGTCTGTGTGGTTTTACAAGTTCAACACATGAAGTTATATTTATATAACTGGTTTAAAAACTGTTTTTATAATCATGACACTCCTTTTCACTGATAGCCCCATAGTTCAAAATACATACACAAAAATCTAAGAAAAAATCCAAGAAGTTCGTAAGAATGTTCCTTTGGGGATCTTTAAACAGGAACTTTAAGAAATTATTTACAATGTTTTTTTTGTGGATGCTGCACACTGGAGGTGTTTGAGGAGAAACTCCCTGATATGATTGTAAAGCGCTTTAGACGTACAGGAGTTCATAGCACTGATTCCTGGGACTGATTGCACACACACCTGCAGTTCATTACACACACACTATTTAAGCACGCCACACACACCACCACCACCACTACTACTACTGTAAAGTCTTGATTTGCTACGGTGGTCATTTCTGACCGTTTCATTTGTGGATGGTTATTCTGTGTTTGATCTTGGACTGTTTCCAATTCTCTGCTGCTCGTGCCGACTATTGCCTGTTTAATGGATTGTGATTGTAAGCCGCCTGTCCTGATCTTTTGCCCGATTATCGGACTGTGTGTGTTTACCGCCTGTCTCGACCCAAGCCTGTCGATTTAGCCTATTTTGCCTTCTCCACCTCCACTGCTGTGTGTCGACCCTGTACTGTTCGACTCTGACCAAAATGAAGCTGCAGATGGATCTTCACTCCACTGACTGTGTTACAAAAGTGCTTTACAAATGATTCATTCATTCTTCTTAAATTTTGTCTTCAGAAAAAAGATAAGAATATTCTTAAGAAAAGTTTTTAGGAAATGAAAATATTCCTTGAGTTAGAAAATAAGAAAATAGCAGTGAACAATTTTATTCTTGAGAATGTTTTGTGAATCCGGACCCTGGATTGTAACAGAATCACCCATTTGTGAATCAAATTCACTCACCTTCAGTGTGTCCAGAGTGGATGTTTGAAATCAGCACTAAAAATACAAAGTAATAATAATAATTAAAAAACTTGTGAAAGATTATGTGTAATTATAAATGTTCCTGGTAAAGATAATCAAACTCATCCATTGGTTATCCTGAGAGAGTTTCTGTGGGATCTTATTTTCAAAGTTCTTCCTGTGAGGAAACAGACTGTGTTTCTCTTATGGGTCCCTGTGGCGTCTTCTGTTTGTAAGTTAGTTTTAGGTATAAAGGTCTGTCCCACAGAAAGAAATGTGGCTCAGATTCACTGAAGACAGACTAACATCATTGCTGAAGATCTGTTAAACTGCTTCCTTCAGTAAATTCTCCTCACAAGATCTCTGGTCAAGTTTACTTATTTTATCATTAGAGAAATCTAATACATTAACAAGACAGCCAAACGACAGCTCAGACAAATACAGGAAAATATAACAATTATTGAACATGGAGCTGATCAACTTTGCATTATATTTTAGGCATTTTATAAATGCATATTCTTACTTTACTTGTGAAACACCATAATTTCACTCTCACATGTTCATCAGCTTCACAACACACAAATGTTTATTTTATCATCACAGCAGAAAAAAAAAACTGAAATTGATTGAGAAACTTGAAACAACGGTTTCATCTAAAGTCTGATTAAAGATAAACTCATACTAGTGAACATCTACTTCATGAACATCAAACTGAACAAAATAAACCAACAGAACTGATTCAACAAACACTTTTAAAAAGCAGAAAACCGAGTGACTGAACAAACAGACTGACTCAAACACAACAGAGTTCATTTCTCTTTCACAAACAGCTCTAACTGCACACTTCCTCTCTCAAGATCGTCTTTCACTCATATATCATGAACTAGAGCTGGATCTGAAACACTGAGAGCAGCATGAAAAGAAGAAAAATCCAAGAACACTAATTCATCACTTGAACCTGTTCAATCCTATTCATAATATGAGCAGTTAACATCCACTGAAAATAATACTCACAGAGCACAAGAGGAAGCTGACTGAGCTCCATACTGACCGAATAATGACAGACGGTTAAAGACACAGACTGAGTTAAAGCCTCAAGACTTCCTGAAACCTCCAGTCAGATCTTTAGGAACGGAATGACAGATTAAAGACATACAAATGAACCTCACGTGTTACAGAAAACCTTCTGATAATGTTGATCATCTTGTAACATGTTTTCAAAAAATGTCACAAAAGTTTATACTGAAATGTTGTCAGGACTCATTCAGGATCAAACTGAAGAGCAGCAGTTTGACATTTTGATAATTAATATTCTTTTGTGTTTAATGGAGAAGGAAAAGGAAACAATACTTTGATGTCTCTTTATTGTAATAATGGTATTAGCTGTATTTATAACTTTATAAGTTAAGTAGCAGAAACTGGTGAGCGACTGCTGTTCCTCAAACACTGGTTAATGTCACTGAGCTGAAATAGAACAAACCAAACCACAACTATGAGCTCATCTCTACCTATTTCTATATCAGGCCTCTGACAATAAAGGTGTCGAGTTTGCCACTGATATATTTGTACCTCTGAACAGTTTAATATTCACACAACAAGACGTTGATGTTTTTATGCCTGTTCCTCTAAGTATAAATGTAATGTACACAATTCCACCACATCCCAAAGATGCTCTACACTGTAAAAAATAATTCAAGGGATCTGTTACCACTACATAATTTAATACATTGTTGTAAATTAAAAATTCTAAATGGTTAATTTGATTAAACCTTTTAAGTTGCCAGCATTATTTTAATGAGTTGTCATGACAGAATAATGTTGATAATTACGTCAATTTAAAAATGTTTGTAATTTAAAAATAAATATATGTGTTGATTAGTTTAAAACAATATTTACTTTGTAGCAACCCAATGAAATTGGCTTGATAACTTAATTTTTCCACACCATTTGAGTTCAGGATTTCAAAGCTCCTCCCCCACTTAACGAGCAAGGAACAAGTTCAGACATGTTTTAGGATGACCAGAATGACACAAAGAACATTTCAAGGTGAGTAATCTGAGTGAGTTTTATTTCATTTACAAGTAAATTCTCTTCATTTAACTAGAGGTTTAGCTACACCTGGTAATATAGTTGATGTTAGCAGTGTAATTTGACCAGAATAGCAGTGGATAAGAATGTAAAAAACGGTTTCATTGAAAAATATGCTCAGCCAGAGAGGGAATTTCATTTGTGCTGTAAATAGGAAAATAATTTAATGCACAGCCAAAATCTGTCGTCATTCACACAGATAGTATTCAAGTTTTATTGTAGGCAGTTTTCTGTTTGACCAACATTAACAGACTTTTGATTTCTGTAAAAAAGATAGTAGAGGCAGTTTTTTTTTTTTTTTTTTTTTTTTGCTTTTTTAATACAGTGTGTTTTTGTGTTAGTACAATCTGCAGAAAGAGATATTCTGGATTTTGGTCACTGTTGTTATGTAACCTAAAATTTGTATTTTATTTTCCTGCACTTAAAGGCATACAGTAAATTATGGTTAAATTATCATTTAGTGAATCTTCTGGCATCTATTACGAATATATACTGGTTTCTGAGATTTTCATGAACAGTTAATGCAAATGTACTATGACATTCTAGGCTGATCAGTATTTTTTTTAAGTTGGCCCATATCTAAAAATGGGTTTGGGGTGTAAAATTTGTAAATTTGAAACCAAAACACAAATAGCGTTGCTAAAACATTACAGGCTATACCATGGTCATGGTGGGCAACCAGTGCCATGCCTTTATCAAGACTGTTTTTGTTCTTTCAGAACATGGGGTAGCCTTAGATCACATTTATCAAGACATCACTCTAAGGGAACTCAGGAAAGATTCAGATCTGCAGAAAGTATCTCTTTTACTTGCCCTTGTTGCAATGCTAAGACAATCTCCACAGAAAGAGAATTATTTGAACACCTGGGTTGGCATTTGAAAAAAACATGAGACTGTCATCTGTGTATTTCAGAACTGCAATTTCAGCACTAATATTTATGGTACATTTGCTTCCCACAGAAGCCGAAAACATACTCCTCACTCATTGACGGACTTCAAGGAAGACATAATAAAAAGGTTTGTAAGTTCAGCCAACACAGATCAACACAGTGATGTGGAAATTCAAGATAGGGAGCTGCTTGATGATGGTCAAGATGATGATAATGATGTGAGAGTTCTGCCAAACCACATTGAAAATAATTTACAACACCCCTGAAATCAAGGATGTCATGGAGCGCTGGCCTGCGTTATCAGATGCTGCACAGGTAAGTTTTGTTCTCTCTTTGGAAGCTAAAAGAGTTTTGATTGTTTTCCCCATCTTCAGACAGCTATTGTTACAGTTTCAGAACTTTACCAGAAAATCACCTTGAAGTTATTTAAACAGGCTGCAGAAAATTCATCACCTTTGACTAAGTTCACTATTTAATTTTTAATTTGTAAATAAACAACACAGACATTGCAAACATAGTATTAATTGATGTTGCATTGAAAAAGTACTGAGAGCAGGCCTGAACACAGTATTATTTAATGTATAAGAACATGTTACATGTAATTTGATGTTACATATGAAATGTTCTGCCATTCCTGTTTATACAGATAAATGAAGAATTCAAAAGAATAACCACTGTAAGTCTTGAAGCCACCTTTATGCCCAAACTTGACAAGTGTACCCCAAAACTGATGGACCTGGCCTCATCAAAGGGAGGAGCTAAAGCAGAGAGAATCAGAAAGATCAGGGACACGCCTCTCGAGGTATTGTAAATTATTTAGACCATCACACTAGAATAATTTAGATTTGTGTTTCAAATGTCAAGTTGTTGTCATTCACCTGTTCAGATTAAAGTATATTTATTTACTGTTGGCACTTTCTCTTTATTCTTTTTTCATTTTTATTAAATAGCACAATACAATTGAAGTACAGAGAGAAGTAGCTGTCCGCTGCCTTGTTGTCTACCTTGGAGAGACAGAAGAGGACCTTTTCAAGGAGTTTGCCGTGAGTATTACAACATCTTGAATATAAAATGAAATCTTCACTTGGCACAGTGTAAACACACAGGGCAACAACATGCTCCTGCACTGCAGTACACTGGCAACACACTGGGTCTGCCCAGGTCAATGATATCATAACAATGGTATGATTTATTTAGTTTAATAAAGAGATGTATGGAAAAAGAATTGTAAAAATGTGTATGGCTGTTGCTTTTCACTTAACCATTTGAATTATTTCATGAAACTTACTATTATTTTTATAATAAAATATTTTTGATCATCACTTATTGATGCAACCTATTTTGGCCATTTGAGTAACTAGGTGCAAGGTTATTAAAATAAAAAAGTTAAAATAGAACAAAGTTTCCAGTGATTAACTGAATTAAGTAAGATTAACTTAAAAATCAGCAATAATAATCCAATTCATTAGCTCTAACATGCTATCTATATTTTCTCTTGCTTTACAAGAACACACAAGAGTTTGAGGAAGACATTGAAAGGCAAGTGATGACAATTGCCATCATCGGTGATCAACCTACTTCAGGATGTAACCACAAGACGGCAACCATTGTGGTTGAGGGCATCAAAATCCTGAATGGAATGGACATCTCAAGGTGCTGTGCTCTGCTGATGGGCATAATATATGCTCTGAATGTGAGTTACCCCAAGGAACTTAAATATACCTGTGAAGTGTTTCAGAAGTTGAACTTGAAGAACTTGATGGATTGAAACCCAGTGTAAAAGTAATGTGTCTGAAGAACAGTATTTTCTGAAATCTTGTTCCCTTTTTTTTTTTCTTTATTTGAAGTCTACTGTAGGCTGATCTTTGTGTTATATTTCATACTGCTTGAAAAGACAGGTGAATATATGAACGTCAGTAGCATTTATATATGCTTGTTTGTGACAGTAGCAATCTTTGATGTTTTAAAAATGGGGTTTACTGTGAAGAAATAGTTTTAAAAAGTTTTACAGATTGTTTGACACTGTGGAAAAAATATGTAAATGCTAATAACTTTGCTGTGTTGGAATTTATTCATTGTGATGGCATAACTGAGTATGCATACAAATGTTTTAAAGGCAAATCTGTAGGGTCAGTTTGTTTATAATTTGTGGGGAGCACACATTAAATTGTGCAAAGTGTAAAACTAAAATTGTGAAACTCAATTTTTGAAACTGCAGTTCAAAATAAAAAAAAAGGTTAACTAACAAAATTGTTGTTGAATTAATTAATTTCTTACAAGCAACTAAATGAATGGAAAAAAAAGAAAAAAAAAAAAAGCTAAACAATTAAAGCAACTTAATTTTTTATAGGTTGTGAACTTGAAAACTTGCATTTAGAATTATGGTAATTAAGTACATAACACTGAATTTATTTTAAAATTTTTGTAAAAAAAATTGTTGGAACAACTTAATTTTTTCAAGTACTCAACTTACAAAATAAAGTTTATGCTACTTAAAAATACATCTGTCTAAAGAGTAAAAGGTAATTTGTCTAACTCAATATAGTTTGTTGGCTGAACGTAATGATATTAGAAGTTGTCATAACGCAAATATATTGATGCAAACTGTTGCGTTGATTTTTTTTGTTTGAACTACACAATATTTTTTAGAGTGTATTTGGTTGAGATCTGGTGACTGTGGGGGCCATTTTAGTTCCGTAAACTCAATGTCATGTTCAAGAAACCAATTTGAAATGATTCAAGCTTTGTGACATGGTGAATTATCCTGCTGGAAGTAGCCATCTGAGGATGGGTACATGGTGGTCATAAAGGGATGGACATGGTCAGAAACAATGCTCAGGTAGGCCGTGGCATTTAAACGATGCCCAATTGGCACTAAGGGGCCTAAAGTGTGCCAAGAAAAAAATCCCCACAGCATTACACCACCACCACCACCAGCCTGCACAGTGGTAACAAGGCATGATGGATCCATGTTCTCATTCCGTTTACGCCAAATTCTGACTCTACCATCTGAATGTCTCAACAGAAATTGAGACTCATCAGAGCTGGCAACATTTTTCCAGTCTTCAACTGTCCAATTTTGGTGAGCTTGGGCAAATTGTAGCATCTTTTTCCTAATTGTAGTGGAGATAAGTGGTACTCGGTGGGGTCTTCTGCTGTTGTAGCCCATCCGCCTCAAGGTTGTGCGTGTTATGGCTTCACAAATGCTTTGCTGCATACCTCGGTTGTAACGAGTGGTAATTTCAGCCAAAGTTGCTCTTCTATCAGCTTGAATCAGTCGGCCCATTCTCTTCTGACCTCTAGCATCAACAAGGCATTTTCGCCCACAGGACTGCCACAAACTGGGTGTTTTTCCCTTTTCACTCCATTCTTTGTAAACCCTAGAAATGGTTGTGCGTGAAAATCCCAGAAACTGAGCAGATTGTGAAATACTCAGACCAGCCCATCTGCCACCAACAACCATGCCACGCTCAAAATTGCTTAAATCACCTTTCTTTCACATTCTGACATTCAGTTTGGAGTTCAGGATATTATCTTGACCAGGACCACACCCCTAAATGCATTGAAGCAACTGGCATGTGATTGGTTGATTAGATAATTGCATCAATGAGAAATTTAACAGGTGTTCCTAATAATCCTTTAGGTGAGTGTAAATTCAGCAGCAAATTCCCTAGTGTTAATTTAACACAGCTCAGTGTTCATATTGGAATCACCAGCAGGGTGTTAAAAGTAACCCTGAGCAGATTTGGAGTTAATTAGGTTCTTAAGTGACTAATTGTGTTGTGATTGTTTGATTATTGAAGACACCTGATGATAAGAAGCAGAATCACTCAAGTTTTTATGTCAGTTTGTGGTTTGTGTGACAGTGTTTACCAAAACACATAATACTGCAAAGAAACCAGAAAGAGAGATGATCAGGTGATATATAATTCGTTATCATAAGTAAAAACAATTTAAGCCAACAATACTTTCTTGCCACAGATCAGACATTTTGAAATGAGTTTTTAATACATTGCGAGAATACATTTTTAGATGCCCTCAGCCATCAAGAATCAGCATATGAATATTAACAATGGTGACATATTTCATGCCGTAATGTATGCTGGGAGTCAGGAATTCAATATTATGGAGGCCTCCAGCATGCATTTGGGTATGAAGCACATCACCATTGCTTTTGTCATCATGAAATAAAAAAAACAAACTGACACAAAGATAAGTAACAAACTGGCTAACTAAAGAAAACACTCATTACCATTGTGGTGACCAAGTAAAACAACATCTAAACCTCTGTTAATTCTGTAATGCTCTACAGGGTGGTTGCCCTACAGTGCACAATTTATGATTCAGGCAGCATTTTAGGTCAGAAGTCAGAGTGGATTCATCTCGCTGGTATAGAGCTATACAAAAAATGGTGAGTTCACTTGAATTATCAGTGTTCAGAATCAACACTCAGAGGCTGTTCCAAATCACATCCTATACCCTCATTCACTTTTCCCTACACTAGTTTACTGATATAGTCCACTTGACAGAGTGAATTCAGACACTGATGAACACCTGCTGTTAACAAACAGAATCACTGAAGGAAAGCGAAAAACAAGGACAGAAAAAAAGAGAAGCACAAGAACTACAACAGACTGAAGATAAAAGGCATTAAATCTCTCAAGATCTCAGCAGAGGATGATTAAACGGGCACAAATAGCAGTAACACCTGTAGGTATCACCTCATTAATTCCCTTCATCATGCGCCACGTTAGCGTGCCAAATCATTCACAGGTATAAATATGAAATATTTCATGTCGATATACAATGTTTACATACTTAAAACTAATAATGGTATTGCAAGACTCTCGACTCTTAGAACAGTGGCAAGGAAATCTAACTTTACAGAGCTCCGAGAGGCCCCAAGTGGTCGGGAGCATTTTTGGCATTTTTGTTGTGTTGCGGCTTGTTTCCGTTGTGTTGTGGCTTGATTTCATTGTGTTGTGAACTTATGCTTGCTTTTTAAATTTCATTGTTTTGTACATTACTGGGCCACCGTACTTGACCCTTGACTTTTCAACATCATTTTGTTTTTGGCTAACTGTGTGTTTTAAAGCACATTTGTCAAGAAAAGCCAAGATAAAAAGCAGTAAGGTTATGTTGGTTATCTGTTTACAATGACATAACATCGAGTGGCCAGATTCACTGATCTCATCCAGAATCTAGTTTATATAATGTGTTACGTTTATATTTCTGATAGACATGTGGTATTACAGCAGGAGATCCAGCAATATTGTGGTAATCAATTATGAAGGATTCTGAAAGCACAATGAGCACAAAACATATTGAACTACTTTAACAATCAGACACATACAGAAACCAAGAATAGGCATGTGAACGTTTCAAAATTATTCATATCGCAATGCATGCCACCCATGACTCCCAGCATGCATTGCAGCATGAATAATTTTATCAGCATTGTTGAGATTCATATGCTAATTCTTGATGTCTGTGTGTGTTATTTAAATTTTTTGTATGTTCACCAAATAATAGTCTCAATAACAGATTAGACAGTGGATGAGATCAGTGAAACAGGCGTTTCACAGTGATGTGTAGCGATATATGGTGTCCCATAATTTGTGCTCAGTATTTCACCCATCCAAGTGAACACACATCCGGATCATCAATAAGTAACCCCCACCACTATCACATCTTTTTCTTTTTGTTATAGCAAAAGTCTTATTAACACCTTAGAGCAGCCAATAGAACTAATACTAAAGAAATCTCTGTAGCCCAACTGAAGAAAACACTGTTCACCATATTGGTAACCAAACATTTTCAATAAAACATTGTTCTGACTTAACTTAATTCTGGGTTTTTTAGCATATCTGCTGTACACCCTGTCACACAGCAGCTTGTAGGCATTATTCTTTTATTAGAAGCAAGACATTTACATTTAATCATTTAGCAGACGCTTTTATCCAAAGCGACTTACAAGTGAGGAAAACAAACAAGCGATTCTTCATGAAAAGGCAAATAGACACAGGAAGTGCTCACAATACAAGTTTCATACATTGCTCAGAGTAACATAAGCTAGAGTAGAAAGGGAAAAAGGGAAGGATAGAATTTTTATTTATGAAAGGGTTAAGTGCTCACGAAAGAGATGAGTTTTCAGCTGTCTCTTTGAATACTGCCAGGGATTCTGTTTTCCTGATGATGAAGGTAGGGAGATAATTCCACCAGCAGGGAGCAGTGAACAAGAATATTCTGGAAAGTGATTTTGTGCCTCTCTGTGACGGTACCACAAACCTTCGTTCCTTTAGTGTTCACAGGCTTTTGGTGGGGACGTAGCGTTGTAGCAGTGTATGGAGGTAGGAGGGTGCAGACCCTGTGGTGGATCTGTAAGCAAGCATCAGCGCTTTGAACTTGATGCGAGCAGCGAGGGGTAGCCAGTGCAAAGAGATGAAGAGGGGCGTGACATGGGCTCTCTTAGGCTCGTTGAAGACAAGACGAGCAGCAGAGTTCTGGATCATTTGATGAGGTTTGATTGCACTTGACGGCAGACCAGCCAGAAGAGCATTGCAGTAATCAAGCCTTGAAATGACCAGGGCCTGGACGAGAAGTTGTGTTGCATGTTCGGTCAGAAAGGGCCGGATTTTCCTGATGTTGTGAAGTGCAAATCTGCATGACAAAGCTGTCTTTGAGATGTGGTCTCTGAAGGTCAGTTGGTCATCAAAGATAACTCCAAGATTTCTGGCCAAATTTGATGGGGTAATTGTGGTTGTACCAAGCTGTATGTTGATGTCGTGTTGTAGAGTTGGAGTGGCAGGGAAAACTAAAAGTTCAGTCTTTGCCAGGTTGAGCTGCAGATGATGTTCTTCCATCCACGTCGAGATGTCCGCCAAAAAGCTTGAGATCCCTGCAGCTACTATTAGAGGTAGAGTTGTGTGTCATCAGCATAGCAATGGTAGGAGAAACCATGTGCCTGTATGATGGGACTCAGTGATGTAGTGTAAATGGAGAACAGGAGGGGTCCAAGAACTGAATCCTGAGGAACCCCATTGATCAGTTGATGAGGTTTGGATACTTCCTCTCCCCAGGCAACTCTGAAAGACCTACCTGTGAGATAGGACTCAAATCATTGAAGTGCAGTACTTGAGATGCGAAGTGACAGAAGAATTTTATGGTTCACGGTGTCGAAGGCAGCAGATAGATCCAGTAGAATGAGAACAGATGATTTGGAATCAGCCTTTGCAATCGGCAGGGATTCCATGACCGACAGTAGCGCAGTCTCGGTTGAATGGCCGTTCTTGAATCCAGATTGGTTGATGTCCAGATGGTTGTTTTGTGTGAGGAATGATGACACCTGGTTGAACACAACTCGTTCATGTGTTTTCGATATGAATGGTAGGAGAGAGACAGATCTCTAATTGTTCACAAGTGATGTGTTTAACGTGGGGTTTTTAAGCAGTGCTGACAAAAGAGTGGGAGATGTGGCTGGTAGAAGGTGTGAGGGGATGGGGTCTAGAGGGCAGGTGGTGGGATGACTGGAGAGGAGAGTTTGGATACTTCTGCCTCCGTGAGAAGAGAGAAGGAGGAGAGAAGATTAATGGATGTGGATGGGATGAGTTCCTGTGTGAGTGGTGCTGAGAACTGGCTGCTGATGGAAGATGTCTTGTCAGCGAAGAAATTTGCGAATTGATAAGCAGTTAAAGATGTGGTGGTGGAGAGGGACAGTGGAAATATGAGGTCTTAGCTGCATGGACTCCACCAGAAAAAGACGACAAAAGTGATTGATACGAACCTAGGTCAGATGGTTCTTTCAATTTGTGCCACTTCCTTTCTGCTGCCCTGAGTTTGGTCCGGTATTCACAAAGAGCATCGGAAAGCTAGGGGTTGGAAGGAGTAGCACGTGCTGGCCTGGATGAAAGAGGACAGATACTGTCAAGGGAAGAAGTTAAGGTGGAGCATAAAGTGTGTGCAGTAGTATTTACATTCATAGATGAGAATTGTGTGGGTGGGGAAAGGGAGGATAAAACAACAGAGCAAAGATCATAAGCGGAGAGAGAGTGCAGGTTTCTTCTGAAGGTTACTTGTGAAGTGGTTGGTGGTGCACAAATAGGGAGTTGCAGATTAAAAGTAATGAAGAAATGGTCAGAAACGTGCAGAAGTTTTACCAGAATGTTGTCAGTGATACAGTTATGCGTGTAGATTAGGTCCAGTTGGTTGCCAGATTTGTGGGTGATTGTGGTGATGAGCCGGTTGAGATCAAATGAGGCTAGGAGAGAGAGGAAGTCAGAAGCATAAGGTCTGACAAGGTGAATGTTGAAATCGCCAAAGAAATGGCCAAGAAATGACAAAGAGGCAGCTTCACGCAATACAAAGTCAATGGAGAAGGTTGGATTGTCCCCCGTGGCCTAAATGTGCTCTGTCTCTATACGGTGGGTTTGGTGGTGGTGGTGGTGGTGGGGGGGGGGGTAATTGAGAATGAATGGGGGAAAGGTGAGAGGAGGTAGTGCCTCCATCGTGCTTTGATAGGATATGATCGATGCAGGGCAGAGTGAATATGGGTAGAACTCTTTACTGCACTGGTACTTCAGAAATCCCTTTAAAGGTATACATGTGAATTAAATGTGGCACAATGGCCTTCATCATCACAGTATACTAATGGCTATCTAGTGAAAGGGATTCATCAATATGCTGATTGAGGACTGTTGGGACACTCCAGGAACAGGATGGTTTCTGTCTGGGGAGACAGAGTTGTTTACACCTCAATGACACAACTCTACCATTTACTTCAAATAAAATAATTTTCAACTACATACTATTCATCTAGCAGTGTTTTCTAACATGTAACTATATCATGTTTGGTCTCATATGACAGCTTATAAACTGAACTGAATCGTAGTGAACTTAAAAGAGATATTAAAGTATCATAACGTACAATCTAGGTCTTGCTTAAACATGCATTGAGGAGAATTTGTTGATGTATTTCTCCTCTCTTGATCACTGCCCATTTGCCATATGGTTTCCTGTCAGTTGGTTTTGGGTGTTGGTATTCCACTCATATACAAGAGTGCTTCGCTCAGGGTATAAGAAGGAAGGGTAACTGTTGATCGTGGAGAAAGGCTTTAACCACTTCTGCACACCGACGCATAACCTCTTACTACAAGAAATGCTTTCAAGGCCTCTTCTGCACAGCAGTGCATTATTTGTTACAACTAATTTTTCTATACCGTATGTTATTCCATTCTACTTTCTGTATATTTAAACATGTAACTTAATAAATAACTTTGCCTGCTTTAAAGGTTTTCAGAATCTTTCCTTTGATTACTGATAATGTTGAAACAAAGTGATTGTAACTTTTGTTATCTAAACGTTCAGATTAAATCCTATGTTTTTCAGTTCTAAGAAAAACTTTTACCTTTCAAGAATAAGAGGTTAAAGAATAACAACAACTTTAATGGAGTCAGATTAATGAATTGGAGTCAGATAGACAACTGAATTATGCATACTGTCCTTGAACTGCTTTTTGTTTCCGATTATTGGTTCAAAATAGGAGCGTAAGCTACAAGCCTTACGTCGGTTATGATCGGACATGATTAGTTGATGCAATAAATCCCACCTCTTGTTTTTGTGCTCGTTCTCATTAGCCGGATTGAATCCGCTAGGACTGTTCAAGATGCATCGGCACTGCGCAGACCGATCGGCTTATGACATCTCTCTCACGGCACTTTGACGTCATACACCGATCGGTCTGTGCAGCGTTGCTTTTAGTCGCACAAGACACTCACGTCACTCAATAAAATTGAGTTTAAGCCACTGGAGTCACATGGAATACTTTAATGATGTCTTTTCCCTACCTTTTTGGATCTTGGCACGATAGTTGCGTTGGCGCTCTATGGAGAATCATAAACCTCTCAGACTTCGTCAAAAATATTTTAATTTGTGCTCCGTAGATGAATGAATGACTCACGAGGGTGAGTAATAAATGAAAGAATTTTCATTTTTGGGTCAACTAACACTTTAACAAATGGTTTCACACAGACAACACAAAAACTTTCTCTGTCTGAGGTCTCAGAAACTTCACCACTGGGTTTCTACATTTCTGACTGATCTGAACGTCTTTGAAACCACATCAGTTCCTTCTTTTAAACACTGGCAGGCACAGCTCTATCTGTGTGACGAGTCCACTGGAGACAAGATGAAGATGAACACTGTTGCAGTTTATTACAAAAAGTGAAATCAATACAAGAAAACAGAACAATCACATGACTTGAACAAGAACCAAAACACATGATCAACACTAGACAAAGCAGCAATGGAAACATGAGGGCTATATATACACATGAACTCATGACTAACATGAAACACCTGAACACAATGAACCAAAGAATGTGATGCATAAAACAAGGGAACCAATCAGAACACGACACATGAGACCAGGGAAACAACGTCACAACCAGCAGTTCTCATGTGAACACTATGTAACAGTTTTACACCCCAGTCAGAACCACAGGACATAAATATAATCATGTGTGAATTCTGTACAAAAGAACTTCATTTTCAAGAATTGTATAGTTATATATTTTTTTCTCTCCATAATATCTGTAATCATTTCTGTAGATTACATTATTTTTATGCTGCAAAGTCCAAACTATTGAGAGATTCATTATAGTCAGAGGTCATGATTCTTCTGCTTTATGCGACAGCACAATATTTTATAAATGCTCTGTTTCTCTATTACAAAAAAGTAATCAAACAGTTTAAATATTAAATGTTACAGTAAGACAAGTCATGAGACTTAAACTAAAATAAAAAATATAAATGCTTATAAATGACAGTGTTCATGTAGTTATAATGTGAAACATGCAAATATCACAAGCCTTATATTGTAAAGGATGCAACTATATTACATAAAGCAGAACAAAATAAAAATATTAAACTTTCACTTATAAATCAATACTGAAAAGCTGCTGAAATATGCTGATAAATAGAAAAACATTGCAAAATTGTGATGTAAAAAAATGGCCACATTCTAACAGTAACATACCGTTTTCCATTAATACAGTAATAGATAATAGAAAACAATGCATTCTGGGTAACATTTGTTTTTGATGAGGTAGCCTACTGCAAAATAACTAAATTGTCAGTGTTCAGAATCGACACTCAGGCTCTGTTTCCACCTGGTATTAAGATGCATTTAGGTTGATCGGATCACAAGTGGACGACTCTAAATACAGGTGAAAACTGGGTGTAAAACATTTTGAGCTAAGTATATTAATTTAACCAAATTTGTCAATTTAGTATTTTTAAATCAGTTTTCACTTGCTGTTTTTGAAGCGGCTTCACAAAGGACAAACCCTCAGTGCGCAAAACCAAATGTGACATCACATTATATTACTGATTATTTTGACTGATTTGTTGGTCAATTAAATATAAACTAATAAATCAGTGATATGTTTTACCTCTTATTCTGCAGCATTTGTAAATCAGCACGACTGTCACTAGCAGATATGGACAAGCTGCCAGTGCAGAACTGAGTATGTTGAATCTGAATGACACTGAACATTGACTCTCACCTCTGACTGAGATCCAGCTCTTGGGCGACTCTCCTCTCTCTGGGTGTTTGCAGTGGTAGAAACCCTCATGTGACTTTGAGACAGTAGGGATGATCATCTCTGTAGTTTGATTCTGGATGAGTGATCCATCTTTATAGAAATCAGCTCTGAGGATTGATGGGTTTGCAAACTGATATAAACAGTGTAGAGTCAGAGTATCTCCTTCATTCACAGGATGAACAGGACTCTCCAGAATCACTCCAGCTACATAAACACAGGAAACATGTGCTGACTGCATAAAGAGTAAGATTATATGAACAATAATACATTTCTATATTTTCTGACAAAACTAGATTGTTATTACAACTTGTGCATTAAGTGTTTTGCTGGTTTTTGCACAATTGATGCTTCCTGCACTTGTTAAATCAACCTGCTTCATGAATTGACGGTAAAATGCCAGTGAAATGAATAAATACAGAAACACAGACTGTTTGCTGTGTTTGTTGCTGTAGATTTAGCAGCACATTACTGTAAAAACCAACAGTACAATACTGTAATTTGCATTGCATTCTGGGTAATTTTGTTTGAGCGGGAACATTTTACAGTACATTTTAGTGTTGCTGTAAGCTAGCTGTAATATGCCAAGCAATAATACAGCATTGCTGTAAACAGCGCCCCCTTCCTGACGTCAGAGCACAACTGCAGCAGCTCACTCACGGATAGCTGGACGTTTCACTCGGTGGATATCTGGAAGTTTGGTAAGTTAATTTTAATTTTATAAGTAGGTTTTAGTATTTTGCACTATAATGTATGTAGCTTTCAGTGTGAAATGACAGTGGAAGTAAACTTAGGTGTTATTCACTGTTTCCCGCTTGTCCTGACATTTTCAAATCTCAATCAAAACTCGGTGAATTACTCGTTTATTTCGACCAAACCAGACCTGGTGATTGTTAAAACGGTGAAAAGATTCATTCAAGATGGTTTGTGTGAGTTTTATTTCGTTTCTGTCGAGTTTGAATATATATTTTTACGATGGTCTGTGAAATAAATTTACTACATTTGCTAATGGAGTCTGGTAACGTTAGGTTTGAAGGATCATATGATAACAAAAATGTCTTTCTCTGTGGGGATCCTTTCCATAATGTTCGATCCGAGCCTGTCAGCAAAAACTGATTTAAACTGATTATAATAGATGAACATTGACTGTGCTCAAACACCTAAAAAAGTTTTGCTGTCAGTTTCCCGGATGACGGCTGCGGTGGTCGCATTCAAAACTGGACCTGATTAGTCGTTTAGACACAAAAATAGGTGAAAACAAGGCTATTATACTTTCCTTTGCAACATAAACGGGTGATTTGGGCTCAGAGAATTGGCTATTGGTACCAGTTTTGCATTTTACTTCGTTTGATTTAACTTAGACGGAAGACTCAGTTTTGCGTTGTGATTGTAATGACAAATATTGATTAATTAAAAATATGAATAAAGGTATAAATTATCTTTATCATAGTTAATAATGATATATTAGTCAACAAAGACCGATGCATGCCAAATAAAGTAAGTTAGAATTTTTAGAAGCAGAAGCTTATCATTTTTTACTATAGATACGTTGTTGGAGTGTATGAAATACAGTGATGTGTAGCTTATACAACCTCAACAAGCAACACATAACTGAATAAATGTATTTTGATTTCTTACAGCTCTGCAGTGTGAGACAGTTATCTTTTCAGCCTGTGAATGAGTTTTCTGTAAGTATTAGCCATTTTAATACAATGTTTTAAAAGGTTAGTTCACCCAAAAATGAAAAGTATATTAATTGACTGGTATGATATTGCTAACAGGTTCCTGGTCAACCCTGACGATGGAAATGCCAGACAGAAGAAGTGTACTGCCAGACAGGGAGTCCAAGAGAGAAGAGGACCAAGAGGGTGGTGCTGAGGAAGGTGACGGCCATCAACCCACATGCCAATAGTTTTATTCGGTCCTTGATGGAGTTTGAATGGAAAACTTCAAACTGAAGCCTGAAGTCCCACCGTTAATGGGACACTTGTTGCTTTTTTAGTTGTTGTTGCTCAATTGTCATTCTTTTACCCAACCCAATCCTCAATTTCCCATTTCTTATATATATTTTTTTGTTTTATTTACAGATTTGTGCACACTTAAAGGGATAGTTGACCCAAAATACAAATTCTGTCATCCACTCACCTTCAAGTTATTCCAAACCTGTACAAGTTTCTTTCTTCTGCTGAACACAAAATAAGATATTTTAAAGAATTTTTTAAAAACCAGACAGTTGATATTTTTTTCCCTACTATGCAAGTCAATGGCTACAGTCAACTGTCGTCTGGTAACCAGCATTCTTCAAAATATCTTGTGTTCAGCAGAAGGAAGAAATTCATACAGGTTTGGAACTGTTTGACGGTGAGTAAATGATGACAGAATTTAAATTTTTGGGTCAACCATCCCTTTAATAGTCATTAATACCTGTTAATTGCTGATTCACTGAACATGTGAATAAAATGGTTTTAATAGTTTAATTGATTGAATAAAGCATATTTTTGACAAGAACATTGATTGGATTGTCTTTTGATTTGCAGGTATTCTGACATAGCATTATAATATTACTTCCTGTAAATGTATATATTGTAATAACTACATATATAATTATAATATTAACATTATTAGTAATTATTTTGAAAATTATAGTAATATTTTGCAGTAATGGATCAATATATATACTACAGTACAATACTGTATTATTTACAGCAGAAGCAGACTAAAATTAGAAAATGCTGTAAAAATACAGTTTTTTTTAGAATTACAGCACTCTTCTTGTGTGCTGTAAATTAAATTACAGTACAATTACTGTATAGGAAAAATACAGTAACTTGCTGGCAACCGTGCTGCCAGTACTGTACTGTAAAAAATACAGGAAAATTGTTAACAGTGCAGACTCACGGTGTACAGTGATATTAACAGGATGATATTTCTCTCCAGATTCAGACTGACACCAGTACACTCCAGTGTCCTCTGGGATGGTGGATCTGATTGTACATGTAGATCCTGTTTGTGATCCAAACATTGATGTTGAACAATCTTCCAGCCCCCAACGGTCTGTGTGTCTTCTGACTGTCCATCCATCAGAGTTACTCTGGTCCTCACAGATCAGAGAGAGAGAGACAGATGTGAAGTGTTGAGTTCTGCTGGGACTGACGATCAGAGACACTGGAGGAGAAACACCTGACAAGACAATTACAGCTATAATTTTTCAGATTGGAGGATAGGCCTAAGAATTTTCTTTATTAAAGTTTAACTAATCGTTTAAGTTCTGCATGAACTCACCAGTGACCCACAGTGGTTGTTTGTTGCTGTATGTTGTTATGTAGGCTGGTTTTTCTCTCTCTGCTCTGCACACATAAACTCCAGTGTGTTTTACAGTAGCAGAACTGACAGTGTATTTTCCTCCAGATCCTCTGCTGCTGTCTGAGAGCAGCTGATAACGAACTGTGAAGATTGTAAAATATGAGAATGTGTAGATTTCACCTTAAAGTGAAACTTCACTGATTTCAACTCACTTTGAATTGTTATAATGTTGGTAGTTTATGTAACCGGGTGGTATTAGAATAAAAACTCCAAAAAATAATATACGTATGATGATGACGCGCTTAGAGTGCGCCATTGAAACGGGCGGCTGAGCGGTGCGTTTAAGAGACGCGTTTAATCGTGTTTCATTCTGAGTAAAATCCATGATCTCTGTGAGTGAATGTGATGATGATCGTTTAATTTGGTGTAATAGTCTCTGTTCATTTCATGTTCGTGTTCGGTGTGTATTTTATGGTTAATGATTCGAGAGGATCAGGATTGTGTGCAGTTGCTCGTGAGGGTTTTGCGAGTTCTCTGTAAAACTGAATTCGGTAAAAAAGTGTCCAGTGTAATGTTTATGTGTATAAGATCACGAGCATGTTATATTTGATTTTCATATAGTAATGTTAAAGACTAAAGTGTGTTGTCTCACCCTGAAAGTGTGAACTAACAGTAGTACAAATACAACATTTCAGAGAATTGACACTTTATTTTAGTTTGCTGAAATGATCGTTTAGTTTTCCTGCGATATCTGAGTTGGAGCTGATACTGTTACACTGACCCCGTGTGGTGAATTTGAGTACTGCTGTCTTTGATGTTACATGAGTGACACTAAATGATCACCTGTTATTTGTGAAACTATTCACTTAAATCATTTAAGAAAACAACAAAGAAACTCCAAACAATTGATTTGTTAAAATAAATAAATTACACAAATATTAAACGTGATTCAGTATCGATTGATGTATTCTTGTTAGCTGGAAACATGTATGTAAATGAACCATGTTTAATCATTCTCTGTGTTAGAGAATTATTCATGTGTTAGAGAATTATTCATATTCATTTGTCAGCAAAACTACAGAGAATACTAATGTGTTTTTGTATCTTCACCCATGGACAGTCTGATGGACAGAGGTTTATTATCACTGAAAACTGTAACTCACTCCTGATAAACTTTTACTCTCTGAATTCTTGAACCCGGAACAATTCAAGTCTACATGCCCTGTCTCTATTGTTTGGATTCAGAAATATGAATATTTCAGACTTGAATAAAATCAGTTAATTCAGATGATACAACATGAAGTTCATTACTGACCTGATGAGACAGTTTCAGTGAACCAGCTGAATGTCCAGCCTGTAGAGGAGCCGATAACCTCACAGATCAGAGTCACTGGATCTCCTTCAGTCAACCACTTCTGAGGAGAAACTCTTAACTGGACTTTATCTGAAAAAGACAAATGAAAGGTGCAAAGATCACCCTATGTGGGGTTCAAACCCACATCCTTCAGGTCAGTAGCTCTGAGCTCAAAGCAGGGTTTCACACCACCTTCATCTACACCAGCAGTAGTTCAAAGGACGAGGTGGTGTCTGTAGAGTAATTACATATTCAAGACAAAGTAAATGTCAAAAGATACTTTATTTTTATATATTCTTCATAACAAATTTTGGCCATGTAATATTTCTGATGAAATTGGCATTTTTGGTATTTTTTGTCTCACCTCTGAACTGTCTGTGTGGTTTTACTAGTTCAACACATGAATCATTTATATAACTTGTTTAAAAACTGTTTTTATAATCATGACATTCCTTTTCACTGATGGGGCTGGATTCACAAAAATCTTAAGAATTTCCAAGAAGTTTGTAAGAATGTTCCTTTGGGGATCTTTAAACAGGAACTTTAAGAAATTATTTACAATGTTTTTTTGTGGATGCTGCACACTGGAGGTGTTTGAGGAGAAACTCCCTGATATGATTGTAAAGCGCTTTAGACGTACAGGAGTTCATAGTACTGATTCCTGGGACTGATTGCACACACACCTGCAGTTCATTACACACACATTATTTAAGCACGTCACACACACCACCACCACCACTACTACTACTGTGAAGTCTTTATTTTCTGCAGTGGTCAGTTCTGACCGTTTCATTTGTGGATGGTTATTCTGTGTTTGATCTTGGACTGTTTCCTGTTGTTTGATTCTCTGCTGCTCGCGCCGACTATTGCCTGTTTAATGGATTGTGATTGTAAGCCGCCTGTCCTGATCTTTTGCCCGATTATCAGACTGTATGTTTACTGCCTGTCTCGACCCAAGCCTGTCGATTTTGCCTATTTTGCCTTCTCCACCTCCACTGCTGTGTGTCGACCCTGTACTGTTCGACTCTGACCAAAATAAACCTGCAGGTGGATCTTCACTCCACTGTGTTACAAAAGTGCTTTATAAATGATTCATTCATTCTTCTTAAATTTTGTCTTCAGAAAAAAGATAAGAACATTAAGAAAAGTTTTTAGGAAATGAAAATATTCCTTGTGTTAGAAAATAAGAAAATAGCAGTGAACAATTTTATTCTTGTGAATGTTTTGTGAATCCAGCCCCTGGATTGTAACCGAATCACCCATTTATGATTAAATTTATGAATCAAATTCACTCACCTTCAGTGTGTCCAGAGTGGATGTTTGAAATCAGCACTAGTAAAAAAAAAAATTGTAATAGTAATTAAAAAATAAAGATTATGTGTAATTATAAATGTTCCTGGTAAAGATAATCAAAGTCATCCATTGGTTATCCTGAGAGAGTTTCTGTGGGATCTTTTTTTCAAAGTTCTTCCTGTGAGGAAACAGACTGTGTTTCTCTTATGGGTCCCTGTGATGTCTTCTGTTTGTAAGTTAGTTTTAGGTATAAAGGTCTGTCCCACAGAAAGAAATGTGGCTCAGATTCACTGAAGACAGACTAACATCATTGCTGAAGATCTGTTAAACTGCTTCCTTCAGTAAATTCTCCTCCTCACGAGATCTCTGGTCAAGTTTACTTATTTTATCATTAGAGAAATCTAATACATTAACAAGACAGCCAAACGACAGCTCAGACAAATACAGGAAAATATAACAATTATTGAACATGGAGCTGATCAACTTTGCATTATATTTTAGGCATTTTATAAATGCATATTCTTACTTTACTTGTGAAACACCATAATTTCACTCTTACATGTTCCTCAGCTTCACAACACATAAATGATTGTTTTATCATCACAGCAGAAAAAAAAAAATGAAATTGATTGAGAAACTTGAAGCAACGGTCTGATCTAAAGTCTGATTAAAGATAAACTCATACTAGTGAACATCTACTGAAGACTAACTAGTGAACATCTACTTCATGAACATCAAACTGAACAAAATAAACCAACAGAACTGATTCAACAAACACTTTTAAAAAGCAGAAAACCGAGTGACTGAACAAACAGACTGACTCAAACACAACAGAGTTCATTTCTCTTTCACAAACAGCTCTAACTGCACACTTGCTCTCTCAAGATCGTCTTTCACTCATATATCATGAACTAGAGCTGGATCTGAAACACTGAGAGCAGCATGAAAAGAAGAAAAATCCAAGAACACTAATTCATCACTTGAACCTGTTCAATCCTATTCATAATATGAGCAGTTAACATCCACTGAAAATAATACTCACAGAGCACAAGAGGAAGCTGACTGAGCTCCATACTGACCGAATAATGACAGACGGTTAAAGACACAGACTGAGTTAAAGCCTCAAGACTTCCTGAAACCTCCAGTCAGATCTTTAGGAACGGAATGACAGATTAAAGACATACAAATGAAATTCATGTGTTACAGAAAACCTTCTGATAATGTTGATCATCTTGGAACATGTTTTCAAAAAATGTCACAAAAGTTTATACTGAAATGTTGTCAGGACTCATTCAGGATCAAACTGAAGAGCAGCAGTTTGACATTTTGATAATTAATATTCTTTTGTGTTTAATGGAGAAGGAAAAGGAAACAATACTTTGATGTCTCTTTATTGTAATAATGGTATTAGCTGTATTTATAACTTTATAAGTTAAGTAGCAGAAACTGGTGAACGACTGCTGTTCCTCAAATACTGGTTAATGTCACTGAACTGAAATAGAAAAAAACCAAACCACAACTATGAGCTCATCTCTACCTATTTCTATATCAGGCCTCTGACAATAAAGGTGTCGAGTTTGCCACTGATATATTTGTACCTCTGAACAGTTTAATATTCACACAACAAGACGTTGATGTTTTTATGCCTGTTCCTCTAAGTATAAATGTAATGTACACAATTCCACCACATCCCAAAGATGCTCTATTTGGTTGAGATCTGGTGACTGTGGGGGCCATTTTAGTTCCGTAAACTCAATGTCATGTTCAAGAAACCAATTTGAAATGATTCAAGCTTTGTGACATGGTGCATTATCCTGCTGGAAGTAGCCATCTGAATTCAAACACTGATGAACACCTGCTGTTAACAAACAGAATCACTGAAGGAAAGCGAAAAAACAAGGACAGAAAAAAAGAGAAGCACAAGAACTACAACAGACTGAAGATAAAAGGCATTAAATCTCTCAAGATCTCAGCAGAGGATGATTAAACGGGCACAAACAGCAGTAACACCTGTAGGTATCACTCATTAATTCCCTTCATCATGCGCCACGTTAGCGTGCCAAATCATTCACAGGTATAAATATGAAATATTTCATGTCGATATACAATGTTTACATACTTAAAACTAATAATGGTATTGCAAGACTCTCGACTCTTAGAACAGTGGCAAGGAAATCTAACTTTACAGAGCTCCGAGAGGCCCCAAGTGGTCGGGAGCATTTGTGGCATTTTTGTTGTGTTGCGGCTTGTTTCCGTTGTGTTGTGGCTTGATTTCATTGTGTTGTGAACTTATGCTTGCTTTTTAAATTTCATTGTTTTGTACACTACTGGGCCACCGTACTTGACCCTTGACTTTTCAACATCATTTTGTTTTTGGCTAACTGTGTGTTTTAAAGCACATTTGTCAAGAAAAGCCAAGATAAAAAGCAGTAAGGTTATGTTGGTTATCTGTTTACAATGACATAACATCGAGTGGCCAGATTCACTGATCTCATCCAGAATCTAGTTTATATAATGTGTTACGTTTATATTTCTGATAGACATGTGGTATTACAGCAGGAGATGCAGCAATATTGTGGTAATCAATTATGAAGGATTCTGAAAGCACAATGAGCACAAAACATATTGAACTACTTTAACAATCAGACACATACAGAAACCAAGAATAGGCATGTGAACGTTTCAAAATTATTCATATCGCAATGCATGCCACCCATGACTCCCAGCATGCATTGCAGCATGAATAATTTTATCAGCATTGTTGAGATTCATATGCTAATTCTTGATGTCTGTGTGTGTTATTTAAATTTTTTGTATGTTCACCAAATAATAGTCTCAATAACAGATTAGACAGTGGATGAGATCAGTGAAACAGGCGTTTCACAGTGATGTGTAGCGATATATGGTGTCCCATAATTTGTGCTCAGTATTTCACCCATCCAAGTGAACACACATCCGGATCATCAATAAGTAACCCACACCACTATCACATCTTTTTCTTTTTGTTATAGCAAAAGTCTTATTAACACCTTAGAGCAGCCAATAGAACTAATACTAAAAAAATCTCTGTAGCCCAACTGAAGAAAACACTGTTCACCATATTGGTAACCAAACATTTTCAATAAAACATTGTTCTGACTTAACTTAATTCTGGGTTTTTTAGCATATCTGCTGTACACCCTGTCACACAGCAGCTTGTAGGCATTATTCTTTTATTAGAAGCAAGACATTTACATTTAATCATTTAGCAGACGCTTTTATCCAAAGCGACTTACAAGTGAGGAAAACAAACAAGCGATTCTTCATGAAAAGGCAAATAGACACAGGAAGTGCTCACAATACAAGTTTCATACATTGCTCAGAGTAACATAAGCTAGAGTAGAAAGGGAAAAAGGGAAGGATAGAATTTTTATTTATGAAAGGGTTAAGTGCTCACGAAAGAGATGAGTTTTCAGCTGTCTCTTTGAATACTGCCAGGGATTCTGTTTTCCTGATGATGAAGGTAGGGAGATCATTCCACCAGCAGGGAGCAGTGAACGAGAATATTCTGGAAAGTGATTTTGTGCCTCTCTGTGACGGTACCACAAACCTTCGTTCCTTTAGTGATCGCAGGCTTCTGGTGGGGACGTAGCGTTGTAGCAGTGTGTGGAGGTAGGAAGGTGCAGAGCCTGTGGTGGATCTGTAAGCAAGCATCAGTGCTTTGAACTTGATGCGAGCAGCGAGGGGTAGCCAGTGCAAAGAGATGAAGAGGGGCGTGACGTGGGCTCTCTTAGGCTCGTTGAAGACAAGACGAGCAGCAGAGTTCTGGATCATTTGATGAGGTTTGATTGCACTTGACGGCAGACCAGCCAGAAGAGCATTGTAGTAATCAAGCCTTGAAATGACCAGGGCCTGGACGAGAAGTTGTGTTGCATGTTCGGTCAGAAAGGGCCGGATTTTCCTGATGTTGTGAAGTGCAAATCTGCATGACGAAGCTGTCTTTGAGATGTGGTCTCTGAAGGTCAGTTGGTCATCAAAGATAACTCCAAGATTTCTGGCCAAATTTGATGGGGTAATTGTGGTTGTACCAAGCTGTATGTTGATGTCGTGTTGTAGAGTTGGAGTGGCAGGGAAAACTAAAAGTTCAGTCTTTGCCAGGTTGAGCTGCAGATGATGTTCTTCCATCCACCTCGAGATGTCCACCAAAAAGCTTGAGATCCCTGCAGCTACTATTAGAGGTAGAGTTGTGTGTCATCAGCATAGCAATGGTAGGAGAAACCATGTGCCTGTATGATGGGACTCAGTGATGTAGTGTAAATGGAGAACAGGAGGGGTCCAAGAACTGAATCCTGAGGAACCCCATTGATCAGTTGATGAGGTTTGGATACTTCCTCTCCCCAGGCAACTCTGAAAGACCTACCTGTGAGATAGGACTCAAATCATTGAAGTGCAGTACTTGAGATGCGAAGTGACAGAAGAATTTTATGGTTCACGGTGTCGAAGGCAGCAGATAGATCCAGTAGAATGAGAACAGATGATTTGGAATCAGCCTTTGCAATCGGCAGGGATTCCATGACCGACAGTAGCGCAGTCTCGGTTGAATGGCCGTTCTTGAATCCAGATTGGTTGATGTCCAGATGGTTGTTTTGTGTGAGGAATGATGACACCTGGTTGAACACAACTCGTTCATGTGTTTTCGATATGAATGGTAGGAGAGAGACAGATCTCTAATTGTTCACAAGTGATGTGTTTAACGTGGGGTTTTTAAGCAGTGCTGACAAAAGAGTGGGAGATGTGGCTGGTAGAAGGTGTGAGGGGATGGGGTCTAGAGGGCAGGTGGTGGGATGACTGGAGAGGAGAGTTTGGATACTTCTGCCTCAGTGAGAAGAGAGAAGGAGGAGAGAAGATTAATGGATGTGGATGGGATGAGTTCCTGTGTGAGTGGTGCTGAGAACTGGCTGCTGATGGAAGATGTCTTGTCAGCGAAGAAATTTGCGAATTGATAAGCAGTTAAAGATGTGGTGGTGGAGAGGGACAGTGGAAATATGAGGTCTTAGCTGCATGGACTCCACCAGAAAAAGACGACAAAAGTGCTTGATACGAACCTAGGTCAGATGGTTCTTTCGATTTGTGCCACTTCCTTTCTGCTGCCCTGAGTTTGGTCCGGTATTCACAAAGAGCATCGGAAAGCTAGGGGTTGGAAGGAGTAGCACGTGCTGGCCTGGATGAAAGAGGACAGATACTGTCAAGGGAAGAAGTTAAGGTGGAGCATAAAGTGTGTGCAGCAGTATTTACATTCATAGATGAGAATTGTGTGGGTGGGGAAAGGGAGGATGAAACAACAGAGCAAAGATCATAAGCGGAGAGAGAGTGCAGGTTTCTTCTGAAGGTTACTTGTGAAGTGGTTGGTGGTGCACAAATAGGGAGTTGCAGATTAAAAGTAATGAAGAAATGGTCAGAAACGTGCAGAAGTTTTACCAGAATGTTGTCAGTGATACAGTTATGCGTGTAGATTAGGTCCAGTTGGTTGCCAGATTTGTGGGTGATTGTGGTGATGAGCCGGTTGAGATCAAATGAGGCTAGGAGAGAGAGGAAGTCAGAAGCATAAGGTCTGACAAGGTGAATGTTGAAATCACCAAAGAAATGGCCAAGAAATGACAAAGAGGCAGCTTCACGCAATACAAAGTCAATGGAGAAGGTTGGATTGTCCCCCGTGGCCTAAATGTGCTCTGTCTCTATACGGTGGGTTTGGTGGTGGTGGTGGTGGTGGGGGGGGGGGGGGTAATTGAGAATGAATGGGGGAAAGGTGAGAGGAGGTAGTGCCTCCATCGTGCTTTGATAGGATATGATCGATGCAGGGCAGAGTGAATATGGGTAGAACTCTTTACTGCACTGGTACTTCAGAAATCCCTTTAAAGGTATACATGTGAATTAAACGTGGCACAATGGCCTTCATCATCACAGTATACTAATGGCTATCTAGTGAAAGGGATTCATCAATATGCTGATTGAGGACTGTTGGGACACTCCAGGAACAGGATGGTTTCTGTCTGGGGAGACAGAGTTGTTTACACCTCAATGACACAACTCTACCATTTACTTCAAATGAAATAATTTTCAACTACATACTATTCAGCTAGCAGTGTTTTCTAACATGTAACTATATCATGTTTGGTCTCATATGACAGCTTATAAACTGAACTGAATCGTAGTGAACTTAAAAGAGATATTAAAGTATCATAACGTACAATCTAGGTCTTGCTTAAACATGCATTGAGGAGAATTTGTTGATGTACTTCTCCCCTCTTGATCACTGCCCATTTGCCATATGGTTTCCTGTCAGTTGGTTTTGGGTGTTGGTATTCCACTCATATACAAGAGTGCTTCGCTCAGGGTATAAGAAGGAAGGGTAACTGTTGATCGTGGAGAAAGGCTTTAACCACTCCTGCACACCGACGCATAACCTCTTACTACAAGAAATGCTTTCAAGGCCTCTTCTGCACAGCAGTGCATTATTTGTTACAACTAATTTTTCTATACCGTATGTTATTCCATTCTACTTTCTGTATATTTAAACATGTAACTTAATAAATAACTTTGCCTGCTTTAAAGGTTTACAGAATCTTTCCTTTGATTACTGATAATGTTGAAACAAAGTGATTGTAACTTTTGTTATCTAAACGTTCAGATTAAATCCTATGTTTTTCAGTTCTAAGAAAAACTTTTACCTTTCAAGAATAAGAGGTTAAAGAATAACAACAACTTTAATGGAGTCAGATTAATGAAATTGGAGTCAGATAGACAACTGAATTATGCACACTGTCCTTGAACTGCTTTTTGTTTCCGATTATTGGTTCAAAATAGGAGCGTAAGCTACCAGCCTTACGTCGGTTATGATTGGACATGATTAGTTGATGCAATAAATCCCACCACTTGTTTTTGTGCTTGTTCTCATTAGCCGGATTGAATCCGCAAGGACTGTTCAAGATGCATCGGCACTGCGCAGGACCGATCGGCTTATGACATCTCTCTCACGGCACTTTGACGTCATTCACCGACCGGTCAGTGCAGCATTGCTTTTAGTCGCACAAGACAATTTTTTTTCCGCAACATAAAGCACTCACTTCACTCAATAAAATTGAGTTTAAGCCACTGGAGTCACATGGAATACTTTAATGATGTCTTTTCCCTACCTTTTTGGATCTTGGCACGATAGTTGTGTTGGCGCTCTATGGAGAGTCAGAAACCTCTCAGACTTCGTCAAAAATATTTTAATTTGTGCTCCGTAGATGAATGAATGACTCACGAGGGTGAGTAATAAATGAAAGAATTTTCATTTTTGGGTCAACTAACACTTTAACAAATGGTTTCACACAGACAACACAAAAACTTTCTCTGTCTGAGGTCTCAGAAACTTCACCGATGGGTTTCTACATTTCTGACTGATCTGAACGTCTTTGAAACCACATAAGTTCCTTCTTTTAAACAGTGGCAGGCACAGCTCTATCTGTGTGACGAGTCCACTGGAGACAAGATGAAGATGAACACTGTTGCAGTTTATTACAAAAAGTGAAATCAATACAAGAAAACAGAACAATCACATGACTTGAACAAGAACCAAAACAGAACTCACTAACAGCAGGTTACATGAACAACACTAGACAAAGAAGCAATGGAAACATGAGGGCTATATATACACACACATGAACTCATGACTAACATAAAACACCTGAACACAATGAACCAAAGAATGTGACGCATAAAACAAGGGAACCAATCAGAACATGACACATGAAACCAGGGAAACAACGTCACAACCAGCAGTTCTCATGTGAACACTATGTAACAGTTTTACACCCCAGTCAGAACCACAGGACATAAATATAATCATGTGTGAATTCTGTACAAAAGAACTTCATTTTCAAGAATTGTATAGTTATATATTTTTTTCTCTCCATACTATCTGTAATCATTTCTGTAGATTACATTATTTTTATGCTGCAAAGTCCAAACTATTGAGAGATTCATTATAGTCAGAGGTCATGATTCTTCTGTTTTATGCGACAACACAATATTTTATAAATGCTCTGTTTCTTTATTACAAAAAAGTAATCAAACAGTTTAAATATTAAATGTTACAGTAAGACAAGTCAGGAGACTTAAACTAAAATAAAAAGTATAAATGCTTATAAATGACAGTGTTCATGTAGTTATAATGTGAAACATGCAAATATCACAAGCCTTATATTGTAAAGGATGCAACTATATTACATAAAGCAGAACAAAATAAAAATATTAAACTTTCACTTATAAATCAATACTGAAAAGCTGCTGAAATATGCTAATAAATAGAAAAACATTGCAAAATTGTGATGTAAAAAAATGGCCACATTCTAACAGTAACATACCGTTTTCCATTAATACAGTAATAGATAATAGAAAACAATGCATTCTGGGTAACATTTGTTTTTGATGAGGTAGCCTACTGCAAAATAACTAAATTGTCAGTGTTCAGAATCGACACTCAGGCTCTGTTTCCACCTGGTATTAAGATGCATTTAGGTTGATCGGATCACAAGTGGACGACTCTAAATACAGGTGAAAACTGGGTGTAAAACATTTTGAGCTAAGTATATTAATTTAACCAAATTTGTCAATTTAGTATTTTTAAATCAGTTTTCACTTGCTGTTTTTGAAGCGGCTTCACAAAGGACAAACCCTCAGTGCGCAAAACCAAATGTGACATCACATTATATTACTGATTATTTTGACTGATTTGTTGGTCAATTAAATATAAACTAATAAATCAGTGATATGTTTTACCTCTTATTCTGCAGCATTTGTAAATCAGCACGACTGTCACTAGCAGATATGGACAAGCTGCCAGTGCAGAACTGAATATGTTGAATCTGAATGACACTGAACATTGACTCTCACCTCTGACTGAGATCCAGCTCTTGGGCGACTCTCCTCTCTCTGGGTGTTTGCAGTGGTAGAAACCCTCATGTGACTTTGAGACAGTAGAGATGATCATCTCTGTAGTTTGACTCTGGACGAGTGATCCATCTTTATAGAAATCAGCTCTGAGGATTGATGGCTTTGCAAACTGATATAAACAGTGTAGAGTCAGAGTATCTCCTTCATTCACAGGATGAACAGGACTCTCCAGAATCACTCCAGCTACAGAAACACAGGAAACATGTGCTGACTGCATAAAGAGATTATATGAACAATAATACATTTCTATATTTTCTGACAAAACTAGATTGTTATTACAACTTGTGCATTAAGTGTTTTGCTGGTTTTTGCACAATTGATGCTTCCTGCACTTGTTAAATCAACCTGCTTCATGAATTGACGGTAAAATGCCAGTGAAATGAATAAATACAGAAACACAGACTGTTTGCTGTGTTTGTTGCTGTAGATTTAGCAGCACATTACTGTAAAAACCAACAGTACAATACTGCATTTTATAATACTGTAATTTGCGTTGCATTCTGGGTAATTTTGTTTGAGCGGGAACATTTTACAGTACATTTTAGTGTTGCTGTAAGCTAGCTGTAATATGCCAAGCAATAATACAGCATTGCTGTAAACAGCGCCCCCTTACTGACGTCAGAGCACAACTGCAGCAGCTCACTCACGGATAGCTGGACGTTTCACTCGGTGGATATCTGGAAGTTTGGTGAGTTAATTTTAATTTTATAAGTAGGTTTTAGTATTTTGCACTATAATGTACGTAGCTTTCAGTGTGAAATGACAGTGGAAGTTAACTTAGGTGTTATTCACTGTTTCCCGCTTGTCCTGACATTTTCAAATCTCAATCAAAACTCGGTGAATTACTCGTTTATTTCGACCAAACCAGACCTGGTGATTGTTAAAACGGTGAAAAGATTCATTCAAGATGGTTTGTGTGAGTTTTATTTCGTTTCTGTCGAGTTTGAATATATATTTTTACGATGGTCTGTGAAATAAATTTACTACATTTGCTAATGGAGTCTGGTAACGTTAGGTTTGAAGGATCATATGATAACAAAAATGTCTTTCTCTGTGGGGATCCTTTCCATAATGTTCGATCCGAGCCTGTCAGCAAAAACTGATTTAAACTGATTATAATAGATGAACATTGACTGTGCTCAAACACCTAAAAAAGTTTTGCTGTCAGTTTCCCGGATGACGGCTGCGGTGGTCGCATTCAAAACTGGACCTGATTAGTCGTTTAGACACAAAAATAGGTGAAAACAAGGCTATTATACTTTCCTTTGCAACATAAACGGGTGATTTGGGCTCAGAGAATTGGCTATTGGTACCAGTTTTGCATTTTACTTCGTTTGATTTAACTTAGACGGAAGACTCAGTTTTGCGTTGTGATTGTAATGACAAATATTGATTAATTAAAAATATGAATAAAGGTATAAATTATCTTTATCATAGTTAATAATGATATATTAGTCAACAAAGACCGATGCATGCCAAATAAAGTAAGTTAGAATTTTTAGAAGCAGAAGCTTATCATTTTTTACTATAGATACGTTGTTGGAGTGTATGAAATACAGTGATGTGTAGCTTATACAACCTCAACAAGCAACACATAACTGAATAAATGTATTTTGATTTCTTACAGCTCTGCAGTGTGAGACAGTTATCTTTTCAGCCTGTGAATGAGTTTTCTGTAAGTATTAGCCATTTTAATACAATGTTTTAAAAGGTTAGTTCACCCAAAAATGAAAAGTATATTAATTGACTGGTATGATATTGCTAACAGGTTCCTGGTCAACCCTGACGATGGAAATGCCAGACAGAAGAAGTGTACTGCCAGACAGGGAGTCCAAGAGAGAAGAGGACCAAGAGGGTGGTGCTGAGGAAGGTGACGGCCATCAACCCACATGCCAATAGTTTTATTCGGTCCTTGATGGAGTTTGAATGGAAAACTTCAAACTGAAGCCTGAAGTCCCACCGTTAATGGGACACTTGTTGCTTTTTTAGTTGTTGTTGCTCAATTGTCATTCTTTTACCCAACCCAATCCTCAATTTCCCATTTCTTATATATATTTTTTTGTTTTATTTACAGATTTGTGCACACTTAAAGGGATAGTTGACCCAAAATACAAATTCTGTCATCCACTCACCTTCAAGTTATTCCAAACCTGTACAAGTTTCTTTCTTCTGCTGAACACAAAATAAGATATTTTAAAGAATTTTTTAAAAACCAGACAGTTGATATTTTTTTCCCTACTATGCAAGTCAATGGCTACAGTCAACTGTCGTCTGGTAACCAGCATTCTTCAAAATATCTTGTGTTCAGCAGAAGGAAGAAATTCATACAGGTTTGGAACTGTTTGACGGTGAGTAAATGATGACAGAATTTAAATTTTTGGGTCAACCATCCCTTTAATAGTCATTAATACCTGTTAATTGCTGATTCACTGAACATGTGAATAAAATGGTTTTAATAGTTTAATTGATTGAATAAAGCATATTTTTGACAAGAACATTGATTGGATTGTCTTTTGATTTGCAGGTATTCTGACATAGCATTATAATATTACTTCCTGTAAATGTATATATTGTAATAACTACATATATAATTATAATATTAACATTATTAGTAATTATTTTGAAAATTATAGTAATATTTTGCAGTAATGGATCAATATATATACTACAGTACAATACTGTATTATTTACAGCAGAAGCAGACTAAAATTAGAAAATGCTGTAAAAATACAGTTTTTTTTAGAATTACAGCACTCTTCTTGTGTGCTGTAAATTAAATTACAGTACAATTACTGTATAGGAAAAATACAGTAACTTGCTGGCAACCGTGCTGCCAGTACTGTACTGTAAAAAATACAGGAAAATTGTTAACAGTGCAGACTCACGGTGTACAGTGATATTAACAGGAGATGATATTTCTCTCCAGATTCAGACTGACACCAGTACACTCCAGTGTCCTCTGGGATGGTGGATCTGATTGTACATGTAGATCCTGTTTGTGATCCAAACATTGATGTTGAACAATCTTCCAGCCCCCAACGGTCTGTGTGTCTTCTGACTGTCCATCCATCAGAGTTACTCTGGTCCTCACAGATCAGAGAGAGAGAGACAGATGTGAAGTGTTGAGTTCTGCTGGGACTGACGATCAGAGACACTGGAGGAGAAACACCTGACAAGACAATTACAGCTATAATTTTTCAGATTGGAGGATAGGCCTAAGAATTTTCTTTATTAAAGTTTAACTAATCGTTTAAGTTCTGCATGAACTCACCAGTGACCCACAGTGGTTGTTTGTTGCTGTATGTTGTTATGTAGGCTGGTTTTTCTCTCTCTGCTCTGCACACATAAACTCCAGTGTGTTTTACAGTAGCAGAACTGACAGTGTATTTTCCTCCAGATCCTCTGCTGCTGTCTGAGAGCAGCTGATAACGAACTGTGAAGATTGTAAAATATGAGAATGTGTAGATTTCACCTTAAAGTGAAACTTCACTGATTTCAACTCACTTTGAATTGTTATAATGTTGGTAGTTTATGTAACCGGGTGGTATTAGAATAAAAACTCCAAAAAATAATATACGTATGATGATGACGCGCTTAGAGTGCGCCATTGAAACGGGCGGCTGAGCGGTGCGTTTAAGAGACGCGTTTAATCGTGTTTCATTCTGAGTAAAATCCATGATCTCTGTGAGTGAATGTGATGATGATCGTTTAATTTGGTGTAATAGTCTCTGTTCATTTCATGTTCGTGTTCGGTGTGTATTTTATGGTTAATGATTCGAGAGGATCAGGATTGTGTGCAGTTGCTCGTGAGGGTTTTGCGAGTTCTCTGTAAAACTGAATTCGGTAAAAAAGTGTCCAGTGTAATGTTTATGTGTATAAGATCACGAGCATGTTATATTTGATTTTCATATAGTAATGTTAAAGACTAAAGTGTGTTGTCTCACCCTGAAAGTGTGAACTAACAGTAGTACAAATACAACATTTCAGAGAATTGACACTTTATTTTAGTTTGCTGAAATGATCGTTTAGTTTTCCTGCGATATCTGAGTTGGAGCTGATACTGTTACACTGACCCCGTGTGGTGAATTTGAGTACTGCTGTCTTTGATGTTACATGAGTGACACTAAATGATCACCTGTTATTTGTGAAACTATTCACTTAAATCATTTAAGAAAACAACAAAGAAACTCCAAACAATTGATTTGTTAAAATAAATAAATTACACAAATATTAAACGTGATTCAGTATCGATTGATGTATTCTTGTTAGCTGGAAACATGTATGTAAATGAACCATGTTTAATCATTCTCTGTGTTAGAGAATTATTCATGTGTTAGAGAATTATTCATATTCATTTGTCAGCAAAAAACTACAGAGAATACTAATGTGTTTTTGTATCTTCACCCATGGACAGTCTGATGGACAGAGGTTTATTATCACTGAAAACTGTAACTCACTCCTGATAAACTTTTACTCTCTGAATTCTTGAACCCGGAACAATTCAAGTCTACATGCCCTGTCTCTATTGTTTGGATTCAGAAATATGAATATTTCAGACTTGAATAAAATCAGTTAATTCAGATGATACAACATGAAGTTCATTACTGACCTGATGAGACAGTTTCAGTGAACCAGCTGAATGTCCAGCCTGTAGAGGAGCCGATAACCTCACAGATCAGAGTCACTGGATCTCCTTCAGTCAACCACTTCTGAGGAGAAACTCTTAACTGGACTTTATCTGAAAAAGACAAATGAAAGGTGCAAAGATCACCCTATGTGGGGTTCAAACCCACATCCTTCAGGTCAGTAGCTCTGAGCTCAAAGCAGGGTTTCACACCACCTTCATCTACACCAGCAGTAGTTCAAAGGACGAGGTGGTGTCTGTAGAGTAATTACATATTCAAGACAAAGTAAATGTCAAAAGATACTTTATTTTTATATATTCTTCATAACAAATTTTGGCCATGTAATATTTCTGATGAAATTGGCATTTTTGGTATTTTTTGTCTCACCTCTGAACTGTCTGTGTGGTTTTACTAGTTCAACACATGAATCATTTATATAACTTGTTTAAAAACTGTTTTTATAATCATGACATTCCTTTTCACTGATGGGGCTGGATTCACAAAAATCTTAAGAATTTCCAAGAAGTTTGTAAGAATGTTCCTTTGGGGATCTTTAAACAGGAACTTTAAGAAATTATTTACAATGTTTTTTTGTGGATGCTGCACACTGGAGGTGTTTGAGGAGAAACTCCCTGATATGATTGTAAAGCGCTTTAGACGTACAGGAGTTCATAGTACTGATTCCTGGGACTGATTGCACACACACCTGCAGTTCATTACACACACATTATTTAAGCACGTCACACACACCACCACCACCACTACTACTACTGTGAAGTCTTTATTTTCTGCAGTGGTCAGTTCTGACCGTTTCATTTGTGGATGGTTATTCTGTGTTTGATCTTGGACTGTTTCCTGTTGTTTGATTCTCTGCTGCTCGCGCCGACTATTGCCTGTTTAATGGATTGTGATTGTAAGCCGCCTGTCCTGATCTTTTGCCCGATTATCAGACTGTATGTTTACTGCCTGTCTCGACCCAAGCCTGTCGATTTTGCCTATTTTGCCTTCTCCACCTCCACTGCTGTGTGTCGACCCTGTACTGTTCGACTCTGACCAAAATAAACCTGCAGGTGGATCTTCACTCCACTGTGTTACAAAAGTGCTTTATAAATGATTCATTCATTCTTCTTAAATTTTGTCTTCAGAAAAAAGATAAGAACATTAAGAAAAGTTTTTAGGAAATGAAAATATTCCTTGTGTTAGAAAATAAGAAAATAGCAGTGAACAATTTTATTCTTGTGAATGTTTTGTGAATCCAGCCCCTGGATTGTAACCGAATCACCCATTTATGATTAAATTTATGAATCAAATTCACTCACCTTCAGTGTGTCCAGAGTGGATGTTTGAAATCAGCACTAGTAAAAAAAAAAATTGTAATAGTAATTAAAAAATAAAGATTATGTGTAATTATAAATGTTCCTGGTAAAGATAATCAAAGTCATCCATTGGTTATCCTGAGAGAGTTTCTGTGGGATCTTTTTTTCAAAGTTCTTCCTGTGAGGAAACAGACTGTGTTTCTCTTATGGGTCCCTGTGATGTCTTCTGTTTGTAAGTTAGTTTTAGGTATAAAGGTCTGTCCCACAGAAAGAAATGTGGCTCAGATTCACTGAAGACAGACTAACATCATTGCTGAAGATCTGTTAAACTGCTTCCTTCAGTAAATTCTCCTCCTCACGAGATCTCTGGTCAAGTTTACTTATTTTATCATTAGAGAAATCTAATACATTAACAAGACAGCCAAACGACAGCTCAGACAAATACAGGAAAATATAACAATTATTGAACATGGAGCTGATCAACTTTGCATTATATTTTAGGCATTTTATAAATGCATATTCTTACTTTACTTGTGAAACACCATAATTTCACTCTTACATGTTCCTCAGCTTCACAACACATAAATGATTGTTTTATCATCACAGCAGAAAAAAAAAAATGAAATTGATTGAGAAACTTGAAGCAACGGTCTGATCTAAAGTCTGATTAAAGATAAACTCATACTAGTGAACATCTACTGAAGACTAACTAGTGAACATCTACTTCATGAACATCAAACTGAACAAAATAAACCAACAGAACTGATTCAACAAACACTTTTAAAAAGCAGAAAACCGAGTGACTGAACAAACAGACTGACTCAAACACAACAGAGTTCATTTCTCTTTCACAAACAGCTCTAACTGCACACTTGCTCTCTCAAGATCGTCTTTCACTCATATATCATGAACTAGAGCTGGATCTGAAACACTGAGAGCAGCATGAAAAGAAGAAAAATCCAAGAACACTAATTCATCACTTGAACCTGTTCAATCCTATTCATAATATGAGCAGTTAACATCCACTGAAAATAATACTCACAGAGCACAAGAGGAAGCTGACTGAGCTCCATACTGACCGAATAATGACAGACGGTTAAAGACACAGACTGAGTTAAAGCCTCAAGACTTCCTGAAACCTCCAGTCAGATCTTTAGGAACGGAATGACAGATTAAAGACATACAAATGAAATTCATGTGTTACAGAAAACCTTCTGATAATGTTGATCATCTTGGAACATGTTTTCAAAAAATGTCACAAAAGTTTATACTGAAATGTTGTCAGGACTCATTCAGGATCAAACTGAAGAGCAGCAGTTTGACATTTTGATAATTAATATTCTTTTGTGTTTAATGGAGAAGGAAAAGGAAACAATACTTTGATGTCTCTTTATTGTAATAATGGTATTAGCTGTATTTATAACTTTATAAGTTAAGTAGCAGAAACTGGTGAACGACTGCTGTTCCTCAAATACTGGTTAATGTCACTGAACTGAAATAGAAAAAAACCAAACCACAACTATGAGCTCATCTCTACCTATTTCTATATCAGGCCTCTGACAATAAAGGTGTCGAGTTTGCCACTGATATATTTGTACCTCTGAACAGTTTAATATTCACACAACAAGACGTTGATGTTTTTATGCCTGTTCCTCTAAGTATAAATGTAATGTACACAATTCCACCACATCCCAAAGATGCTCTATTTGGTTGAGATCTGGTGACTGTGGGGGCCATTTTAGTTCCGTAAACTCAATGTCATGTTCAAGAAACCAATTTGAAATGATTCAAGCTTTGTGACATGGTGCATTATCCTGCTGGAAGTAGCCATCTGAATTCAAACACTGATGAACACCTGCTGTTAACAAACAGAATCACTGAAGGAAAGCGAAAAAAACAAGGACAGAAAAAAAGAGAAGCACAAGAACTACAACAGACTGAAGATAAAAGGCATTAAATCTCTCAAGATCTCAGCAGAGGATGATTAAACGGGCACAAACAGCAGTAACACCTGTAGGTATCACCTCATTAATTCCCTTCATCATGCGCCACGTTAGCGTGCCAAATCATTCACAGGTATAAATATGAAATATTTCATGTCGATATACAATGTTTACATACTTAAAACTAATAATGGTATTGCAAGACTCTCGACTCTTAGAACAGTGGCAAGGAAATCTAACTTTACAGAGCTCCGAGAGGCCCCAAGTGGTCGGGAGCATTTGTGGCATTTTTGTTGTGTTGCGGCTTGTTTCCGTTGTGTTGTGGCTTGATTTCATTGTGTTGTGAACTTATGCTTGCTTTTTAAATTTCATTGTTTTGTACACTACTGGGCCACCGTACTTGACCCTTGACTTTTCAACATCATTTTGTTTTTGGCTAACTGTGTGTTTTAAAGCACATTTGTCAAGAAAAGCCAAGATAAAAAGCAGTAAGGTTATGTTGGTTATCTGTTTACAATGACATAACATCGAGTGGCCAGATTCACTGATCTCATCCAGAATCTAGTTTATATAATGTGTTACGTTTATATTTCTGATAGACATGTGGTATTACAGCAGGAGATGCAGCAATATTGTGGTAATCAATTATGAAGGATTCTGAAAGCACAATGAGCACAAAACATATTGAACTACTTTAACAATCAGACACATACAGAAACCAAGAATAGGCATGTGAACGTTTCAAAATTATTCATATCGCAATGCATGCCACCCATGACTCCCAGCATGCATTGCAGCATGAATAATTTTATCAGCATTGTTGAGATTCATATGCTAATTCTTGATGTCTGTGTGTGTTATTTAAATTTTTTGTATGTTCACCAAATAATAGTCTCAATAACAGATTAGACAGTGGATGAGATCAGTGAAACAGGCGTTTCACAGTGATGTGTAGCGATATATGGTGTCCCATAATTTGTGCTCAGTATTTCACCCATCCAAGTGAACACACATCCGGATCATCAATAAGTAACCCACACCACTATCACATCTTTTTCTTTTTGTTATAGCAAAAGTCTTATTAACACCTTAGAGCAGCCAATAGAACTAATACTAAAAAAATCTCTGTAGCCCAACTGAAGAAAACACTGTTCACCATATTGGTAACCAAACATTTTCAATAAAACATTGTTCTGACTTAACTTAATTCTGGGTTTTTTAGCATATCTGCTGTACACCCTGTCACACAGCAGCTTGTAGGCATTATTCTTTTATTAGAAGCAAGACATTTACATTTAATCATTTAGCAGACGCTTTTATCCAAAGCGACTTACAAGTGAGGAAAACAAACAAGCGATTCTTCATGAAAAGGCAAATAGACACAGGAAGTGCTCACAATACAAGTTTCATACATTGCTCAGAGTAACATAAGCTAGAGTAGAAAGGGAAAAAGGGAAGGATAGAATTTTTATTTATGAAAGGGTTAAGTGCTCACGAAAGAGATGAGTTTTCAGCTGTCTCTTTGAATACTGCCAGGGATTCTGTTTTCCTGATGATGAAGGTAGGGAGATCATTCCACCAGCAGGGAGCAGTGAACGAGAATATTCTGGAAAGTGATTTTGTGCCTCTCTGTGACGGTACCACAAACCTTCGTTCCTTTAGTGATCGCAGGCTTCTGGTGGGGACGTAGCGTTGTAGCAGTGTGTGGAGGTAGGAAGGTGCAGAGCCTGTGGTGGATCTGTAAGCAAGCATCAGTGCTTTGAACTTGATGCGAGCAGCGAGGGGTAGCCAGTGCAAAGAGATGAAGAGGGGCGTGACGTGGGCTCTCTTAGGCTCGTTGAAGACAAGACGAGCAGCAGAGTTCTGGATCATTTGATGAGGTTTGATTGCACTTGACGGCAGACCAGCCAGAAGAGCATTGTAGTAATCAAGCCTTGAAATGACCAGGGCCTGGACGAGAAGTTGTGTTGCATGTTCGGTCAGAAAGGGCCGGATTTTCCTGATGTTGTGAAGTGCAAATCTGCATGACGAAGCTGTCTTTGAGATGTGGTCTCTGAAGGTCAGTTGGTCATCAAAGATAACTCCAAGATTTCTGGCCAAATTTGATGGGGTAATTGTGGTTGTACCAAGCTGTATGTTGATGTCGTGTTGTAGAGTTGGAGTGGCAGGGAAAACTAAAAGTTCAGTCTTTGCCAGGTTGAGCTGCAGATGATGTTCTTCCATCCACCTCGAGATGTCCACCAAAAAGCTTGAGATCCCTGCAGCTACTATTAGAGGTAGAGTTGTGTGTCATCAGCATAGCAATGGTAGGAGAAACCATGTGCCTGTATGATGGGACTCAGTGATGTAGTGTAAATGGAGAACAGGAGGGGTCCAAGAACTGAATCCTGAGGAACCCCATTGATCAGTTGATGAGGTTTGGATACTTCCTCTCCCCAGGCAACTCTGAAAGACCTACCTGTGAGATAGGACTCAAATCATTGAAGTGCAGTACTTGAGATGCGAAGTGACAGAAGAATTTTATGGTTCACGGTGTCGAAGGCAGCAGATAGATCCAGTAGAATGAGAACAGATGATTTGGAATCAGCCTTTGCAATCGGCAGGGATTCCATGACCGACAGTAGCGCAGTCTCGGTTGAATGGCCGTTCTTGAATCCAGATTGGTTGATGTCCAGATGGTTGTTTTGTGTGAGGAATGATGACACCTGGTTGAACACAACTCGTTCATGTGTTTTCGATATGAATGGTAGGAGAGAGACAGATCTCTAATTGTTCACAAGTGATGTGTTTAACGTGGGGTTTTTAAGCAGTGCTGACAAAAGAGTGGGAGATGTGGCTGGTAGAAGGTGTGAGGGGATGGGGTCTAGAGGGCAGGTGGTGGGATGACTGGAGAGGAGAGTTTGGATACTTCTGCCTCAGTGAGAAGAGAGAAGGAGGAGAGAAGATTAATGGATGTGGATGGGATGAGTTCCTGTGTGAGTGGTGCTGAGAACTGGCTGCTGATGGAAGATGTCTTGTCAGCGAAGAAATTTGCGAATTGATAAGCAGTTAAAGATGTGGTGGTGGAGAGGGACAGTGGAAATATGAGGTCTTAGCTGCATGGACTCCACCAGAAAAAGACGACAAAAGTGCTTGATACGAACCTAGGTCAGATGGTTCTTTCGATTTGTGCCACTTCCTTTCTGCTGCCCTGAGTTTGGTCCGGTATTCACAAAGAGCATCGGAAAGCTAGGGGTTGGAAGGAGTAGCACGTGCTGGCCTGGATGAAAGAGGACAGATACTGTCAAGGGAAGAAGTTAAGGTGGAGCATAAAGTGTGTGCAGCAGTATTTACATTCATAGATGAGAATTGTGTGGGTGGGGAAAGGGAGGATGAAACAACAGAGCAAAGATCATAAGCGGAGAGAGAGTGCAGGTTTCTTCTGAAGGTTACTTGTGAAGTGGTTGGTGGTGCACAAATAGGGAGTTGCAGATTAAAAGTAATGAAGAAATGGTCAGAAACGTGCAGAAGTTTTACCAGAATGTTGTCAGTGATACAGTTATGCGTGTAGATTAGGTCCAGTTGGTTGCCAGATTTGTGGGTGATTGTGGTGATGAGCCGGTTGAGATCAAATGAGGCTAGGAGAGAGAGGAAGTCAGAAGCATAAGGTCTGACAAGGTGAATGTTGAAATCACCAAAGAAATGGCCAAGAAATGACAAAGAGGCAGCTTCACGCAATACAAAGTCAATGGAGAAGGTTGGATTGTCCCCCGTGGCCTAAATGTGCTCTGTCTCTATACGGTGGGTTTGGTGGTGGTGGTGGTGGTGGTGGGGGGGGGGGGTAATTGAGAATGAATGGGGGAAAGGTGAGAGGAGGTAGTGCCTCCATCGTGCTTTGATAGGATATGATCGATGCAGGGCAGAGTGAATATGGGTAGAACTCTTTACTGCACTGGTACTTCAGAAATCCCTTTAAAGGTATACATGTGAATTAAACGTGGCACAATGGCCTTCATCATCACAGTATACTAATGGCTATCTAGTGAAAGGGATTCATCAATATGCTGATTGAGGACTGTTGGGACACTCCAGGAACAGGATGGTTTCTGTCTGGGGAGACAGAGTTGTTTACACCTCAATGACACAACTCTACCATTTACTTCAAATGAAATAATTTTCAACTACATACTATTCAGCTAGCAGTGTTTTCTAACATGTAACTATATCATGTTTGGTCTCATATGACAGCTTATAAACTGAACTGAATCGTAGTGAACTTAAAAGAGATATTAAAGTATCATAACGTACAATCTAGGTCTTGCTTAAACATGCATTGAGGAGAATTTGTTGATGTACTTCTCCCCTCTTGATCACTGCCCATTTGCCATATGGTTTCCTGTCAGTTGGTTTTGGGTGTTGGTATTCCACTCATATACAAGAGTGCTTCGCTCAGGGTATAAGAAGGAAGGGTAACTGTTGATCGTGGAGAAAGGCTTTAACCACTCCTGCACACCGACGCATAACCTCTTACTACAAGAAATGCTTTCAAGGCCTCTTCTGCACAGCAGTGCATTATTTGTTACAACTAATTTTTCTATACCGTATGTTATTCCATTCTACTTTCTGTATATTTAAACATGTAACTTAATAAATAACTTTGCCTGCTTTAAAGGTTTACAGAATCTTTCCTTTGATTACTGATAATGTTGAAACAAAGTGATTGTAACTTTTGTTATCTAAACGTTCAGATTAAATCCTATGTTTTTCAGTTCTAAGAAAAACTTTTACCTTTCAAGAATAAGAGGTTAAAGAATAACAACAACTTTAATGGAGTCAGATTAATGAAATTGGAGTCAGATAGACAACTGAATTATGCACACTGTCCTTGAACTGCTTTTTGTTTCCGATTATTGGTTCAAAATAGGAGCGTAAGCTACCAGCCTTACGTCGGTTATGATTGGACATGATTAGTTGATGCAATAAATCCCACCACTTGTTTTTGTGCTTGTTCTCATTAGCCGGATTGAATCCGCAAGGACTGTTCAAGATGCATCGGCACTGCGCAGACCGATCGGCTTATGACATCTCTCTCACGGCACTTTGACGTCATTCACCGACCGGTCAGTGCAGCATTGCTTTTAGTCGCACAAGACAATTTTTTTTCCGCAACATAAAGCACTCACTTCACTCAATAAAATTGAGTTTAAGCCACTGGAGTCACATGGAATACTTTAATGATGTCTTTTCCCTACCTTTTTGGATCTTGGCACGATAGTTGTGTTGGCGCTCTATGGAGAGTCAGAAACCTCTCAGACTTCGTCAAAAATATTTTAATTTGTGCTCCGTAGATGAATGAATGACTCACGAGGGTGAGTAATAAATGAAAGAATTTTCATTTTTGGGTCAACTAACACTTTAACAAATGGTTTCACACAGACAACACAAAAACTTTCTCTGTCTGAGGTCTCAGAAACTTCACCGATGGGTTTCTACATTTCTGACTGATCTGAACGTCTTTGAAACCACATAAGTTCCTTCTTTTAAACAGTGGCAGGCACAGCTCTATCTGTGTGACGAGTCCACTGGAGACAAGATGAAGATGAACACTGTTGCAGTTTATTACAAAAAGTGAAATCAATACAAGAAAACAGAACAATCACATGACTTGAACAAGAACCAAAACAGAACTCACTAACAGCAGGTTACATGAACAACACTAGACAAAGAAGCAATGGAAACATGAGGGCTATATATACACACACATGAACTCATGACTAACATAAAACACCTGAACACAATGAACCAAAGAATGTGACGCATAAAACAAGGGAACCAATCAGAACATGACACATGAAACCAGGGAAACAACGTCACAACCAGCAGTTCTCATGTGAACACTATGTAACAGTTTTACACCCCAGTCAGAACCACAGGACATAAATATAATCATGTGTGAATTCTGTACAAAAGAACTTCATTTTCAAGAATTGTATAGTTATATATTTTTTTCTCTCCATACTATCTGTAATCATTTCTGTAGATTACATTATTTTTATGCTGCAAAGTCCAAACTATTGAGAGATTCATTATAGTCAGAGGTCATGATTCTTCTGTTTTATGCGACAACACAATATTTTATAAATGCTCTGTTTCTTTATTACAAAAAAGTAATCAAACAGTTTAAATATTAAATGTTACAGTAAGACAAGTCAGGAGACTTAAACTAAAATAAAAAGTATAAATGCTTATAAATGACAGTGTTCATGTAGTTATAATGTGAAACATGCAAATATCACAAGCCTTATATTGTAAAGGATGCAACTATATTACATAAAGCAGAACAAAATAAAAATATTAAACTTTCACTTATAAATCAATACTGAAAAGCTGCTGAAATATGCTAATAAATAGAAAAACATTGCAAAATTGTGATGTAAAAAAATGGCCACATTCTAACAGTAACATACCGTTTTCCATTAATACAGTAATAGATAATAGAAAACAATGCATTCTGGGTAACATTTGTTTTTGATGAGGTAGCCTACTGCAAAATAACTAAATTGTCAGTGTTCAGAATCGACACTCAGGCTCTGTTTCCACCTGGTATTAAGATGCATTTAGGTTGATCGGATCACAAGTGGACGACTCTAAATACAGGTGAAAACTGGGTGTAAAACATTTTGAGCTAAGTATATTAATTTAACCAAATTTGTCAATTTAGTATTTTTAAATCAGTTTTCACTTGCTGTTTTTGAAGCGGCTTCACAAAGGACAAACCCTCAGTGCGCAAAACCAAATGTGACATCACATTATATTACTGATTATTTTGACTGATTTGTTGGTCAATTAAATATAAACTAATAAATCAGTGATATGTTTTACCTCTTATTCTGCAGCATTTGTAAATCAGCACGACTGTCACTAGCAGATATGGACAAGCTGCCAGTGCAGAACTGAATATGTTGAATCTGAATGACACTGAACATTGACTCTCACCTCTGACTGAGATCCAGCTCTTGGGCGACTCTCCTCTCTCTGGGTGTTTGCAGTGGTAGAAACCCTCATGTGACTTTGAGACAGTAGAGATGATCATCTCTGTAGTTTGACTCTGGACGAGTGATCCATCTTTATAGAAATCAGCTCTGAGGATTGATGGCTTTGCAAACTGATATAAACAGTGTAGAGTCAGAGTATCTCCTTCATTCACAGGATGAACAGGACTCTCCAGAATCACTCCAGCTACAGAAACACAGGAAACATGTGCTGACTGCATAAAGAGATTATATGAACAATAATACATTTCTATATTTTCTGACAAAACTAGATTGTTATTACAACTTGTGCATTAAGTGTTTTGCTGGTTTTTGCACAATTGATGCTTCCTGCACTTGTTAAATCAACCTGCTTCATGAATTGACGGTAAAATGCCAGTGAAATGAATAAATACAGAAACACAGACTGTTTGCTGTGTTTGTTGCTGTAGATTTAGCAGCACATTACTGTAAAAACCAACAGTACAATACTGCATTTTATAATACTGTAATTTGCGTTGCATTCTGGGTAATTTTGTTTGAGCGGGAACATTTTACAGTACATTTTAGTGTTGCTGTAAGCTAGCTGTAATATGCCAAGCAATAATACAGCATTGCTGTAAACAGCGCCCCCTTACTGACGTCAGAGCACAACTGCAGCAGCTCACTCACGGATAGCTGGACGTTTCACTCGGTGGATATCTGGAAGTTTGGTGAGTTAATTTTAATTTTATAAGTAGGTTTTAGTATTTTGCACTATAATGTACGTAGCTTTCAGTGTGAAATGACAGTGGAAGTTAACTTAGGTGTTATTCACTGTTTCCCGCTTGTCCTGACATTTTCAAATCTCAATCAAAACTCGGTGAATTACTCGTTTATTTCGACCAAACCAGACCTGGTGATTGTTAAAACGGTGAAAAGATTCATTCAAGATGGTTTGTGTGAGTTTTATTTCGTTTCTGTCGAGTTTGAATATATATTTTTACGATGGTCTGTGAAATAAATTTACTACATTTGCTAATGGAGTCTGGTAACGTTAGGTTTGAAGGATCAAATGATAACAAAAATGTCTTTCTCTGTGGGGATCCTTTCCATAATGTTCGATCCGACTCTGTCAGCAAAAACTGATATAAACTGATTACAATAGATGAACATTGACTGTGCTCAAACACCTAAAAAAGTTTTGCTGTCAGTTTCCCGGATGACGGCTGCGGCGGTCGCATTCAAAACTGGACCTGTTTGAACAAGTCGTTTAGACACAAAAATACGTGAAAACAAGGCGAATATACTTTCCTTTGCAACGTAAACGGGTGATTTGAGCTCAGAGAATTGGCTATTGGTACCAGTTTTGCATTTTACTTCGTTTGATTTAACTTAGACGGAAGACTCAGTTTTGCGTTGTGATTGTAATGACAAATATTGATTAATTAAAAATATGAATAAAGGTATAAATTATCTTTATCATAGTTAATAATGATATATTAGTCAACAAAGACCGATGCATGCCAAATAAAGTAAGTTAGAATTTTTAGAAGCAGAAGCTTATCATTTTTTACTATAGATACGTTGTTGGAGTGTATGAAATACAGTGATGTGTAGCTTATACAACCTCAACAAGCAACACATAACTGAATAAATGTATTTTGATTTCTTACAGCTCTGCAGTGTGAGACAGTTATCTTTTCAGCCTGTGAATGAGTTTTCTGTAAGTATTAGCCATTTTAATACAATGTTTTAAAAGGTTAGTTCACCCAAAAATGAAAAGTATATTAATTGACTGGTATGATATTGCTAACAGGTTCCTGGTCAACCCTGACGATGGAAATGCCAGACAGAAGAAGTGTACTGCCAGACAGGGAGTCCAAGAGAGAAGAGGACCAAGAGGGTGGTGCTGAGGAAGGTGACGGCCATCAACCCACATGCCAATAGTTTTATTCGGTCCTTGATGGAGTTTGAATGGAAAACTTCAAACTGAAGCCTGAAGTCCCACCGTTAATGGGACACTTGTTGCTTTTTTAGTTGTTGTTGCTCAATTGTCATTCTTTTACCCAACCCAATCCTCAATTTCCCATTTCTTATATATATTTTTTTGTTTTATTTACAGATTTGTGCACACTTAAAGGGATAGTTGACCCAAAATACAAATTCTGTCATCCACTCACCTTCAAGTTATTCCAAACCTGTACAAGTTTCTTTCTTCTGCTGAACACAAAATAAGATATTTTAAAGAATTTTTTAAAAACCAGACAGTTGATATTTTTTTCCCTACTATGCAAGTCAATGGCTACAGTCAACTGTCGTCTGGTAACCAGCATTCTTCAAAATATCTTGTGTTCAGCAGAAGGAAGAAATTCATACAGGTTTGGAACTGTTTGACGGTGAGTAAATGATGACAGAATTTAAATTTTTGGGTCAACCATCCCTTTAATAGTCATTAATACCTGTTAATTGCTGATTCACTGAACATGTGAATAAAATGGTTTTAATAGTTTAATTGATTGAATAAAGCATATTTTTGACAAGAACATTGATTGGATTGTCTTTTGATTTGCAGGTATTCTGACATAGCATTATAATATTACTTCCTGTAAATGTATATATTGTAATAACTACATATATAATTATAATATTAACATTATTAGTAATTATTTTGAAAATTATAGTAATATTTTGCAGTAATGGATCAATATATATACTACAGTACAATACTGTATTATTTACAGCAGAAGCAGACTAAAATTAGAAAATGCTGTAAAAATACAGTTTTTTTTAGAATTACAGCACTCTTCTTGTGTGCTGTAAATTAAATTACAGTACAATTACTGTATAGGAAAAATACAGTAACTTGCTGGCAACCGTGCTGCCAGTACTGTACTGTAAAAAATACAGGAAAATTGTTAACAGTGCAGACTCACGGTGTACAGTGATATTAACAGGATGATATTTCTCTCCAGATTCAGACTGACACCAGTACACTCCAGTGTCCTCTGGGATGGTGGATCTGATTGTACATGTAGATCCTGTTTGTGATCCAAACATTGATGTTGAACAATCTTCCAGCCCCCAACGGTCTGTGTGTCTTCTGACTGTCCATCCATCAGAGTTACTCTGGTCCTCACAGATCAGAGAGAGAGAGACAGATGTGAAGTGTTGAGTTCTGCTGGGACTGACGATCAGAGACACTGGAGGAGAAACACCTGACAAGACAATTACAGCTATAATTTTTCAGATTTGAGGATAAGAATTTTCTTTATTAAAGTTTAACTAATAGTTTAAGTTCTGCATGAACTCACCAGTGACCCACAGTGATTGTTTGTTGCTGTACAATGTTTTATAATCTGGTTTTTCTCTCTCTGCTCTGCACACATAAACTCCAGTGAGATTTACAGTAGCAGAACTGACAGTGTATTTTCCTCCAGATCCTCTGCTGCTGTCTGAGAGCAGCTGAAAATGATTCCTGAAGTCTGTAAAATAAGAGAATGTGTAGATTTCACCTTAAAGTGGAACTTCACTGAATTCAAGACGCTTTGAATTGTTGCAATGTTGGTAGTTTATGTAAATGAACAGTGTTTACTCATTCTCTGTGTTGCAGAGTTATTCATATATATTTGTCAGCATACGTCCACCAGATTATAAATTTTACGAATGAGACTTTTGACATCTCCAGGGCTTTTGTGAAAACTAGAGAATACTAATGCATTTTTGTATCTTCACCCATGGACAGTCTGATGGACAGAGGTTTATTATCACTGAAAACTGTAACTCACTCCTGATAAACGTTTACTCTTTGAATTCTTGAACCCGGAACAATTCAAGTCTACATGCCCTGTCTCTATTGTTTGGATTCAGAAATATGAATATTTCAAACTTGAATAAAATCAGTTAATTCAGATGATACAACATGAAGTTCATTACTGACCTGATGAGACCGTTTCAGTGAACCAGCTGAATGTCCAGCCTGTAGAGGAGCCGATAACCTCACAGATCAGAGTCACTGGATCTCCTTCAGTCAACCACTTCTGAGGAGAAACTCTTAACTGGACTTTATCTGAAATAGACAAATGAAAGGTGCAAAGATCACCCTATGTGGGGTTCAAACCCACATCCTTCAGGTTAGTAGCTCTGAGCTCAAAGCAGGGTTTCACACCACCTTCATCTACACCAGCAGTAGTTCAAAGGACGAGGTGGTGTCTGTAGAGTTATTAAATATTCAAGACAAAGTAAATGTCAAAAGATACTTTATTTTTATATATTCTTCATAAAAAAATTTGGCCATGTAATATTTCTGAAGAAATTGGCAGTTTTGTGAGTGAGTGTTTTTTTTTTTTTTTGTCACACCTCTGAACTGTCTGTGTGGTTTTACAAGTTCAACACATGAATTATTTATATAACTTGTTTAAAAAGCTGTATTTATAATCATGACACTCCTTTTCACTGTTAAGGCTGGATTTAGAAAACCCTTCTTAAGAAAGAATAAAGAAAGTTCTTAGGATCATTTCCAAGACGTTCGTAAGAATGTTTCTTTGGGGATTTTAGACAGGTTGGAGGTGATCCTAACTTTAAGAAGTTATTTACGATGGTTTTTAAGATCATTCTTTCAGGAACATGAATACTCTCTCTCCTCTCCTCCTCCAGCTGGTGTGTGTTGAGCCACTGGTGCCGTTATTCTGTCGCTGCGTCACATCGTTCATGTGGTGCTGCACACTGGAGGTGTTTGAGGAGAAACTCTGATATGATTGTAAAGTGCTTTGGATGTTCAGTAGTTCATAAAGTGATTTATAAATGACTCATTCATTCATTCTTCTTAAATTTTATTTAAAAAAAAAAGATAAAAAGTTTTGGGAATGCAAAATATTCCTTGAGTTAGAAAATATAAGAAAATAGTAGTGAAGAAGAATTTTATTCTTGTAAATGTTTTGTGAATTGGTTTGTAACAGAATCAGCCATTTATGATTAAATTTATGAATCAAATTCACTCACCTTCAGTGTGTCCAGAGTGGATGTTTGAAATCAGCACTAAAAATACACAGTAAAAAAAAAAAATTGTGCAATTATTCTTTTTCAAAATTCTTCCTGTGAGGAAACAGACTGTGTTTCTCTTATGGGTCCCTGTGGCGTCTTCTGTTTGTAAGTTAGTTTTAAGTATAAAGGTCTGTCCCACAGAAAGAAATGTGGCTCAGATTCTCTGAAGACAGACTAACATCATTGCTGAAGATCTGTTAAACTGCTTCCTTCAGTAAATTCTCCTCCTCACAAGATCTCTGGTCAAATTTACTTATTTTATCATTAGAAAAATCTAATACATTAACAAGACAGCCAAACGACAGCTCAGACAAATACAGGAAAATATTACAATTATTGAACATGCAGCTGATCAACTTTGTATGATACTTTAGTTATTTTATAAATACATATTCTTACTTTGTTTGTGAAACACCATAATTTCACTCTTACATGTTCCTCAGCTTCACAACACATAAATGTTTATTTTATCATCACAGCAAAAAAAAAAAAAAAATGAAATTGATTGAGAAACTTGAAGCAACGGTCTGATCTAAAGTCTGATTAAAGATAAACTTATACTAATGAACATCTACTTTAGACTAACTAGTGAACATCTACTTCATGAACATCAAACTGAACAAAACAAACCAACAGAACTGATTCAACAAACACTATTAAAAAGCAGAAAACCGAGTGACTGAACAAACAGACTGACTCAAACACAACAGAGTTCATTTCTCTTTCACAAACAGCTCTAACTGCAAATTTCTCTCTCAAGATCGTCTTTCACTCATATATCATGAACTAGAGCTGGATCTGAAACACTGAGAGCAGCATGAAAAGAAGAAAAATCCACGAACACTAATTCATCACTTGAACCTGTTCAATCCTATTCATAACATGAGCAGTTAACATCCACTGAAAATAATACTCACAGAGCACAAGAGGAAGCTGACTGAGCTCCATACTGACCGAATAATGACAGACGGTTAAAGACACAGACTGAGTTAAAGCCTCAAGACTTCCTGAAACCTCCAGTCAGATCTTTAGGAACAGAATGACAGATAAAGACATACAAATGAAGCTCATTTGTTACAGAAAACCTTCTGATAATGTTGATCACCTTGTAACATGTTTTCAAAAAATGTCACAGAAGTTCATACTGAAATGTTGTCAGGACTCATTCCGGATCAAAGTGAAGAGCAGCAGTTTGACACCTCACAGATTTTTGTCATAAGAACATTCTCCAAATATCCAGTGCTGGTTCTGGGAATGTAAAAACTGTCCAGTTTTCTTGAGGTTAGAGGAACGTTTTTTAAAAGGTGTGATGTTCCTCAAACTTTCTTTCAACTTAATTTTGATTAACTGAATTGCTTTAATTGAATTGTTATTTGTCTACAAATCTATAGTCTATAAAATCAGAGTGGTTTCCGACTGGTAGCCAATGCAAAGAATGTAAGATGGGCATAACATGATCCTGTGTGTGACTGCCTATGAGCAGACGAGCAGCTGTATTTTAGACAAGTTGAGAGAGATGGATGAGAGAGGCAATCCATAGAACAACGAATTGCAATAGTCCAGCCATGACGAAATAAAAGCATGGATAACAATTTCAAAGCTCTTCCTTCGTAAGTAGGGTTTGACAATGGCTAGTCGAGGAAGGGGATTAAACCTATAGAGCTAACAGTAGCATTCATTTACTTGTCTAGCTGAAGGATAATGTCAAAATAAAATCCTAAAATTGTTAGTGTCTGAGGAAAAATACCTACATAGGTCAATAACATTCAGATTCATTTTTGTTTGGCCCAAACTGAATTATTTGGGTTTTATCGTCATTTAGGTAGGGAGAGACCAGGTGTGATTTTAACGGGGGTGTTTCCTCCTTCTTTTCCTCCTCCTCAAAAAAAAAAAAAACAAACAAAAAAAACTGGATGACAAAATAAATCAATCCTAAGTATTCAGACCCTTTGCTCAGTATTTAGTAGAAGCACCTTTTGATCTAATAGAGCCATGAGTCTTTTTGGGAAAGATGCAACAAGTTTTTCACACCTGGATTTGGGGATCCTCTGCCATTCCTCCTTGCAGATCCTCTCCAGTTCTATCAGGTTGGATGGTAAACATCGGTGGACAGCCATTTTTAGGTCTCTCCAGAGATGCTCAATTGGGTTTAAGTCAGGGCTCTGGCTGGGTCATTCAAGAACAGTCACGGAGTTGTTGTGAAGCCACTCCTTCATTATTTTAGCTGTGTGTTTAGGGTCATTGTCTTGTTGGAAGGTAAACCTTCAGCCCAGTCTGAGGTCCTGAGCACTCTGGAGAAGGTTTTCGTCCAGGAGGATATCCTTGTAATTGGCCGCATTCATCTTTCCCTCGATTGCAACCAGTCGTCCTGTCCCTGAAGCTGAAAAATATCACCCCCAGCATGATGCTGCCATCACCATGCTTCACTGTTGGGACTGTATTGGACAGGTGATGAGCAGTGCCTTGTTTTCTCCACATGTACCCCTTAGAATTAAGGCCAAAAAGTTCTATCTTGGTCTCATCAGACCAGAGAACCTTATTTCTCAACATCATGGAGTCCTTCAGGTGTTTTTTTAGCAAACTCAATGTGGGATTTCATGTGTCTTGCACTGAGGAGAGGCTTCCGTCGGGCCAATCTGCTATAAAGCCCCAACTGGTGGAGGGCTGCAGTGATGGTTGACTTTCTACAACTTTCTCCCATCTCCCGATTGCATCTCTGGAGCTCAGCCACCGTGATCTTTGGGTTCTTCTTTACCTCTCTCACCAAGGCTCTTCTCCCCCGATAGCTCAGTTTGGCCGGACGGCCAGCTCTAGGAAGGGCTCTGGTCGTCCCAAACGTCTTCCATTTAAGGATTATGGAGACCACTGTGCTCTTAGGAACCTTAAGTGCAGCAGAAATTTTTTTGTAACCTTTTGTAACCTAAGGTCTTATATAAGCAGGTGTGTGGCTTTCCTAATCAAGTCCAATCAGTATAATCAAACACAGCTGGACTCAAATGAAGGTGTAGAACCATCTCAAGGATGATCAGCAGAAATGAACATCACCGGAGTTAAATGTATGAGTGTCACAGCAAAGGGTCTGAATACTTAGGACCATGTGATATTTCAGGTTTTCTTTTTTAATAAATCTGCAAAAATGTCAAGAATTCTGTGTTTTTCTGTCAATATGGGGTCCTGTGTGTACATTAATGAGGAAAAAAATGAACTTAAATGATTTTAGCAAATGGCTGCAATATAACAAAGAGTGAAAAATTTAAGGGGGTTTGAATACTTTCCGTGCCCACTGTATATCCATAGTGATTTTTTTCCAGATAATTTTCAGTTTGATCTCCCCTTCCTGTTTCTTAAAACTTTATTAAATCCCCAGTTTTCTCACATTGTGAACATGGTAAAGTTGGTGGGAAAATATAACATACACATATGTAAATGGAAGAAATGTAAAAGCTAATTTAATTCTTCATGATTTAGTGAGAACATTTCAAAGTTTCAATTACTTAAAAAAACTAAATTGTAAAACCAATGCTTCTCCATGTGAAAATATTTACTATTTTTACCATCTTGGTCTTGAGTCCATTCCATTATATTTATATAGCTCCAACTTTAAATAAACAAACCTGAACCAGCTAATCAAGGCCTTCAGATTCACTACACAACAACCCCAGTGTTAATTTAACTCTGCTCTGCTCTTGAGTCCACACTCATGAAGCAGTGTAACAGTTAATGAGATAATTAAGTGATTGAGTGATGACTGAGCATTAGTGATGAACACTTGATGTTAACAAGCAGAATCACTGGATGAGTCACAATTTTCAAGTCACCATCATGGTGATCAGTGTTTGCTTCATTTGGTCTCTTGACTGTTAATTTTTTTAGTAGTTATTTTCTTTAAGCATTGCTTGTACTGCATTATCACCAACACTGTTTGTTGAAAATGTTTCCTTTGAATTCACCATTATGGTGATCAGTGTTCGCCTTGACCTTTCGCTTTTTGACATTAGTTTTTCTCTGGCTGCTGTAACCGTGTGTTTATAAGACTTTATGGCAAAAAAAAGTAAGAAAACATATATGTTCAGTGATGTGTTCATTACCAACACTGCAATATAGCAAGAGCTCCATCACTGTTGTAATAATCAGACATCTAATTAGCTGACCTTTAGTTATCACTACTAAATGACAGTAAGTTATCTCAACTCAAAAATGATGAGTTAATTTACTTGCTAAATTTAAGGCAATTAATTTGCCTTAAACTTTTAAACAAATACATTTCTGCTCCTGCCAACATGGTTGTAAAAGGAGTTGCACATCTTTGGACAAAGAGGGTTAGTAAACTAGTTTAATATTAAATGAGTAACATTTAAGTTTTCTGGCTTTACTTTCAAAACAGGGTATGTTTATCCTGGACCCGGTGCAGCGTCTTGCCCCATAGACTTTCAATGTAAATGCATTAATGTAAACAATTTTTCTTATTTCTTACAAACTAGGAGACGAGTTCAAATTAATTTTTATGGCAATAGACAGAATTTCACATAATAAATGTGCCAAAAAATCATTACGATATTAAGTAAAGGCTCTTTGCACACTATTTCCTACAAATATATAAAAATTATGCATTGCTAAGCACTTCATTTGGACAATTTTCAAAGGCGAATTCCTCAATAATTTAGATTTTTTTTATATTTTAAGTACAGTAAAGTATATTTTTTACAGTAAAGTAGGAACAACACTTACCAGTTTTTTAAAAATCATATTTAACAAAATTAGTGCCGTTTTGAAGGGGGGCTTTTTTGTTGGAAAAATTGCATCTGAAGGTTAAAAAACACCATTTTAAACAACAAAAACAGTCATTTACATGTTACACAGAGATTTTATTAATAATTGCATATTTATCTCTACAATAACACATTACAATTATTTTAATATTAACAGTGGTCTATTTACACTGCAAACGAAGCACATGGATGTAACATTCAGTGATAAACGGCACAAAGATCTTGAACAGTGGACTTGATTAATCTGAAATGTTCATTATTACTAAAGAGTTCCCATCCATTTGTAGATCACTTAATTTCAGAATATCAGAAACGGAAAGTACTGACTATGTAAAATCTTAACGTAAAATTACAGACCAAAGAAAAGATTTATCGTTCACGTTGGTGCTAAGGCTGATATCACAATGTTTCAGGTAAGACAGGTACATGATGTGCGTAAATTGTATTCCTCTGGGATCTGGAAGGATCTTCTCTTAAAAGTCAATGATAGATCCTTCATAGCTTGCATCATGTGTAGTTTCTGAGGAGGGTTCAAGATGAATTCACTCATCTCCTTCTCTTGTGTGTCCATCAGGTTTTTACAGTGAATCTGAATCTTCACTACCAAGACCAAGTCTCTCAATTTCCAGTAGATCTTTTACCTGTAAAGACAAGCAAGTTGAAGAATGAACCAATGAGATGTAAAAGATCAGGGAATTTCAATCTTTTAAATGCCACGGACCCCCAAATATGATCATTTACATGTGAGAGACTGCGTCTTAAAAATCTATCGTTTCTTTTATAAAGACCCAATTAATAAAGTAAAAGATTCATATTATGAATGTCTAAAATATAACATAGAAACAATACAACTGAGAGAAAAGTCACAATTACCATTTTATTCTATTCAAATCAACATAAACTTAAGAGTGCAAAAGAAAACAGTTATTTGAAAAGCTTTCACAGGTTATCAACTATTTTTTCTGGTTTAAAGTCTTGAAACTCAGCCACAGCAACAAACAATTTATTCTAAATTTAACGTTTATTTAACAAAAATTTCAATTACTTATGTACTCTGTAAACATTTCCATGGAAGATTGTAGCCAGCAAAACAAAACTTGCCCAATGGCCAATCAAAAACAGCCCAAAACTAACCCAATAACCAATCAAAACAGCCCAAAACTAGCCCAATGACCAATCAAAACAGCCCAAAACTAACCCAATAACCAATCAAAACAGCCCAAAACTAGCCCAATGACCAATCAAAACAGCCCAAAACTAGCCCAATGACCAATCAAAACAGCCCAAAACTAACCCAATAACCAATCAAAACAGCCCAAAACTAGCCCAATGACCAATCAAAACAGCCCAAAACTAACCCAATAACCAATCAAAACAGCCCAAAACTAGCCCAATGACCAATCAAAACAGCCCAAAACTAACCCAATAACCAATCAAAACAGCCCAAAACTAGCCCAATGACCAATCAAAACAGCCCAAAACTAACCCAATAACCAATCAAAACAGCCCAAAACTAACCCAATGACCAATCAAAACAGCCCAAAACTAACCCAATAACCAATCAAAACAGCCCAAAACTAACCCAATAACCAATCAAAACAGCCCAAAACTAACCCAATGACCAATCAAAAGCAGTCTAAAATAGATCATGACCCCATTCCAAATATCAACACTCAAATTATGCCACTCTCATACATAATATATATTGTACAGTCACTGTTATGTATTATTTAGCATATTTTAAACTATAAAATCAATACATAGAAGTAATAAATTAATGTATTCAAAAAGGAGTTGAAAAGGGACTTCCTTCCCTCACGAAACTCACCATCTATCACAGTTTTATCATTGGTAGAATATAAAATGAGTAAAATATTACAATACAAGCATTTTGCAATATGTCAAACCATTAACCAGCAGGGAGGGGAAAAAAACAACTTGCAGCAAAAACTTAAAAAAAAACCCAATTTGTGGGGATTTTTTGTCATCTACCATGTTTTATACATTTATAAGTGCGTTTCCGGTTTCCAAATGCTATTTTGGAGGAGTCACAGACAGCCGCAAACCAGATACTGACCCTCGAAAACAACATTTTACGAAGTTTTTATCCAATCCCTAAAATCATTTAAAATGGTTTTCAGGGAGTTGTATCTTAAAACAAATCATCATACCTGTTTTGTGGCTGTCAGGAGGAACTAAACATTTTCTTTAATTTGGAGAAAAAGCCCTCGTCTTTCTGTTTGTGCCCTGTCCCAGTCTGATTACTGCCCCCTCCTGGACAAAGACAGGTACTAGTTTTAGCGTGGCCGCCCCAGATTCTATTGTAGACACGACTGAACGACCACTACCTGTAGTGGTGCTGGTCACGCCACTGACGGTTCCCTCCACTTCAGTCTCGTCCTCCGCGTAGCTCATCATAAGGGCTCGTTGTCTGTCTGTTAATATCCTGGACAGAAGACAAATGGATCAGTCATTTTAATGTTCAACAGTGGCCTAAAACAAGTCATTTTATATGCAAGAAGTCTTACTTGGGGATTTTGATCTTGACGTGGACGTAGTGGTCACCGTAACCGTAGCCGCTGACCCGAGGTATACCTTTACCAGAGAGCCGGATCCTCTGGTCAGTCTGAATTCCAGCTGGGATCTACGAAAACACTCACTGAATGAATGACTGTGTTTACATGCATGAGAATATCCTGCTTAGTATTAGAATGTGGTCATGTTAACGTCACCAAGATGTCCCACCGAGAGATTGACGGTCTCGTACAGTCCTTGCGCTCTGACCGTGCCACCCAATATGGCCTGAGCCACAGAGATCAAGACATCAGAGTGGATGTCAGCACCCTCTCTCCTGAAGATTGGACTCTTCTGGACCTAAAAACATCAACACCGATAATTAGCGATGATTTGCATTGTTAGTAGTCTTTGGTACCTAGACGGATCCGCTGGGAGATGCCAGAGTAAGCACTCAGTGAAGAGCGTTTTTGAAGCATTGATAATTGCGGCCAATCACAGACATATTTGATGAGTATGTGAACATAATAGCCTATGTTTAAAGGGTTAATTCACCCCAAAATGAAACTTCTGTCATTAATTCCTCACCCGTCGTTCTACACCCGTAAGATCTTCGCTCATCTTCAGAACACAAATTAAGATATTTTTGATGAAATCCAATGGCTCAGTGAGTCTCTATTGCCAGAAAGACAATGAACACTTTCAGATGCCCAGAAAGACATTAAAGATTTATTTAAAACAGTTCATGTGAGTAGAGTGGTTCAACCTTAATATTATAAAGCGACAAGAATACTTTTTGTGTAGCAAAAAAATAAACAACGAATTTATTCAACAATATCTAATGATGGCCGATTTCAAAACACTGCTTCATGAAGCTTTACGAATCTTTTGATTCGCATCGGTGATTCGGTTCGCGTACCAAACTGTCAAAGTCACGTGAACTACTGAAATTTCGAAACACTTATGAAGTAAAGAAGCCTCATTTCCCGAAATAACGTGACTTTACCGCTCCGAACCACTAAGTCGAAACAAAAGATTCGTAAAGCTGCAAGGTAGTGTTTTCAAATCGCCCATCACTAGATATCGTTGAACAAAATCGTTATTTTGTTTTTTTGGTGCACAAAAAGTATTCTCATCGCTTTATAATATTAAGGTTGAACCACTGTACTCACATGAACTGTTTTAAATATTTTTTGGTATCTTTCTGGGCATCTGAAAGTGTTCATTGTCTTTCTGGCAATAGAGACTAACTGAGCCATCAGGATTTCATCAAAAATATCTTAATTTGTGTTCTGGAGATGAACGAAGGTCTTACGGGTGTAGAACGACATGAGGGAGAGGAATTAATGACAGAAGTTTCATTTTTGGGTGAACAAACTCTTGAAGAGTCCGTAATGTTTATGAATCCGCTCAACAGCAGTCACATGCTAGGGGGAAATGTTGGTATCGTCACATTTTAAAAATTTCAGTACTGAAGTCGGTACTTTTAACAACCGTAATTTTTAACAAATATTAGTGTCGTTTTCATAATTAGCATTAGTCAAATTATGGGAAGCAAATAAAATAACTGCTTATTTTTTTCCCCAAATACAAAAGTATCTTTTTTCCATCTCAGAAGCAGTAAATCATTTTCTTCTGCAAATTATAAAGGTTTGGAAGGATTTTACTGGTTTACCACATAACATAATAAATTGGAGCTTCATTTTAAGTGCAAATCTGTTATCCAAACAGTACATTTATAATGTCAGTTATCGGAAAATAAAATAATAATCAAAATGTATAAATAATAATTACATTAATGAGTATACACAATTAAATATATAAATAATATGTTTAAATATATTAAATAAATTATGTTTAAAACATGGTTTTATTAAATGCAATTACCAAAACAATGTGTAAAAAAGTAAAATTGAATAATGCTAATTTTGGAAACGCCCTAGTATTTGATTTGTTTCCTTTTGCTTCAATGACAGCAGCACTTACACTAATGTTTAAGTTCATTTGTATGCCCTTCCCTCCGTCTCATTCATTTGGATGTACGTCGTTGCTTATGTTGCATGTACTTTTGGACACAACCGTACTTATATACACTCTCAAATTACGTGGCTGTTGAATGCTTGATTCTGATTGGTTGACGTACAGTGTGTAAAATAGTTCCAGTTACATTACAGTTCCACATCACCAAAATATTTCATTCATTTAACAGTCTACAACAGCAAAAGAAGCTCAAACTTAAACTGACCCTGTGACCAGTAAACACATGCTTTATAGACTTCTTAAAACCTTTAATAGACTCACTCTGAACGTAATGAAGATCTCTTTCTTCCCCACAGGCATTCGGACCGTCTGCCCATCTTCAATTCCTGAACAACACAGAAAACAAAACCTGAAAACTCAAGCACTGAGACCCGTCTCACTTCACCAAAGATGACCGGATAACTCACCAGCAGGAACGGGCACCGTGACGGTTTTCCTCTGTTTGGTCTGACCCGTTCCTCGACACGCCGTACAGGGAGATGTCACGACCGAGCCCCTCCCACCACAGCGCCGGCAGGTGGACCGCATCACGAAAGGCCCCGTGTTCACCGTCTCCTGCAAGTATAAACAATACAATGAGTTATCGGGCACGTCTTAACGACGATGTGCTCGAGGGCTTCACTTACCATGCCAGTCCCGTTGCAGTTCCCGCAGTGCTGGACTTTAGATCCGGGCTCATGGCCTCGGCCGTCACAGCGTTGACACGTGGCCTCGATGTTGACGGTGATCTCCTTATTCACTCCTTTGGCAGCCTGAGCGAACGTGAGCTCCATGACATACTGTTAACAAACAGAGAGATTAAGGATTGTCTACAGCATCAGACGGAATCACACAATCCGTCAGAATTTACTGTATGAGGGGAATGTCGACCAGCACTCAAATCTGATTGGCTGGCTTCACACACTTACTTAAAATACTATCGATATCTACAAAATGAGCACATCTGACCTCTTGTGGCTGATCGAAGATGGCATTGAAATCCCCGAAGCCTCGCGCTCCAGAAAACTCGCCAAAGATCTTGCGGAAAAGCTCCTCGGGGTCGATGCTGGCCCCTCCGCCCCAGTACTGCTGATGTCCCGCACCGGCCTGACCCGCATCAAACCCGGCGGAGCCATACGTGTCGTACTGTTTCCTCTTCCCTCGTCACTGAGCACCTGAGGACACGGAAACTCATTATTCCTCCTGGACTCGGATCTCAGAATGAGCTTTCATAGAGAAAGGCTTCAAACCTCGTAGGCTTCAGCTAGCTGTGCAAACTTCTCCTTGGCTTGAGGGTCGTCTTTGTTAGTGTCTGGGTGATATTTCTTTGCCATCTGAATGCGGGAAGAAAGAATCATGGTCCAAAGCCAGAAGTTACACCGGGGCTAGTTGTCACATTGCCTAAATTTACCACTAAAAGCTATTTAACATGTCTATTGTTACTACCCAGGAAAAGAAGATACCCAGCAGTGTGCGAATATAGTATTAAATAAAGAAAATGAAAATTATGCCTCATCCTTAAGCCATCCTAGGTGTATATGACTATCTTCTTTCAGCCAAACAAAATCAGAGTTATATTAAAAAATATTCTGGCTCTTCCAAGCTATATAATGCGAGTGAATAGTAACCGAGAATTTGAAGCGCAAAAAAGTGCATCCATCCATCATAAAAATAATCCACGCAGCTCCAGGTGGTTAATAAA